>OY757013.1:16232798-16964798 GCA_963580285.1 Lucinisca nassula
GAGGATGAATCGCTCACCTAGATGAGGCTAACATGGTATTTTACATTGTGCCAGTGTGGTCATCTTATCTGTATCAATCTGACATTGATTCGGGAGATGATGCTGATGCAGAGTGGAGGGTATAGAATGTCCTCTACAGAATTTCAAGGTGAAACCAATTTAGCAATTCTGAGTCGGCATGGCGCCCTGGTGCCTGCTGTCTAGCTGACGAATTTCAAGATGGCCACCAGGGCACCCATCTTGGTGATCAGACTGGAATGATTTTAGCAATTCTGAATCTCCATGTCACCTCCCATCAAGTTGATGCTTCCCATCAAGTTTCAGCTCAATCGGACCTTTTGTTTGGGAGATTTCAAGATGGTCACCATGGCTACCATCTCGGATGTCAAAACAAAACGATTTTAGCCATTCCGAATATCAATGTCGCCCTAACGACCCCCACCAAGTTTCAGCTCATTCTGACTTTCGGTTCAGTAAGAGATGTCGTTTGAAGAATTTCATCTTGGATGTCGGAATAGAAGGATTGTAGCAATCGATTCTGAATCTCCATGGTGTCGCCCCAGTGTTTGTATCAAGTTTCAGCCCGGACCGGCTATACACAGCCGGCTAACTAATGAAGAGTACTTTTGACAGAAACTGACAACAGCCATGATAAGGAAGAGAATGACGTAATCTCAACGAAATAGATTCAGACCCAAATTGGATCGAACCCGGGACCTAATGATCATTAGCCAGGCGCACACCTGTAATACTGACCTGAACGATAATATTATCTGTATGATGATCAACACCACCACAGCAATTGTCCCAACAGTTTCTAAAACAGAAAGAAGAAAAAACACATTAAATGCTAGTTCATATGGTAGTATTTCTAATGCATTTGCGTTGGGTGTGGTGTCTGGGCTTGACACCTTGAGTATTAGTATTTATTCAGTTGATGCATCCAAACATGAAAATCGTACCTGAAAAGATGTGTGAAGTTCTTGTACAACCATAGGGGCTTGAATCATGAAAAACAAGATGTGTTTGTGAAACACTGATGCCCCTGGACAGCGCATGTTAATGTTTTTAAAAATTTTGAAAAAAATAGGTCAAAGGTCAAGTTCAAGGTCACGAGATCAAAAATTATGGTACCACTGGAAAGGTCTTGTGATAAGGTATACACATGTGAAATATGAAAGCTCTATCTATTACCATTCAAAAGTTATGCCCAATGTTAAGGTTTTTGTAGACAGACAAACAGACAAACGCACAAACGGACAAACAGACAGACAGACCAAAAACTATATGCCCCCGAATCTCTTAGATTCCGGGGGCATAAAAATGAAAAAAAAATATATATATTTTTTTTTTTTTTTTTTTTTTCATTTTTTTTTTTTTTTATGATTCAAGCCCCTATGGTACAACCTTATTTTATTTTATATGCATGTGTATTTACCAGAAAGCTGTGCTCAACCTTATTTGAGTCGCGTCAGAAAAGGGGCCATCCAATATGTGCTCGTGTATTTACCAGAAAGCTGTGCTCAACCTTATTTGAGTCGCGTCAGAAAAGGGGCCATCCAATATGTGCGCCCATCGAAGACTCAGATCAGCCTGCACATCAGAGTCTTCGCTGTGTGGTATATAGATGGTAAATGACGTTTTGATCTGTCTATGTCTGTGTACAGGTTGATTTAGGACTTCGCTGAGCGCACAGCTTCCAAGACCCCTTTTCGCTTGTCGTGTTCCTTTTTTTTATTAAAGTCTGGGCTGGAATCATGTGTTGGGTTTGGCAAACAGTGTAGATCCAGATCAGACGCCACAGAATGCGGCGTCTGATCAGGATCTACACTGTTTGCCAGGAATTTTAAGGGTTAAAATGAAACCGCGTAAGTCACCGTTCAGGGCATTTTTTCCAGCCTATACACTCAGAGACAATCCACCAACCAGTGCTGTCAGTGTTCTGATAATTATTTGCAGCCAGGTTGCCCTTTGTATAATGAAAACATTCTTATACCCTCAGAGTCGGAATTTGGGTGCAAGCATGACTTGATAATGTACACAGTTGTAATTTATATAAAATAAGGAGAAGAAAAGAAAAAGAAAAGAAAAAACAAAAACATTTTTCCATTTAGATGGTTACAAACTTGACATAAAAAAATAAGTATTATACATATTATATTGCACGACCCGCAGAAAAAGCGACCGACTGAAGTCGGTTGATTTACTAAGAGTGCCCTAAAATCACCGTGTCATTCTGTCAGTCTGTCATTCTGTCATTCTGTCAGTCTGTCATTCTGTCTGTCCGTCCGTAACCCGTTTGTGAAAATTGGTGATAGTGACTTAACCGCTTGGAATATTAAAACAATTTTTGGCATACTGACAGATATCAATAAGATCTAACTAATGAACTTGCGAAATATATCATTCCATTTAGTATAGCCTCGCCGAGGCGAAAAATGTGAAAATTTTCGAACTGCTTCTCCTCGGAAACCATTGGGCCGATTGAAGTCAAATTTCATATGGAGCCTCTATGGGATGGGGGAAACCAAAATTTGCTCATGGAGTCCAGGTCACATGACCAAAATGGCCGCCAAGCCATATATGGTAAAAACCCTTTAAAAATAGTCTTCTCCAGAACCACTGGGCAGATTTCCACGAAACTTGATAAATAGCATCTGGGACGTAGGCCCATCATAAATTGCTCTATGGGATGGGGGAAACCAAAATTTGCTAATGGGGTCCAGGTCACATGACCAAAATGGCCGCCAAGCCATATATGGTCTGTCTGTCTGTTCGTCCATAACGCATTTGTGAAAATTGGTGATAGTGACTTAACCGCTTGGAATATTCAAACAATTTTTGGCATACTGATAGATATCAATGAGATCTAACCAATGAACTTGCGAAATATTACATTCCATTTAGTATAGCCTCGCCGAGGCGAAAAATGTGAAAATTTTCGAAATGCTTCTCCTCAGAAACCGTTGGGCCGATTGAAGTCAAATTTTATATGGAGCCTCTATGGGATAGGGGAAACCAAAATTTGCTCATGGAGTCCAGGTCACATGACCAAAATGGCCGCCAAGCCATATATGGTAAAAACCCTTTAAAAATAGTCTTCTCCAGAACCACTGGGCAGATTTCCACGAAACTTGATAAATAGCATCTGGGACGTAGGCCCATCATAAATTGCTAAAATGGTGACCCTGGGTTGACCTTGACCTTCTTTGTGCCTAGGTCAAACTTTGACACATATGCTTTTGTATTGGAAAAGTGAGAATGCATTTTATCCTGCAAACGATTCAGAGTATAAGATATATTTTTGCTCCTTACGATAAGGCGCATTTATTGGGGGAACCGTTTTAGGTCCAGGTCACATGACCAAAATGGCCGCCATACCCATATATGGTAACACTCATAAAGCTAAAAGCATCCGGCGGGTCGTGCACTTCAGCTGAAGCACTGGTTTATATATAAGTGTCATACTAGGGACGTTCATATAAGTGTTACACTAATGGCCCATCATACCGCATGGCTGTATTTGTTGTTGTTGTTTTTTTTTTATTTTATTTTGTTTGATTTAAGGTTTAACGTCCCTGTCAACACCCCATGGCTGTAAGGAACATTAGTGATTTCTATATTAGGATGAAATTTCGGTTTAATCCGTTCAGTCTTTCAAAAGTCATTGAAAGTTCAAGTTGGTTCAGTCATATACACACAACCCTTACTGTATGTAAAATGGAAAACAAAACAAGCTTTGATAGAACCTTAATTAACTGCGCCCGCCCATCGGGGCTTGAAGTAATAGATGGGCTGCATGATGTTTCCACGCAGAGCTGAAACCGACCGCACACGAGTACTGGTAAAACGTATAGAGGATCTAAACCTGCCCAGGCAAAGCGGTGCAAGTCGGACCTCCGTGCTTATAAACCTATTGGCTTCATTGGGCGACAGGGCTTGAGATGTCATTCCATCTCAATGTCGGGCAGAAGTCCCACAAAATTGGAAGCAGTGTCTCCAAAATGACCTATACAGTGTTGACGGGGATGTTAAACCTCAAATCAAACAAACAAGAACCTGCATTAAAGCTCGCGTTGATCCAAATGGTTCAGTTTCACAGATGTATAATGAACTTTGTCAGATACATGGGACACCTGTTGTCTCTCAAACGTCATTGTTTAGGCGGCATAAAAATGTAAAGGTGGTAAAACTAACCTGAAAGATGAGCCCAAGAGCTAATATTGCTGCTGTGGCAGATATGGTCAAGCAAGATGCAACGTTCACGATGAAAGAAATAACTTATAGTGTGGTGTTTCATCGGGGACAGTTCATAAGATTTTGACTCAGGAGTTGAAACATAGCAAGGTGTGTGTACGATGGGTCCCGCATCTCATGATTAAAAACCACCAGTTTCAAAAATGGCGAAAAACTATTTTGAAAAAGTATAAAAATTTTGACAATCGTAGAATTTCGGAGGTTTTTACAGGTGATGAAAAGTAAAGGCACACTATGAAAAACTTGGACTTGCAACCGGTTTAAGGGGTCCGTGTCCTATCCATGACAACGCGTGTTCTTATCAGAGGAAAAGACAGTTCAGCTCTGTAATCCACCTAATTCGCCAGACAGTCCCAGTTCCTGTGACTTTTTCCTGTTTCTTTTACTAAATAAAACCCTTTCTGGCCATTGTTATGAATTCCGAAGTGCACTTGGTAGTGCAATTTACCAGAGTCTTCATGGTATTCCTGAGAAGGCCTCCTTCTCTGCCTTTACAGAATAGATTTCGAGACTCCGTCAAGAGAGAAAATAATTCGAAGGGTTGATGTGTGTTTGTTTGTTTGTTTGTTTGTATTGGAGTTTAACGGCTCGGTCAACACTACTTAGGCCATTTTTGAGCCGGTCAGTTTACCTATCCACACTTTACCAGGGCAGTAAACGAAATGTGAATGGGATTAATAACGCGCCCTGTAGAACTCAAATGAACATTGAATGAACGACTCTAGTACCTATGAAGTCTAAAATATATACAGTGAAATTCCGCTAATAAGACCACCTAAAATTAGGACTAAACACGCTTATTTAGTAGGCTACAGATATTCCTTTCTTTGTGTTTTCTGCATGCAGTGTCCTCTGCTCAGAGACCACCTTTAAACTGTTCAAAAGTGGTCTCACAGACCACTTTTGAACAGTTTCAAAGGTGATCTTAATAGAGGAATTTACTGTATTTTCTATTCATACCATCAGAGTACACCCTTAAAGAAAGATCATTGAACTTTTTGTCTAGAATGTGAAACTCGGTAGTCATGTTGTCCAGTTTTTCCAGAAATAATGTCATTTTCATCTCCAGAACTCCATAGACGTCTGACTGATTTGTGATTTCACGGGCGATGGATTCTCGTGCGAAAACCTGTTCCTTGAAAGCAAGTTCTAACAACTGAAGCCGATTGGTCATGTCTGAAAACACGTGACTCCATGGGCAGTCGACACCAGATTCTGCGCATGCCTGGTCTGGCAGCAGTTCAGGATTGAGGCTTGATGCCGGTGCTTGATGTGCAGCTGTAGAATCAAGACTAACAAATGCAGACGCGATCCATCTAACTGTCCCGATCATACCAATAAGTGCAAAGGTGAGTCTGAAAAAAAAAGAAGAAAAAAAAAACAAAAAAAAAACATATTTATCATATGAAGTCGCGTCTCAGACATAACGTCATGTCGTCGCCTTAACCCGTTTGGTACCAAATGGAATCTTCCTGCTTATATATAACAGGAGTCCATTTCTAAATTTAGGGTTGTTAGGTTTTATTGTCATCAAAATTCATTTGGGAAATGGCTTAACTTTTTGCAAACAGTGTAGGCACTGATCAGACGCCGCGTTCTGCGGCGTCTGATCTGGGCCTGCACTGTTTGCCAAGGTACCCCTTTAGGGGTTTCTGGTACTGAATGGGTTAATATCATTATGTTCTAACTGGCTTTTTTCTACTTTCGAGAAAAACGGAATCAAAGATTTTGACCTTTATATCTTTGTCGTTAAATAATATATTGTTCTGCGATTTTCACGATTTATTGAACTCAAAACTAGATGCAATGTTTGAAAAAAAAAAATGATTATTTAATAGTTAAGATTTTGAAGATTAAAGTTTTTCTTATTGCATTGAAAATCAAAACATTTTGCGTTTGTTTGAGTATCATAGTGAGGTACAACACTGTGAAGCTGAGATTCAGCACAAAGATAGAACATAATGAATTTCAAAGAACACTCTAGTAACAATCAAACCCTACTTGAAATAAACCTTCACGTTCATCATTAACAGAAATTCTGATTTAAATATCCTCTTTATAATCCGACACCAAAGTCAATGACTGAATCATGCTCTATCCATCTTTTGTCACAATTTCAGAACCTGATACGGTAAATCCGGTATTATTCGCGAGGACTTAAATTTTGTTAAAAGTAGAAGTAAAACAAAGATCAGGAATCGATACAATTAACTTACTCCAC
The DNA here is from genome assembly GCA_963580285.1 of Lucinisca nassula. Classification (NCBI taxonomy): domain Eukaryota; kingdom Metazoa; phylum Mollusca; class Bivalvia; order Lucinida; family Lucinidae; genus Lucinisca; species Lucinisca nassula. The sequence continues at coordinate 16,239,277 of OY757013.1, forward strand.
CCATCAAAGACACCAAAGGGAAAGAAACACAAACATGAAGCGACCAGACCATAATGGAAACCTAAACAAAGGAAGGCCATAAGGACAGTTACTTTCCCACAAAATGGCCAAAATGGCCATCCAAAATAAAAAGACACAAGTGATACACACAGTAAGTAACAAACAACAACATAAATAAACCGCCACAGAAGAACTGCCTTGGAACGGTCAGTGGAAAGAATTCCATTGGGGGGGGGGGGGGGGGGGGGGGCTTAAATCGATTTTATATGGCCATAATCCTCGCCCTTACCTCTGTCGCGGTATACACTAATTTTGCTTAGTCCGCATGAAGGCTTCCTAACTCACCAGTGTAACATCTCCGAGAACATACAAATAAAAAAACAACAGAGATGAAACAAGGTTGAGGACTCGACAGCATACAACAACAGAATAGCTGGAACAAAAGAAAACCAACAGTTAGACTCCGAGGGACCCGACCAAAGACGGAGCATCAGGCGCCAACCAACATAAAGAATATTAAAATAAAATAAAATTCCATTTATGCTTTTACGCTGGAACCGTCATATAATCTTAAGCCCGATCCAACGGTGTGCAATCAAAGAGGGAAGCAAAGTGGCCAACCGTGATTGGGTTAACCACCATGCATGTAGTCTGTTTTATAACATTTATGTTGTACCCAATCTTTAAATATCGACGAACGCTTTTATGAAATTGGGTACTAAAGTCATTACAGGCATGTATTTTTCTAAATTTATATACTAAGTCACCACAGAATCCGGGTTCCGATAGGCCAAGTTGCAGAAGTGTTTTAAGTCCAACATTGAATTTTGAAACCAAATCAGAATGACGTCTATAAAACTTAGAAAGGGCTTTACGTAGTTTATGATACCGATACCCCTGATTAAGAAGTTTAGCGGTTAATAATTTATTACGAGTGTTGAAGTCGGATACATGACTAGACACTCTAGCGAATCGAATTAACTACGAAATATAAACCCCGTACGATGTCGCACGAGGAACATCACCGTCCAAAAAGGAAAGTTTACAATCTCGAAATCAAAATCATCACGTTTATCATAAATTTTGCAAGAAACAAATCCATCTACAATAGATAAATGTAAATCCAAAAAGGGGGCCTCGGTATCAGAGGAATTTTAAAAAAAGAACAAACTCATCGGGCATCCAACCCAAACTCCTATTTAAGTGGAAGCCCCGTGAAAAGCAAAGTGGGGCCGAAGTGTCTAGGTATATGGGGCCGACGTGTCTAGGGGCCGAGGTGTCCAGGGGCCGACCCGTCTAGGGTTTCAATTTTATGTGGGGCCGAGGTGGTTTTGGGGCCGAGGTATCTAGGGGCCGAAGTGTCTAGGGGCCGAGGTGGTTTTGGGGCCGAAGTGTCGTGTTACCATAAATCTGACTGATCAAGCCATCAAAGTAAGTATTGTCAATATTTAATAAATCATCTAAATATCTAGAAGCAGAACTAAAAGCTTCAATAATTCCAGATTGGTTATCAATGGTAAGCGGCAACATGAAGTCTCTTTCATAACAATATAAGAACAGATCAGCCACAAGAGGTGCGGAAATTCGTACCCATCGGAATACTCAAGTTGGTGAGTTCGTTTTCTCGTGCATTCAAAATTTCCACTGATATTAATTATAGCTTGTTATATTATTTAATTAATTCATTCCTATAAAAAAAAATGACATTTGCGAACAGCACAGACTCAGATGAACCGCCATAGAATGCAGATTCTCGCGAAAGTCTGCACTATTTGACAAAACAACAAAACAAATAGGCAAAAGTAAAAGTACGGAATTGAATACTCCTTCCTCATTAATGGATAATAAATATATCCAACTCTGCTTTTTCGTCAAATTACGGACTTTCAAATAAAATTTTGATGCTAAACATCGTGAAAGAACATGCGAAAATAACTAGATTTGCCGTAGGCTTTTAACCCATTCATGGCCAGAAACCCCTGAAGGGCTACCTTGGCAAACAGTGCAGGCCAAGATCAGACGCCGCAGAATGCGGCGTCTGATCAGGGCCTCCACTGTTTGCTAAAAGTTCAGCATCAGTTTTCTAAATAGGTTTTGATGAAAACGCAACCTGACACCCCTAAATTTTGAAATGGACTCCAACTATATATAAGGTGGAAGATTCCATTTGGTACAAAAAGGGTTAAACTTGAATTCAATTCTGTGTTGTAGTCCTTGCTTCCAAAGGATTAGCTTGTTCTTTATTTTATTTTATTTATTTTTTTTTTTTTTTTTTTTTCAGAAAATTTATCCAATTAGGCATTTTTTCTTATTATAGGCCTAAAGTATTTTGGTCCTATATTCGCACTTTCCACAAAAGAGCATGTTATTCAAATCTGTTTAAAAAGACTAAACTAACACAAAGATTTTGCACTAACAGGCTATCTATTTAAAGGAGTACGTCTACTTGTTAACCAAAACACTTAAAAAAAAAAAAAAACACATCAAACAAAAGTTTATTTGAAACAATTGCAAATAAGGCGTAACTATACCAAATTTAGTGAAAACAACAAAGAACCAGATAAACCAGTAGTATAGACTGATCATGGTCATTGTGGTTTTCTGTATGGAAAACAAGTGAAGACAATGATCAGGAATTTATGCATTTACCTCACACCTCCCAGGGAAAGAAACGCAAACATAAAAGAACTTCACCATTATGAAAACGTCACAAAGGGAAAGCCAAAAAGACAGGTAGTTTACCAAACAATGGTCACACGGCTATACAAAATAATAATAATATTAATAAAACGATATTAGTAATTCATACATGCAAAGACGAACTATAACAATTATACACCACAACAGAAGAACCGCCTTGGAACGACCAGTATTCCTTTAGTACTTGGGTACTTAAATTGATTGCACGTGGCGGGCCACAACCCTTGCCCTTGGTTCTGTAATGGTTTAGACAAAAAATATTAAGTCCTTATGAAGGACTTCCAACTCATCAGTGCAACATCTCCCAAAACATAAAATCAAACAAATACAAAGATGAACACCGATTAGGACTCGACAGCATGAAATCACTGAAACATGGGAGCAGAAGAAAAACAAGATTTGGACTCCGGTGGGCCCGACCAGTGACAGAGCACTACTAGAAGGCGTTGACTTGATTTGCCCAGCTAAAAAATACAAATCGTCATATACTGCATACATCTAAATTATCTTTTATGCGTTTTGCATGACACACCGTTTATTTAACTTTGAAGGGTTTTTAGCTTTTAAATGTTGACACACACTTTCTGCGCTGAGCGTGTCGACGCAAAATCAGTGTAATTGCATTCAACGCTAAAACACTGTAAGTGCACAAATCTTATTTCTTTAGCTTTTTACATTGTAAAAAAAACAAAAACAAAACAAAAAAAAAACATTGTAAAGCAGTAAATCAAAGGCACTGGGACATTTTACATACATGCATGCTGCATGGTGCTTACATTCGTATTCTGAAATATCAGAATTCAATATTGTTTAGGTTTTAATAAGTTGGCGCAAAAAAAGGGTGTAAGTATACTAACACTGTTTTGTGCCAACAGTTTTTCAAAACGTCAGATGGTGTAACTTACAAAAAGTTGCAAAAGTCTCAAATAAGTCAGGATTAAGACAGAATCCAGCTGTAGTACTTATTTTTTAGCCAAAAAAATGCTCTGTGTAAAGACATCACATTTTGCAAATCAAAGTAAACCCCCATTTGAATATCTTTCCTATTAATATCCCATTCACGCTTTAAGCAGCTTTATTTGTTATGCGAGCCTCAAATGTTGACATCAGAGCTTGATTCTCAATATCAGGACCGTTTCTGCACACTCACACCCTTCAGATCGTTTTTGGAACATGGCAGACTGTATTGAATTTAACTGCAATGCATGCTTCTGTGTATTAACTCATTAGATTTGGATTTTGTCTTCTTCAAACCAAGCAGAGCTGAAAACATCCCTGCAGACACGTTTAAAACAACATATGTGTCTGTGCGTATTCCGTGGTAATGTTATCTAACTATGGAACATGTTGCATGGCTACAGGCAGTTTCTAAAATATGAAACCTGTGTTTTTATCTATTTTAATATTTCGAACAACGTTATCGCCTGCATGCAGAAAGAAATTAATGAATGTTCTTAGTATATTTTGTTTATCGTATGTTTTACGAGTATTATGATACATACGAATTAATAAACCATTCTGTACGTCAGTTCTGACATCCATCCTTCATTGCTTATCATTTCAAACAGTTAGGATGTTCTTGTCCTTTCATATTAAAAATTCGTTTGTTTTAGGTAAATAATAACTCGCATATTATTGCAGATAATCGTGATAGTCTCGTCGTTTCTTTACTAGGAGTCTGCTACATGTTTTAGAAGCTTGACCATATGGCCAGAATGCACACCACTGGTTGGTCACTCACATACAACAGCCTGACACTAATTTGAGGTAGAACTGTATGATAGTACTCCAAATAGTTCTTTTGATATTACAACTACAGTGATATAACCTACCCACTTGTAGAGCTTGACAGGTCGGTCAGCTGATATAAAAATCTCATTTTTCTAAATTTTGAAGTTAGAGCACTGATACTCATGCGACGATGTAACAAATAGTGAATTAAATATGCAAATTAAATAGATACGCCCCATAACGTTACCTGTACGACGACCTTAACGACGTCGCGTTTACTAATGACAGAATATCACACTCGTTGATAAAACGTGATTTAAATGGTATATGATAAAAAGAATCTTGCATTCATGATCATGTATTATTGAATTTATTTGAGTTGATGAGGAAAATGGACAAAATGCTCGGCAAAGCCTCGCATTTTATCCCTTTTACTCTACTCGTTTAATAAATTCAATAATACAGGAACACTCATGTGTGTTTGTTTGTTTGTTTGATTTGAGGTTTAACGTCCCCGTCAACACTGTATATGTCATTTTAAAGACTTTGCTTCCAATTTTGTAGGACTTTTACCCGACATTGAGATGAAATGACATCTCAAGCCATGTCGCCCGACGAAACCAATAGGGTTTACAAGCCTGGGCGGTCCGACACGCACCGCTTTGCCTGGGCAGGCATAGATCCTCTAAGCTGTTAACCAGTACTGGTATGCGGCCGTTTTAAGCTCTGCGTGGAAGCATTATGCAGCCCAGGTAGGGTTTACATCATGAGATATGTGTTATTACGGGGATAAGCAAATGCCATTTTCCACAGCTTATTTCAATTAAAACGCTAGGCACAGATTGCCTCAGGTGGAATGTAAACTGCTGTTTGTGTTTGCAACTGTTTCTGAAACTATGAAAGCAATGGCAAGGCTCCAGGACCAGATGCAATACCTGCTGAGCTCTACAAAGCAGGGGACTACACAGTTGCAAAGAAAATTACAGAACTATTTCAAATTATGTGGAGAAAAGAAGCCACCCCTCAAGAATTAAATGATGCGTGAATTATCCGCCTATTGAAACGGAAAGGGAATCCTCAAGTCTGCGACAATCACCGTGAATCCAGTGTGGATTCAGAAAGGACAGATGAACAATGGATATGATCTTCACAGACGGCAGCTTCAAGAGAAATGTCTACATGACCTTTATTGACCTTGCCAAAACATTTGACACTGTCAGCCGTGGGGGTCTTTGGAAAATTATGTTTAAGTTTTTCAGGCCAACCGAGGTCATAGCAATGGCGAAGCAGTTCCAATGTGGTATGCTTTCACGGGTCCAAAATGATGGTGAGTTTTCTGATCTTTTCCCTGTGACAAATGGAGACAAGCACGGGTGTGTACTAGCCCCAACACTGTTCAGCATGATCTTCTCTGTCATGTCCACAGGTGCTTTCCAGGATGGTGTCAATGGTATACCTATTAGATATCGCTTTGGTGGGAAGCTTTTCAACCATAGAAGGTTGCAAGGTGCAGACAGAAGTGCTCTTTGCTGATGACATGGCAAAGGGTGCTACAACAGAAGAGAAGATGCATACAGGTGTAAATCAAGTATCTGACTCATGTGACAGCTATGTCCTCACAATCAGCATCACAAAGACTAGGGTGGTCTATCAAACCTTACAAGGAGCCCACCATCACAGTGAACGGTCAAAGACATCAGCAAGTGGTAGATTTCACCTAGCTTGGAAGCACACTGTCAAGAGCCGTGCATATTGATAACGAAGTCAATGCCAGGATTGCCAAAGCTAATGCAGGATTTGACCGACTACGGGATAGTGTTTGGGATCGACGTGGAATCAGGCTTGACACAAAGCTGAAAGTCTACAGAGCTGTGGTGCTGCCAACACTATTATAGGCATGTGAAACATAAACAGTTTACAAACGGCACGACAGGAGTCTGAACCACTTCCATACAACCTGTCTTAGACAACTGTTAAAGATGATGTGGCAAGACAGGATTCCAGACACAAAAGTCCTGAAAAGGACAGGGATGCAGTGTACACGCTCTTCTGAAACTGGCACATTTTCGTTGGATAGACAATGTTACCGGGATGCCTGAGGAACAGTTGCCAAAGAAAATCCTCAGTGGAGAATTAGAAACAGGCAAACGCTCTCATTGTGGTCAGAAGGAGCGTTGCAGGGACGCCCTCAAAGCCTCCCTCAAGGATTTCAACATACCAACACAGAGTCGTTGGAATAAATTGCACAGGACCGATCAGAAGGGGTGCTAGTGAATATGAGGCAAAAAGATTCATCGAAGCCGAACAGAAACGTGCACATCGCAAAGCCAGATGCAAAGCATGACCAACAGACCTGTCTTCCTATATTAAACCTCTGTTTCTCTATCTGCAACAGACAGTTCAGAGCATCGTCTTACATGTCTGTATGTTCATTGTAATTCATTGTTTGTCATTAAGTTGGCTTAAGAGAATAACGTTGTGTCTGTCTGTCTGTCTGTCTGTCTGTCCGCTATGATTGGTCTCATCAGCATACAATTAGCATTTCTCGCATATGATTAAGATTTGTCATTGTCAGTAATGACAGACGAACTATTATTATACCAGTATTCAGGAATCAGCCAAAGATGTCCCTTATTAACGAAGACCCAGATCTGCAGTTACCAAATCTAACATTAATAACGTCACGCCCATTACGTTTAACTATCAGACAGCTGGAACAAATGACAAACTTGGGTTTAGTATCTGTCCATTTCATTCTGAAGAAAATTATGAAGCCTATGAGGATAAGTGCTCGTACTCATTTGATGACCGATGCACAGAAACACACGAGGGTGCAAACGGCACAGCAGTACCCATAATTATCAGACCGTCCAGTGCATATAAGCCATTTAATTTCATTGGGCGACAGGGCTTGAGATGTCATGTCATCTCAATGTCGAGTAAATTTTATTTTTATTTATTTGATTGGAGGTTTAACGTCTCCGTCAACACTTTATAGGCAATTTTGGAGACGCTGCTTCCAATTTTGTGGGACTTTTACCTGACAATGAGATGACATGACATCTCAAGCCATGTCGCCCAATGAAACCAATAGGGTTTGTAAGCATGAACGGTCCGACCCACACCGCTTTACCTGGCTGGTTTACCAAGACAAGAATTTTATTGCGAATCCCACGTAGGAGCACATAAAGAGGCATATTATAATAATGGATAAACCAAGTAGACAATCAAGGAAAGAATTCCAAACGACAGAGGCATGAAACAAAAAAAAAAAAAAAAAAAAAATGGAAAACCCAGTGTAAATGATATCTGGGTGATATCATCATTATGATACATAAAATATTTTTATTAGTTTACCAGTACTCGTGTGTGGTCGCTTTCAGCTCTGCGTGGAAGCATCATGCAGCCCATCTATTTCTTTAAGCCCCGACCTGTATCTATCATTATACCAAATATGAACCAAAACCACCGTATTGTTTGGAAAAGTATGAGCTCCTAAAAACTTTAACATTAAAATCTTCTAAACCTGTGACCTGTGTCTTGAGGACATAGGAGCGGAGGAGGGGGTATTGCTGAGAAAAACGTTCGACCTGTATCTATCATCATTCCAAATACAGTAGAACTTCGATGGCTCGAACACCGATGGCTCGTTTACCATGGATGTGACGAACCCATTCTTTTTTTTTATTATTATTTATTCTTTATTTCAGAAATTACATCGTACAAGCATATACAACTTTACATACCTTATACAATACATACTATACACATTTAAGGGAAAACACCCACAAAAACCAACTGTCACTTTAATATATTGCCTTTGATGAGGCGAACACTCCGGCACACATCCCATGACAATCGGTTGAGCGGTCTTGAAATTATGACCCCTTGAAACATTTCACAATTGCTGTCTATGAGGGCCGCCATTTTGTTAATCTGGTCACGTGACCAAAATAGTAAAATAATAATTTACAGCATACTTTTCAGATTTTGTACTTAAAAACAGTAAATTATCATCGCATTGAATAAATGGAATGCATACTGAACTATTTATTGCTGTTTTATTGCACGAGAATCGCTGTAATTCAAAGTTTTCCAATTGTGAGTTTATGACATTTTACTCACAGCCTGGTTCTGGACAAACAAAACCAGAATTTGTGAAATGTTCAAAAGGTCACAACTTCCCAACCACCCAGTCAACCCCCACAAAACCCGTACCAAAATGTCTGTCTCCTCAAAACCTTTGTTCTGAAGCGAAAGTTAATTTTTGTGGTTGTTTTCCTTTAATGTAACAAATCTATAATTTGTACATGTTAAACGTTTAACTAAAGGAATCAATCAAGGCATTTGGGATTTTGTAACGTAATTTTGTTTTACTGATTTTTAGTGGTATGCTTTTACAATACAATTTCGGAAACATTTTTGAAAAAAAAAGAAAGGAAAAAATATACAAAAAAAAAAAAAGAAACAATGGAAGAAAAAAAAAAAAAGGAAGGAGAGGAAGAGAAGATCTTTCTGCTGCCTTTAGTATGCTGCCAAATTTATCCAAGAAATTAATCTAGTAAAGCGATCATAGTATTCCATTTCCTATTAAACTGGGTAATCTTATCTTTCATAAAATAGATTTGTTTCTCAATGTTTAGTTTCTGCTTTAGGTACGATATAAAATGCACGAACAATATTGGAGTTTGCTGACATTTGTTTTTAAATATAAAGTACTTTCCCAGCAGTATGATATAATTTTGTACTTGAGTTTTTAGCTCATTACAATTTACAGTAATACCAAAGGTTATAATCTTTTGGTTAAGAATAATATCGAACCCATTCTTGAGCCCCTAGCGAAATCCTCTATATAAGAAATAGTTGGGGATAATTTAGGAGATTTTAGTCTTTTATCTTGCAAATGTATGCTGTGTGTACTCATTAGAATCGCCTCGATGAGGCGTTTCTAATGAGTAAACACAACATACATTTTCATTATAGAACACCGAAAAGATGACTAAAAGTATCTCGTTATGCCTCCTGACAGTAACCTCAGTGGCTCGAACTACCCCAGTCTCGAACAGATTTTCGAGGTCCCAAAAGTGTTCGAGCCATTGAAGTTCGACTGTATGAGCCAATTCCATTGTATGGTTTGGCAATATGAGCTCTTAAAAACTTATTATAAACATTTAAAATGAGGTCATAGGCATGGGGGAGGGCGTATTGCTGAATATAACTTCGGACGTGTATCTGCCATCATACTAAATATGAGCCGAATCCATCATATGATTTTGAAAATATGATCTCTTAAAAAACTTTAATAAAATGTCTGGGAGTCCATGACCTTGACCTTGAATTATATGGCATGGAGAGGGCGGGGATGGGGTGGGGCGGTGTATCTTCATCATACCAAATATGCGCCATCATATGGTTTGGAAAATATGAGCTCTTAAGGAACTTTAATATTAAAAATTTCTGAGTCCATGACCTTGAACTTGAGGTCATGTGCATAGTGGGGTGGGGATATTGCTGAATATAACTTTGGACTTTTGTCTATCATATATGAGCCAATTCCATCGCATGATTTGGAGATGAGCTCTTAAAAAACTTTAACATTGGATTGCTTTAAGTCCGTGACCTTGACCTTGAAGTTATGGACATGGGCAGGGATATTGCTGAATGAAACTCTGGCACATCAACTGCCATTATGTCAAATGCGAACCAAAAGCATCACATGGGTTGGAAAATGCGAGCTCTTAAAAGTTCAAGTTCTATTTGATACAAACTTTACCTGGTGTCAACAGTACCACGTACGCACGTACGTACACACATGTACGGAATTACGTACATTCTCACGCACCGAAAAAAATATATGACCCTGACATCCAATCGATGGCGGGGACATACATTGTTACTGGAGAGGTTGACAGGCCTTCAGGGGTCAAAACTCTTTCAGAAATATTTTCCTTGCCATCAGTTCTCTGATCGTTAAAGGAAAAAAATTGCTTGAAATCCTTTAAAGGTGCATTATTGAGCTACCGGGTCTCATTTTTTTCTGGTTTTTATCTTCAATGCATACTCCTTTGTCATATGTACACTTTTGGAGCCAAATACAGCTTCAGAACTTTGTGAAAATGGTCGTTTTCATTCGTGTTTACCCTTCGCTTCTATTAATTTCTGTTCTAAAAATAAATCTGTCACATTACACATACATGGCGACAGTATCGTCTCTGAGTGTCGTTACTTACGGCATGGTATTCAGCGTCATATTTTTTTTCCGATTCAGGCATGGCCTGAGCAAACAAGGCCAAAATGAACGTCGCATAACGGCATATATATGGGGATTCTATTTTTGTCACGAACTAAAAATAGATCTAACTAGTGTTCGAAACCTAGTTAGGGAATTCCTCTCAAACTGGCTTACCTGTCATCATAATTGTTCGCATTTTTGCATTAAATGCATTCATTTGTATTGTTTTAAAGAAAAATACCGGCTATATGTATTTTATTTTTGGAAGCATTTTTTCAAGATAGCTCAATAATGCACCTTTAAGAGCAGATCCCTTTTTCACAGGACCCCAGTTTACAGAAATGTCGGGTAAAAGCCACACAAAATTGGAAGCAATGTCTCCAAAATGACCAACATAGTGTTGATGGGGACGTTAAACCACAAATCAAACAAACAGAAAAGCGAACATGAAGTTCGAAATTGTCTCCCTTGAAAAAAATGGGGTTAATATTACAGGTTACTCTTATCCTGCTGAATAATGTAGATTTTACCACACCCATTGCTGTGTATCAACCAATTAAATTACTTGATACACTGTATTCTTTCAATTCACAAAATACATGGCAGTGTAGATCCTGATCAGATGGCCTCTGAAGAAAAAGCCATCGGGTCTGATATCTACAGTGTTTGCAAAGGTAGGGGTGGATAAGGGCTATAATAATAACCGGCCTCGGTATGCAGGACACATGCGTGGGTCGGCAACATCAAATATTTTCTGCGGTCATTCATCCAAGTTGTCAGTTTCTAGCCAAAGAATGTGCACCGTTATGGGGCGCCGTTTTACTATATAATCCGTATTTATAGATATCCATAATTATTTATGGATATCCATAATTCGAATTATGGATATCCATTATTATTTATGGATATCAATAATTCGAATTACGGATATCCATAAATCGAATAATGGATATCCATAAATCGAACTGAAGTAATGATATCTATAAATCGAATGATGGATATCCATTATTCGATTTATTGATATCCATATATCGAATTATGGATATCCATTATTCGGCTGATTTATGGATATCCATAAACCAAATTATAGATATCCATAAATCGAATTATGGATATCCATAAATCGATTTATGGATATCATTAATTAATTTTGGATATCCTTAATTCGAATTATGGATATCCATTTTTCGGCTGATTAATGGATATCCATAAATCGAATTATGGATATCCATAATTCTCCTCTGCAAATAAACCTAATGAATAATGACTGCTCCCTTTGCAAAAAAAAAAAAAAAAGCTTGACTATTCGCGTCAGGTTTCCGATTTAGGTGTGTAATAAATGCCGGGATGGAGTGTGGAAGTAATGCAGGGTAGGCTTAGTGGGGACCTTTGGTGTGGGAGAGAGATGGGTTTTTTATTTGAGGTTTAACGCCCCCTTCAATACTATTTAGGTCATTTTGGAGACGTTGCTTCAAATTATGTTGGGCATTAGGCCTGCATTGAGATGAAATGACACCTCAATCCCGCCGGTCTCGTTATCTCAGTCGGATGCGCATCTGACTGGTGATCAGAAGGACGCAGGTTCGATACCTGCCAGGGTCGGCAACACTCATTCGTGTAGGCTGATCGGGTAATCTTTTCTAGCGTCATTCTCTCCCTTCCGCAGATTCAAGAAGGGCAGTTGTCAGTTTCTGGCGAAAGAATGTGCACTGTACTGGTTAACTGCTTACGAATATGCCTGCCCAGGAAAAATGTGGATAGGTAATCTGACCGGCTCAAAAATGACCTAAATAAGTGTTGACTGGGCCGTTAAATTCAAATGCAAACAAACATCTCAATCCCTGTCGCCCATTGACTCGCACGACTTTGTTAGGACAGGCTTAGACCTTCTAAACGGTTTACCAGTATTCTCAGCCCATGCAGCCAAATCTATTTCTCCAAGCCCCAATGTGCGGGGGCCAGGAGATATATCTGAATCTGCCTGGTACTCCATACATCTCAAGTAGAGTATTATATGTATATAATTATGTTAATACTATATATAACGACCATGTGCATTTTTCTCCAGAAAGCATGCACGGATTGCCTGTTTTTGTTTCATTATAATCTGACGTCCGACTTTCAGTGTCCTTAGGTCCTCATAGAGGTGATTCCATAGGGACCGGATGCGTTGGCCGGAATTTCAGATCTTACGGCTGGTTCCGATATTTAACTGCACACATGACGGGTGTTCAGTGTATGGCATCCGTTGGTTTGGAAGCCTTACGGGCTGACAAGGCTGCACCGCAGAGAGTTTCCTTTGACTGGCCATCATCTTCCAGCGATGATGAAGACCTTGAAGATTTTGAAGATTTTTACATTAAACAATCACGTGTCTTAGGGAGAAATCATTAAACCAAAAGCTTCGGTGGTGATTTATGGATATCCATAATTCGAATTATGGATATCATATAAATATCCATATGGATATCTATAAATACGGATTAAATAATAAAACGGCGCCCCATACACCGTACTTGTTAACCGCTTTTGAAGCTTGCCCAGGAAAAATGTGCTTTGGTAAACTGACTGGCTCGATATGGCCTAAATAATTTTAAATAGGCCATTAACTCCAAGCAAATAAAAGTTGCAACCAAAAAATGAAGGGTTGCTAATATTGAGAAATAAAATCAATGCATCGGCCTCGGTAGCAGTCGCGTGTGAATAGGATAAGGGCAAAGATCGAACTGTACTGGTTACATGACGTTAACAAGTCTGTGTAATGAACACCCCTCTAAATCCCACTTTATATAGAGAAAACATGGGTTTACAGGGGTATACATTGTTTTTCTTATTTTGGTGCAAGACATAGTTTGTGGGTACTCGTTAGAAGCGCCTCAATGGTGAGCATCCACAACATATGTTTTAATAAGAATTCTAACACAGCGCGCCTATACAGACAATTGAGAATAACAGTGTTTTATTCTACAACAAATCACGGCATGGAAGAGCTTGACGAGTGTCGTCATTAAAAATGGGTCACTTGACGTTAGACGGTGTAACGTCATTTTCTCGTATCGAAAACGTTAGAAAAGGATATAAATGCATGCGTTTCATTTTAGCGGGACTACTTCTATCAATGGCAAAAATTGTGAGATTTTGAAGGAAACAACAACATTATTGCCGATTTTCAGCGTGTTAGAATCGAAATAGATCTGCTCTGGTTTGTGATTTGTTGAGTGATAAATCACAGTTTGTCGGTCAGTCGCTTGTAGACAAATCACGCGCGCTACGCGCTCGCGATTTGTCTTCTTTACAACTGACCTCCAAACTGTGATTCATTACTCAACAAAAACACAGTTAGAGCTGATTTCATAGGAAAATAGCCGTTTTGGAGATAAAAAAGAATGCACTATGTCATACGGGTGTTTTATCGTAACTAAATAACCTTTATGTATATATAAGCCTGTCGATTATGCGATATGCCCTAGTGTCGATCCCTAGGGTGTTGAAAGGGCCGTCAAACTCAAAACCAAAGAAAAACCAAAAAACGTAAAAAAAAAACGCAAAAATCATACTACATGTACTTACCCGGCAAGTTTATAGGCGGTCGGAATGGTGTCGTTGTCCCTTTTAGGACTTCCGGTTGGACTTCCTCGAGGGCTGCCTCGGCCATTACCGTCAGTTCTTAAAGGAGATATAGGGCTCCAGTCTCGGATCAAATTCGGTAACCAGTCCTTTTTGATAGACTTCATAGCGATGCAATGACAATTTTGCTTTCATCTAGTATACATTATAAAATTGATAAGTTCCTTACTGTCACAGAAAAGCATCTCTATGACAACAAACACAGAAGACAAGAGGAATTAGATACATCCATGATATTTGATCCCAGAGAAAAATCAGAAAATTACAAGACACGGATACAATATTCCTAAGATTCAATATAGTCTATACGATATGCCTGTGATATTTTTCACAAATTGCTGAACACACAGTTGTATTGATTATTGCTGTTTTATCAGAAAACTACAGAGACAAACAGTGACACCAGATATGAACAGAAAGGGACTGCCTGTACTCATTAACTATTGATGCTGAATATTTTAACCATTTAGCATTGTAAGCTGAAGGTGATACAGATGAGTCATTTCTTCAGAAATCGGGGTCAATCGCCAAGCCCGGTCACCAAGTATTTTTGTTGGAAAAATGTGACTAAAACGCTACCCACCTCTTTTCAGCAAAATATTTGCAGTGTATGCCTAATAACGTTACCTCGGCAACAAAAAAACAAAAACAAAAAAAAACGCTGACTGGTCGATTTTCTCTAAGAGTAGGCTGAACAGAGACTGTAACGTTTAAATGTTGTTCTTTAAGCGAACAGTGCCCTTTCTGTGGTGTCTGATCTCGGTCTATACTGTTTGCCTATCCCACGACATGGGTCCAGTCCAGGTTTAAATACACACACGGCTCTCCGACATCACAGCTACAATAATAGCACGGTTATAAATAACGCTATTTAAGACGCCGAGAAAAACTACATTGAACATCGGAAAATGTCGTCTGCTTATGTCGTCTGCTGAATTTTTTGTTTTTGCTAACTTTAAAACAAGAGGACCAAGCTGGTCCTTTATCGCTCACCTGAGCTAACATATTCAAAGTTTCAGGAAGTGCCAACCTTTACTGAAGGATTTATGCGAGGACAAGGTGATGACAAGTTAAGCATTTTCTGCAATCAAGTAGAATGTAACTCTATGATAAACAGGCTGACCATACCGGTTTTCAAACTCATTCAAGCTTTTATCCCTGACTTGTTTATATGTAACTTTCAAGAAGATCCAATGTAAATTGAAGGGGCTATGGTGATGACAAGGTCAAAAATGAGCAATTATTTGCTGCAATCAAAGGGATGTAACTCTATGATAAATAGGCCATACTCACCAGTTTTCAAACTCCTCCCAGCTTTTCTGCCTGACTTACTTGTTTGTAAGTTTCATGAAGATCCGATCAAAACTGAAGGGGCGGCAGTGATGACAAGGTCGAAAATAAGCATTTTCAGCCAAGCAGGGGACATAACTCCATGATTAATTGACAGGCATTGCTAGTTTTCAAACTTGTCTGAGCTTTTATCCCCAACTTACAAACATATAAATTTCAAAAAGATCCATGAAAACTGAAGGAGTTACAGCCAAAAAGAGGCATTTTCTGCAATCCAAGGGGTGTAACTCTATGATAAATAGGTTGACCTCATCAGTTTACGAACTCAATCCATTTTATCCCTAACTTACTAACGTAAGTTTCAAGAAGATCCAATAAAACTGAAGGAGCTATAGTGATGACAAGGTAAAACTGCAGGCATTTTCTGTAATCGATGGGACAAAACTCCCTGAAATACACGCTGACCTCACCATTTTTTAACTCAGCCAAGGTTTTATCCGTTACTTACTCACATGTAAGATTCAAGATGATCCGATCAAAACTGAAGGGGGCTTTGGTGATGACAAGTTCAAAAATAGGCATTTTAAGCAGTAAAAGGGACACAATTCTATTTTAAATAAGCCAACCTCGTCAGTTTTGAATTTATTCGAGCTTTTATCCCTGACTTACTTAATTGTACGTTTCAAGAAGATCCAATCAAAACTGAAGGTGATGACAAGGTCAAAACTAAGCATAGTCAGCAAAGTTGGGGACATAACTCCATGAGTAATCGACCTACATCCCTAATTTTCAAACTTATCCAAGCTTTTAACCCCAACTTCTTTGTATGTAAGTTTCAGGAAGATCTGATCAAAACTGAAGGGGCTATGATGATGACAAGGTCAAAAATAGGTATTTTCTATATCAACTATAATCAAGGGGGACATAACTCTCCGAAATATAGCCCGACCTCACAATTTTTTAACTCAGCCAAAGTTTTATCCCTTACTTACTAACAGGTAAGTTACAAAAAGACCCGATGAAAACTGAAGGGGCTATGGTGATGACAACGTCAAAAATAGGCATTTCCAGCAGTAAAGTGGATGTAACTCTACAATAGATGAGCCAACAACATCAGTTTTTTTAATCATCCAAGCTTTTATCCCTTACTTACTTGTTTG
This sequence comes from Lucinisca nassula, assembly GCA_963580285.1. Taxonomy (NCBI): domain Eukaryota; kingdom Metazoa; phylum Mollusca; class Bivalvia; order Lucinida; family Lucinidae; genus Lucinisca; species Lucinisca nassula. The sequence goes on from OY757013.1 coordinate 16,256,017, forward strand.
TACGTTTCAAGAAGATCCGATCAAAACTGAGGGGGCTACGGTCATGGCCAGGTCAAAAATAAGCATTTTCAGCAGAAGAGGCGACATTACTCTGTCAGTAATCGCCCCACATCGCTAGTTTGCAAACTCATCAAAGTTTTTAACCTGGACTTACTTGTACTTAAGTTTCAGGAAATTCCAATCAAAACGGAAGGGGCTGCGTAGATGACAAGGTTGAAAACCGGCATTTTCAGCAATCAAAGGGATGTAATTCTATGATAAATGGGCCGACTTGGCCGGTTTTCGAACACATCCAAGTTTTTATCCTCAGCCACCTTACATATAAGTATCAGAAAAATCAGATCAAAACTGAAGGGGCTACAGTGATGACAAGGTCAAAAATCAGCATTTTAAGCAATCAAAGGTATGTAACTCTATGATAAATGTGCCGACTTGGCCGGTTTTCGAGCTCATCCCTAGCGTTATTCCGAGCCACCTTACATACAAGTTTCAGAAAGATCCAATCAAAACTGAAGGGGCTACGGTGTTGACAAGGTCAAAAATCGGCATTTCCAGCAATCAAAGGGAGGTATCCTTATGATAAATGGGCCAACTTAGCTCTTATTCAAACTGATACAAGTTTTTATCCCCAGCTACCTTACATATAGGTTTCAGAAAGATCCGATCAAAACTGAAGGGGCTACGGTGATGACAAGGTAAAAATTCAGTATTTTCAGCAATCAAAGGGACGTAACTCTATAATAAATGGGCCAACTTGGCCGGTTTTCGAACACATCCAAGTTTTTATCCCCAGCCATCTAATATATAAGTTTCAGAAAGATCCGATCAAAACTGAAGGGGCTACGGTGATGACAATGTCAAAAATCGACATTTTCAGCAAATCAAAGGGACGTTACTCTATGATAAATGGGTCGACTTAGCCGGTTTTCAAACTCGTCTGAGTTTTTATCCCAAGCTACCTTTCATATATGTTTCAGATAGATCCGATCAAGAATGAAGGGGCTACAGTGATGACAAGGTCCAAAATCGGCATGTCAGCAATAAAAGGGACGTAACTCTATGATAAATGAGCAGACTAGGCCGGTTTTCGAACTCATCCAAGGTTTTATCCCCAGCCACCTTACATATAAGTTTTAGAAAGATCCGATCAAAACTGAAGGGGCTACAGTGATGACAAGGTCAAATATCTGCATTTTCAGCAATCAAAGGTATGTAACTCTACGATAAATGGGCCGACTTGACCGGTTTTCGAACTCATTCGAGGTTTTATCCCCAGCCAACTTACATATAAGTTTCAGAAAGATCCGATCAAAACTGAAGGGGTTACGGTGATGAAAAGGTCAAAAATCGGTATTTTTAGCAATCAAAGGGACATTACTCTATATTTACATTTCCAGTGTAAAGTCTAATGTAAACCTATAGAAAACAATTGCGTTCATACTTCCATGAACGCATCGAATCACATGATTTTCAGTGACGTTAAGTGACGTCATTCTAAACCATTGTTCTCTACGGGCGTTGATGACGTCAACGCTGCTCCGTTCTTTGTAGAAAAACAGCGTGTAAATGTTTTTCAGCTTTAAAAGTTTGCCCTACAAGCATTTTTTCGCCCAGTGATGAGGGGCAAATAATGTAAATATAAAAAATAAACTTAATTTTTCTGCTTTTCATGAAAGTATGAACGACAGTGGGTCGCTAGCAAAGTTTACATGAACCCCTTCGGGGTTCATTTACTTTGCACGCGACCCACTGCGTTCATACTTCAATGAACTGCAGAAAAATAAATTTCATTTCTTAAATGATAAATGGGCAGACTTGGCCGGTTTTCGAACTCATCCAAGTTTTTATCCCCAGCCATCTTACATATAAGTTTCGGAAAGATTAGAACAAAACTGAAGGGGCTACGGTGATGACAGGGTCAAATATCTGCATTTTCAGCAATCAAAGGGACATAACTCTATGACAAATAGGCCGATTTGGCCGGTTTTCGAACTCATCCGATGTTTTATCCCCAGTCACCTTACTTATAAGTTTCAGAAAGATCCGATCAAAACTGAAGGGGCTATTGTGATGACAAGGTAAAAAATCGGCAGTTTCAGCAATCAAAGGGACGTAACTCTATGATTAATGGGCCGACTTGGCCGGTTTTCGAACTCATCTGAGCTTTTATCCTCAGTCACCTTACATATAAGTTTCAGAAAGATCCATTAAAAACTGAAGGTGCCACGGTGATGACTAGCATTTTCCATTGTAAGTCTATGGGAAATCGGGATTGTAATAGCAACCAAAGTTTTCATTCAATTTTGATAAAAAGCTAAATTCTTCGTTGCCCCACCAAAGGCATGCTACAGATAAGAAATGATTGAGATCAGCTTGCAGAGATATAACTGGTCAAAGGTGGTGACGGACAGACGACGGACGGCGGATGACCAGTTATACTATAACCTCCCCTAGAGCCTTCGGCCCAGGTGAGCTAAAAAGGCAAACAGTGTGGGCCAAGATCAGACTGCTCCTAGAGAAGCAGTCTGATCTGGGTCCATACTGTTAGCAATAAATACTTTAAGGTATCCCGCAGACGGCAAAGCAGACGGCAATATTGCACGACCCGCAGAAGAAGCGACCGACTGAAGTCGGTTGATTTTCTAAGAGTGCCCTAAAATCACCGTGTCATTCTGTCAGTCTGTCTGTCCGTCCGTAACCAGTTTGTGAAAATTGGTGATAGTGACTTAACCGCTTGGAATATTTAAACAATTTTTGGCATACGAGATCTAACCAATGAACTTGCGAAATATTACATTCCATTTAGTATAGCCTCGCCGAGGCGAAAAATGTGAACATTTTCGAACTGCTTCTCCTCGGAAACCGTTGGGCCGATTGAAGTCAAATTTCATATGGAGCCTCTATGGGATGGGGTAAACCAAAATTTGCTCATGGGGTCCAGGTCACATGACCAAAATGGCCGCCAAGCCATATATGGTCTGTCTGTCCGTCCACAACCCGTTTGTGAAAATTGGTGATAGTGACTTAACCGCTTGGAATATTTAAACAATTTTTGGCATACTGATAACCAATGAACTTAAGAAATATTACATTCCATTTAGTATAACCTCGCCGGGGCGAAAAATGTGAAAATTTTCGAACTGCTTCTCCTCGGAAACCGTTGGGCCGATTGAAGTCAAATTTCATATGGAGCCTCTATGGGATGGGGGAAACCAAAATTTGCTCACGGGGTCCAGGTCACATGACCAAAATGGCCGCCAAGCCATATATGGTAAAAACCCTTCAAAAATAGTCTTCTCCAGAACCACTGGGCAGATTTCCACGAAACTTGATAAATAGCATCTGGGACGTAGGCCCATCATAAATTGCTAAAATGGTGACCCTGGGTTGACCTTGACCTTCTTTGTGCCTAGGTTAAACTTTGACACAGACGCTTTTGTATTCACGGGTGGTAATCAGAGGAACTAGCTCGAAAATGAGTCAATGGAAATTTGTTCCCTCGACACATCCGGTCAGTTGTAAGTAGACGAATCACGCGCGCTACGCGCTCGTCATTTGTCTACTTTACAACTGACCTCCAAACTGTGATTTATTACTCAACAAATCACAGTTAGAGCTTATCTATTTCTTAAACAACGATCACCCACGGTTCTTTCTTTAACATTTGCCGGGTCCCTAACGGCCTCGTGTTCAAATTGCTTTCTCGGGACTCGGCAGCTGTTAATGCATGAAACAAGAGGGCCCAATGGCCCTATATCGCTCACCTGTGTACCAGAAAATCATTAGTGTAGGAGACCACTTGACATTGCTATATACTAAATATCTAAGCTCAGGCAAAGCGGTGTCCATGCTTATAAACCCTACTGGTTTCATTGGGCAACAGGGCTTGAGATGTAATTTCATCTCAATGTCGGGTAAAAGTCCCACAAAATTGGAAGAGACATTTCCAAAAAGACCTATACAGTGTTGACAGGATGTAAAACCTCAAATCAAACAAAGTCTGTGCCTTATGGTTTTGGAGAAAAAGATTTTTTTTTAAGTTTTTTTCCAGTATAAGTCTATAGGAGCTAATGAGCCCTGGGGCTTGGCCAATTTTGACCCAAAGGGCACGGTTGGCAGGATTTATGTAGGCGACCATTTTGTGTTGCTATATACTAAATATCTAAGGTCTGTACTTCATGGTTTCAAAGAATTTTGAAGCTTTTTTCCATTATAAGTTTGTTGGAGTTAAGGGGCCACAGGATTTGGACCCCAGGGGCATGATTGGCAGGATTCATGTAGGCGACCACTCGACATTGCTACATGCTAAATACCTAAGCTCTGGGACTTATGGTTTCAGAGAAGAAGATTTTTGAAGATTTTTTTCCCCCATTTTAAGTTTTTTTTTTTTTTTTTTTTTTTTTTTCATTATAAACGGCCTGTGGTTTCAGAGGAGAAGATTTTTTAAGTTTCTCCAATTGTAAGTCTATGGAAGCTAAAGACCCCTGGGGTGTAGCCAATTTGGATCCCAGGGGCACAACTGGCAGGATTTATGTAGGTGGCCACTTGACGTTGCTACATACTAAAAATCTAAGCTCTGGGCCTTATGGTTTCATAGAAGAAGATTGTTTAAGTTTTTTTCCATTATAAGTCTATTGGAGGTGATGAGCTCGGGCGTGGCCAATTTTGACCCCAGGGGCAGGGTAAGCAGGATTTATGTAGCTGGCTATTTTATGTTGCTAGACACTAAATATCTAAGTTCTGTGCTTCACAGTTTCTGAGAAGAAGAATTTTGAATCTTTTTTTTCCATTATGAGTCTATGGGAGCGAAGGGGCCCCGGGGCGTGGCCCATTTGGACCCCAGGGGCATGATTAGCAGGAAATATGTAGGAGACAACTTGCAGTTGCTACATGCTAAATATCTAAGCTCTGGGCTCTGAGTTTTCAGAGAAGAAGATTTTTGAAGTTTTTTTTTTCATTATGCGTTTATGGGAGCTATGGGGGTCCCAGGGTGTGGCCCATTTGGACCCCAGGGACATGATTGAAAGGATTTATGTAGTTGACCACTTGTCATTGCTACATGCTAAATATCTAAGCTCTGTGCCCTGTGGTTTCAGAGAAGAAGATTTTTGAAGCTTTTTTCCATTATGAGTCTATAGGAGCTAAAGGGCCCCGGGGCGTAGCCCGTTTGGACCCCATGGGCATGATTGGCAGGAATTATGTATGTGACCACTTGCCGTTGCTACATGCTAAATATCTAAGCTCTGGGCCCTGTGGTTTCAGAGAAGAAGATTTTTTGAAGCTTTTTTTCCATTATGAGTCTATAGGAGCTAACTGGCCCAGGGGCGTGGCCCTTTTGGACCCCAGGGGCATGATTGGCAGGAATTATGTAGTTGACCACTTGCCGTTGCTACGTGCTAAATATCTAAGCTCTGAGCCCTGTGGTTTCTGAGAAGAAGATTTTTGAAGCTTTTTTTTCCATTATGGGTCTATGGGAGGGAAGGGGTCCCGGGGCGTGGCCCATTTGGAACCCAGGGGCATGATTGGCAGGAATCATGTAGGTGACCAATTGGTGTTTCTACATGCTAAATATCTAAACTCTGGGCCCTGTGGTTTCAGAGAAGAAGATTTTTGAAGCTTTTTTTTACCACTATGAGTCTATAGGAGCTAAAGGGCCCCGGGGCGTGGCCCATTTGGAACCTAGGAACATGATTGGCAGGATTTATGTAGGTGACCACTTTCCCTTGCTACATGCCAAATATCTCAGCGCTGGGCCCTGTGGTTTCAGAGAAGAAGATTTTTGAAGCTTTTTTCCATTACGAGTCTATAGGAGCTAAAGGGCCCCGGGGCGTGGCCCGTTTGGACCCCAGGGGCATGATTGGCAGGAATTATGTATGTGACCACTTGCCGTTGCTACATGTTAAATATCTAAGCTCTGGGCCCTGTGGTTTCCGAGAAGAAGATTTTTGAAACTTTTTGTTCCATTGTGAGTCTATGGAAGCGAAGGGGCCCCAGGGCGTCGCCCATTTGGATCCCAAGGGCATGATTGGCAGGAATTATGTAGGTGGCCACTGGCCGTTGCTACATGCTAAATATCTAAGCTCTGGGCCCTGTGGTTTCAGAGAAGAAGATTTTTGAAGCTTTTTTTCCATTATGAGTCTATGGGAGCTAAGGGGCCCCGGCGTGCGGCCAATTTGGACCCCAGGGGCATGATTGGCAGGAATTATGTAGGTGACCACTGGCCTTTGCTACATGCCAAATATCGCAGCTCTGAGCCCTGTGGTTTCAGAGAAGAAGATTTTTGAAGCTTTTTTCCATTATGAGTCTATAGGAGCTAAAGGGCCCCGGGCGTGGCCCGTTTGGAACCCAGGGGCATGATTGGCAGGAATCATGTAGGTGACCACTTGCCCTTGCTATATGCTAAATATCTAAACTCTGGGTCCTGTGGTTTTCGAGAAGAAGATTTTTGAAGCTTTTTGTTCCATTGTGAGTCTAAGGGAGCGAAGGGGCCCTGGGGCGTGGCCCGTTTGGACCCCAGGGGCATGATTGGCAGGAATTATGTAGGTGACCACTGGTCGTTGCTACATGCTAAATATCTTAGCTCTGGGCCCTGTGGTTTCCGAGAAGAAGATTTTTGAACCTTTTGGTTCCATTATGAGTCAATGGGAGCGAAGGGGCCCCAGGGCGTCGCCCATTTGGAACCCAGGGGCTTGATTGGCAGGAATTATGTAGGTGGCCACTGGCCGTTGCTATATGCTAAATATCTAAGCTCTGGGCCCTGTGGTTTCAGAGAAGAAGATTTTTGAAGCTTTTTTTTCCATTATGAGTCTATGGGAGCTAAGGGGCCCCGGGGTGTGGCCAATTTGGACCCCAGGGGCATGATTGGCAGGAATTATGTAGGTGACCACTTGCCGTTGCTACATGCCAAATATCGCAGCTCTGGGCCCTGTGGTTTCAGAGAAGAAGATTTTTGAAGCTTTTTTCCATTATGAGTCTATGGGAGCTAAAGGGCCCCGGGGCGTGGCCCGTTTGGAACCCAGGGGCATGATTGGCAGGAATTATGTAGGTGACCACTTGCCCTTGCTATATGCTAAATATCTAAGCTCTGGGTCCTGTGGTTTCCGAGAAGAAGATTTTTGAAGCTTTTTGTTCCATTGTGAGTCTATGGGAGCGAAGGGGCCTTGGGGCGTGGCCAATGTGGACCCCAGGGGCATGATTGGCAGGAATTATGTAGGTGACCACTGGCCGTTGCTACATGCTAAATATCTTAGCTCTGGGCCCTGTGGTTTCAGAGAAGAAGATATTTTAATTTTTTCCCATTGTAAGTCTATGGGAGCTGTATATTGCCATAGCAACCAGAATTCCAATCTGATCAGCCTAAAAACCTTATGCAGCCTTTCCCTCTACCTGGTGATGCTTCTCATGAAATTTGATCAAGATTGACCATGGGGTATTAGAGATATACGTATTTGAAATTGTTTACGGACGCAAGGACGGACGGACGCATGCACGCACGACGGACAAAAAGTGACCACAAAAAAGCTCACCTTGTCACTACGTGACAGGTGAGCTAAAAACGGGTGATCCCTTACGGTCCAAATGTGCTTATAAAAAGTCCTCAGTACTTTCATCACATCTGCAGTCGGTCCGCAGCGCGTGCTTTTCAAATTGAGATCGGTAATAAGTTCCCGTTTTAATCATGCGGACATTCCAAGCCTGTTCGTGGTCAGTTTTGATAGCCCAGCAGTCTTCGGAGTGTCGGTCGAAAAAACTTTCAGACCACTTTCGTCTTTGGGTTGAGTGGGGTATATCGACACCGATGTACACCTCAATGCGAAAACCTTTTAGAAAGTAGGTAAACTAATCCTGAACTAGTTCTAGGCGTAGCCCTTATTCTAGCGCTCGGCCACCTTAAAAAGATTTCCAGACACTTCGGCCCCACAACCACCTCGGCCCCTAGACAGGTCGGCCCAAAACCAAGTCGGCCCTAGACACCTCGGCCCTAGTCACCTCGGCCCTAGACACCTCGGCCCCACTGTCACCTCGGCCCCTAGACATCTCGGCCCCAAAGACACCTCGGCCCCACTTTTAGAATCTGTTAGGGTAAGGGCATTTATATCATGTTGAAATCGACCCCGCCCATCGGGACTTCAAGAAACTGACACTCTGTGGCATGAGTACTGGTAAATCGCTTAGAGGTTCTAAAGTGGTGGGAGTCGGACCTTTCATACCTATAAACCATATTGGTTTCATTGGTCTGCAGGGCTTGAGAAGTCGTTTCATCTCAATGTCGGGTAAAATTCCCACGAAATTGGAAGCAACGCATCCAAAATGACCGAGCCAGTATTGATAGGAGCGTTAAACGTCAAATCTAACAATCAAAACATCATGTTAACGAGCCCGTGTAATGAACACCCTTCTCAACTCCAGTTTATATGGGGAAAATTGGGGTCATAGGGGCATACATTATTTACATCACGAAGACACGCCTTTATAATTTTGACCCCCTTAAACCCCACTTTTACATAGTAAAACTGGGGTTTACAGGGGTAAGCCTTGTTTTTCTTATTTCTGCTCTAAAATATAAATTAAGGGTACTCGTTAAAAACGCCTCAATGAGGCGGTTCTAACGAGTATCCCCAATCTATATTTTGAGCAGAAATAATACAAAATATCACATTTTTTCTCTTGTAATGTTCGTTGTTTTCTGCTTTAAAGTTTACAATGCATTTATATAGGCGTGTTTTCGTAATTCTTATTTCTGCTTCAAAATACAGGTTATGTGTACTGCTTAGAACCGTCTCAGTGAGCAGGACTGATCAGAATGCGTCTGTGACAACCTTTAATCACAATTAGTTTAATATTAATCTATGTTTATACAAACTATAGTCATTTCTTAGATCCCCTTCATATAAGTTAACAGGTCTATACGATAAACCATCTGCTTGAGAAGGATTGTACCAGTATCAAAGATCTATGTTTTCGAGCAGAAGTAAGAAATATAATTTTTATCAACTTTTCGTTACATAATTTTGCTTTCACGGAATCTTCTATTAAGTTGCTAGGAAATAAAATCAAATTATTTTATTGCTATGTTTATTTCATATACAAAAAATAACCAATGGGACGTTTATAATAAATATAACAACGCATACACGACAGTTTCAGGTTAACTTAGACTATTACAACAAGAAGACACTCTGAAGCACAGCTAATCCCCATTCAACCGTGAGGTTGAGCTTGAGTCAGCATCATTAAAAGTGGGGTTTGGCGGGTTTTTCTAATTGTGAATATTTGATACTGATATGCAATGAGCATTTTCTACAAAAAATATATAGGGCCATGAAGACTTTGCACTCAGTGTACATCCAGATCCATCTGATCTGGATCTACACTGTCATTCAGTTTGCGAATTTTAAATGAATACAATATACATGTATCAAGTAATTTGAGGGGCTGATAGTCAGAAATGTGTCTAATAAATAAATAAATAAAGTATACAGTATACTTGTTACTGTCCGTCTTTAAATATGAGCTGAAATGACAATCAAATAGGAATTTCTAAATGTGTGAAAATTGATAACAATGGAAACATACTGAGCAATTCTTACAAAAAAACGAGCAGTGAAGTCTTTGTACACAGTGCACATCCAGATCTACACTGTTTGCAACTAATATATACATATAGTATACATGTATCAAGTAATTTGAGTGGCAGAAATGTGACTAATAAATAAATAAATAAATAAATAAATAAATAAATAAATAAATAGAGTATACAATATACTCGCTACTGTCCATTTTTAAATATGAGCTAAAATGACTATCAAATGTGTGAAACTTGATAACAATGATCTGTTTATTCGGGAAAAGGGATAAGTAACGCCTGGTTATTTATTGAGCTTCACGCTTTACTAATCTAAGTCAATAATTGTTCTTGTAAAACTTTTTGTTTGTTCATGCCAGCTAAATAGTCTACTAACCTGAAATTCATTAATCCTTATCGCGCTGAACACGATAATCCTTATCTTTGTAAACAGTGTAGGTCCTGATCAGATTGCTTTTGCCCTCTGAACCAGATCCGCACCGTTTTTCATGCAGTTTTTGAATTGCATGCATACATTATATTAATTATCCCCACGCTTTTCGAAGAAAAAGTGGGGATATTGTAATTGTCTCCGTCGTCCGTACGTCCGTACGTCCGTCCGTCCGTCTTACCGGACAACTCCTCCCACACTTTTACAGCTAGAAACTTAAAACTTTGGGAACTGATAGGTCTTTCGTCTGAGGAGTGCATGACACTTTCGGAATTTTGATCCTACACCTAGGGGCCAGGCCAGGGGGTGGGGTGCCCCGGGGGTAAAAAATCAAAGTTTACAGAACCTGGTCGTGTGACATATCAAATTGAACGGCATAATGAGTAGAATACATAACAATTAAAATTTGACCCCTAGGGTCAGGTTTGAGGTCACCAGAGGTCAAAAACTTGGATTTTCACCCCCATAACCCCCTTTTTAACGATTACCGGATAACTCCTCCCACACTTTTACAACTAGAAACTTAAAACTTTGGGAACTGATAGGTCTTTGGTCTGAGGAGTGCATGACACTTTCGGAATTTTGATCCTACCCCTAGGGGCCAGGCCAGGGGGTGGGGTGCCCCGGGGGTAAAAAATCAAAGTTTTCAGAACCTGGTCGTGTGACATATCAAATCGAACAGCATAATGAGTAGAATACATAACAATCAAAATTTGACCCCTAGGGTCAGGTTTGAGGTCACCAAAGGTAAAAAACTTGGATTTTTACCTCCATGACCCCCTTTTTAATGATTACCGGATAACTCCTCCTACGCTGTTTCAGATAGAAACATGAAACTTTGGGAACTGATAGGTCTTTGGTCTGAGGAGTGCATGACACTTTCGGAATTTTGATCTTAAGATTGGGTGGGATTGCAATTGAGAACTTATATAGTGGCGTATCTTTAAAAAAGCGTGGGGATATGCGATGGCGTGCCATCGACTGTGCGATTCTAGTTGGTATAGTTACGAGGATAGTTCTAGTTCACTGAACCTGAACACTGATAATTACCTAATAATTAAAAAAAAATGTTTGTTTGTATTGGAGTTTAACGGCCCAGTTAACACTATTTTAGGTCATTTTTGAGCCGGTCAGTTCACCTATCCACACTTTTCCTGGGCAGGCATATACGTAAGCGGTTAACCAGTACAGTGTAAATTGTTTTCGCCAGAAAGTGACAACTGCCCTTCTTGAATCAGCGGAAGGGAGAGAATGACCGTAGATTATATTTCATAATCAATCTCCACGAAAGAATGTTGTCGACCCCGGTAGGTATCGAACCTGATCACCAGTCAGGCGAGCATCCGACTTAGCTACCGAGGCCGGATAAATAAATAAATAATTTAATAAATAAATAAATATGTTAACAAAAATAAGATTATCCCCCATCATCACCATGATTGACGAAACCGAGGAATGATTTTTTTTTGTTTTACGGCCCTATCAAAATTATCTCACTCATATCGAGCCGATCGTTAATCAGAGGCAGAGGTGGGTGAGAACCGGAGTACCCGAAGAAAAACCACCTGACCTACCGTTGAAGAACTTGGCGTCTCACATGTGACCCGAGCCATGTCCGAAAATACGTCCGTACGTCTATTCATCAATACATCCATCCACCGATCCATCCAGATTTCACTCCAATTAATAAGGATAATTAGGTTTCATATTCTTATTGAAATTTATTTAAAAAGTATTTTAGAGGTGTGAAATATTATCAAAAGAGCAGAAAAGTAAAAAAAAAAAAAAAAAAAAAGAGCCTGTCATTATATTAATCTTTAAAGAATGCCACAATGCAATTAGAATTATATATTGAAATAAAAGAGGGGGATTTTCAAATGTATCTTCCATTCTTCTTAAATGGGCATATAGATTTTCTATTTAGTAACGTTATAGTATATACTAAATATATACAATATAGGTTCAAATATTCTTGGCTCCCTATCAAAATAATCAAATCAGCAATAAAATAAAACAAAGACCTCATCGGGCATCCAACCCGATCTCCTATTTAAGTGGAAGCCCCGTGAGAAGCAAAGTGGGGCCGAAGTGTCTAGGTATATGGGGCCGACGTGTCTAGGGGCCGAGGTGTCCAGGGGCCGACCCGTCTAGGGTTTCAATTTTATGTGGGGCCGAGGTGGTTTTAGGGCCGAGGTGTCTAGGGGCCGAAGTGTCTAGGGGCCGATGTGGTTTTGGGGCCGAAGTGTCCTGTTACCCCTTAAAAACCAGTTCACCGTCACGGTTGTCCTCATTCCCGATCACCACTTCAAGCTGTGCAGAGATCACTTCCTCGACAGCTGTAACCGTAATCGTTGCCATATCCACTTTTCGAAGAAAAATCGCGTATATTGTTTTTCGTACCAGAGTCGGGTGGTCGTCAGTCGGGCCGTGAGAGAGAGAGAGAGAGAGAGAGAGAGAGAGAGCAAGAGCACGTTAGCAATAGTTACAAATCGTTCAAAACCATACCATGACTAATAGTGGAGCGGGAAGTGTCAAGGATCGTGCACATCCGGATACAAGTATGACACTTGGCTGAAATACTTATTAGTATGAGTTGTTTGCAAAAAATTACCCAGCCAATCAAAAGTCGTCTAATTTTCAAGATGGCGGCCCTAAATTCAAAATGGCTGCCAAAATATATGATAATACACAGCATATGGTGTAATATTGTACAAAAGCATGGGTTGGCTAAGTAAATTAGCCTTAATTTGTACAAAACAATAACAAAATTAATAAATTGTATTGATAATATTTGCATGACTATTTCAAATTAGGGGAAAGTGGGGTAAAATGGGGAAAATTTGGGATGAAATTAGTTTTCTGCCTATTCTCATCACAACAGTGTCACATTGTTTATTTAAATTGACTTGTATAAGGTATCTTGTGTGAAATACCTTTTATATATAACATATTTAAGGCATTAATCTTTGGATAAGTAAAAAGGGGGTGTATGTGTAGTACCGGGTCCATAAATTAGACGAGAATATGATAAAAACAAGTTGAATGGCTTCTTTGCCATATAATTAAATAAAACGGCAAATATAAAAACACAGTACTCGCTTATCTTAGCACTACAATTCAGACCTAATCATTCCTTTGGAAATGTGTCATTTGCATTTTAAAATTATGTGAGGGAATGGAAAGATGAAAATGAGATGAAAGATGTTTGCTTAATCATAATATATAATTAATTTTACAAAATGGTATAATACAATCAAAAGACTTGCATTTTTAATACATTTTTTCTTATTATTTTGCCTTTTTATTGTTTTTTTCTTGTTTTCCATTTCTATTTAAACATGCATACGGCTTCCTAGCAATCAGGTGTAACTTAGATAAATAGGGAAATTGGGGTAATCGGGGGGAATTGCTCTTTGTCCAAAACTTATACAAATAGGCAATTATACAAACAGACAATGATCACTGCATTTTTTGTATGATATTTTAGCTGCAGCCATGTTGATGATGATGATGATGATGATGATGATGATAGTACAGCACATAATGTGACTGATAAAATTGAATCTAATGTTACTATAACAAAGAGTTTTTGCAAAGTTCCAAAAATACATGTATATGTTTAACATTCAAGTTCAAAATTGATAAGTATCAAATCTCACTTAAAACAAAGTTTATATACTTATGTTTGATTGTTTTTTTTTTTCTTTCTTTCTTTCTTCTAGTTTCAAATTATTCAACTTGACATGTGCAAGTACATAGTGCAGTACAAGTTAGGCCGGATTTAAAACGTTTGCAGTTTCCGGAGCAGTTACGTTTCTTGCAGCCACATTTGGCAAGCTCTTGACAGCAGGCAGCAACTGCTGGTATTGATGTCCAATGTGGTTGCCAGTCTTGGCCATCCTCTTTCCGGCCCCATTGTTTCGGGCTTGGAAGCACTGGCGTGCAAATAAGGGTCTGACCCCATACATGACCTGCTTGGTATATGGCTCTTTTTTCATGCTCGATCAGTGCTGACTCAGTTGGGGGTATCATTTCATACGACTTCTGTCTGTGTGCAAATAAGTCCAGTCTTGCCTCATTTACTCTTTTCACTGCACTTGCTCGATCATATAGAATGACAACAAACTGCTCAAGAATTAGTTTGTCGTCATCCGATATGGTTTCTGGCACGTTGCCTAGTCGTCTGAACACCTCTGTGGCTTCTTCAAATACATTCCACGCTTGCAATGCAGATTTCTTACCTTTACTACGGAAGGCAGTCACTGTGTCACAGCCAGTAAATGCATGAAAAATGGGAGAGCTTTTGCCCTCGGTCCTAACGACATGCGTATCTCATGTATTGGGATCCATCTAAAGCTTTGACCTCTGCCAAAGGCAACCCAAAGGTTATCAACATTCAAGTCGTTGAAAACAGCTACCCCAATCACAACCACATCTGTGTCAGTACTTTTGACTATGATACTCTTACACCCATCTCTGGCAGCGTCTTTTGCATGAAAGAAGAGCCGTGTGTCTGCTTCTTCGTGTGTACAAGGTGACAGTCCTTCCTTGTTGATGGCCATATTGCTAACAACGGTGTCACGTTTAGTTACTGTGATTCTATTTTGTGATTCAGCCTTCTCTATGTGAGTTGCCAGAAACTCAAACAACTCTGTTCTGTTGTCATCTAGACGTAAAAAATTATTCCAGCCACCAGGTGGGCGGCTAGGTCCAACAACTTTACGTCTGATTCCTGTCCCCCTCTTACTCCTAGTTAAAGCTTTAAGACTGCCTGGTTTATACACATCAAAGACTAAGTCAATTCTGTAGTATTGTCTGGAGTAGGTCTGGAGTGCTGGTACAACTACATCTGTGGCATATTCATCGAAAGTTCTTGCAACTCCAGGTGATTTCTCATTTACCATAGCTGCGCCGTCGATGATAATGGCAATAGAGCAGATATACCAATACTGAAAGGCAAACTCCTGTTTTTTGAAGCATAGTGTGTAGGCCATGTGATAGGTGTCTTGTCATCACAGGTTTCAGTAACGCTTACATGACTAAGCCACTGCAATTCCATACTTAAATGTTGGGGTAGAGAAATCGGTCTCAAGGGAAGCAAGTTTTGGCTTTTTGGAGGAACTGGGGAAGTAGCTGTGAAATACACTGGTCTTACATTCGTGTAAGACTCGGGAAGTGGAGGCACCTTCTTTGTGCTGGGCCTGTCCGCTATATTGGGCATTTCACGTTGCTCACCTCGGTTGTCATAAGTTGGGTGTTGAAACAAAGAAATACCTGTGCCATGAAAAGATGATCCATCTTCTTTCTTATGAATGTTTTCATTGCTCTTAAAGGAACTCATTTTTGATTTTTATTTGCCTTCACTGCAGCTGGTGTTGTGCCGTGTGGCGGCAGTAAAACGTCTCCCCGTACATCAATCATAGTGCAGTTTATATTTTACTTTTGGTCCTTTAAGATCAGCGTGAATATTCTGAGAAATCAGAAATAAATTATTGGTTTAGACTCATATTCTAGACAGGTTTTTAATTATTTGGACCCCATTTTGATTTATATCAGTCTTTGAATCGACTTCCTATTCGAAATTCGCAAAATTGCAATGTGTTTCCTCTGGCTTTCGTTGTCGGATAATTACAGGGTCACTGATGAGGCTTTATTAGCCGAAACTACGTAGTATGATCCATCTTCTTTCTTATGAATGTTTTCATTGCTCTTAAAGGAACTCATTTTTGATTTTTATTTGCTGTTGTTGCAGAAGGGTTGTGATCAATATTGTCGATGGCAACTGTAGTGAATAGGCCCTTTCTAAGAACAGATGGACAAACTAACCCTTCCTCTAAGAAACGTTCTACAAGGGCTTCGCCTATCTGTGATGAAATTTCAAGGACTCTGTCGTATGATATGCAAATACCATATTGATGCAATGTGTCGATTAATTGACGCTTCCTTGTCTTTGCAAACAACAGTAAGCCAATGAATATGACAAACGGTGTCTCACGACTTTTAGAGTGCTTTTGAACTACCGTGGGGCTTTTCTTTGGACTCTGGTGACAGTTGCATTGTAACAGTTGTGAAATTGCCAGGTCAGATTTAGTTGTCTCACTTTCAATCTGTGATTCTATATCCGAACCATGTTCAATCATGCTGGCGAGTTCAATGAGTGATTATGGTACTGATGTTTCCATGCAGTTCTCCTCAATTGAACCGTCAAACTTCATGTTTCTTGTCAAAATATCATTTCTGATTATATGTGCGGCATTTGAAACGTGCAATGCACCAGTAAGCTCACTTGCTTTTGACACAGCTGGCCCTACGTCATCTTTGAAGATCAGAGGATCATCCCGTCCTTTTTTACTTGCTTGTAATTCTGGCAACGATCAAGAAGCTCATCTTTCAACCGTGTCGAGTGCAACTTTGATGTTGTGAAGCCTCTTGGTCATTGAATCATTCAAATCTGCTAACCTGAAAAAATACTCACATCTTGACGGCTTCTCTTATATTCTATGATATATGTAACAAGCTCAGCAAATGCTTGGCTATATGCTTGGCTTTCCTGGTCATCTTTGTTGTCTCAGGAAAGCACGCTCTCTATTATAATCAGCTGAAGGCAACAAGATCACCAGCACTCAATTTTGCAATAAGTTTCTCGTCTTCTAATCGATCAGCACATTTGTTAAGTTTTTCATATAAATTCTTTGTCATTGCATTTCTGTCTGCTTCAATAACATCTTTTTCACAGAAGAAGCAAATTACCTTTATGTCATGTACAACAGAACGACGTGTAAATTTACTGGGCCCTGTTTCTGTTTCATCAGTATTTTGAGATCTGCCTCGTTTCTCGACGACTTGATCAAGCTTACTGTTGCTAAACAGTAGCCTACAGCTGTGATGATATTTAGCATTGTTCTGTCTTAGAGTATTTTCTATTCCTGAGCCATCATCTAATCGATTTATATCTATTGGTAAGGGTAGAGCATTCAGCTCATTGAACAGTGAGAGATTAGTTGCTATGTTCATATAACCAGATTTCCCTTTATCACGCGATGTTGATGATGGCATTAAGTTCTCATTTTTATCTTTCTGGCATAAGCAACATTTACCCCAATCTGTCTGCCAGTTTGCAGCTGATGTTGTTGGCAACTGACTGTCGTCAAACATTGTGACTGGTTGTTAAGGTTACCTGTAATACCTCCAATTTTTGTTAAGACTCTTACAGGCCGAGGGACTATCCTTTTACCACCTGATTGAATATCTTAAGCTTGCACTTTAGAGTATGGGATTCAACTAAGTTCAAAATGATTATTTCTACTCCGATCGTTCATCCAATGGAATTACCTCCCGTGCGATCTGTACACCCTTCGGAAAACCATGACCCCGTTTTCCTTGGCTTGGCTCTCCCGCGCTGGCACATCCTGTCAATTCAGGTGCGGCTGCTTGAATTGATGGGGCGATTCAAACAGCATTTGGGTTACTGCAAGTACTGCCTATGTGATGGTTTGTTTTGATTTCTTTTAGTGCATTTTCAGAAAACTCCCAGCAGAAACAGAGCTCTGTTTGACGTTGAACTAATGTTGGATACAAAAATTTTCATGCAGGATTTGATTGTTATGTGTCCACTTGGAGCATGAATAGAGATTATATGTGTTCTGTGTTCAAAGAATGTAAATCAATGTGGTGATCAACTATGCTGTTCTGTGTCCTAAAGTTATCAAAGCAATAAGTGTTGTAAGTACTGTGCGGCTAGTGTTTTAAAGGCAGAGTGTTTATGGTTCTGAAAGTGGAACACATTCTTAAGTGTTCAGTTTTGAAACAGCAGCAATATTGATTATAATAATCTTCTTTTTCAGTTCAAAATTATTCGGTTGATAAAAGACTATGTAAGCATTTTTAAATAATGATAGAAACTGTATCGAGTTTAAGTATTGTGCTGCAAAAAAGCAAGTAAATACGGTAATTTTTTTCACAAAAGCAGTTTCACAGCTTATGCTGAGTTTCACAGCAGTGGCTTAAACCAATGTGCCTTGGTAGTGCAAAAAAAAAACCACTCATTTTCAAATTAAAGGTAAAATATCGGTATTTATTTGTTAAATAACGATCAATTTGGTAGCCATCTTGAAATTCAAGGTAGCCATCTTGAAAATGAAATAATTTCACTTGGCCAGGTTGATTTTTTTACGGCAAAAGGTTTGAAGAACAAATGCTGAAAGTCTCAAATTTGTATCCGGAAGTGCACAATCGTTGTAGAAATCAAGCACTTCCCGCTCCACTATAACTAAAAGTCTGTGACATTGTTACAATTCCAATTCTCCCTCTTCTGCCTATACATTACGCAGACACGCCTATACAAATACATTGCCACCTTTATTGCCGAAAAAATGAAAATTTTAAGATGAAAAATTGTGATATTTTTCTTATTTCTGCTCTAAAATATAGATTGTGGGTACTCGTTAGAACCGCCTCGTCGAGGCGGTTCTAACGAGTACCCACAATCTATATTTTAGAGCAGAAATAAGACGAGGCGGTTCTAACGAGTACCCACAATCTATATTTTAGAGCAGAAATAAGAAAAATAAGGTTTACCCCCGGAAACCCCAGTTTTACTATATAAAAGTGGGGTTAAAGGGGGTCAAAATAATATAGGCGTGTTTTCGTGATGGAAGGAAGACTTTCAGTTAATATGAGAAACTGCACAGTCGGTCTTTTCTATAAAACGGACCCTTCAACATTGACGAAACCTTGTCTTAAAAGCTTTTTTTCTTTTCATAGCATCTCACTTATAAATTGTATTAAACAGTGTCATGACTCATTTACATGGACAGACGGAAATTCCCTTGAAGCGTGTGTAACAAAAGTACCTCCCAGAAATCAAAGGCCCGATTTCATGAGAAACAAGACGTGCTTGTGAAACACGAACATGTTCCTGGGTGAAGGTCAATTTTCTTTAAAGTAGGTCACAAGTCAAATTATTTTATATGAACGTGAAGCCCTTGTCACAATGAACCTGTACATGTCAAATATGTAGGCTCTACCTGAAACTGTTCAAATGTTAAGACCAACGTTAAAGTTTCCCAACCAACCAACACACAGACAGAGCAAAAACAATGTCCCCGGCATTGCTACCAAGGACATTAAAAAGAAACATTCACAAGGCTGGTGTTGTCGAAAAACCACGCCGGATTTGTGACAAAATTCTAGCATGCAAAATCAGTAGAAAACGGCACGAAGCAATAGTACAAAGGACAGTAAAATTATTTCAGTGGAAAATTCGCAATTTAGGCTTTTCGGTGAACTGAGTTACCACCTGTTTCGGAAATAACTGCTAATTTGGCTTGTCACCTGCGATTCGATCAGTTCCTGAAGTATCTTTACATTAATTGGGCCCCGTCAAGCGATTTTGGTACTTATCGCCTATGCGAGCAGCGAAGGTTCAGGCGAGCCTGCGCATCCGCGCAGTCTCGCCAGAACCTTCGCTGCTCGCTCATACAAGCAGTGAATCAAGAGGAACCTTCAGACAGAAAGCCATATCCCTGGCCCCTCTGAATGGCTGGGCATGCGCAGTTAAAATTTGTCATGACGGAATGCTCGAAGACACAAATTCGCTTGGCGGGGCTCAATTGTAGGAAATTTTAAGACTTTATTTTCAGCACTTGCCATTTTTGTACCAAATGGAATCTTCCTCTTTATATATAGCAGGAGTTCATTTCAAAATTTAGTGGTGTCAGGTTGTGTTCCCTTAAAAGTATTAGGGAAATGGCTTAATTTTTGGCAAACAGCATAGGCCTTGATCAGGCGCCACGTTCTGTGGCGTCTGATCTGGGCCTGAACTGTTTTCCAAGGTACCCCTTTAAGGGTTTCTGGTCCTGAATAGGTTTAAACTATTAATTCTACGGGAAAATGATTTGGGCTCAACTTATATGGACTAGTTATACTGGTCAGTGTCCAATGCTTCTATTTTAAATGTTTTCTCAAACTATTCGAATACGCAAACTCTTACCCGCACATCTCCCATATAGAATTTTTCCCAAGAATGAGCTGAATGGTCACGATATGGGCTCTCATCGAGCGCTCGTGTTTTAAGGGTTTATTGCACACACGCCACACAAAACCTCTAGGATTCTGAGACCCATGTTTCTTCTTGTGTTCATTCAGTGAAAGTGTGTAGCAAAAGTCGCCCTGAAAATGTTGACATTTCAGTTCTTCACTTTTTGTCTCCCTCCAGATTGGATTTCACCGAAAAGCCTAAATTGCAAATTTACCTCTGAAATGGAGTAACATAATCCTTTCCAGGCTTACCTATAGAATGCCCACCTGATACTATTTTACAAAATAGTAAATAGTCTAGTTGCTGTTCCCCTCCCTACATATATTAGCCATCCCATCAGATTGACCAGGCATATGCATCCCCTTCACTACGTCCAGATACCGACTACAGCCAGCTACTATAAATACTCTTTTTTTCACTTTGCTATTGTACCACCCTGTACAACCCATAACGTAGGGAAAACGGCTGAACGTAGGGAAAACGGAAATTGAATGTAGGTAAAACGGCCTTTTTGGTAAACATCGTGGAATTTCACAAAGAACTGTGCGAAAAGTTTGACGAGGTAACTTTATATTCTTTATGCGAAGTTTTCAATTGCCAATCTAAGATTCCACCAAGCGCATACGGCTACAAATTTATCACGTTGTTGCTTTACAAAATTGGGCCCCGTTCTCTAGTTTACTCGTGTGAAAGGCGAAGACGAGTATCGCACATCTGAAAACTGACACATCAGATAGTGGTATTTCCGTCAGTTTTATTCTTCTCCGACTTCCATCTGTTCCTAACTGCAGTTTATCAATGTTTTTAACTTTTGAAAAAAAAAATCCATTCAAAAGGAATTTACGCTGAATTTTCAAAGTAACGTATGGTGAAACAAACCATCAAAGTTGGTAACGTATGATAAAACAGTCCTGCCGAAGACAGAACAGGAGACTCATGTTGACTTTTCAGGTTATTTCTTCAGGTTGTACAGAAATAAATGTGAGAGCACAATGTGAAAAGCCAGGGAATAATAATAGCAACATTCTAATCTGCATTCAAAGAGAACAACACACCAGTAAACTTGTAAAATAATAGTTTTTGCGTTCATTTGAATTGCATGGCCATTGTATGTTTTTCTTGTTTCAGATCATGGAAAAGCCCGAGTGCGCCATATGTGGCACAATATTCTCGTCGACAGCCTGTCTTCAGAAACATATGAAAAGGCATGCTGATATACTGTTCAGCTGTAAAGTTTGTGATAAAGAATTTTACACCAAAAATGAGTGTAGCGACCATGAGAAAACCCATGAAGATTAGAGAACTCCACTTATATGCGATACCTGTGGGAGGCATTACTCTAGCCGGGGATCCTTGTTCAACCATAGAAGATCCCATCTGCAACCCCGAGCAATTTAGATGCGACATATGCGACAAAAACTTTGGGTCCAGGTCGCACTTAATGCGGCACGTGCAACACCACATTCCTTTAGAGTGTCCAAAGTGCCAAAAAGTGGTCAAATGCATAGAACAGCACAGTCGCATTTGTGGAAAGAAGACTAGGAATTTTAAATGCGATTTATGTGAAAAGAAATTCCTACAAAAGTGGTATCTGACCGAACATGTCAAGTATAAACATGGACGATATTTCATGATAAAAATTTAACGTCACGTTAAAATAACGACTTCGTTAGCTTTGAACAACTGGGCCCTGGGGATTAGATTAGTTAACGCTTAAACAGCACAGGGGTAATACCCTCAAGCGTTATCTAATCCCCAGGACCCAGTCGTTATTTTAACGTAACGTTAAATTTTTATCATGAAATATCGTAGATAAACTGGCATTTTTTGCTGAAAAAATGTGAGGAGCTTTTGCATTGCAAAAGCTACTCACATGATTTCAGCAAAAAATACTAGTGTTTTTGGTGCTTTACTTGCTAAACCACTTAACGTAACGACCACTTAATGAGTTCGTTAGGCTAACGATGCTTTGAACAACTGGGCCCAGGATGTTCAAAATTCAGTTTATTTTTTGTCAGTTTTGTTTATGTTTGAGTATTAGTCGCCTGTGTGCAAAGAGCTTGCCACATCGATCACAACTGTATCGCTCGGGTCCATGTTTATACTCGACATGTTCGGTCAGATACCACTTTTGTAGGAATTTCTTTTCATATAAATCGCATTTAAAGTTCCTAGTCTTCTTTCCACAAATGCGACTGTGCTGTTCTATGCATTTGACCACTTTTTGGCACTTTGGACACTCTAAAGGAATGTGGTGTTGCAGGTGCCGCATTAAGTGCGACCTGTACAGTGGAATCAACTTCCCCATCATCTTCCTGTCCTCCAAGATCTAGAGTCATTTAGGTCAGGGGTAAGGACAGGGTCACACTATATGCCCTAATCCACAACACTTGTTTTTATCTGATTTTATTCTCTTCTGTAACATAGACTTTAAATAGATAGATATATAGATAGATAGATAGATAGATAGATAGATAGATAGATAGATAGATAGATAGATAGATAGATAGATAGATAGATAGATAGATAGATAGATAGATAGATAGATAGACATTGGCAACATTGGGCATAACTTGTGGATGGCGCTGTCCGGGGGCATAAGTGTTTCACGAGTGTGACTTTGAAAATGAGCACAAAGTCACAAAAATATAATCATTTCCTTTCCCAATTCCAATTAAGTACCAGTGCTAGTCTAATTCCATCCATTGATTCATGAGATAGAGTGGACATAAGGCAAATTTTTTGGGTTTTTATAATGCGTGAAAATAAGGTCCAGGTCACCAAACCTAATCTCTTCTATTCCCCATCCTAATAATGTATCTGTGCTAGTTTGATCAATTTCGACCCATTGGTTAAAGAGATGCACACAAAGGCTAACTTTAGGTCGTTTTAATGTTGACATTAAAAACGATGTCAAGGTCACCAAAATCTAATCACTTGTTTCCCATGTCCTAATGATGTATCTGTGTGTTTTTTTTTGTTGTTTTTTTTTTGTTTGTTTGTTGTTTTTTGTTTTTAAATTCCAGTCATTGGTTTAAGCTATAGTGTAAGCACAAATATTTTTCTATCAAAATTTGAGTTTCGAAGTACCAAGTACTCAATGAGGCCAAGATCCAAAACCTAATCATTTCTTTCCCCAATCCCAATGCTGTATCTGTGCTAGTTTGGTCGAATTCCATCTTCTGATTCATGAGATAGAGTGCACACAATGCTCACTTTTTAGTCTTTATTATGTTTGCTTGTTTGATTTGAGGTTTAACGTCCCCGTCAACACTGTAAAGGTCATTTTGGAGACGTTGCTTCTAATTTTGTGGGACTTTTACCCGACATTGAGATGACATGACATCTCAAGCCCTGTCGTCCAGTGAAACCAATAGGGTTTATTAGCATGGACGGTCCGCCTCGCACCGCGGTTCCTGGACAGGCTTAGATCTTCTAAGCGGTTTACCAGTACTAGTGTGCGGGCCGGATTAAGCTCTGCGTGGAAGCATCGTGCAGCCCATATATTTCTTCAGGCCCCTATGGGCGGGGGCCGGGTCTTTATTATGTGATGACCTTGATAACAAAAACCTAATCACTTCTCTCCACCATCCTTTTGATGTAGTTTGATCACGTTTTAACCATTGGTTTAACCCTTTTTGTACCAAATGGAATCTTCCTCCTTATAAATAGCAGGAGTTCATTTCAAAATTTAGGGGTGGCAGGTTGTGTTTTCATCATTTGGAAAAAGGCTGAACTTTTAGCAAACAGTGGAGGCCCTGATGAGACGCCGCGTTCTGCGGCGTCTGATCTGGGCCTGCACTGTTTGCCAGGGTTCCCATATTGGGGTATCTGGTACTAAATGGGTTAAAGTGATAGTGTGCACACAAGCTTTTTATTGCATTAAGAAATTTTACAAAGAGAAGTAACTCTAAGAGAATTGGCCCCTAGCCCTTACCTTTTCTTATGTTAGTACACCTTATTGATATCAATGTGTCTGCAGAAATTGAGGAGTATCCATCAATGCCTTTCAAGATATTACGAAAAAAGCAAAATGTCGTAGTCAGGCAGACTTTTTATTGCATTAAGAAATTTTACAATGGACAATAACTAAAGAATTGGCCCCTAACCCTTACTTTTTCTTGTTGGTACACCTTATTGATATCAATGACTGTGTCTGCAGAAATTGACAAATATCAATCAATGCCTTTTCAAGATATTAGGAAACAAGAGGCCCAAGGGCCAATACGCTCACCAGAGTTCAATTGCGCTAATGGGCCTCCACCCTGGTAGCCATATTTATCCCCACGCTTTTATTGTGAACACTGCCATCCATCCATCTGTCCATCCATCTGTCTGTCCATCCATCCATCATGCTATCACCTCCTTAACCACTGGCCGGAATGCAACCAAATTTGGTACATAGCTTTCTTACATGATGAGCATTAAATTTGGGTGCACCCGGGCCTTGTCCCATCCCCTCCACCATATATCTGAAAAACTGTTTAGATCCCCAGCCCTAAGCAATATATATTCTTGTTCCTTTTGATAAAATACATTTAGAGACGCCAACAAGGGTGACCCCTCGGTTGCGCTGGGACCATGCCCCATGCCTCCACTTCATAAATTAAGGGGGCCCAGAGGGCCCTGGTTCGCTCACCTGTGTGTCACTGTCTCGAGTACATTCTATTTTTAGATCTGGTGGCCATGTTGATCATCAGCAGAGTGATTTTAGCTTATTTGATAGGGAATATTCCTGTGAAGTGTGAATCAAATTGGCCTTAGGGTGTAGGAGGAGATCACGTTTGAATCAACTTTACAATATTTTTCTATTTTCAGCTCCGGTGGCCATTTTGCTCATCGGAGCGGGATCATTTTAGCTTTTTGGTAGAGGGTCATCTAAGCAACATTACTTCGAAGTTTGAATGAAATTGGCCCAAGGGTACAGAAGGAATTGCCGTTGAAGATTTTTTTTTATTTTTAGCTCTGGCAGCCATCTTGTTCATTGGAGTGGAATGAGTTTTAACTATTTTGGGAGGGAGTCACCTAGGCAACATTCCTGTGACGTTTTAAATCCAATTGGCCCAAGGGTTTAGAAGGAGTTTACATTTGAAGCAAATTTACAATGTTTTTCTATTTTTAGCTCTTGCGACCATTTGTTAATCGTTTATGCTATTTTCCAAGAGGGTCATCTACACAACATGGTTCAAAAGTTATAATAAAATAGATCAAATGTCAAGGTAAAGGTCACAGATCATTTTATGTATAATCCATCGGGGCTTGAAAAAATAGATGGGCTGCATGATGCTTCCACGCAGAGCTGAAACCGACCCGCACACGATTACTGGTAAACCACTTAGAGGATCTTAGCCTGCCCAGGCAATGCGGTGCGAGTCGGCCCGTCCATGCTTATAAACCCTATTGGGTTCATTGGGCGGCAGGGCTTGAGATGTCATTTCCTCTCAGTATCGGGTAAAAGTCCCACAAAATGGGAAGCAACGTCTCCAAAATGACCTTTACAGTGTTGACGGGGACGTTAAACTTCAAATCAAACAAACAAAAACAAAATTTTATGTATAATACGGAAACCCTTGTCGCAAGGAACCTACATGCCAAATATGAAGGCTGTATCTCAAATGCTTCAAAAGTTATGACAAAGTAGGTCAAACTCAAATGTCAAGGTCATGGGTCGAAGTTTTGAATGGTTGAGAAAACCTTGTCACAAGGAACATACATGCCAAATATGAAGGCTCTATCTCACATGGTTCAAAAGTTATGATAAAGTATGTCACTGGTCAAATCTTTATATGACCCATATTCGAAATTAACCGAGACATTGTCAAATGATCATTTTGAGCAAGTTTGATGATGATCGGACCAAATACTGTGGCCTCTAGTGTGTTCAGAGGTTTTTCTATGATTTGACCTACTTTTTGACCCGACATGACCCATATTCGAGCTTGACTGAGATATTGTCAAGATGGTTATTCTGGGCAAGTTTGATGATGGTCGGACTAAAACTGTGGCCTCTAGTGTGTTCGCAAGGCTTTTCTCTGATTTGACCTACTTTTTGACCCAACATGACCCATATTCGAACTTGACCGAGACATTATCAAGATGATTATTCTTGGCAAGTTTGATGATGATTGGACCAAAGCTGTGGCCTCTAGTGTATTCACAAGGTTTTTCTCTGATTTGACCTACTGACCTACTTTGTGACCCGACATGACCCATATTCGAACGTGACCAAGATATTATCAAGATGATCATTCTGAGCAAGTTTAATGATGACTGGACCAAACCTTTGGCCTCTAGTGTGTTCAAAAGGTTTTTTCTATTATTTGACCTACTCAACCTACTTTTGGACCCGACAACACCCATATTCGAACTTGACTGAGATATTGTCAAGATGATCAAGTTTGATGATCAGAATCAGAATTGTTACTGGTGACACGTCAAATGACATTCATACACCAGAAATCGGATAAAAACTGTGGCCTCCAGTGTGTTCACAAGGTTTTTTTCTCCGATTTGACCTACTGACCTACTTTTTGACCCGACATGAACCATATTCGAACTTGATCAAGATATTGTCAAGATAATCATTCTGAGCATGTTTGATGATTATCGGACCAAAACTGTGGCCTCTAGTGTATTCACAAGGTTTCTCCATGATTTGACCTACTGACATACTTTGTGACCCGACATGACCCATATTCGAACTTGACCCAGATATTGTCCAGACGATCATTCTGAGCAAGTTTGATGACGATCAGACCAAAACTGTGGCCTCCATAGTGTTCACAAGGTTTTTCTATGATTTGACCTACTGACCTACTTTTTTGACCAGACATGGCCCATATTCGAACTTGACCGAGATATTGTCAAGATGATCATTCTGACCAAGTTTGATGATGATTGGACCAAAACTTTGGCCTTTAGAGTGTTCACAAGGAAAGTTGATGCACAGACGCATGCACGCACAACGGACAAAGTGATCCCAAAAGCTCACCTCGTCACTAAGTGACAGGTGAGCTAATGATATGTATTTAAGAACGCATTCATATCCCCATCCCAAAAGCAGAGATACTCTTGTTCCTTATAAAACGCATTCAGTGATACCAACCTGGAGGTCCCTGGGGTGTCACGGCCATGCCCCACCATTTCACTAAAGGCATTGTATCTCAGACCATTCAGATCCCCACCCATAAACCATATATACTCTTGTTCCTTATGATAAGACGCATTTAGAGATGCCAACTAGGATGACCCTGGGTTGCACTGGGTATATATATTCTTGTTCCTTATTAGAAGACCCAATGCTACATACAAAGTTTCATGACAATCGGCCCACTGTTTCTGGAGAAGATTTGGAAGGGTTTATACCTTATATGAGCATGAGCATTTTACCATAACTGGGCATGAAGGCCATCTTGATAAAAAAAATGACCTGGACAATTTGAACAAATTTTTATTCCCTACCGCCAGAAGGCTACAAATAAACGTTGAATAAAATAAGCCTAGAGAAAATGCATTTTGAAATGTCACTGGACCTGCAATACAAATGAACTTTGGCCAAGGTCTTTTAATTACCTTGACCTCTGGCATTTATAGAGATATGTTTTGTACCTACTCTCATGTCATAGACCACAATAGTTTTTGAAAAATACTTTGTTACCCACTGAAAAGCCTAAGGAACCAAATTTGACCTTGGCATAAAATATGTCAAGGTCAATCGAGGGTCATCATTTTTGCAAACATGGTAGTACTCAGTCACTCGATGTTACATACCAAGTTTCAAAACAATCAGCCCAGTGGTTCTGGAGAAGATTTTTTAAGGCTTTTACCATAATTGGGCAGGGGGGGGGGGGGGGGGGGGGGGGGGGCATCCTGGTCATGTGACCTTGAACATTTGTGAAACTTTCTTTGCCCCATTGCCAGGAAACTGCATGTGAAAGTTAACTGGCATTTGCCCAGTAGTTTCAGAGAAAACATCTGAAAATGGTAGATGGACAGACAACAGAGGCCTACCATCCTACAAGCAGTGGCGGCACAGATCAGCCTGGATCTGGCCACGCAACAAACACTAATTTTTGGGTCGATCGTTTACGGTCGACCCTAATTTACTAAATGGCAAAACGGAATTCCTGCAGTTGTCCACATGACCATCACTGATTTGGGAAAACCAATATTAATAGAACTTGAAACGTTGTGCTATTTTTATCGATGCAACATATAGGTCAGAGCAGTCTGGGCTATTAATAGATCGTGTGAACACTGAACACAGACCAGACGCCGTGGAATGTGGCTTCTGCTCAGCAGGTTGCACAGGGACTACACTGTTTGCTTAAATAGTGGCATTTGAGGGTTAAACGAAACAGGTTGCTCACGTAATGAAAGAAAAACAATACACGCTGTCACGTGACGTCTTTGGAAAACTGTTACGCAAATGTATGCCATGTCAAGTAAATATAGACTTTTCGCACTTCTGTTTAGAACCTTGAAATGTTTAAAGCAAAAAATGAGCAGCCCAGTCTTTATAGGTGGTACCGTTATTAGGCATACAGCGCAGACCCAGATCAGATAGACCCTACATACCGTCTGATCAGGGTAGGCACTG
Source organism: Lucinisca nassula (assembly GCA_963580285.1). Taxonomy (NCBI): domain Eukaryota; kingdom Metazoa; phylum Mollusca; class Bivalvia; order Lucinida; family Lucinidae; genus Lucinisca; species Lucinisca nassula. The sequence continues at coordinate 16,284,671 of OY757013.1, forward strand.
TTCGCCATATGTATGTAGCAACAGTTTTGAACATGATTCAGGCCCGTACGAAGACTCTGAAAAAGGGCGGGTTGAGGGTGCGAATTCGGGTGAAAAACTGCATGAATCGGAGATAATTTGCAAAAGTGGGGAGTGGCTCCTTTTGCACCGCCCCAACTGTGTGCAGGTCTGTATCAACAGGTAAAATTAACTTTTATGTTTCAGCATATCGCTGAAGGGACTCTGTTACAGATCACTGTTATTCAGGAGCTGGGATGCAGTGGTTGGACTGAGCGAGGAGAAAAGAGAGAGGAGAAACACAACAAACATTGTAGATGCTGATCCGAGGCCATCGATGGATCTACAGATAAAATGTTAAACATATATTTTTTCAGCACAGATTGTTTTGCATAATCAATGAAATACTCTAAATTAAGAAAGATGAACCAATATATGCGTATATAGAAGGGAAACAATTAAACACATTACATGTAAATAATTTGACGGAAATGCTACTATATATTTTTTTTCAGACAAAAAAATTAACTGAACACTTTTCTTATAAGGAAGAGTTTTAACGGGTACCCACAGTCTATGTTATAAAGCAGAGAATCTTTTGCTTGCTATTGTCCGCATGACTATCACTGACCATCTGACCTTGAACAAAATCCAATGACTGGTTGTTTATAGCATCCCTAAGACGTCAGAGCAAAGCGGAAGAAGGAAATTCTGGCCTGTGCTCGTTTGTTTGATTTGAGGTTTAACGTCCACGTCAACACTGTATAGGTCATTTGGAGACATTACTTCCAATCTTATGGAACTTTTACCCGACACTGAGATGAAATGACATCTCAAGCCCTGTCGCGCATTGAAACCAATAAAGCCCTGTCGCGCATAACCAATAGGGTTTATGAGCATGGACGGTCGGACTCGCACCGCTTTGCCTGGGCAGGCTTAGATCCTCTAAGCAGTTTACCAGTACTCGTGTGCGGTCGGTTTCAGCTCTGCGTGGAAGCATCATGCAGCCCATCTATTATTCAAGTGCGATGGGCTGGGCGGCTGGACTGTGCTCGTGTACTTTGGCCTTGGTAAACAGAATCTACATAATCAGACGCCACATAACGCGATATCTGATCAGATCTACTGTGCTTGCTTAAATTTAAATGAACAGTTTGATTCTCAGTTCATGACTATTTTCCCAACCTACACTCAGAGACAATCGACCCATCAATCTCAGTGCTTTGATTTTGTTTGATTTGGGATTTAACGTCCTCGTCAACACTCTAAAGGTCATTTTGGAGACAATGCTTCTAATTTTGTGGGACTTTTACCCGACATTGAGATGAAAGATATCTCAAGCCCTGCCGCCGAATGAAACCAATAGCATGGGCAGACTCGCACCGCTTTGCCTGGGCAGGCTTAGATCCTCTAAGTGGTTTCCAGTACTCGTGTGCATGTCGCTTTCAGCTGTGCGTGGAAACATCATGCAGCCTATCTATTTCTTCGAGCCCCGATGGAACAAACACTAAAGTACAGATCGGACTTACTGTCTGAACTGTATGTTAGTGTGTGTTGGTTGGCCCTGTCAGTCTTATCTGCATCCTAGTGTTTGTTGCTTGGTCAGTAGAATACCTCGTTTCTGAATGAAAATTCAAAGACTTGTTAGTCTGTGTAGAGCAGGCTGGTTTTGTCTGTCCTGTTCACAAACTCTGAAAACAGGCCCCTGGGTTATAAAACTTTTTCATGCTCAATTTATGTGAGCATGAAATTTGTTAACTATTAAAACACAAAATTTTTCTGCTCAAATTATCACAGAATGTAATTTATCCTGTTCATAAATTTTAAAATGCCAACATTTGTTGGCATTTTAAAATTTATGAGTAGGATTTCATGCTCAAATGATTTGAGCAAGAAAAATGTTTTATAACCAGATTTTCTTGTGGTGGGGCCCATATGGATTGCACCAAGCAAAAAAGGGTTTCAAGCATGTGCATCCAGCAAAGGCTCAGATCAGCCTTCTCTGAACACACATTCAAAAACCCCTTTTCACCTGCCAAGGCCTGTGTAACAATTTAACATACAAGTATTGAGGAAATGTAGAACAACAAGTTTGTGAAAAATAAATTACATTTATTAGTCTGCTCCTTATACATAACAAGGTACAACTGCTATGTAGTGAAGTTGAAATATTCCTACGCCGATTGTGACAAGACTTGGAGCTATAGTGAAAGATGAGTCTTTGGATCATACTCAACAGAACACTGTTCCAGGACGCACACATCTCGCAAACCACAGCTCCATATCGGGAGTAATTAAAATACTTAGGGATGATTTTCAAAGCACATGAAGCCCTAACTAAAGTGCATATGTGAGCGGAAGCAATCACAGATAAGCAGTCTGATCAACTAGCTCTACTCTCTTCACATTGGGTCTATAGTGCAAAGACAATTCCAAGAGCAAAGACAGAATCAGATGCTTAATACATCAATGTTTTTTTTTTTGCTGATAAAAAAAATGCAAAAGCTACTCATTTTTTCAGCAAAAAATACTATTGCATTCAATACTGTACTTGCTGGGCTAGAACATTTAATGTTTTGACAACATAGGACCTTGTTAGGCTCATGATACTTTGAACAACTCGGCCAAGAATTTTAAGGTATTTAACATGTGCTCCTGCTAAAAACAGATGACAAATACAAACAGCAATTTTACTGAGCCTGGATAAACCAAAATGTGCCTTTGGGTATGTGGCCATTGTAAACTCGGTCCAGCCTGCCCCTTTACGCAGTCCTCATTGTAATGAATGTTAACCCTAAGCTTCTTCAAAATGGGAGAGAAGGCGATTTTCTGACAGAGTGGGTTCTGTACGCAGGCTTCGAGTCTTTGCTGAATGTATGTCTGAATACATATTTACGCTAAAGGGCAATGGGAACACCTGGCAGATTTTTCCACCATTTTTCAAAGGGAGACAACTTTTGGGACTTCCTGTTCGTTTTTCTATAAGCCCTGTCCCACTGAAAAAGGGGTCTACTCTTATAGGAAAGAATTTGCTCCTCAGGAGCAAATTCTTTCCTTGAAGAGTAGATCCCTTTTGACATTGGATACAAAAATACTTATGCAGGAGTTTCCTCCCCTGAAGGTGTTCCCATTCCCCTTACTTAATGTAGCTCAATCATTTTCCCAAGTTGACAGGCAGATATGCAATATACAAGGTTTGCCGTAATAGGCAGTCTGCAGAGCTCATCCAAGAGTTCTATCATCTGTCACGGGCATATTGGACTATAGGAAATACGTCTGACAGAAATCAGCAATTAACTAGATGTACATACAAATTACTATAAATATTTTACTTCAAATATGCTTGAAGAACAGATGATAAATAATACTTAATAATCTATATTAGCAGACCTATTCCCTATAGTTTGCATATTACAATAGAGATACAGGAATGTAAACATCTGATCAGCTTCCTCTTGAATCATCCTGGAATCCGAGGTTATTAAAAACTATTTTTCATGCTCAACTCACTTGAGCAGGAAACTTCATAAACTTAAAACTACCAGGCATTTTCATGTCCGTAGAAAATAACCCCTGCTCATTAATGGGACTCATCAGGGAGAAAGGGACCTTATGGGTGTCTGAAGTGCCAACTTTTGAACCCAACAAGATGTGGGCGGCATTCAGATATCATTTTTGAGGGAATGTTAGACACTTAAGGGGAATGGGAACACCTTCAGGGGTGTCTGAAGTGCCAACTTTTGAACCCAACAAGATGTGGGCAGCATTCAGATATCATTTTTGAGGGAATGTTAGACACTTAAGGGGAATGGGAACACCTTCAAGGGAGGCAACTTCTGCAAAAGTATTTTTGTCTCCCATGGCAATAGGGGTCAACTTTTGAAAGAATTTTCTTCTGAGGAGCATATTCATTCTTCTAAGTGTAGACCCCTTTTTCAGTGAGAAAAGCGAACATGAAGTGCCAAAAGTTGTTGCCCTTTGAAAAATGGCAGAAAAATCTGCCAGGTGTTCCTTTTCCCCTTAACTGAATTTTTATAGCGATTGGTAATAAAACTTGCGTGAAAAGGCACATACAAAAAATCAAATCCTTTGCTTTTATAAATGTACTCTCATTTATTGCTCTCAAAGCTTTCCAAAACTTTCCTCTTGAAAATCGGTTAAGGGTTATTTGGCTAAATTGGCCAAAACTAGCTAGTCTGGCTCAGAAAAACTTGTACACTCCATGTTTCAGTTCTGTTCAGTATTCCTTGCTTCCAAAGGATAACCCTTTGCTAAGATATTTTGTATTATTTTGCCCAGGAAAAGTGTGGATAGGTAAACTGACCGGCTCAGAAATTACCTAAATTGTGTTGACTGGGCCTTTAAATTCCAATACAAACAAAAAAATCATCCACCAGGACCTGTTTGTGATATGGCAAGATATCAGCAAGTTATCCCTAGCTCTCAACAAAGAGTTCAGTTTAGTAACACTGTCCTCTGCACCTCAGCTGAGGAAATGAAGGAATTCTAATCTCTATGCATAAGCAACATTTAAGATGCTTGAATCTCATACCCCATTTTCCTGTCAAACATCTAGATCTATGGAACTCATTCTGAAGTTTCAGCGAGTCATCTGCATTTCCCAGTAGCAAACAAATTCATCTGCGATCAGTCTTATTTCTGAGTCAATGCCATTGCAATTGTCATTAATGTACAGGGAGAACAACCATGGATCAAGAACAGTCCCTTGTGGGACACCAGATAAAACTGGAGCCCACTCAGATGTTTCACCATTAACAACAATAAGTACATAAAATATTCATTTGATTTGGTAAATATCAAATTCAGCTTAAAAATAAATTTTGAAATACCCAATTCAAACTGAAGTTACCCAATTAAGTTGAAAAGTGCTGAGTAAAACAATCAATGGACCAAAACTGATATTAAGCATATATTTGCATAAATTATGCAAATTAGCTTTACTTTACATTGAATATTTTACATTGAATTATCTCACCTTGTACCCACTGGTAACCAATAATCAAAAAAAAAAAAAAGAGAGAGATATCTTTGATATCTTGACACAATATCCTTCTCATCTGGAAGAGTGTAACTATGGTTAACAAACTATTATGAATTTTGCACAAGCTTTTTTTTTTTATCAAATTTGACTGCTTAATTTAACAAGAGGGCCATGATGGCCCTGAATCGCTCACCTGAATCCAAGATGTTTCAAAGCTTATGGAAATGAAGGATTCACTGCTTTAAGGAGATGTGGACCAAAGATTTTTCTTTGGAGGTTATTTTTCATTGTAGTGGAATTTGAAGGTTTTTTTATTTTTAGCTCTGGTGTCCATTTTGTTTAACAGAGCGGAACAGTTTAGGCAATTTTGAAAGAGGGTCAATCAAGGAACATTCCTGTGAAATTATTTTCAAATCGGGCTCTTTGCCTAGGAGAAGATGTCATTAAAGGTTTTTCTATATTTAGCTCTGGTGGCCATTTTGTTTAACGAGCGAAACGATTTAGACAATTTTGAAAAAGGGTCACTCGACGAACGTTCCTGTGAAATTATTTCCTAATCGTGCCATTTGCCTTGGAGGAGATGTCATTTAAATGTTTTTCTATTTTTAGCTCTGGTGGCCATTTTGTTAAACAGAGTGGAACAATTTAGGCAATTTTGAAAGAGGGTCACTCAAGGAACATTCCTGTGAAGTTATTTTCAAATCGGGCCATTTGCATAGGAGATGTCATTTGAAGGTTTTTCTATTTTTATCTCTGGTGGCCATTTTGTTTAACGGAGCGGAACGATTTAGGCAATTTTGAAAGAGGGTCACTCAAGCAACATTCCTGTGAAATTATTTTCAAATCGGGCCATTTGCCTAGGAGGAGATGTCATTTAAAGGTTTTTCTATTTTTGGCTCTGGCGGCCATTTTGTTTAACGGAGCAGAATGATTAAGGCAATTTTGAAAGAGGCTCACTCAAGGAACGTTCCTGTGAAATTATTTTCAAATTGGGCCATTTGCCTAGGAGGAAATGTCATTTAAAGGTTTTTCTATTTTTAGCTCTGGCGGCCATTTTGTTTAACGGAGCGGAACGATTTAGGCAACTTTGAAAGAGGGTCACTCAAGGAACATTCCTGTGAAGTTATTTTCAAATCGAGCCATTTGCCTAGAAGAAGATGTCATTTAAAGGTTTTTCTATTTTTAGCTCTGGTGGCCATTTTGTTTAACGGAGCAGAACAATTTAGGCAATTTTGAAGGAACGTTCCTGTGAAATTATTTTCAAATCGGGCCATTTGCCTAGGAAGAGATGTCATTTAAAGGTTTTTCTATTTTTAGCTCTGGCAGCCATTTTGTTTAACGGAGCGGAACGATTTAGGTAATTTTGAAAGAGGGTCACTCAAGCAACATTCCTGTGAAATTATTTTCAAATCGGGCCATTTGCCTAGGAGGAGATGTCATTTAAAGGTTTTTCTATTTTTGGCTCTGGCGGCCATTTTGTTTAATGGAGCAGAATGATTAAGGCAATTTTGAAAGAGGCTCACTCAAGGAACATTCCTGTGAAATTATTTTCAAATTGGGCCATTTGCCTAGGAGGAAATGTCATTTAAAGGTTTTTCTATTTTTAGCTCTGGCGGCCATTTTGTTTAACGGAGCGGAACGATTTAGGCAACTTTGAAAGAGGGTCACTAAAGGAACATTCCTGTGAAGTTATTTTCAAATCGAGCCATTTGCCTAGAAGAAGATGTCATTTAAAGGTTTTTCTATTTTTAGCTCTGGTGGCCATTTTGTTTAACAGAGCGGAACGATTTAGGCAATTTTGAAAGAGGGTCACTCAAGGAACGTTCCTGTGAAATTATTTTCAAATCGGGCCATTTGCCTAGGAAGAGATGTCATTTAAAGGTTTTTCTATTTTTAGCTCTGGCAGCCATTTTGTTTAACGGAGGGGAACGATTTAGGTAATTTTGAAAGAGGGTCACTCAAGCAACATTCCAGTGAAATTATTTTCAAATCGGGCCATTTGCCTAGGAGGAGATGTCATTTAAAGGTTTTTCTATTTTTGGCTCTGGTGGCCATTTTGTTTAACGGAGCAGAATGATTAAGGCAATTTTGAAAGAGGCTCACTCAAGAAACGTTCCTGTGAAATTATTTTCAAATTGGGCCATTTGCCTAGGAGGAGATGTCATTTAAAGGTTTTTCTATTTTTAGCTCTGGCGGCCATTTTGTTTAACGGAGCGGAACGATTTAGGCAATTTTGAAAGAGGGTCACTCAAGGAACATTCCTGTGAAGTTATTTTCAAATCGAGCCATTTGCCTAGAAGAAGATGTCATTTAAAGGTTTTTCTATTTTTAGCTCTGGCGGCCATTTTGTTTAACAGAGCGGAACGATTTAGGCAATTTTGAAAGAGGGTTACTCAAGGAACGTTCCTGTGAAATTATTTTCAAATCGGGCAATTTGCCTAGGAAGAGATGTCATTTAAAGGTTTTTCTATTTTTAGCTCTGGCAGCCATTTTGTTTAACGGAGCGGAACGATTTAGGCAATTTTGAAAGAGGGTCACTCAAGGAACATTCCTGTGAAGTTATTTTCAAATCGAGCCATTTGCCTAGAAGATGTCATTTAAAGGTTTTCTATTTTTAGCTCTGGTGGCCATTTTGTTTAACAGAGCGGAACGATTTAGGCAATTTTGAAAGAGGGTCACTCAAGGAAAGTTCCTGTGAAATTATTTTCAAATCAGGCCATTTGCCAAGGAAGAGATGTCATTTAAAGGTTTTTCTATTTTTAGCTCTGCCTGCCAATTAGTTTAACGGAGCGGAACGATTTAGGTAATTTTGAAAGAGGGTCACTCAAGCAACATTCCTGTGAAATTATTTTCAAATCGGGCCATTTGCCTAGGAGGAGATGTCATTTAAAGGTTTTTCTATTTTTGGCTCTGGCGGCCATTTTGTTTAACGGAGCAGAATGATTAAGGCAATTTTGAAAGAGGCTCACTCAAGGAACGTTCCTGTGAAATTATTTTCAAATTGGGCCATTTACCTAGGAGGAGATGTCATTTAAAGGTTTTTCTATTTTTAGCTCTAGCGGCCATTTTGTTTAACGGAGTGGAACGATTTAGGCAATTTTGAAAGAGGGTCACTCAAGGAACATTCCTGTGAAGTTATTTTCAAATCGAGCCATTTGCCTAGAAGAAGATGTCATTTAAAGGTTTTTCTATTTTTAGCTCTGGTGGCCATTTTGTTTAACGGAGCGGAACGATTTAGGCAATTTTGAAAGAGGGTCACTCAAGGAACGTTCCTGTGAAATTATTTTCAAATTGGGCCATTTGCCTAGGAAGAGATGTCATTTAAAGGTTTTTCCATTTTTAGCTCTGGTGGCCATTTTGTTTAACAGAGCGGAACGATTTAGGTAATTTTGAAAGAGGGTCACTCAAGCAACATTCCTGTGAAATTGTTTTCAAATCGGGCCATTTGCCTAGGAGGAGATGTCATTTAAAGGTTTTTCTATTTTTGGCTCTGGCGGCCATTTTGTTTTAACGGAGCAGAATGATTTAGGCAATTTTGAAAGAGGCTCACTCAAGGAACGTCCCTGTGAAATTATTTTCAATTTGGGCCATTTGCCTAGGAGATGTCATTTAAAGGTTTTTCTATTTTTAGCTCTGGCAGCCATTTTGTTTAACGGAGCGGAACGATTTAGGCAATTTTGAAAGAGGGTCACTCAAGGAACATTCCTGTGAAGTTATTTTCAAATCGAGCCATTTGCCTAGAAGAAGATGTCATTTAAAGGTTTTCTATTTTTAGCTCTGGTGGCCATTTTGTTTAACAGAGCGGAACGATTTAGGCAATTTTGAACGAGGGTCACTCAAGGAAAGTTCCTGTGAAATTATTTTCAAATCGGGCCATTTGCCAAGGAAGAGATGTCATTTAAAGGTTTTTCTATTTTTAGCTCTGCCTGCCAATTAGTTTAACGGAGCGGAACGATTTAGGTAATTTTGAAAGAGGGTCACTCAAGCAACATTCCTGTGAAATTATTTTCAAATCGGGCCATTTGCCTAGGAGGAGATGTCATTTAAAGGTTTTTCTATTTTTGGCTCTGGCGGCCATTTTGTTTAACGGAGCAGAATGATTAAGGCAATTTTGAAAGAGGCTCACTCAAGGAACGTTCCTGTGAAATTATTTTCAAATTGGGCCATTTGCCTAGGAGGAGATGTCATTTAAAGGTTTTTCTATTTTTAGCTCTGGCGGCCATTTTGTTTAACGGAGCGGAACGATTTAGGCAATTTTGAAAGAGGGTCACTCAAGGAACATTCCTGTGAAGTTATATTCAAATCGAGCCATTTGCCTAGAAGAAGATGTCATTTAAAGGTTTTTCTATTTTTAGCTCTGGTGGCCATTTTGTTAAACGGAGCGGAACGATTTAGGCAATTTTGAAAGAGGGTCACTCAAGCAACGTTCCTGAGAAATTATTTTCAAATCGGGCCATTTGCCTAGGAAGAGATTTCATTTAAAGGTTTTTCTATTTTTAGCTCTGGTGGCCATTTTGTTTAACGGAGCGGAACGATTTAGGTAATTTTGAAAGAGGGTCACTCAAGCAACATTCCTGTGAAATTATTTTCAAATCGGGCCATTTGCCTAGGAGGAGATGTCATTTAAAGGTTTTTCTATTTTTGGCTCTGGCGGCCATTTTGTTTAACGGAGCAGAATGATTAAGGCAATTTTGAAAGAGGCTCACTCAAGGAACGTTCCTGTGAAATTATTTTCAAATTGGGCCATTTGCCTGGGAGATGTCATTTAAAGGTTTTTCTATTTTTAGCTTTGGCGGCCATTTTGTTTAACGGAGCGGAACGATTTAGGCAATTTTGAAAGAGGGTCACTCAAGGAACATTCCTGTGAAGTTATTTTCAAATCGAGCCATTTGCCTAGAAGAAGATGTCATTTAAAGGTTTTTCTATTTTTAGCTCTGGCGGCCATTTTGTTTAACGGAGCGGAACGATTTAGGCAATTTTGAAAGAGGGTCACTCAAGGAACGTTCCTGTGAAATTATTTTCAAATCGGGCCATTTGCCTAGGAAGAGATGTCATTTAAAGGTTTTTCTATTTTTAGCTCTGGCGGCCATTTTGTTTAACGGAGCGGAACGATTTAGGTAATTTTGAAAGAGGGTCACTCAAGCAACATTCCTGTGAAATTATATCAAAATCCATTCACTGGTTTAGGAGGAGATGTCATTTAAGTAAATTGTTGACAGACGCACAACACACGACGGACATTGACCGATCACAATAGCTCACCTTGAGCCTTCGGCTCAGGTGAGCTAAAAATGATAATGGAACAATGCTTGTATATTGTTGGGTTCAAATGTTAGCACTTTCAGACAACTATAAGGTCCCTTTTTTTCCTGCACAGGTCAAAAATATCAAAATGCATTTTAATATTTATGAGCAGGACAAATTTCATGCTCCAAACGATTGAAGCATGAAAAAAGTTTTTGTAAACCTGGGGCCTGGTCAGGTTTTCCCACTAGTGTTAACTGAACTAAATGTGAATAAATTTATTCAAATCAAACATCTAGTGTGAATACAGCCTATGATAATAGAACATTCTACAAGTATCTCATCAGGGTAAGACTGCCGATCACAACTAAGAACATTAGACTTGACATTCTGCTGGAAGACGTTTCACTCGAAATGTCAAGTCTGATGTTTCCAGAAAAAAAAAAAATTAATAAGTTGTCTGGTACATTTGCTTGGCACCTCAAGGATAAAATTTGAGCATTAGAGACACAATTATATAACCATGTCATATGCAAACTTATTTCATGTAATGACATCCATGAACAGAGTTTGCTGTGTTCTAAGAAAACAAGCAGGCATAGTTGCATCTTTCCTCAATGCACATTTATTTTTTAAGACATAGTCACGACTAGACTAGAGACTTAGAAGCCAGATCCCAAGGTTATACAAGATTTATGCTGCTTTTTTCACATTAAACTCGTTTGCACATGAAATTTATCCTGCTCATGAATTGTTGAAATGCCAAGGATCGCTGGCATTTTAAAGTTTATGAGCAGGACAAATAATATTCAATGCTAATCTTAGCAAGGAAGTCAAAACAGTTGTTTGTACATGTATCTAATAGTAATAGAATTTAACAAATTTCATATTCAATTAAGTTGAGCAAGCAATTTGTTTTAAACTACTTGGTCGTGGAAAGAGAAGAAGTTGAATTTGGGAAATATTTCATCTGGAAAGGGTTGAGTTTATCTGTACAATGTTGATTATGTCTGACGTAAAGAATTTATACATATAAATTTGTCATGTATTAGTATTTGCAAAATTTGATGTTCACATAAACGCACAAATAACACTGATGTATAGTTGATGCTATGGTAGCCATTTACATGTCCAGAGATATAATCTTATATACCCACAAACATTTGAATTATGCAAGTTATTCATACAGATGTACATAAAACTCAGGCATGCAACGAGAAAATGTCTTCGGTGACCCTCCAACCAATGATGGTGACCCTCCAACCAATTGTGATATATACCTCTTGAGAGCCACACAGAGCTAATGCTGTTTGCAATATGGTCAGACTAGGCTATATTAACCCTTGTCCTGCTGAATAAATCAAATTTGTCACACCCATTTATGACTATAAACCAATTAGATTACATGGGCCCTGCAAGCGATTTTGGTACTTATCGCCTATGCGAGCAGTGAAGGTTCAGGCGAGCCTGCGCATCCGCGCAGTCTCGCCAGAACCTTCGCTGCTCGCTCACACAAGCAGTGCATCATGAGGAACCTTCAGACAGAAAGCCAAAGCCCTTGCCCCTCTGAATGGCTGGGCATGCGCAGTTAAAATTTGTCATGACGGAATGCTCGAAGACACAAATTCGCTTGGCCGGGCTCACTTGATATAGTGTTGTAATTCAAATTCCCAAAAAGAATGGTAAACAGTGCAGGTTCATCTGATCTGGATTTACACATGGCCAAAGCAGGGTTGGTATTCAACAGGACAAGTGATAAATCTTCAAATAGACAGCATTTGATAAGTCTGTGCAGACTGACACACAGCAGATCAGTCCGCACAACTCTGTTAGTACTGGGGTTTAACGGCCCAGTCAACACTATTTTAGGTCGTTTTGAGCCGGTCAGTTAACCTATCCACACTTTTCCTGGGCAGGCTTATCCGTAAGCGGTTAACCAGTACAGTGCACATTCTTTCGCCAGAAACTGACAACTGCCCTTCTTGGGTCGGTGGAAGGGAGAGAATCACCGTAGAAAGATTTCATGATGAATCTCCAAGAAAGAGTCCGAACAAGTAGCAAAGCACATTTTCTCGCAGCACGACTAAAATTTAATATGATGTAAAAATTGTGATGGTTGAAAGATTTTAAGATGCACATTGAAAATATTATGTAGATTTGATGCATAGTGGAACATACAAAATGATTTATGAATTTCATAGCACATATTCTTGGATAATTTGAGGAAATTGAGATCATCTGAGCTGATGTGACCAAAAACTTACGTAAATCCCAGCATCAACAATTAGCCCAGTTTCCTCTGCCTTATAAATAATAGGAATCCACTTCATTACGCAAACACGCCTGTACAAATACATTGCCACCTTAATCACCGAAAAATGAAAATTTTATGATGAAAAATTGTGATATTTTTCTGATTTCTGCTCCAAATATAGATTGTGGGCACTGGTTAGAACGGCCTCATCGAGGCGGTTCTAACGAGTACCCACAATCTATATTTTAGAGCAGAAATAAGAAAAATAATGTATACCCCCGGAAACCCCAGTTTTACTATATAAAAGTGGGGTTCAAGGGGGTCAAAATATATAGGCGTGTTTTCGTGATGTAGAAATATAGGGTTGTCAGGATAGGTCCCCATTAGAAATTTGGAAAAAGGCTGAACTTTTTGCAAACAGAAGGATTTGATCAGATGCCGCAGAATGCGCCATATATCAGCCAATGCCAACACCAATGACGATGCAAACGGGATGCACACCAAAAACAAGATGTCTCACTCCTCTTGGTTGGGAACATAATAAAGCTGCAGTACTAAGCCTATACAGAATGAATTATTAGACAGGTTGAGTCATAAAAATTAATTACTTTTCTTCTTGATCGACAAACTGCAGAAATTTCTAGCCATGTAAAGAAACTGCTTTTGGAGAAAAAAAAAAATGGCAATCTCATCTGTTGAGCAATCATGTTTTATATATAAACATGCACATATTTTTGTAACATGACACAATACATTTGTCTCACTAAAGACTTCATCTTGAAGGAACAGCAGCTCTTACAAATGAATACAAATTTAATTATGTCAATTTAACGAAGGATGTTCATACACCTGTGTATGATTTTTGTTTTCTTTTCTAACAATAACAATTTTTTGGTTAAAATTCATTTTCAAACATCATGTGCATTCTTAGCTGCCACAAATTTAATGTACTAAAACAATTTATGTAAAACCATAAAATCTCAATTACATTCATGAGGTAAAATATTTGCAGCTAACTACACCTATGTAATCAGCTCATGGGAAGTATTCAAGAATGTAATGTGAGCCGTGAAGAGAGAAATTGGTCATTTTGATGTGTGGACAAAGCTACAAGCAAGATTAGCCTGACCATCATATGGACCATGAAAATTGATTCCCAGATAGGGATAGTTTGAGTAATTGAGTTAATCACAGTTCAAGGTCAGGAACCATAGTGGGGATGGTTTAGGGAAACGTTTTTCATCTTCTATACAGTAAACATGCTGTAACTCATAAGAATCACTTCATCAAAGTGGTATAGCACCAGATAAGAACGGGTTTTTTGGTTTTTTTTTTTTTTTTTGAGAGTTGGATAGTTTTCCTTATTTCTCCATATAAACCTATGTAGTGGGTATTCATTAGAACTGCCTCACCGAGGCAGTTCTAATGAATACCCACAACATAGGTTTTTATGGAGAATTGTCAAAAACTATCCTTCAATTATCAAAAAAATTCCAACCTGATCTGTTGCTACGAAGCCATTCTAATGAGAATAGTATTCTCATTAGAATGGCTTCGTAGCAACAGATCAGGTTGGAATTTTTTCAATACATAAACATAAATTTCAAAGATAAAAATATGAAAAATCTCCCTAATCTTGCCTGAATACGGCATTAGCAAATAATTTCCCTTTGGAGTAAAGAAGGAACTGGTATCATCCAAAGTAAACCAGCTATCAGTGTTTGTGTCATAGAAGTTTCACTGTATTTGGATGTAGGCTGAGCCATACCTTCTTCAAGCTCAAACGGAGATGCTATATAGCCAAACTTCAATTGCCAGAACACCTTTGGGACCACGAAAATCTGTTCAAGACATTGATAATACGAGCCACTGAGGGCTACTTCAACAGATAATTTTGGACTTCCTTTCGGAGTTCTATAACATAAATGTTTGTTGGGTGTACTCATTAGAATTGCCTCTAACGAGTACACACAACATACATTTGCAAGATTTAAGACAAAAATATCCTCAATTTTCCCTCACCATTTCTTATGGAGAGAAACTGAATGTTTTCAACACGGCCATGGTAAACAAGCCATCGATGTTCGAACCATCAAAGTTCTACTGTACATAGATTGAGTGTGAACTGGGTTGACTTCAAATTTTAGCTTTCAAAATGCCATTACCTGGGTAAGAAAGCTTGTACTGTACCGTTTAGGTCTGCAATCAAAATGATACTGTAACAATACTAAAACTTGGGACAATTGTAAATATCCTAGGATTTCATTGAACGGATTTTACTGCCTCATAATGTGTTAGGAAGTTTCAGACTGATGGCAAATAGTGCAGACCCAGATCAGACGGCTACTTCAGGAGCAACCTAATACGGGTCTGCATTATTTGCTAATGTTGTTCACTCCTAATGTTTTGGACTCTTACTGCTAAGGTAGTATTTCATATATCCCATTTTTTAAGTTCGGTAGTATTTAATACATTCCATTTTTTAAGTTAGGTAGTATTTAATACATCCCATTTTTCAAGTTAGGTAGTATTTGATACATCCCATTTTTTAAGTTAGGTAGTATTTAATACATCCCATTTTTCAAGTTAGGTAGTATTTGATACATCCCATTTTTTAAGTTAGGTAGTATTTGATACATCCCATTTTTCAAGTTAGGTAGAAGTTATTATAACTAGAGCTGTCAGTGAAACTGACTAGGGCCCCGGCAGCGCTATCAGAGGAGTAGGAAAATTTGTGGACGGACAGACAGACAGACGGACGGACAGAGTGATTACTAAAGGGCACCCACACTTTCAGTGCGGGGCCCTAATAAATCATCTGTGGAGCCAAGGCAATCCAAAATGCAAAGTTATCCCGACTCAAATCTTCACCCATCACATGTCCATTCTGATGTATTTTCCATGAGCTGGCACATATTTCTCTGAATCTTTTGCAAAAATATTTCAGCACAGAATAAGCACATTCAAATTCCCAAGCTTTCTTCTCAGTTGATCTTTGAAAGACTAAGATTTCATTGCATATTTAACATGAATATTACTTAAAGATATGAACAATACAAAAAAAAAAAAAAAACAGGTTCCATTCTCACTGTAATTAAAACAGAGTGTATTAGAAATTTATTTTTTTCCATGAACAGGGTCCAAAGACAGATCTTCAATCAAGCATTCAGGATCAACAATTCCGTATTTACCTATGTATTCGGACAGATAGGGCTGAGCAAACAGTGTCAATCCAGACGAGACCCCGCAGTATGCGGCTACTCATCTGGGTTGACAGTTTGCTGCTCATCCAGCTATTTTTAAGCTCAACATCAGGGGCCAATTGTTCAAAACTAACGACGTCATTAGTTAACATATCGTTAAAACTTTGAGCATTAAATATGGCAAATATGCTAATATTTTTGCTGAAAAAAAGTGAGCAGCTTTTGCGGATGCAAAAGCTGCTCACATTTTTTCAGCAAAAATACCAAAATTTTACATATTAAATTTGCTAGAACAGTTAACAATATGACCACTAACGAGCTCGTTAAGCTAACAATGCTTTGAACAACTGGGCCCTGGTGGTAAATTGTACTTGTTCAAATTTTAGAGCAATTATGGGAAGGAGTTTAGGTGTCCAAATACTTAGGGTAAATACAGTATGCTTCTTATGCTGACTTTTGACATGTTTATTTACAAGACATGTCAATTCAGCGTAATGAGCATACATGACACAACATAATGACTTTCTTAACACACACAAAGGAGTGTATCTTTCCTTGTCTTACAAAGTCTTGTTTTTTGTTTGTATTGGGGTTTAATGGCCCAGTCAACACTCTTTAGGTCATTTTTGAGCCGGTCAGTTTACCTATCCACACTTTTCCTGGGCAGGCTTAAATGTAAGCAGTTAAACAGTACAGTGCACATTCTTTTGCCAGACACTGACAACTGCCCTTCTTGAATCAGCGGAAGGGAGAGAATGACCCTCGAAAGGATTTCATGATCAATCTCCATGAAATAATGTTGCCGACCCTGGCAGGTATCAAATCCACGGTCTCCTGATCACCAGTCAGACGCGAATCCGACTGAACTACGAGACCGGCTTCTTAAAAAGAGTAATAACTATGTTAGTATCATCCTTTAGCACTTTTTGTTTCAGCTGAAACAGACTGGAACACAAGCGTCCAGTTGTTCAAAGCCTTGTTAGCTTAACAAGCTCGTTAGTGGCCTAATTAACTGTTCTAGCAAGAACAATATCTAAACTTTTGTTATTTCAGCTGGAAAAAAAAAAAAAACAGTATGCAAAAGCTTCTCACATTTTCAGAAAAAAAAATAGTGTATTTGCCATATTGAATGATCAAAGTTTAACGATTTGTTAACAAGCGATGTTTGTTTCAGATTCCATTCACTGGCATCAAGTAAGTTTTCAAAGAAAGCATTGATGTGAGCTTATAAGAGCATGTGGGCCCCGTCGAGCGATTTTGGTACTTATCGCCTATGCGAGCAGCGAAGGTTCAGGCAAGCCTGCGCATCCGCGCAGTCTTGCCAGAACCTTTGCTGCTCGCTCATACAAGCAGTGAATCAAGAGGAACCTTCAGACAGAAAGCCATATCCCTGGCCCCTCTGAATGGCTGGGCATGAGCAGTTAAAATTGGTCATGACGGAATGCTCAAAGACACAAATTCGCTTGGCAGGGCTCATGTGTGATAATTACAGTGGATACAGTAATACATGTTCTCCCACAGTCAATCAACAGACAATAAAGCATGCAAAATAACTACACGTAATACAGAATTTGTAACCTCACACCACACAAAGCAATAAATAGAAGCTAATGGTGAATCATTTCTAATATCTCACACATACACTTATAACATTTAAAACACACAATTAACCCTTGTCCTGCTGAATATTCATATATGCCACACCCACTACCGGTTATCAACCAATCAGATTACTTGATGCAAATTATTACAACAAATTCACAACCTGAATGACAAACAATGTAGATCCTGATCAGATGTTCAGAAGCCATCTGATCTGGATCTACATTGTTTCAAAGAAAAGGCATATCCGGGTTCAGCAGGACAAGGGTTAATTTAATTGTTTGAAAGAAACTTGAAAGACTACCAGATCAAACAATTTTTCTTTGAGAATGTCTGTCTCCTGTTGTTGTTTTTTTTACCCCAAAAATTAATAACAATAAGACATTCCAGAACCGAACTTTACGTACAATATCTAATACACTGGTATTTTTGCTAAAAAAAAGAGCGAGAAAAAAAAAAATAGCATTTACTGTTTGCCTAGATCCTATTGTCCCAAAACTGACGAAAATATAAATAATTACACCGAACTCTCTCTAAACATACGTAGCTTGCGCTTCAAAACCTTTCATACACAAATAATTTAATATGCATCAAATCCGAGATCATATAAATATGAATATGGAAAAAAAATAAAATAAAATATACACGTTAATGAATCTGACTAACTATTTCTTGTGATATTCTGATTGCATTTAACCACACTATTTAACATACATATGTGATGCTGTCAAAATGAAATGACAATACCATTTTGACTTGAAACTCATGACATCTGGGGCCAGTTGTTCAAAGCATCTTAAGCTTAAAGAGCTTGTTGGTGGTCAAATTGTTAGCTGTTCTAGTAAAGGCAATATCTAGTACTCCGGTATTTTTGCTGAAAAAAAATGTGAGCAGCTTTTGCATTTGAATAGCTGCTCACATTTTTTCAGCAAAAATAATATATTTGCCATACTAATTGATCAAAATTATAATGATACCTTAGCTAACAATAGCTTAGTTTTTGGACAAATAGCCCCAGAACTTCTTCAGCAAATAAAATCCAAATTAACCCTTGTCCGGCTGAATATTTAAATATGCCACACCAACTTTTGAATATCAACCAATCAGATTAATTGATGCAAATTATTGCAACAAATTCATAACTTGAATGACAAACAATGAAGATGTTGATCAGAAGGCTTCTTCAGAAGCCATCTGATCTGGATCTACATTGTTTGAAAGATGAGACATAGATGAGACATAGACGAGACATATCCGGGCTCTGACAGCAGAACAAGTGTGAAAAGTATTGCTCGTGATTATTTCATATGTTTTGATCATGTGTATGATCTTCTGTGTATGAAGTTTTCAACCATGGAATTTTAGCTGAGCCAAGGGTTATGTGAGTTATATCAACAAAATATGCCACTACTATGCTACGTAAGTAATATTTGCAAAGAAAGACTGGATGAAATTATGAACACTCAACTAGTTCTCTAAACATACCAGGAATAATAATGAAATATGAGCCAGCGCATGACAAAACCTACAATAAGACGTGCACCCAACGAAGACTCAGATCAGCCTGCGCATCTGCGCAGTCTGATCAGTCTTTGTTGTGCACCCTAAGGATAGCCAAGGGCCCAATGCTCCTTCATGCAGCAAGAGCAGTCTCTGGTTAGACTATATGGATGTGCAGGCTGATCTGAGTCTTCAATGGGTGCACGTCTTATTGTAGGTTTTGTCGTGCGCTGGCTCAAATATAATTTATTTAAGCATCTATACAGAAAAATATACTTTCTACAATTTACCTTTACATATCAATTTCAAGTTGCTGCCTTTATGAAAAAGCAATTTTATACAGAAAAAAGCAAACAAATAAACAGAAATAAATCTACTTGCCATTGTTTATATACAATACCTCCAAAGCATGCAAAATAACAGATAGATCAATGTTTTAACATGTGACTGTTTACATTTCATTGCACATAAACAATACTTCCCCACTTTATCTGGTTGGCAAAGTATGTATCTTTCCATATAAAGTATCTTCAAATATTCATGTAATCACTCATTTCTTCTTCGCAAAATTAAGTCAACTTCGATACTTTGTAAGTTTGAAGTATCACTCGATATAGAACCAGTCTTTTCTGACATTTTACCACGCATTTTGTCATCAAGAAAGTGTTTTAAAACTATCTGCCCTTACAACGAAACTTAGTTGATGCACCTTATTTGATGAACAGAAATAAGATCAAAGCAGATATATTTTTCGCCAAAATTTATTTGAAAAAGCAGCAAATGATCATTATAGTGTTTTTTCCCAACCAGAGAAAATGAAATTAACAGCTTTTGTGACTTCCACTTTGGACATGTCTATAATTTTTCCTTTCATTACTGATGCATACTTAATCCTTAAAATGCCAACAAAATGCATCAGAAAACAAGATGTGTTTGTGAAACACGAACATGTCCCTGGGCATGGTCATTTTTTATTCAAAGTTGCTCACAGTTCAAGATTTTTGTTTGTTTGGGAAGCCCTTGACACAAGAAACTTACATGCCAAATATGAAAGCTCTATCTTAAACGGTTCAAAAGTTATGAACAATAATATTTTTTCTTTAAAGTAGGTCAAGGTCACAGGTCAAAAAAATTTACATGAATGTAAAGCTATTGTCACAAGGAACCTACATGCCAAATATTAAGGCTCTATCTTAAAAGGTTCAGAAGTTATGAACAATTTTATTTTTTCTTTTAAGTAGGTCAAAGGTCAAGGTCATGGTCCAAACATTTTGCATGTATGAAAAGCTCTAATCACAGGGAACCTACATGCCAAATATGAAAGCTCTATCCCAAATGGTTCGAAAGTTAAGACCAAAAATGTTTATTTTTTTAAGTAGGTCAAAGGTCAAGGTCACAGGTCAAATTTTTTGCATGAATGTAAAGCGTTTGTCACAAGGAACCTACATGCTAAATATGACGGCTGTATCTCAAACAGTTCAAAAGTTATGACCAATGTTAAATATTTCTTTTATGTAGGTCAAAGGTCAAGGTCAAGGTCACAGGTCAAAATTTTTTGTGTGAATGTAAAGCTCTTGTCACAAGGAACCTACATGCAAAATATGAAGGCTCTATCTCAAACCATTCATAACTTATGACCGAAATGTTATTTTTTTATTTTAAGTAGGTCAAAGGTCAAGGTCACAATTTTTGACATGAATGTAAAGCTTTTGTCACAAGGAACATACATGCTAAATATGAAGGCTGTATCTCAAACGGTTCAAAAGTTATAACCAATGTTAACTTTTTCTTTTATGTAGGTCAAAGGTCAAGGTCACAGGTCAAAATTTTTTGTGTGAATGTAAAGCTCTTGTCACAAGGAAGCTACATGCAAACTATGAAGGCTCTATCTCAAACGGTTCAAAAGTTATGACCGAAATGTTATTTTTTATTTTAAGTAGGTCAAAGGTCAAGGGTCAAAATTTTTGGCATGAATGTAAAGCTTTTGTCACAAGGAACATACATGCTAAATATGAAGGCTTTATCTCAAGTGGTTCAAAAGTTATGACCAATGTTATTTTTTTCTTTAAAGTAGGTCAAAGGTCAAGGTCAAATATTTTTGCATGAATGTGAAGGTCTTGTCACAAGGAACCTTCAGGCCAAATATGAAAGCTCGGCCAAATATGAAAGCTCTATCTCAAACGGTTCAAAAGTTATGGCCAACGTTAAGGTTGTCCGTGTACAAACCAACAAACAGGGCAAAAACATTATGTCCCCGCTATCGCTACCGGGGACATAAAAATTCTGCTACATCTTCTTATAAACTTTCCGAAGCAAGCAGTGTGGACCCAGATCAGACTGCTCTGTGGAGAAAGCAGTCTGTCCTGGGTCCACACTATTAGCAACATTGACTTTCAAAGTAACCAGCAGACAACCACTGTCACAACTGGCATTTTATGGGGAAAGCTGAGCAGCAGCAAAAATTTGCTGGAGCATATAAACCTGGCTCTTTACTGGATATGACATCTTAACCCTTCTCTTGCTGAATATTCATTTTAGCCACACCCATTTCTGACTCTGAACCAATCAGATTACTTAATGTAATTTATTGCTACAAATTCATAAACTGAATGCCAAACAGTGTAGATCCTGATCAGATGGCTTCTTCAGAAGCCATCTGATCTGGATCTACACTGTTTCCAAAGATAGGGGTTGTCGTGAACAGCAAGATAAGGGTTATACTATTTCAAGGGTTGAAATAAAAAGGGTGTCTGTTGGTCCAATATCATTTCGGATCTCGAGCAGCAATCATTAGTTGTAGCATGTCCTATGGACCAAATGATTTTGGGGGAACAGTTTTGGTATTTGGTTTCTCTAAATTGAAAACAGGATAGTCCTTACAAAATTTGTAAAAGCTAATTTCATTGGATCAGTAATAAATACTGTTACAGATTTTGATTCCAAAGCAGATGACAATAAAATGTTTTCCTTATTTTCAAAGATTACATTTGCAGACTATAAAATTACTTTCCTTATTTTACAGAGAGAAAAAAAGCCTTGACATAACCAGTGTTCCGCCGAGAGGGGGCCATGGGGCCATTTGCCTACCTAAAGTCATTGATGGCCCTTTCAACATTAAACATGGGGCCCGGATGACCCTCAGAAATCAACAACGTTGCTTATATTTTATTTACTGAAGCCCCTTTAAAATATAAAATGACCCTTTGAAAAATGTCATAAGGGCCATTGGTGTCCCCCATGCAATCGAGCCTAGGCACAACACTGCATAACATGCGACTCATACAATTCATATGTCAAGCCTTTTTTTCTCTGAAAAATTTTAAAATAGAGATAAAAAAAAAAATGATTTGGAAATGTTATTTTTTTTTTTTTTTTGGTTTGGGTTTTACAGCCCTTTCAAGATTATTTCACTCATATCAAGCCGATCGTTAATCATAGGTGGGCGAAAACCGGAGAAAAACCACCTGACCTTCCGTTGCAGAACTTGGCGTCTCACACGTGACCCGAGCGAGGCTCGAACCCACGGCGGTGAGAGATCTAATGACTAAGAGTCAGCGCTCTTATCCATTAGGCCACGGAGGCCCGTTTGGAAATGTTATCATTGAAGGGTTCGATATGATGCATCAGATGTTAAAATAACTGGACTAGTGAGTTATAACAGTCTCGGATCAGTTAGAATTATGACAGTGTGGGATCAGTAAATGTTGC
Source organism: Lucinisca nassula (assembly GCA_963580285.1). Classification (NCBI taxonomy): domain Eukaryota; kingdom Metazoa; phylum Mollusca; class Bivalvia; order Lucinida; family Lucinidae; genus Lucinisca; species Lucinisca nassula. The sequence continues at coordinate 16,307,181 of OY757013.1, forward strand.
GGTTAGCTGGTCGTTTTGACCAACAGACAAAACCCCTACAATTTGCTGTCTTGGTAGCAATGCTGATACTAACGCCACTTACAAACAACATTTCATGCAATTTATTAAGCTCATTAATTTTGTAATCACACAACACACATACAAACACATAATCAAAGGTTAATAAGTTATAGTTCAAAGGGGGATCACTTTGAACTGACCTTCACACAGCAGACTAGTCTAAATGGAAACACCTTTTGAGGAGGCAGCCGTTTAAAAAAAAATGTACATGTATTGTCTTGCTTACCAATAGGGATCGACTTTTAAAGGAAAGAATTTGCTCCTGAAAAACACTAGTTTCCTTTAAGGAGAATGGGAACACCTCGCAGATTTTTCTGACATTTTTCAAAGTGAGACAATTTTTGGGACTTCCTCTTCGCTTTTCTATAAACTGTCCCATGGAAAAAAGGTTTAATATTGAAGGAAAGAATTCGCTTCTCAGGAGCAAATTATTTCCTTTAAGAGTTGACCCTATTAACATGTGAGAAAAAAATACTTTTGCAGAAGTTGCTTCCCCTGAAGGTGTATCCAATCCCCTCAAGCAAAGACCCATCCCCCCTCCCCACTATTTCAGAGGATTTGAGTTATAAAAAGCAGAGTTGTCTGCTTTAAGAAAAATGGCAGAAAACGAGTTTGGTGTATCCATTTTCCTTTACTCTTGTCCTGCTGAATAACCTAATTAAGCCATGCCCATTTCAGGTTTTTAACCAATCAGATCAATTGATGTAATCTATTCCAACAATTCATGAACTGAATGTCAGGGTAGATACTGATCAGATGGCTTCTTGAGAAGTTCTCTTTGACTACGGTAGCATATCATGGCTCAGCAGGACAAGGATAAACATGAAGAATTTGCTCCTTGGGAGCATTTTCAACAATAAGTCAGCCAGTACATAGGTGATAGACACTCTTACACTGTGATGAAAGCACTGAATGATTTTCAAGCACATTTCCTTCTTTATCCAGGATCATTTTTCAACCACCTTGTTTTATGATAGTGCTTACATATACAAGCCAGTTCATCTTTTATTATAGTCAACAAGGTCGGCTAATTTTAGCAGCAAGCCACAACTTGTGGGACATATGTGTTTTTAAACAATGCATTGGAACCTCCATGTTCAGTCACCTCACAAGGCAACCCTATTCCAGCCAGGTATTGAATTCACGGAAACGAAGAACTAATATGTAGAACTTGTCCTTAGCTGTCACCTCCCTATACTAGCCAATCTTAAATCTTCATAATGCTAGCTCTTGTAGACAGGTTACACTGTTATTTGGCTTGGATGCTCTGTATCAAGCCCCTGTGTCACTCCATTAATTTTTTCAGACTAGCTGCTTGCTGATACAGCTAAATAAATTCAGAAAATGACTACTTTTTGCATTGAAAACCTGCCCAGATGCCACATACTGTAGGATCCGATCTGAGAAAACACTGCTTACCAATAAACCTGTTTGGGGTTTCCTGTATATAATGGTTTATGGGGAATGGCTACAACTTCAGGGGGAGACAACTTCTCCCATAGAATTTTTGTCTCATGTAAATAGGGGTCTACTCTTTAAAGGAAAGAATTTGCTCCTGAGCTCCTGAGGAGCAAATTCTTTCCTTTAAGCAGGAGCAAATTATTTCTTTAAGAGTAGACCCTTTTTCAGTGGGACAGGGCTTCTAGAAAAGTGAACAGGAAGTACCAAAAGTTATCTCCCTTTGATAAATAGCAGAAAAATCTGCCAGGTGTTCCCATTCCCCTTAGTTCTCCTGCCATCCACCCAGGCTGCTTATAGTTTATATCCATCCTAACATATCATCATTCATTCAACGTATGCCAAAGGATCATTTTGCTAGTCACTAGCTTTTAAAAGCACTTTCAACTATAAAATTTATGTTAAATAACAAAGAAAACCATAACAATACAGCACAAAATGGCCCGTAAAAGATACAATCTGTGTAAAACAGAAATTCACTATCTAATCATGAAAGACTATCAGTAATTAAGCCATTTTCAATAAAAAATGTATTCCTACGCCTATAATTCTTTGAACTACTGAGTTTGCAAGCTATAATTTATTCATTGACTGTTCACTTGCAAAACAGTCCAAACTGTTTTGTAAGCCGATAAAATTAATTAAAACTTGACTGACCTAAAACTTTTGACACCAGTCAGCCTATATTGGAAGCATATCTGACAATCTCTTCTCAACAGAAGCATTGTTGGTACACATAAATAAAAATAGCCTCAAAGAATCATCACTGAAGCAATTCTCATATATCCACAATCATTTTACAAATCAAATTTTCCCTGCATATAAATCTCTTCACGAGCATCTATGTTACATCACTAAAGTAGTTAAAATATTGAGCATCCATTTCTACCCTTCAAGGGCTAACCAAGACTAGCAGATGGTATTTTCTATTATTTTTTTTTTCTTCTTATTTTTCTGACAAAACAAGGCTTGAAATTGCATCACATTCAATCTCAAGCCTAATTTTCTCTGAAAAAAAAACAGAACAAAACAGACTGTTGTCTCCTGTAAAATTTTCTATTATTCTTAAATGCAAGCACTAATGTCATCAAAGCCTATCTGTCTTGCTGTTGGTTCACCATTCTGGGTAATAATGACTTTGGATATATTTGAAACTGAGCTAGTGATAGGTACAAACCCTCCTTGAGTCTTGTTCCCAACTCCTGAAGAGAAAATGGAGGTAGGTGTCACAAGCTGGGGAGGTACAATCTGTGAGCCCGGGTTGGGTGACAGTGTTGGTTTTGTAGCAATAGGTTTGATGAGTGTAGTCCCTGCACTCGGAGACTGAACTTTAATAAGAGATGGCTGTACTACGTGAACATTTGTGAGAGTAATACCGGAGTTTGGCTGATGGGTACTAGGAAATGAAAAGATCTTTGGACTAGCAGGTGTATCATTGGGGGTGAGGGGTGGGCTGAATGTGCAGGGAAAAACAGTGTTTGGACCCTGGCTACCATCACTCCGTACTAGCTGCTGACTCACTGCTGTTACTGGCTGGGATAATTGCTGTGAACTCTGAATAGTCACTACAGGAACATGAAAAATGGTTGCCGGCTGGTTGGACAGTTGCACAGCAACTGTCTTGGAACCAGGTGACTGTGTTAACTGAGTAATAGACGGAACTGATTTCATTGCTGATTGAACAGTCTGTATAGTTGACCTGTCGATAGTTTGCACTTTAGCTCCTTGTTGCATGTCTTGATTGCAAGCTGACGCATCACCAGCCGGTGTTACTTCTATTCTGATTCTCTTGGAAGGGCTCATATTAAACTCTGGAGTAAGGTGTAGGGCACGCTGTGGAGAGGGTTTAACTTCATCATTCTTTCGTTTCAGCCTCAGAACCGTGACTTTCTCCTGGCTTGAAGCTGGTGACATATCATCACTAGAAGCTGGGGAAGGAAAGTCTAAGCGAACACGCTTTTCCACCGGAATCTGACTGTCTGGCATTGAACACTTTACAGTTATACTGGAATCACTACCAACAACTGGTGTTTTTTCATTCACTTCTTTCATGTTTGGAACTTGTATCCTAGTTATTCCATCTTCGGTAACTTCTTCATAATACTCTTGAACAGGTTTTGGTCTACCTTCTGAGGAATTGTCATCGTTTGCCGTCACAGGAACCTGCAAGGAGTATGTCATACGACTGTCTCTTGTTAGGGGTATTGGAACCGGCATTGAACACGGTACTGGAACCTTCAAGGACCTAAGCACCGCATCTATCTGATCCTTGGTGAGAGGAATCATAGTTGGCTGTTTGCCACTGGACTTAACTGGTTTACTTCCTGATGTCTTTATGATAACAGCTTCTGTTGCTGAGGTTAACCTATCTTTTCCATTGGCTAATACTCCAGACTTTGGTTCTGAGATGATAATTTTCTGCTGTGACTTCTTCCTTACAAAACCCTTAGTGGGAAGCTTGTTGGTATTGTCTGCTGGTTTCTCTTCAAACCCATTCTCATTTAGAACTTGGAAGTTTCCATCTTCGGACTGTATCAGCACCTTACATTTCCCTTCTCTTACAGCTTGTTTAGTGTTCAAATCTTCACTGAATTCTGAAACAGACACAAAACAATATTCTTATATACAGCACAGATTATATGGAAGGATGTTCTCATACGTGCAGTGATACAAATCAAAGCACTAAGAGTACTGGTGGGTCAAAGAAATAGTCCTGGACTGTGTTTTAAACCGTTTCATTTAACCCTCAAATTCTGGTTTTGAAGCAATTGTATAGATCTTGATCAGATGCCACATATTGTGGTCTCTGGACTGGGTCTACACTGTTTGCCAAGCCCAACGTATGATTCCATTCCAAGATAACCCTCTTACGCAACACTCTGACCTCACTGCGGCTATATTCCATAAAAAAGTGATTCCAACAAGTCAGTGATGGTCATGTTGACTTCAGCACAGAAGAGCGTTTCTGCTTTAATAGTAACTTTGGGTCGATTGACAATCAACCCAAAACTAGCTGTGTTTTTTTTTGTTTTTTTTTTTTCCACTCTGAGGTCAGAGTGTTGCGTAAATGTAAGCGGGTTATCTGTTAAATCTGGACTGGAATCATGTGTTGGGTTTGGCAAACAGTATAAACCCAGATCGAACATGGCGTCTGATCAGGGTCTTCACTGTTTGCATTACGTACAAGAACATAAGGGTATACCGAAGCAGTCAAAGTCCCTGTTCATGACTGCACTCGGAGACAATCGGCCAGTCAGTGCTCCTCAAACCCTTGAGTTTCTGAAGTTCACTATTCTATCACTGAAGTTGAGCATCCTTTCCAGCTGAATGGGATGAGATGACTCAGAGCCATCACATCAGGATCTACACTGTTTGCACTAGAGAAAGCGACCAGTGGGTCACGTATACCCCCGGCCAGCGCCACCCTCTGATATATCTTTCAAGCTTTATGAAATATGAATGAAGTCAAGAAGCTATAAGAATCTATAAATGTGCTTGTAAAAGCTAAACCAAACATAAAATTTCTAAATGGACCAAGGGAGTGCGGGATCAAAGTTAATGAAGCAGTAGGGTGGGGTATGCATCAATGAAATCTTTGGACTGGTATGCAACATTGATGCAAGTATCAATTGAATTTTTCTTAGAGTTTAGAACATACAGGCATCTATAAACTTTGTCATAAAACTTTAACCAATTGTAAAATTTCTAAGTCTGTGACCTTGAGGTCAAGGTCACCATGGGTGGGGGGCAGGGACATGCATCACGAAATCGTTTATCAAACATGAAGAGAATCTAACATGTGGTTACAGATATCAGCAATGAAAAAGGTTGAACACAAAACTTTGACGTAATAGTAGATGAACAGACAGACGGCCCACCCAGGGGCTTGACCCAGGGGCTTAGATATTCCATATGAAAGGTAATGGTATAGAGATATACTTTACCAAACATGAAGAGAATCTAACATGTGGTTACAGAGATATCAGCAATGAAAAAGGTTTAACACAAAACTTTGACGTAAAAGTAGATGAACAGACGGACAGACAGCCCACCCAGGGGCTTAGATATTCCATATGAAGGGTAATGGTATAGAGATATTGTTTACCAAACATGAAGAGAATCTAACATGTGGTTACAGAGATATCAACAATGAAAAAGGTTTAACACAAAACTTTGACGTAAAAGTAGATGAACAGACAGACGGACAGACAGGCAGCCCACCCAGGGGCTTAGATATTCCATATGAAATGTAATGGTATAGAGATATCGTTTACCAAACATGAAGAGAATCTAACATGTGGTTACAGAGATATGAGCTGTTAAAAAGGTTTAACGCAAAACTTTGACGTAAAGGTTGACGAACAGTGGGACAGACGGAAGTACGAACAAACGAAACAACGAACGGAAGGAGAGACGAAAACTATATACCCCCTGACATAATTCGTATGCCGGGGGTATAATAATAAGTATCTGCATGGGGCTTTAAGGTTGCAAGAGATAATCTTTGTTGTTGCTTTATTATTACACAGTATCATACTTTAGAATCGAAAGGGATAATTTGAAACCATAGATTGAACATTCTATGTAGAAATACTGTCTTATATTTCAAACATACATAGACATACCATCATCTATTTAAACACTGCGTTTTAATATGAGACAATTCCACAATTAAATATCAGGACTGTACGAAATGAAATCAAAACTGAACACCTTTTTGATCATACAAAAGAAAATTATAATGAAGAATAAATATTGACAGCTGAGATTGAAGCAAACAGTGGAGACCCTGAACAGCCAGCTGAGCAGACGCCGCATTTTGTGGCATCTGATCTGGGTATATACAGTGTTTATCAAACACATCCAGCAGCATGCAACATTCTGGGACCAGTTGTTCAAAGCATCGTTAGCTTAACGAGCTCGTTAGTGGTCAAATTGTTAACTGTTCTAGCAAGAAAAATATCGAAAATTTTGGCATTTTTGCTGAAAAAATGTGAGCAGCTTTTGCATCCGCAAAAGCTGCTCACATTTTTTCAGCAAAAATTTTGGCATATTTGCCATATTAAATGATCAAAGTTTTAACGATACGTTAACTAACAACGTCGTTAGTTTTGAACAACTGGCCCCTGAACTACATGTATTATCAATGAAATAGCGCAACTACTTTCATTTAAAAACCATAACCTTGGTTTCCCCAAATCAGTTAAAGTCACGTGGACAACAGCAATGTCACTAAAACTTTGGTTTGATTGTTTTTCAGGTACTATCCTTTCTCTAATGAAACAAGAAGGGCAGTTTTCAGTTTCTGGCGAAAGAATGTGAACTGTACTGGCTAACCGCTTACGTATAAGCCTGCCCAGGAAATGTGTGGACAGGTAAACTGACCAGCTCAAAAATGACCTAAAATAGTGTTGACTGTTAAACTCTCAAAACAAACATACAATACTCTTCCCAGAGAGGGTGATCCTGTTTTGAACAGCCCAGTCAACACTATAAATGTCATATTGAGGCACTCAGTTAACCAGACTACACTTATCCTTTTCCTTGGCTGTCAATCAATTACTGTAGAAAAGATTTAAGTGGTTAAGAAGTACAGTGCATATTATTTAACCAGTAACTAACAACTGCTCTTCTTGAATCAAAAGAGGGTGAGTGACCAAGGAAATTATTTATGATCAATTTCAACGAAGTTAATGTTACTGAAATTTTTTTTTTTGGGGGGCGGGGGGCGGTTGAACCCACACCGCTACATCACCAGCCAGACATGTACCCGAGTCTCAGTCATTAGGCCTGAAAAGACACGGGGGTAATTGCTTTAGGGCAATGCAACATAGCAACATACACTTACATAATTCAAATAAAGGGGATAATTAAGGAATGATTTTCTTCACTTCTTAATGTCGGTACTTGTCAGAATTATCTTGATCAGGCGATTCTAACAAGTACACTGCAACCTCATTTGTTTGTTTGTTTGATTTGAAGTTTAACGTCCCCGTCAACACAGTAAAGGTCATTTTGGAGACGTTGCTTCCAATTTTGTGGGACTTTTACCCGACATTGAGATGAAATGACACCTCAAGCCCTGCCAGCCAATGAAACCATAGGGTTTATAAGAATCAACGGGCGACTCGCACCGCATTGCCTGAGCAGGCTTAGATCCTCTAAGCGGTTTTTCCAGTTCTTGTGTGCGGGGGGTTTCAACTCTGCCTGGAAGCATCATGCAGCCCGTCTATTTCTTCAAGCAACCTCATTATAAAATGGTTCGTTATAATAACACAATGTGATATAACATGGTTTGAGGATGGATCCCCAAAATGCATTTATGGTTATTTTTTCTGTATAATCTATGCATTTTGGGGATCTATAATCTATACATTTTTGTTTGGCATTAACACGATTGTTTAACTAACACAATTTTTGCTTTGAACCCCATTTATAGGTTTATAAAGAGCTTGTGGTGTACCGACATGTTTAAATGGAGAAATAAGTTATCCCAAAACTATCTTGTTACTCCAAATTCTGGAGCTTGGGACTTACCTTTAGTAGTGTGGGTTGGGCTGGCAGGCTCTGACGCTGAGGCATACAGTTTATTTCTCTCCTGTTCAGCCACAGCACATATCTGATCAAAAGAGGAGTGTCGACCAAATCTCAGTTTACTTGGGCTGCTATCAATGTTAGCACTGATTGACCTGTCTTCTGGAAATGAAAAAAAAAAGATGATTGTAGATTTACCATTTGATGCCAGTACACGATAAAACTTTGTACATGACATACACTAATGTTATACAATTTACTTAGTCTTTAATGTCATGAGATCACATCCAAATTCCAGGACTTTTCAAGGAATTTGATTCAATTTCATCGTTTACTCACCTTACACTTTTCAGCTTGTTAAATCACCTAACAGTCTAACACTCTTCAGCTTGTAAGTCAGTTTCAATTTTGGGTTCAGATTTCAACTTTCTTGAGTCAAGGAAGGCTGTTATTTTATAGGAAGACTCAGCCTTCTCTATTTGGGATGCATTGGAAAGGTGTTTATTCCCTTTTTCATATGAATTTAAAGGCAGATACCCTGATGTTGGTAATGTCTATTATCCGATTGCAGGCAGAACCCCAACATCGACAACACATCCATTCAGGTAAAATCAATGGATCTCACAATAGCCCCGCTGCAACACTATTAGAGGGGACCCATAGTTTTGAAATATTCTGTCCATATGTGTACCAGGTTACAACTTTGTTAACTATTACAGCTCTTGAGAATAGGTATAAGTTTCATCAAACAAGAGGCTCAATGAGCCTAAACCGCTCACCTGAGGAACTTAAGTTTTAACAATTCACAGACTTGACTACTAAATCTGCTAATAGAATCTAGCCCATTGACCCTTACAGGATATAAGTCATGATTATTGCATTGCATTCCAAGTTTGAGACTTCTAGCTTCTATAGTTCCTGAGAAATCTTTGACGAAAATTTAACATTGGTCAAAATGGAGAGAAAGAAGAATGAAAGAACAGATGAACAAATAAGCTGAGAAAGCCCAATGTCTCTTACACAAAATAAGTCATCATTATTCTATTGAATACCAAATTTGATGCTTCTAGCTTTTATAGTTCCTGAGAAATCTTTGATTAAAAATTTAACATTGGTCTATTATCTCTATATGGAGAGAAAGAAGAACGAAGGAACAAATGAACCAGACTAGCTCCAAAACCTAATGCAGCCTTTCCCCTTGCCCAATGGTGCTACACATAAAATTTAAACAAGATTGATCGACTGCCTTCTGAGATATGCTTCATTGAAAGTGTGGACGACGGATGGACGGACGACAGACGACGGACTCCGGAGCCTTGGTATACTATCGGCTCACTGGAGCCTTTGGCTCAGGTGAGCTAAAAATTCAAGTCGCTATTTCTGTCACAACATTTTCCCTACGTTAAGTCTATGGGCAAATTTTTTTGTCTCTCAAGGTCACGTAACTCCGAGGTCAATATTCCGATTCGGCCCAAAATCGAACTTAACCGAGATTTTATGCCTGTCCTCGTTACCTGCAAGTTTGAAGCTGATATGAATAAAAATAAAGTTGCTATCGTGGTCACAACGTATTTTTTTATGCTCAAGGGCAGGTAACAAGGCAAATATTCCGATTCGGCCCAAAATTGAACTTAACCGAGATTTTATGTCTGTCCTCGTTACCTGCAAGTTTGAAGCTGATCTGAAAAAAATTCAAGTCGCTATCGTAGTCGCAACATTTTCCCTAATTAAGTCTATGGGCAAATTTTTTGTCGCTCAAGGTCACGTAACTCCGAGGTCAATATTCCGATTCGGCCCAAAATTGAACTTAACCGAGATTTTATGCCTGTCCTCGTTACCTGCAAGTTTGAAGCTGATATGAAAAAAAAATAAAGTTGCTATCGTGGTCACAACGTATTTTTTTATGCTCAAGGACAGGTAACTCCAAGGCAAATAATCCGATTCGGCCCAAAATCGAACTTAACCGAGATTTTATGTCTGTCCTCGTTACCTGCAAGTTTGAAGCTGATCTGAAAAAAATTCAAGTCGCTATCGTAGTCACAACATTTTCCCTATGTAAAGTCTATGGGCAAATTTTTTGTCGCTCAAGGTCATGTAACTCCGAGGTCAATATTCTGATTCGAACTTAACTGAGATTTTATGCCTGTCCACGTTACCTGCAAGTTTGAAGCTGATCTGAATAAAAATAAAGTTGCTATCGTGGTCACAACGTATTTTTTTATGCTCAAGGGCAGGTAACTCCAAGGCAAATAATCCGATTCGGCCCAAAATCTAACTTAACCGAGATTTTATGTCTGTCCTCGTTACCTGCAAGTTTGAAGCTGATCTGAAAAAATTCAAGTCGCTATCGTAGTCACAACATTTTCCCTATGTTAAGTCTATGGGCAAATTTTTTGTCGCTCAAGGTCACGTAACTCCGAGGTCAATATTCCGATTCGGCCCAAAATCGAACTTAACCGAGATTTTATGCCTGTCCTCGTTACTAGCTACAGTGATGACAACATTTTCCCCATGTTAAGTCGATAGGCAATTTTTCGGGCGCTCAAGGGGACGTAACTCTTGAGTGAATTATCTGATTCGGCCCAAAATCGAACTTGACCGAGATTTTATGCCTGTACTGGTTATCTGCAAGAATGAAGTCGATCAGAAAAAAATTGACGGAGCTAGAGTGATGACAAGCTTTTTCCTATGTGAAGTCTATGGGAGCTAGATGTCGCCATGGCAACCAGAGTTCCACTCAGATCTGCCTGAAAACCTAATGAAGCCTTTCCACTTGCCCAATAATGCGACACATGAAATTTGATCAAAGTTGGCCAAGTAGTCTTTAAGATATACATTTTTGAAATTCCCATTAACCCTAATGCAAAAACACACAAGGGCAGGTAACTCCTAAGTGAATGATCCGATTCTGCCAGTTATCGAACTTGACCGAGATTTCATGGCTGTGCTGGTTATCTGCAAGAATAAAGCCAATCCGAAAATAATTGAAGCAGCTACGGTGATGACAACATTCTTCCCATGTTAAGTCAATAGGCAATTTTTTCAACGCTCAAGGGCACGTAACTCCTGAGTGAATTATCCGATTCAGCCCAAAATCGAACTTGATCGAGATTTCATGCCTGTCCTCGTTATCTGCAAGAATGAAGTCGATCAGAAAAAAATTGACGGAGCTAGAGTGATGACAAGCTTTTTCCTAACGCTCAAGGGCACGTAACTCCTGAGTGAATAATCTGATTCAGCCCAAAATCGAACTTGATCGAGATTTCATGCCTGTCCTCGTTATCTGCAAGAATGAAGACAATCAGAAAAAAATTGACGGAGCTAGAGTGATGACAAACTTTTTCCTATGTTAAGTCTATGGGAGCTATTTGTTGCCATGGCAACCAGAGTTCCAATCCGATCTGCCCGAAAACAGTATGCAGCCTTTCCCCCTACCTGATAATGCTTCACATGAAATTTGATCAAGATTGGCCCACTGGTTCCGGAGATATACTTCTTTGAAAGTGTGGACGACGGACGACGATGACGACGGACGCCGGCTCGTGGTATACTAATACCTCACGAGCCTTCGGCTCAGGTGAGCTAAAAAGGACACAAATATAAAAGGTTTTATGTTTTTTTGTTGTTGTGTATTTGTTTGGTTTTACGGCCTTTTCAAGATTATTTCTCATATACCTAGCCGCCCGTTAATCGATGGATGAAAACCGGAGTATCAGGAGAAAAACCACCTAACCTTCCGTTGCTGAACTTGGCGTCTCACATGTGACCCGAACCAGGCTTGAACCACAGCGATGAGAGACATACCAATTAAGAGTCAGCGTTTTCATCCACTAGGCCATGGAGGCCCGTAACATAAAAGTAAAATAAAATGCATTTTAATTATTTGAAAACGTACTATGTGATATAACTCCAACGAGTTCTGGACTCTTAGCCCCTATTCTAGTGTACATGATACAGCTAGTCATTGTCTATATTTATACAAATTTGCAGCTTTCTAACTTTCACAGTTTCTGGGAATCTGATACCAAAATCTGATGGTAAAATTTGAAAACTTTTCAAGGGACCTTAGTCATTATTCTGCTATTACAGCTTCCTTAACTTATAGACCAAGTGCACTATGATTTTCATTATTGTAGGACCACAAACACACAAGTTAAGCAAAATGCATTTTAGAATATGAAAACCTATCAAGGGACATAACTCGATGAGTTATGAACCCTTGACATGTATTCCGGTATACTTAATACACCCAGCCATCGTACATGTTTATATAAAGTTTCAGCTTTCTAACTTTCATAGTTCGTGTAAATTCTGTTACGAAAGTTCTCAAGAGTGGCAAAATTCAAAAACCTACCGAAAAACATCTCAAAGAGTTATGGGCCCTTGGTCACTACTCTGCTACAACGCCTTCTTTAACTTAAAGACCAAGTGTAGTATAAGTTTCATTGAAGTAGGACCACAAACACACAATGCAATGGACCCTTGACCCCTATTCCGGTATATATGATACATCTAGTTATTGTCCATGTTTATAATACAAGATTTCAGCTTTTTTGCTTTCATAAATCCTGAGAAATCTGTTAAAAACTTTCAAAAATGGCAAAATTTGAAAACCTACCGTTGGACGTAACTCCATGAGTTAGACGTAACTCCATGAGTTATGGGCCCTTGGTCACTTTTCTACTACAACTACCTCACCTTACAGACCAAGTGTACTGGAAGTTTTTAAAAAATAAAAACCCCTATTTTTTTATTTTTACATGAAACCCTAAATGTCTATTGCTCACTAGTGCTATATTGTGATGACATAATAAACCAAATTTGTACATTACCTGCATCCTCTATTGACTGGGCTACTGCTTTTGAAGTTCCAGGTTTTATTGGCTTGAGGTTATGAAACTTCAATATTGAGGCGACTGAAAGAAAATCAAGATCAGAATAATACTTAACCCTTTTTGTACCAAACAGAATCTTCCTCCATATATATAGCATTTCAAAATTAAGGGTTGACAGGTTGTGGTATCTTCAAAATTTATTTGGGAAATGGCTGAACTTTTTGCAAACAGTGGAGGCCCTGATCAGACGCCGCGTTCTGCGGCGTCTGATCTGGGCCTGCAGTTTGCCAGGGTACCCGTTTTGGGGTTTCTGGTACTAAATGCGTTAGAACCTCTTTTGAGGATCAATGGCTCAAATTCTTTACAACCAGAGAACCAATGGTCTTGGGCCACTAACCCGAGTGCTGTGTGTATGTGGAGCCATTTTGTTTCACAAAAAAAATGGCAGTCACATTAGTCAAGTGACCTAAACCATTTTAACAAACTTTTATTCCTCCATCCCATAAAGGCTTCATATGAAATTTGACTTAAATTTGCCCAGCTGTTTTTATTTTGATATCTGAGTGACCCTGGATTGACCTTTGGTACTCATGCAGCTTCATTATACCATTTAAGTATACAGGCAATAACAGATTTCGAAAAATTATAACTTTTCCACCTTTTTTTAACATACGAAAGAGCAAGTGACCAAATTTGACATTGGTGTAAGATTGGTGAAGGTCAACCTAGACTAATCTTGTAATTTTTTTAAAAGATTAGTTTAGGCTGACCTTCAGCCAGTGGGCCTTTTGCCTTGAAACTAATTTTAAGTATTGAGGTTACAATGCTTAAAATAAGTTTCAAGGCAATAGGCCCACTGGTTCCAGAAAAGAAAATTGAAGATTCGTCATGTGACTTGGACCAGTCAACAAAATTTCATTTCTTTCATCCCATAAAAGCTTAGAATTCCATTAATAGGAATAGACCAGATCAGATCCTGCAATGTACATCATCTGATCCGAGTCTGAACTATTTCCTTACAATATTTTGTGGGTCCTCCAAAAGGAAGAAATATAGATTATTTCCTTACAGTTCAAGATCCAGCTGTTCAAAACCAAAGATGATGTCAGTTAACCCTTATCTTGCTGTTCATGACAACCTCTATCTTTGCAAACAGTGTAGATCCAGATCAGATGGCTTCTGAAGAAGCCATCTGATCAGGATCTACACTGTTTGGCATTTAGTTTATGAATTTGTAGCAATAAATTACATCAAGTAATTTGATTGGTTGATAGACAGAAATGGGTGTGGCTTAAATGAATATTCAGCAAGAGAAGGGTTAACATTAGTTAAAACATTGATCAATCAATAGGGCAAATTATATGCTAATATTTTTGCTGTAGAAACATTTTTTTTTCAGCATTTCTTTCTTCCTTTTTTTTTACTAGAACAGTTTATGTTTTTGTCATTAAGCACTTTGTAAACTAGAGAGTGCTTTAAACAACTGGGCCCATAAGTCTTTGCAGAACTTGCAATAAATGAATTTAACAAGAGTAAGACACACATGACATTCTAAGTGGACTTGGTGGTGGAATGGAAGGGCTGCAAATGCATTTATAGGTTTAACATCTTTGCCAGAATGTTCTTCTGCCATGCCTCGAATTTCTCAGGTGCTTCTAGCTGACAAACAGTAACATGACTACTGCCATAAGCTTCAGGGGAAAAAAAACAGCAGAAAATACTATCTATTTCTCTTTACTTTTAAATGATTGATTGATTTGGGTCAACTATTTTTAGGTCATTTTTTTACAATTTTGTGGGACTTTTACCCGAGATTGAGATGAAATGACATCTCAAGCCCTGTCACCCAATGAAACCAAAGGGTTTATATGCATGGACGGTCCCACTCACATTTTGCCTGGTCAGGCTAAGACCTAAGTGGATTACCAGTACTCACATGCGCAGTCCGTTTCAGCTCTGCCAGCAAGCACCGTGCAGCCCAATCTATGGGCGGAGACTCATTGAGACAATTCTAATCAGTACTCACAAGAAAGGTTTTTGCAAAAGAAATAAGGAGTACTATCCTTGTTATTTTTCCTTAGCTGGAGCTATGTTTCTGATAAAATATTCATAATAAAAAGTCTCTGCCTATATTTTTCTGGACATGAAACACTACAGTCGAACTTCGATGGCTCAAACTCGCCGGGACCGCCGAAAAAAGTTCGAGCCATCGGTAGTTCGAGCCATTGGAGTCCGACTCGGCAAGATCCATCTTTTTGTACTATGATTTTTTATCATAGCTGCGGCTATTTCGGTGACTTCCGGTACATTTATCGGTCATAATTTAAGCCACGTAGTATACCTTTCGTATTTTTGGTCCGTATTTTAAGGCAAAGGCTGTAATTTTGGCAGCTCTAACTCAATGTCGGTGTGAAATATTAATTTGTGAAAAATATTTTGCCAGCTTTAATTTCCTTATGCTGCCTCATTAGCCCTGGGTTATTATAGGTGTTTACAATAAACTTAATTTGACACCTTCTCAACATTAATTTCTTGACCTGTTGATCAAAGGGATTGCGCCAATCAAGTTCACCTGTGTTATGTAAACAGCTGTTTCGGCAAGACAAGCGTCTTATGATACTAATCACGCGCCTGCGTGAATTGATCGATTAAATTGGAATTTTTAAAAATAGTGCAAGCCATCGGTGGGATTTTACATAGAAAATGCACTCTAGGGACCAGGCTTAGAGTTCGAGGGTTCGAGCCATCGTGGTTCGAGCCAAGGGTGGCATGTTTAGTTAAAATGAATAGGGATTTTGCCGGGACTGAAAAGTCAGTTCGACCCAAACGTGATGTTCGAGCCTACCAAGTTCGACCCATCGAAGTTCGACTGTATATATATTATTTTTTCAGCCTGAGCCATGTTAAGTGCAACTATGTCACCGTAATAAAACATTTTTATCCCCACGCTTTTCGAAGAAAAAGTGGGATATTGTAATTGTCTTCGTCGTCCGTACGTCCGTCTTACCGGACAACTCCTCCCACACTTTTACAGCTAGAAACTTAAAACTTTGGGAACTGATAGGTCTTTGGTCTGAGGAGTGCATGACACTTTCGGAATTTTGATCCTACCCCTATGGGCCAGGCCAGGGGGTGGGGTGCCCCGGGGGTAAAAATCAAAGTTTTCAGAACCTGGTCGTGTGACATATCAAATCGAACTGCATAATGAGTAGAATATATAACAATCAAAATTTGGCCCCTAGGGTCAGGTTTGAGGCCACCTGAGGTCAAAAACTTGGGATTTTCACCCCCATAACCCCCTTTTTAACGATTACTGGATAACTCCTCCTACGCCGTTTCAGATAGAAACATGAAACTTTGGGAACTGATAGGTCTTTGGTCTGAGGAGTGCATGACACTTTCGGAATTTTGATCCTACCCGTAGGGGCCAGGCCAGGGGGTGGGGTGCCCCGGGATAAAAAATCAAAGTTTTCAGAACCTGGTCGTGTGACATATCAAATCGAAAGGCATATTGAGTAGAATACATAACAATCAAAATTTGACCCCTAGGGTCAGGTTGGGGGTCACCAGAGGTCAAAAACTTGGATTTTCACCCCCATAACCCCCTTTTGAATGATTACCGGATAACTCCTCCTACGCTGTTTCAGATAGAAACATGAAACTTTGGGAACTGATAGCTCTTTGGTCTGAGGAGTGCATGACACTTTCGGAATTTTGATTTTAAGATTGGGTGGGAGTTGCAACTGAGAACTAAAATAGTGGTGTATCTTTAAAAAAGCGTGGGGATATGCGATGGCGTGCCATCGACTGCGCGATTCTAGTTTCCATTCTCAAGCTGTTTCAATTGAACTTGAAATTTTGTAATGCTCATAACTAAAATACAAATAAATGTGGCACTTTTTCTACTTGAATCAGCAAAGAATGTTGTTTGCCCAAATTATTAATTTTAAAATGCCAACAACTGTTAGCATTTTAAGGGAAATGGGAACATCTGGAAGATTTTTCCGCCATTTTTCACAGACAACTTTCGGGACTTCCTGTTTGCTTTTCTATAAGCCCTGTCCCACTGAAAAAGGTGTCTACTTTTAAAGGAAAGAATTTGCTCTTCTTTCCTTTAAGAGTTGACTCCTATTGACATGGGTGACAAATATTCTTTTGCAGGAGTTGCCTCCCCTGAAGGTGTTCCCATTCCCCTTAAAATCTTTTAAGCACAAATTTCATGCTTGAGTGAGCTGAGCATGAAAAAAGTCGTGTACATGGCACCAGAACTCAGCTCTACTTACCTTCCTGGTTGCGGATGCAGTCTAACATGGAATGTCTGGAACAAGGACGGTGAATTCCATCACTACAACATACTACAAAGCAAAAGAAACAGTGAAACATTAATGGTTCAGCAACTACGACATATATTTACCATGACTAAATCAAAATCATTATCGAGTTCCTAAGAAACTCTTCTCATAGGTGGGAACAGACTGTTGAAATCCACTGATAGTACCCTGACCCTTCCCCTAGTGATATAAATATACAAATCAGGGGTGTAAAATTCCACTCACCCGCTCGCATTTGCGAGTAAGTTTTAAGGCAGGGCGAGTAAGATTTTCAAAACTGATCTTACTTTTTCTTCATTTTTAGCACCTAAATAAAAAGGTTAGATGATAAGGGCGAGTAAGTTTGAGGGAAATTTTACACCTCTGCAAATGTTTAGACACACTGGACTGTGAATTAAGTTATTTTCTTAAAAATCTTTGAAATCAGCTGATCCACTGAAAATTTTCATCCCTGCTTCCCATAAGTAGGGCTGGTTAA
The DNA here is from genome assembly GCA_963580285.1 of Lucinisca nassula. Taxonomy (NCBI): domain Eukaryota; kingdom Metazoa; phylum Mollusca; class Bivalvia; order Lucinida; family Lucinidae; genus Lucinisca; species Lucinisca nassula. Next base: position 16,324,877 of record OY757013.1, read on the forward strand.
TCAGATGTGAAAGATTATAAGAATCTTATATGGGTGTGAGGGGTGGATAGAAAAATCCGTCCTAAGGGTCACTGTCCAGCATCACGAGGCTTGCCGAGTGATGCCAGACAGTGATCTAGAGGGACGGATTTTTCTATCCACCCCTCACATTCATTTTGGATTCTTTTTCTTGCATATCTTCCATTTCTTAGCGCGGGATTTCAATGCTGCAGTCACTTCAGTTACCAATGTCCGCCATATTGTGATGACACTACAGGAATGTTTAGTGACGTCACGTAATGTGCATGACGTCAATCTTAACGACGGCGCACACAAGGTGGTAATCAACCAGGGCATTTATCAAATACGCGATTATATTCGATTTGGGGTCGGAACACCAGGGTCAGAACATAAATTCCTATCCCAGGGTAAAATCACGGAGTTCCTTGTCTGGTGTGCAAGAAAATGGATTATCAGTCCTGTCATTGGGATCGATATTCGATAATCAATACTTAATTACTGAAGATCTGGTCATATTTTTACCTTTCTGCCTGAGCATTACTCCTACCATATGTTTTACTTTACCCAAAATGTATTCGGAAATCCGAACTTGAGCTGATGGTCTCATCAGGGTCTGCACTGCTTGCTACTCATCCTGCTTTTTTAGGCACAACATTGGATACTAAGTTGTACTTACAAATAATCAATTACAAGCAAATCGATAATGATAATCATCTTTGTGGAATTTATTCATTGAGAAATTAATTATCTTTTTAATCATACCAGCCTAACCCATAGCTCCAAATTTTCTAGGGATAATTTTCCCATTACTTGAAAATGTGCGTTGTGCCCTCATCAGGCTCTCATCATTTGGCTTTTCTGATGCTGAGTTACAAAACCTCCTTACCCAAATCATCCATTATCCTCATTGTGCCCCAAGGCCTAGAGATACATGTATGATTAACTCTTTTCTATCTCTCAGTTATCTTTGTTACTCCTTATCTATTTGAGCTAGCGCACAAGAAAACCTATGTTAAGGCTTGTGCGACCAGGAAAGACTCAGATCAGACTGCACATTTGTGCAGTCAGATCAGAGCCTTCACTGATCGCATGTGCCTTCTATAGCCTGCAGGCTATTCAAAGAGAGATACATGGCATCTCTTGTCTTAGTGAGTAAATGAGCAGACTGATCCAGGTATATGAAGGTTGCACGTCTTTGTAGGATTTGTCGTGCGCTGGCTCATTTGAGGCTGTGAAAATTACATCTCATATTTATAACATTACTGCTCTAAAACCAACAGTGTTCCAATGAATGCGACAGATAAATAAAAGGTTGGTATTAGACAAAACAGAATCTCATAATTGTGACAATTTCTTATTTAATTCCTGAAACTCACCTAAAGCTTATCTTATGACTTTCATGTGAAACAGTCCTCATGTGAGACAGGCCCTTTATATGATCAGTAATTATCCTAACACATATGTTGGGTCTCCTGTTTTTAAAAACATCCAAGACCACTGTAACATTGCACCAGACTTAAAGAATTTTGAAAATATCTGAGGGTCACCAATGAGGCCTAATTGGCCGAAACTAGCTAGTCTGGCCCAGAAAACATACACACTTCATATTTTTCAGTTCTGTGGTGTATTCATTGCTTCCAAAGGATAACCATTTTATAGAACATATTAAAAGGTTTGGCAAGACAACTTGAAACTGAAGCTGAAGCGTATCCTTGACAAATCTCTGCAAATCATATGATGCTATTTCTACTTACACATACTGTTCATCTCCTCATGATTGTCTATGTCTGGCCCAATATACTTGAATGCTGGCTTTCTACCTCGGATTTCTGTGACATGGACTTTGCGAATGAGATCTAGACTGGTGAGGATATTGGCAATGTCATACAATCTTCGAATTTTGGCTGTAATAAGGTAATAAGAAGGAATCAAACACCTTTTAGAAAGGGGCAGTCTCTATAAGGCCATTTTCATGGCTAAAACCGATTTTCTTTAAACTTTGTATACATTAACTGATATGTATTGACTGTCTTGTGGTGCAATACCAGATTGTTTGGTTCACTGGATTTCGCTGTATACAAGATTTAAGTGGGTGGGGTAATTCCACCCCATTAAAGTATAGAGAAGAAAATGCTATTTTGTTCTATTCCAAAGGCATTCTTCAAAATGGTGGTTGCAATAGTAAAAGTACACTTCTGGACTTAAAGATCATGATAATATTGTTATGAAATTCATACCAGAATACAGTTTATATTCGTTTGTAAGATGCACCCAACTTTCAGTATTTTTTGTTCTCCGACTTTACGAAAAACCACAACAAATTCAGTTTTTTTAAGATTTTTTAAAAATCTTTTGTTATTATTATGTTGGTATAATAGTCATTGCAGGCATATGTCAAAATTTATTTTATGGTCATTAATATGAGAGTTATTTGCCCACAAAAACTGATTTTGTCCATTTTTCAATATCATTCCATAGTACCCCAAACACCATTTGTAAGTTAATAAAAAATAGAAGTGGAGGCAGTGATCAGGAATTGATACAATCAAACCACAGCTCCCATCAGAGACACCAAAGGGAAAGACCCACAAACAGGAAACAACTGACCATAATGGAAACACCAACAGCGGAAAGCCAAACAGACAGTTTGATGCAAATATTTGTTGATTTTTGTAGGCATTGGAGTTACTTTTGCATGCGAAGATGGCATATTTTTTGTTAGTTTGAAAAAGGGATGCCTCGCATCTGGAAAATTAACAAATTGCCAATGACTTACAAGTAGGGTTTGCTTAGTTTTTGCAACATCATTAAACTCATGCTAAATGCTTAAATTAAGTCCTTATGGCCCATTCATGTTTTTACCCCATTCATCTTCTTCAGAATCGCTAGACATACTTCATGTGTCAACAGCAGCAAACCTTGCTCGGTTTGGCTTCACTGTTTTCTGTTGTTTTTTTTGCGGTAATATCCTAAATACCAAAGCACTGAAGCCACATGTGCACAATACCCAACGTGTCAAGCACCACTTCTGCCCTCACAATACCATCCAGTGATTGGGTTCAGTCCTTGAGTGTATTCAGCCCTCAAGTTACATGTTTTATTTGATGTGTGACAAGAACATATCTGTGCTTTGAGAACACCATCATTTTTTTTTTTGTGTGCCATTATTTCATATGATCCATTTTTGTCAAATAGTTCATCTGTGTAGTATTTGGCCTTTTTAAGTTGCTCTTTTCCCATTGTTAGGTCCCTGAGTTCATCCTCAGTCAACTCTTGTGAAATTGTCAAGCTTTGTGTCATCAATCTTTTTCCATATTACCCGTTTTTTTTTTCATCCGAACCACTGTTCATAACCTTATCCTACAGCTTATCTGGACATCATATGTCTGGCAATGACTTTGTCGGAATCTGTGCTCGTTACCAAAGGAAATCTAAATGCATTTCACAAAGAGCATACAATTCTACTATAGAAGAGGATATGGTTCTTGATATATATAAAGCTTGATTTTCTTTTCAAATAAAATGGCAAAAAAATCATGTCTGCTCCCACTGACGTAGTTGTAGTCGTACTTACTTTTGAATTTGGCATTTTCTGTTTTATCTATATTGGCATCTCCTATCAGAAGTTTGGCAGATAAATCCAGATTTACTGTTTTAGGCTGTGAAAGAAAATAATTCTCAATGTACAAAAACCCAAATAAACAAAGAATCCATGTGTTATAGAGGATTTTTTTTATTAAGGTTTTAAGCCAAACCTATTGTAGGCTAAATAGAGGATCTTACATGAGTCCTCATGTATTACTGAATTCATTAAACGAGTTGAGGAAAAAGAATAAAATGTGAGGCTTTGCAGAGCATTTTATTCCTTTTCCTCAACGAGTTTAATAAATTCAATAATTCATGAGCACGAATGCAAGATTCTTTTTATCGTATGGCATTTAAAATGTACAGTCCAACCTGTATTAAGCAAGCGCCTAAGGTATAACCAAAATGTGCTTGCTTAAGACAGGTGCTTGCTTAATACAGGTGAAATTTACCACATTTACCTTTTTCGGGAACCAAATGCTTGCTTGCTTAAGACAGGCTGCTTGCTTAATAGAGGTGACCACTAAGACAGGTTTTACTGTATTTTGTTCACGATTGTTTAACAAAACTCAATAATCCACCATTAGTAAATGTGACGTTAAGGACGTCGTACATGCAACGTTACGGGGCGTATCAAAATAGTTTGCATATTTAATCCACTGGTGGATTATCGAATTTATTACATGGCGTTATTACATTCTCAGACGTGACGTCATATGATAGATGTGTTTCTGCCATATTCCAGTGATAATAAGACTTGAAATTGCAAAAGAATCGTCTGTTGAGCTGACAATGACAATTCTCATGTAATGTTAAAAAAAACTTATTTTTTAATGAAAAGTAAAATTCTTTGAAAATGCCATCTGCTAACATGCTTAGCGCGTGAAGGGTTAATTCACAACAGGGAAGGCTCCTACTGGAATGGCATTTTTTGCTGCCAAGAAGGTTAAACTTTAGATCTGGTAGCTACTATAGTGAATTGCTTCTTGCAAATAATAATAATTTCTAGCACTGCATCCCCATGACAGAGGTGTTTCTTAGTGACTGATGCTCGTATCATCATGACAGCATATAATATTATCATGACAAGCAGACACTCCTCAAGCCTCATACTGACCAAGCTTTTCCATGCCTGAAAGGCACTATTTTGCAGCCATAACCCTTACTGTGCCAAGCGCCATGACCATTACCTTTTCAAACAGTGTAGATGCAGATCAGATGGCTTCTGATCAGGATTTATTCAGTTTGTGAATTGAATGGAAACCTTATATAATATCATTAGTAATTTGATAGGCTGATAGTCAGAAAAGGCTGTGGCTAAATAAATTAAGGTTAAATGGGGGAGGGGTAGACGGGGGAATCACAATCTAAAAGCCTGCTATTAAGCTGTAAAAGCCTGAAATCCTGCACATGCCTGAAAAATATGAGGCCTGACTCCTCAACCAATGACATACCTTTCCTGGCGATGGACTCAGAGGGAGTAGCTGTGCCCTGCTGTGTCATGGTGAACAAGACAAACAGGGATGTCCTGATGCATGTACTAAATGAATTCATGCTATAGTATAAACTCAAGCCACCTAAGGATTTGGTATCATGGGCTTTTAATCTAGTAATTTTTTTAAATGTTCTGACAGTGGATGTCAATGGGGGTAAGTAAAATAACTTTTCCTAATCTTTTATATCTACTGGCAAGCTAAGAATGTTCAACGGAATTAATTTACGAAATACATGTATATAACTTACCTTTGATACTAGAAACAACATAAGGAACTTCTGAGACATAATTCCCAAGGACTTGTCCTTTCTCAGAGCAGCTAAAAACAGAATCAGATGAAATTAACCCTTAAGATGCTAATCACAACAATTGTTGTCTGCCTTGTCGTCTGCTGATTGTTTTTTTTTTTCTTTTTAATATTTCATTTAAGTTCAGAAGATGCAGCAGATGACATAAGCACACAACATTGTTCAGATGCAGTTTTTCTTGGCATCTTAATGGTTAAACAAGAAACTGAACAAGACGTCCATGTGAATAACTGAATATATAGAATGACTACATCACAACCAAAAATTTGTCTTCTGACATACCTCTGGATAAGGGGAATTGAGCCTTACTTTTAGAGAATTTTATCATGTTTTTGATCTTTGCATACGAAGGTTCAAATTAATCTCCCCATCTGCACAGTCTGATCAGCATCTAGGCTGGCTAATCAAGAGCTGAAATAGTAACTTACTAACTTATTATCAGTCCTGTCATCGAGATCAATAATTGATTAGTAATCCCTGAAGCCCTCTGTGAGCATGACTCTTACCATATGATATACTTCACCATATGTATTTGGACAGACATGCCTGAGCATTGTTGAACCAGACGAGATTCTGCGGCGTCTCATCAGGCTCTGCATTGTTTCTCAAACATATCTGTCCCAATACTTAGAATCATTAAGGTATGTTTTGTGGGTACTTGTTTGAATTGTGTAAATTAGGTGATATTATCAAACACCCACAAAATATGTTTTTATGAAGAAATACACATGTAAAAATTGTCCTTATTTGCAAGGTTCTAAGAGTCCCAGAGCCTTTGTGCGCCTTTGGAACAGCTGAATTTATGTGTATGTGGTTCAGCACATCTCAACTGTCATTATTTTATTTAAGATTTTCAAACCTCTGTGAAGTAATGCTATCTAGTGTTGTACCGATTGTCGCTGAACATCGAAAACTAATCGTTCTGAGCAACGTCGGCGACAATCGATAGCACTTTTGTCACTATCGATTGTAAATGAAGCCTGCCGAGCACACTCTTTTTATCGCAGAAAAAAAAAAAAAAATCTTCATGCCATCTTGATTAGGTTTCTTTTCTTTGAAGTCTATTTATCGGCATTATTTTCAACCTCTTTAAATTAACCCGGCACGTATTTTAGCACCTGACACCTGTGACCGTCCACGCTTCAGCGACCATAATTAGTTGGGCTTTAGGCACTGATTATAAATACCGTTATGTAAACATGTTTTTAGCATGTGACACCTGTTGACTGTCCACACTTCAGCGACCATAATTAGTGCCTTTGGCGTTGATTATAAATACCGTTGTGTAAACGCACGATCTTATCGCTTTTTTGACGGTAACAGAGACGTGGTCAAATGTGAGCTCGGTATTCATTTCAATATAAACATAAAATAAATAACGTTCGAGAAGTCAAAATGGAATATGTTTAAGTGTGTTTATCCATACCAATTCTTCCGAAATGAATTCATTGTAAGTTTTAGAGTGTGTAATATCTACCATTTTGCGATATAAATCGGATTTGTAATACACCTCAACCTCGCTATGTCCCGGAACTCCGGGTACAACCAACGCACCGTGTCAGTTAACCGAATCGCGTTATAAACGCTGACTGTATTCTTCACGCTATTATTCTACTATTGCACTGCAAACACACACCTCCTGTCATACCGATAAGCCTATAATGAATGTTCCGTGTGACAAGGTTTCACGTGAAAATAAAGTCAAGTTATGACTCTTATTTGGGTATATTCCTCAATCATAAAACACAATCAACAAGTGTGAAAATCCCCCCTAAGGCGATTAGCAACATCTAAAGGTAAATGTATGAAAAATAAAAACATACTTTTCTACTGTCTCGTGAACGCTAGTTTTTTGTTGTTTTTTTTTCGCGGGAAAAACGCATGCTTGGCGCGAAAAAAAACAAAACAAAAACAACCTCTTTACTGGGTACGCTGCTATTGGTAAATAAGATTGAACTTTCAAAAATAAAACGTGCATAATACAAGGCGCATTTCTCAAAACACAACCGTTTGGTTACTGAGAAAATATTGGTTCCATTTTTTTTTTATGAAAGAAAAAACGTCCTATTAAAATAAAAAAAATAACATTCAATGCATGTACATTTGCTACAATCCGATGACGTCATTTACCGATCGCCAACAGAAAAAATAGACAATTGATTTTTCAATGATGTTGGTTGCAGAAAACTTTTATGTTCGCATTGGTCTTGCCCATAAAGGCGGGTATGAAAGTTTGGGCTCATTTTATAGCCTGAATATTAAATTGTTAATTAAACTGCACTGCTTTCTTTTACGGTGATTTCTTTCTCGCTAAGCTGGCAGTTTTGAGTTGATTGCATGTCATGTTTTATGACGCGTGTCAAAGTAATTAAGTTTGTATAACTGTATAGATCTTTAATGAGGTGTTATGAATCTCAAATCGTGTGTGATTGTCACACAAAGGTATTTAATGGAATCACCGTTCCCTTAATTCCATTGGGTCTCTTCCTATTTATCTACATAATACTGCATTAACTTTAACGGGCTGAAATTTCATGCCCCATTTTCGTGCCCTACATCCTTATCATCATGTGTCTATATCATTCAGAAGTTTAATTGAGTCCACAGTAGCAAACACAGTCGTCTGCGAACAGTCTTATTTCTGAATCAATGTCAGAGGAAATATCATTAATGTACAGGGAGAATAACAGGGGACCAAGAACAGTCCCTTGTGGGACACCAGGCAAAACAAGAGCCCACTACCTCATTAACTATGAGCTGTTTTCTTGAGCAAATCACGCTCTGTAATTGGGTGGGAATGTATAAATGGAGGCTCTGAAAAAGTGTTTGCTATCATTATATGTTGTTGAAGCGAATGATGGGATATCCGATTGTACAATCGATAATCAATCGGTTTTACTTTACCGATAATCGATTGTAATTTTTCTGTCCGATTCACAACACTAATGCTATCTACAGTTCAAGAATACATTTTTATGTATTATTTGAACAAAGTCAACTTGTTTTTCTGAAGAGCACATGTTGCTACATGTATAGTATAAACTCATCCACTCAGTACCCTTGGTTTACATGCAAGTAACTCAACCACTGTGTTACATGCTGGATTCTAAATAACCTTTACATGCCTTGTGTTCAGTCTTTTTAAAACGTTTTTATGCAAGAATGTTACGAAGTATACTAGTGTACGTGTCACTATAATTTTAGGAAAGAGATATATGTACAGAGTGTTCAACTATTACGAAAGTCCACCATAGATTCACCTTGGGTGCAGTCTTGTAAGAAATTTACTCCCAAGGTGCAGGACTCTCAGCCTTGTCATCTATAGACAGCAAGAGGCTATATGGGTCCCGTCAAGCGATTTTGGTACTTATCGCCTATGCGAGCAGCAAAGGTTCAGGCGAGCCTGCGCATCCGCGCAGTCTCGCCAGAACCTTCGCTGCTCGCTCATACAAGCAGTGAATCAAGAGGAACCTTCAGACAGAAAGCCATATCCCTGGCCCTTCTGAATGGCTGGGCATGCCCAGTTAAAACTTGTCATGACGGAATGCTCGAAGACACAAATTCGCTTGGCGGGGCTCATATGGTCTTCTATGCTTCTAGCACACTCTTCTACTTCTGGCTCTAATTGGACTTGTGCTATGTAATCTCTTGGGGAATGGATATGCAATGGATAAGCCTTCAGGAAAGAAAACTCTAACAGTCCCTCTAATAAACAGGGAATCTGTTCTTGAAGAGAGTAGGGCATGATTTCTCACAACAAAAACAGGAAGTCATACAAAGTTGTCTGAACTTATCTCCCTTGTTGGACTGACAGAAAACGAGGAAGGTGCATCAATTTCCATTTATAATATCTGCTGGCTTTTGTTAAAACTAAATTACAGCTGCCTGCTTCTGAACTTAATCCTTTTTGTACTACCGTAAATGGAATCTTCCTCCTTATATAAAGCAGGAGTTCATTTCAAAATTGAGGGGTTTCAGGTTGAAAATTTATTTGGAAAAGGGCTTAACATTTGCAAACAGTGTAGGCCCTGATAAGACACCACGTTTGCGGCGTCTGATCTGGGCCTGCACTGTTTGCCAAGTACCTGTTTTGGGGTTTCCGGTACAAAAAAAGTTAATGAACAGGTTGACTGATTTTTTTTTTTCAGAGGGAAAGCCTTCAGGCGACATCACAACCTCTTAAACACTGTTCATTAAGGCCGGCATGATTAATCCAAACATCAGTTAATCTGTCGATAAGTGTCAAAAATGATTATTGATCGATGCAATTCGACAATCAATTACCTAATAACAAGACCTTGGGCGACTTCACCTTGAATCACAGAACAGCAACAACGACATCAGTAGAACATAGACTGCAGGTCATGTGATCCGAATCTGCGCATGTCAGTAAAGCCAAAGATACTGTGCCTTGAGGAATGGGAAGTCCGGTTTTCCACACATGCACACTCATCAGCCCTCTTTAAAATGGAGTTAGCAGTCTTTGTTTTTGATTGGCAGTTTATGGATTTGCCTAATTTTGACCCTTGCTGGAGGCGTGATATAGGAAAATGTAACAGCAAGCAAAGTAGCCAAAGGTAGCCATTGGCTCCAGGTGAAATCGACCTTTGTCACTTTCTGCTAAGTTCCACTTCGTTTTTAACTTTAGCTTACTGTTTCCTACCAAACAAAAACGAAACTAGCGGCGTCCATCTGGGAGCGTTAAAGATTATTCAGGGTCGGGTGAAGTGGTTGTAATGAATATCAAAAGCATGTTGTGTTCCCAAGTCAGTTCCAATTTTAAAGTTCCCTTAATAATAAATCCTGGCCCTGTGACACGTCATAATCATGTATACAATACTCTGCTATGCTATCATATTTGAATGGTATGAAATATCAGCAAATAATAAGTTTGAAACCAACATTGACTGCGATTCAAGTTGTCAAACATCCTAATTCATGCCGGATGGATTTACCCATTGGAATGATGTCACTTCCCGCAAAATTGACACTGTCTGAATTGCAAAAAAAAAAAGCCAATTAGTTTGGCTTAGCATACCCAAAGACATCTTCTAATGAAAGGTAATTGATAATTAGAATAGACTTGAACTGTACTTATTGTTCATTATGCGAAAGCGTTTTTATCAAAATTACTGGTCTCAGAAAAGGCAAAACAGACATGCAGTCAATCCGTTGATTTCAGCGATTACTGTAATGGCCCTAAATATTGGGAGGATAGGCCTAAGCAAACAGTGAAGACCCGATCTGGGTCAACACTGTTTGTCATTCAGTCTGCTCCTTTTGGACTCCTTGCTGGAACGTGAAACAAATTTATCAAACTGTTAGGAGAATTACGACAAGTACATAAGGTGTCCGAATTTTTAGGAATTTTATGGTAATCAGTAATTTATCTAAAAGCCTAAAATCTAAAATGACATCTCAAGCCTGGCCGCCCAACGAAACCAGTAGGGTTTATAAGCATGGACGGGCTGACTTGCACTGCTTTGTCTGGGCAGGCTTAGATCCTTGTGTGCTGGCCGGTTTCAGCTCTGCGTGGAAGCATAATCCAGCCCATCTATTTCTTCAAGCCCCGATGGGCGGGGCGGTTGGTTTTTGCTTAGGATCCATACAGTAGTGTCATTAACAGGTTGTAGTACATTGATTTTCCAGAACGACTTGACAAGATCTTTACATACCTTGATTCAGTAGTGATCTCTCTCCCAATTTTGAGAAGTCAGGCGGGGCTTGTTTATTCTTAGGTGCATATTTCCCCAGCTGGTGCTCCAACTCTCGGTTAAATTCAAAATCTTTCAGCTTCTGAATCTGTTCTGCAAAACCTTCTGATTCACCAAGCACCTAAACAAACAAAACCGGGTCAAGCTAACATTCAGGGCTGGAAAAATCCTTCAAAATTTCACTTGTCCTGCATGACCATGCATGTAGATTTTGGTAAATTATAAAGGGTCAAGACAAAATGTTTACTTGTCCTCCAAATGAAATTTTACAGATGTGGCTGTTCGAAGCATCAATAGCTTTTTAAGTTAACAAGCATGCTTGTGGTCGAATTTGTTTAACAAGTATAATCCTTAATACTCCAGTATTGTTGCTGAAAAATGTGAGCAGCATTTGCAATTTATACATTTTATCAACTGAATATAAGCATATTTTTCACATTAAGGGGAATGGGAACACTTTAAGGGGAAGCAACTTCTGCAAAAGTATTTTTGCCTCCCATGTCAATAGGTGTCAACTCTTAAAGGAAAAGAATTAGCAAATTCTTTCCTTTAAGAGTTGACTCCTTTTTTAGTGCGACAGGGCTTTAATATAGAAAAGCGAACAGGAAGTCCAATAAAAGTTGTCTCGGCGGAAAAAACTGCCAGGTGTTCCCATTCCCCTTAAAAGATCAATATTTTAATGATATGTAAAGTTAATGATGCTGCTGATTTTGAACAACTGGCCCTAGTTATATTAAATGAGCTGCTTGTGCACTCAGCAAGGCCTGGAATCTGCTTGGCTGTCCTCTCAGCAGAAACCACATGAGCTGGCACTGTCCTAGATGTCTTAGATCAATTGACTTCCAATTCAGGGCCCGATAAATTGAAGTTTTATCCACTTGCCTGGCAGTCAACAGTATCTTCAAAATTGCTTGGAACTGCAATATTCAATCTGTCGTTAATAGACATGAAATTTTGATGCTTGATGTCCATAAGAAATGTGTTTTTTGCAAAAGGAATTCTATCAATGTTAAAATCGTCATCACTGTCATTATTCCATACTTTTATCTGGCCAAGTGAAGTGAAAAATCACTTTTCCTGCCAAAATCTTGATTTGACCTCGGCAATGTATTGGCTTCCATGTATATAGTAATGCATAGCAAAATGTTTGCAGAGAGAGAGAGAGTGTGTGTTACCTGGGTGCAATCCCAGATGACAGTGGTTCTTAAGACCTATCACTAGAAATACTGTCTCAAAGGTTTGCAACCAGATGACACAGAAACAACCTGCTCAGTTACACAGACTACCAATAGTCTAGCTGGTGACAACCGGTTGTCAGCAGCCAGTTCCATAAGAGGGCAAGTATTTTGTGAAAACCGAATGATACTTTTTGTCAGTTCTCCATAAAGACCCATGTTGTGGGTATTCATTACAACCACCTCAAAGGTTTAAATGGAGAAACATAGAGCAAACAGGTTATGATCAGACTGCGTGGCTTTACAGGCTGATTGTTGTTTGCAAATGGCACTAACATTTTGTTTTTCATATAAATGTAGCTCATATGAATTACCTTTAACTTAGTCAAGGTTGTCCTGAGATTACTTTTCCCATGCCAGGCATACATGTTCTTAGCTAACCTACTGACTATTTCTACACTTTCCAGAACATTCACAATGTCGTAGATTCTTCTTCTCTCAACCTCTGTAATAAAGTAATAAATACAGTGACTGAGTGACTGAGTTTTACGTCCCACCAACAACTAAGGTCATACGGAGATGAGACCTCGGTTTAAAGACTCATCCGAAAGTCTGGAGAAGCCCGTGATCGATCCTACGACCACTGGTTTACAAGGCGAGTAGCGTAACCACTACACCACAGAGGCTTCTAATAAATACAGTGATACTTCGATAACTTGAATACGGAAAATTTGTTAACTATGGCTAATTCAAACTCACTCTTGGGTAGGGCTGGCTAATCGGAGCTGAAAAGATAATCGATTATCAGTCCTGTCATTGCGATCGACAATCGATTAGTAATCGTTAAGGTTTTTGTCATGATTTTACCTGTCTGACTTTCTGTCTGAGCATGACTCTTACCATATGTTGCACTTTACCATATGTGTATTTGAACAGACAGGCCTGAGCAAACAGTGTAGACCAAGATGAGACGCCTCATAATGCGGCGTCTCATCAGGGTCTGCACTGTTTGCCATGCATCCAGCTATTTTAGGCATGACTTTGGGTAGTTAGTTGTACCTATCAAGTAATCAATTAAAAGCAAATCAGAAATGATAATCACTTTTGTGGTATTTATCGATCGATTAATCGATTATACGATTAATCGTGTCAGCCTTAATCTTGGGTCCTTTGAGAATTGTTCCAACAGCTCCAGATATCAAGGTGTTTAAGTTGATGGATAAAACACAGACCCTCCCACCTTGCTCACCCCACAAAAATGCATGTGGCAACAACAGCTCACTTGAGAAAGTGCTTAATTGGAAAAAAGTCCTTGAGATCATGGGCATAAGTGGGGGTATTAACAATTAAACGTATAATCATACCAAATATGAAACAAATCTATCTTATGGTTTGGAAAATATGAGCTCTTAAAAAAAAAGGATAAACTAAAAAATGCGTCCATAGAAAACAGATACCCCCGCCTGAAAATATGTCGATGTTCGTATTCATCCATACAAAGTTATTGACCATGTTTAAGTTTTGAACCCTTTTTTCACATTTGAACTCTAAGTATGACCTTGACCTTGGAGGTAAGGACCTTGGTTTTGTGTGAGGCAGATTGTCTCATGATGGCAAACATTTCTGCCAAGTAATTTCAAAATCCATCCAGAGATAAGAAAGTTATTGACTGCGTTTAAGTTTCGGACCATTTTTTTTAACTTTGGACCTCTAAGTATGACCTTGACCTTGGAGTTACAGATCTGGGTTTGCATGTGACACATTGTCTCATGATGGTTAACATTTCTTCAAAGTAATTTCAAAATCCATCGAGAAATAAGTAAGTTATTGACTGCGTTTAAGTTTCGGACACTTTTTTGACCTTTGACCTCTAAGTATGACCTTGACCTTGGAGGTACAGACCTGGGTTTTGCACGTGACACATCGTCTTGTGATGGTTAACATTTCTACAAAGTAATTTCAAAATCCATCCAGAAATAAGAAAGTTATTGACTGCGTTTAAGTTTCGGACCTTTTTTTTTTACCTTTGACCTCTAAGTATGACCTTGACCTTGGCAGTATGGACCTGGGTTTTGCACGTGACACGTAGTCTCATGATGGTTAACATTTCTGCCAAGTAATTTTAAAATTCATCGAGAAATAAGAAAGTTATTGACCGCGTTTAAGTTTCGGACGGACAGGGGCAACGCTATATGCCCTTTCCACCATTCTTCGAATGGCGGGGGCATAAAAAAACATTAAAAATTACTGAGTATGTGACTTTGAGCTTGAGGCCATGGGTGTGGGGGTATAGCTGAATAAAACTATGGACGTTGCTTCCAATTTTGTGGGACTTTTACCCGACATTGAGATAGAATGACATCTCTTATAAGCCCTTTTGCCCAATGAAACCAATAGGGTTTATATGCATGGACGAGTTGACTTGCATCTCTTTGCCTGGGCAGGCTTTGATCCTCTTAAGCGGTTTACCAGTACTTGTGTGTGGTCAGTTTCAGCTCTGCGTGGAAGCATCATGCAGCCCATCTATTTCTTCAAGCCCCAATGGGTGGGGGCCAAAATGAATGGGCTTAAAGTAGGATTCATTATATTTCATATGAGCTGACTTGAATACTTACTGAGCTCTTTTGCAACTTCATCCAGACATATTTTGTGGGTTTCATTTGGCTGTGGGTATTCTGGGTACCTCTGTAGAAATCTGAAAAATAAGTATAAATAATCACAACAATGCACTCAATTAAGCACCCTATTTTAGATAAATTATATGCAAGTGTTTGGGGACAGTTTATTGTAACAGGCTGTGGGGGCACAGTCCCCAAACATTAAAAATCTAGGTCAAGGTACAGGGCCTGACAAATCCAATCTTCAACCACTTGCCCGGCAGTCAACAGCATCTTGGAAATTTCTAGCAATTACAATTTTCCATATTATATTCTATAAATTTTTCTGGGAAAGTGAAATGAAAAATCACTTTCCCAGCCAAAATTTGGACTTGTCCCGGGCAGCCAGACCCTGAAGGTACCTGGATGCTTGCATAAAAGTTCCTAGATGCAAGCTTGTACCAATTATCAGTAAAGAAGAAATTAAATTTACCATTTGGGTGAATACTTGGTTTGACGCAGTAGCACACTAAGTCAGTGAACCATGAAATATAAGTCAAGGTCAAATATGGATGCATGTCTCCCCCAGCCATCCCATCCTGAAGCTGGAGGTAAGGAGTTTGATACTATGTTGTAGCTTGAGTATGATGTCTCACGAATTATGGGACAGAACATGACAAAACCCACACACAACCCATATGACCAGGAGTCTTCGACCAGCTATGTGCATCAAGCTATTCCAAACAGAATTTTTGCTTGTCGCTTAAGTAACAGAAGTCAGCCTCGATAGCGCAGTGGTAAACGCGTAAGACTCATGATCGAGAGGTTGTGCGTTCGAATCTGGCACCCGGTATCCAGGTGTGTCCTTGGACAAGACACGCAATAACACTACCTCAGTCCACCCAGGTGTAAATGGGTAGCAGTGGTGTAATAGTCACTGTCTCTCTTGCGCGCGTGAAAACATCCAGAATGAGCGTTTGAGTTATTAAATAAGCTTGAAGCTTCCATCGCAATCAAACTAAAATAAATTAGTATAAACTAACAGAAGGCTTGTGGCAACAAATCATGCAGAATGATCTGAATCTTTGCAGGTTGAACAGGTCCTGTTGCAAGTTTTGTCATGTGTTGGCTAGTGAGTACTAAACAAGAATTCCGCCGAAGGCTATGTCGCGCCTGTGGGGGCACAAAGTCACCAAACCATGACATCTAGGCCAAGATCAAACATAGATGCTTGCATAAAAGGCTTGTACTAAGTATCATTAATGAAGTTCAAATAATTCTTGAGAAATGAACTTAACCATTAGGGTGAATGCTAGGGTGGTGGTAATATTTTACAAAGTCAGTGAACCATGAAATGTAGGTCAAGGTCAAATATGGATGCTTGCATTTGAGTTGCCATCCCGAGATATAAGTTTGTACCAAGTATCATTAATGAAGCTCTTATGGTTCTTGAGAAATTATCTTGACCAGTAGGGTGAACGCTAGGGTGGTCACAATATTTTACAAAGGCAGTGAACCATGAAATTTAGGTCAAGGTCAAATATAGATGCTTGAATTGAAGTTGCCATCCACAGATTCAAGTTTGTACCAAATATCATTGAAGAAGCTCTTATAGTTCTTGAGAAATAAACTTGACCATTAGGGTGAACGCTAGGGTGGTCGCAAATATTTTACAAAGTCAGTGAACCATGAAATGTAGGTCAAGGTGAAATATGGATGCTTGTATGTAAGTTGCCATCCCCAGACACAAGTTTGTATGAAGTATCATTAATGAAGCTCTAATAGTTCTTGAGAAATAAACTTGACCATTAGGGTGAACGCTAGGGTGGTCGCAATATTTTACAAAGTCAGTGAACCATGAAATGTAGGTCAAGGTCAAATATGAATGCTTGCATGTAAGTTGTAATCCCCAGTTCTTGAGAAATAAACTTGACCATTAGGGTGAACGCTAGGGTGGTCGCAAATGTTGACGCCTTGACGAACGGATGAACGGAAAACCGGGCGCCTATATCGCGCCATGCTAATAGCAGGCGCGACAAAAAGACCAACAAAACTTACTTTTGACATAATAACCCCAATGACTTGTCTTTCCTGGATGGACCAAAACCGGTATCTGTCTCTTCTTGTGAACTAACTAACTCTATTATTGTCTCAAATTGACAATCACTTTGCTGACTGTCAAATTCACTCAATCCAGCCTGTTGACTGTTAGCCGGACTGTCTCCTGTATCTTCATCAGAAGTATCTCTTTTCTGTTCTTCTCTGTTCCTCAGTTCAGGGCTCATTGCATTATATAGCACTTTAAGATTAGCAGTTGGTGTAAGTGGCTGTCCAGAACCAACATCAGGGTCATTTGCTGGAGTTATTGGGCGGTTATTATTATTTTCCATAATCTCAGTGTCTACACTGTCTAACTGTTCTAGTTTATTCCCAGCTGAACTCATATTTTCTTTGTTCTGACTGCTTATTACTTTGAATGTCAATCTGTCGTTAGACATGAAATTTTGATGCTTGATGTCCATCCGAAATGTGTTTTTTGCAAAAGGAATTCTTTCCATGTTAAAATCGCCATCACTGTCAATACTGTCTTTAACTTGAGCACAATCTGGCTGTTCCGGAAACATATTGTCCACCTGGCTCATTTCTGAAACAAATGTAGCTAATGTGTGAGCGTATCGTATACATGTACATATACTCTTCATATTTAGGTACATTGTGTTTGTTTGTTTGATTTGAGGTTTAACGTCCCCGTCAACACTGTAAAGGTCATTTTGGAGACGTTGCTTCCAATTTTGTGAGACTTTTACCCGACATTGAGATGAAATGACATCTCAAGCCCTGTCGCCCAATGAAAACAATTTGGTTATTAGCATGGACCGTCCGCCTCGCACCGCGGCTCCTGGACAGGCTTAGATCCTCTAAGCGGTTTACCAGTACTAGTATGCGGGCCGGATTCAGCTCTGCGTGGAAGCATCGTGCAGCCCATATATTTCTTCAAGTCCCTACATTATGTACAGTACTACATGTATGTCGTCGGACGATAAGTAGACAGTGACATAAAAGAGTAAACCACCACAGGGAGGTTTGACAGGTTGCACCATTATCATTTCCTGCCCATCACTGGTGGACAAGACAGACTATACCGTTATAATTATCATTACCAAAGCGTCGTCACCTTTTAAAAACAGTGGACAATGCTTAATAACAAAAACATTCGCTGACGCCACTTTCAACTTATCTTTGGACAACAGTAAAAGGTAATATCAGTTGGTCTTAAGTCGTGATTTTAATCAACTTGAGTTAAGGATCGTGAGAAATTAGGCACAAGAGGATTATCTTGGCGCCTAGTGGCTTTAGGCAATCAAAGTACTAAAAGTACTGAGGAAAATTGATTTATGAGGTATATTCACCATGATAAAAATGGTAGTGGTAGATCAGACAGTTGTCGTCTAAATATCTTGTTGACAAGGTCCTAGAGAGTTGAAAAAGGAGTTTAACTAGATTCGACGGAGAAAAAATATAGAAAGAAAGAAAAATGTGACTGCTCATTTTTCATGAAAAAAAAAAAAATTGCAAAATTGGCTCGGTACACGGGTTCGACATTAACCCTGGGGTCCCAGAACCGATGGACATTGTCCAGTGAAAAGCTGGTCAGGTCAAGTAAGGTCAATGGCTGACTGGTCTGAATGGTCCAGTTCAAAATCTGCCATCACAGTTATTAAAATTCCAGGTTTTCAACTCATTTATCAAAAAAGTTTCTGTGTTCAGTTTGTTGCTTCGTTTTACTATGTAAATATAATAGAAATAATCAGATGACTGTAGAACTAATGTGTCATTTTTGTATGATTTTCATCAATGCTTTGGTCCAGTTGAACCTAGATCAGGCCCAGTGCATTCAACGAGTTACAAGACCACCTTGTCCAGTTATTTAAAAAGTTAATGTTGAACCCTGGTACATTCTGTGCTTTCCCATCATATAAAAATCTTACAGACATTTTCCAAGTGGGAACATGACGTCTAAGCAATGTCGCATCAACGTTGCGTTAAAACGATGCTGCCTATACGTTGCATGGTCGCTCTAGCTATGTTCCTTTTGGAGCGGGGACATAAAGAGGAGAATAACTTGAAGAAAAAAGTCACTTTTAAAATCATTTTATTTCCACATTATAATCCTGATCAGGCGAAACATTCAGAGATCTTCCAGCCAGTACGGTACTGAAAGATATGGGTCTCAAAATATTTACCCATAAATGCCAAGTATTCCAATACTGGGACATTCGGAAACAGTTAAGACTCGAATTAGAGGCCATAGAATGTTGTACCTGACCAGTGTTTCCACTATGCTCTTAAAGAACAGAACTTGATTTAAAAAGAACAGCTTATTGAATGCATGTGACAACACATTTTTTGTTAGAGATCTGGAAAGAGGGTGAATTACTGTGTCTGATGTCAGTCAGTAAATGGTTGTTAAGTCACAAAGATGCACACTAACGCAATTTAACTCTTTAAAACCCAGTAGACGAGGTAGAAATACAATGTACCAATGCAAATCTTGTGGATCCAGATAAGACGATACGTAACAAGCAGAAGGGCAGACTCTATGTACTCCATTAGTTATAATTATAATATTTAAAGATAGAAGAGTCCTGTTCAGAAAACTCCGGGATGAAACGGTAATTTTGCTTGTTTGATTTGAGGTTTAATGTCCCCGTCAACATTGTAAAGGTCAGTTTGGAGCCGTTGCTTCCAATTTTGTGGGACTTTTACCCGACATTGAGATGAAATGACTTCTCAAGCCCTGTTGCCCAGAGAAACCAATAGGGTTTATAAGCATGGACGGTCCGACTCGCACCGCTTTGATCCTCTAAGCGGTTTACCAGTACTCGTGTGCGGGCCCATTTCAGCTCTGTGTGGAAGCATCATGCAGCCCATCTATTTCTTCAAGCACCGGTGGACGGGGGTAATGAAAGGGTAAAAATCTCAAACCAGTTATATAAATCAAACCAAATGAGCCAGTGCATGGCAAAACAGGCTTGAGTGCCTGTGTTGAATTGTCAGAAGACAGACCAAATTTGACTAGAGGTCATCATTTGGTCCAGAATACAGCAGTGGGAAAGGCGAGACAATATTTCTACTTGTGTGACTAAGTCAAGGCAGCAGAACCTACTCATGCCTTTGGGATCAATACCTGCCGGGGTTGGTAACATTTTTTCGGGGAGATTGATCATGAAATCTTTTCTACAGTCATTCTCTCCCTTCAGCTGATTCAAGAAGGGCAGTTGTCAGTATCTGTCAAAAGAAAGTACACTGTACTGGTTAACCGCTTACATATAAGCCTGTCCAGGAAAGGTGTGGATAGGTAAACTGACCTGCTCAAAAATGACCTAAATAATGTTGACTGAGCCATTAACTGCACCGCCCATCGGGGCTCTGTATGATGCTTCCAACCATAGCTGAAACTGATCGCACACGAGTACACTGCAACCTCGTTATAACGCGGGTGGTGGGGTCCAAGAACCCCAACCGCGTTAGTGGTGATCACCGCGTTATAAATTTGGGGGCACCGGCAAGCCCAGATCAGACACCTCAGAAAGACGCCGCAGACATCTGATTTGGATTTACACTGTTTGATGATTTATAACGGTTCAATTATGACACTATTGTTAATCCCTGTCATATAATTGCCACCCTGCGGTGCATGTCGATAAGGTGTGAAAATATGGTCAAGTTATGTCTCTAATTTGCGTTTATTCCCCGATCATAAAATTTAATCCGCAATGAATGTGAAAATTATTTAATTGCTCCTAAGACGAGTTGCTACGACTATTCTACTATCTCGTGAATGATTATGTTTTGGCGCCAAATAGCAGACGCTTGGCGAGAAAAGTTGGAGAAAAATTCGTGTTAACACATCTGTATGCTGTTGTTGGTTATTGACACTGAGCTTACAGAAAGCACTGTTTTCCACAACCGTTTTGCTATCGAGAATTTTTTTACCGTTTCCAAACAATTAATGAAAGAGATACGCCCCATTAAGATAAAACAATAGACACGTGTGGGGTTGCTGGGGTCCGATGACGTCATTTACCGATCGCGTGCAGAAAACTGTAGCAGTGGGTTTCATCTCATTGATTCGCGTCCGTCAATTTCGGACGCTCGGAAAAAATCGGCCAATTCGCCCCAGTCAATTTCGGATGCGCGGAAGTTCTATGCGCCGGATTCAAGTGTGCGGGTTGTCAAACAGCTAATCTGCCGATTCGCCCACGTCAATTTCGGACGCTGGAAAAAAAAATCGGCCGGTTCGCCCCAGTAAATTTCGGATGCGCGGAAGCTCTACTATGCCAGGATTCAAGTCTGCGGCTTGTCGCAAATCTATTTCAGCGAATCGGCTGATTGGTACTTGGTATACCGGAATACCCATCTGAAGTCCTCTTCGGAGGTTAAGGTGTTATGGAAGATAGATAGATAGATTCGCCCCTGTCACTTTCGGAATCTCGCCCGACGGAAAAAAATCGGGAGCCATGGAACGACCGCGTTATACTGATTTCAGCGCTTAAACGATCAGCGCTATAACGAGGTTGCAGTGTACTGGTAAACCGCTTAGAGGATCTAAGTCTGTCCAAGCAAAGCAGTGTGAGTTGGGCCATCCATGCTTGTACACCATATTGGTTTCACTGGGTGACAGGGCTTAAGATGTCATTTCATCTCAATGTTGGGTAAAAGTCCCACAAAACTGTCTCCAAAATGACCTATATAGTGTTGACAGGGACTAGAGCTGGGTATCGCCAGAAAAAATGTATCATGATACTATCGCGATACCAGAAAGGCGATACCATACAGTATCACGATACTTACTTTGTACAGATTTGCTATGTTTTATTAGGTAAATTTGGACTTCTGTTGTAGAGTAGAAAACAGAGTTTCCTGTTCAATAACAACAAATTTGGTTTATTATGCATGTCCTTATATTAATATGCAATAAATATAGATTATTCATTCTCCTAGTTGAAATATGGGATTTATAAACCGAGGGAGGTAAAACAATCCGATAAAGAAACGAGTGCGAAGCACGAGTTTCTTTAACGGATTGTTTTACCTCCCGAGGTTTATAAATCCCATATTTCAAATAGGAGAAATGTATAATCTGTATATTACATGCACTTCCATAGACTTTTAGGAGAGTTTGGATCTTGAATTCTGGATCTGAATGTCCGTTCAGTTGACTGTTTACAGCCCATGTAAACGGTTCAATCAGCGAAGTGTTACAGAATCTGGGTGGAAGAACAACTGGATGGGCGCCATTTTGAAAGCGCTTTCTACAGTTTTGAACAAAAATAGAAGAAACAAAGTGTTTCAGTGATAAAACAAGTAAAACGTTAGATTAAATAAAGCAAAACTTACATCCTAATCAATGGTCATATCCATGTTTTCTTTTGTTTCAGCGTTGCATCCGACTCAAACGTCACGCATTCTGAACGTCTGTTGATATTTCTTAGACGCCGTTACAATGACGTCATGAATAACGTCGCCGTGATTGAAACTTTCCCGCGTTTGAATAGAACAATTTCACTGCAAAGCGGTATCTCGTATCTTGTACATAAAGTAGTTCCAGCTGAAGGGATTTATTTCCCCGGCTAAGAGGAAATATTTCTTCTTAGCAAAAAGGAAAATACCAAGTTTATGTCTGGTAGAAATCATGGTATTTCTCCGTAATGCATGTAATATAATAAAATAATGACTTGACAAAAACAAAATGTTTCCATATAAGTGATTTAAATGCCGATCTGGCACGTTCAATGTCTGGTTCAGCATCCATTGTTTATATATATGTTAAGAGCGACCACTTGTATCAACAATAAAATGGTAATTATGATGACTTTGCAGGTCCATCTAATTGCACAGACCCATCACCCAAGACACACACCATCAACCACACAAACATATTTCGGAAGCAACAGTTTTGAATAAATCTGAATGGCATAACTCAAAATGCCAAGAAAAACTTATGAAGCACATCAGGGCCTGACAAATCCATTGCCCGGCTGCCCGGGACAAGTCCAAATTTTGGCTGGGCAAGTGATTTTTTATTTCGATTGCCCAGAAAAATGTATAGAATATATAAGGAATATTTTAATTCTAAGCTATTTTCAAGATGCTGTGGACTGCCGGGCAAGTGGTTGAACTTTGGATTTGTCAGGCCCTGCACATGGGTCCATACTCTGAGTCACTGTTGGTTCCAGTAGTTACTGTATCCCAGTAGATACATCAACTGTTATAAAAGCAGCACCTTTTGGAAACAGATTTTTTATCGGCGCAAGCACCTAAGAAACATATGCGTCTCTTGTGTTTCAGATGTTTGTGATATAATGCAAAAGTATCGTCAAGTATCGATACACGGAATTAGTATCGCGATACAGTATCACCAGCAAAAATATCACGATATATCGATGCATCGATGATATCGCCCCAGCTCTAACAGGGACGTTAAACTGGGTCGTTATAGTCCAATACAAACAAACGAAAATGGAATCTTCCGCCTTATATAAAGCAGGAGTCCATTTCAAACTTTTGGGATGTCAGGTTGTGTTTTCTTCAAAATTAAAAAGCTTGTAAAACAGAACTTGGTTATTTTTTCAATTTCTGCATTCAAGGACACATAAAAAATAGTCTCATATCACAGTTTTTACAGAAAATCCCGCAATAATTCTGCTGTCTGCAATCATTGATAAATACTTCAGCCAAAAGATTGAGATACAATTCTGTTTTTTAATAGAGAAACATTGTGATTTTTCCCCAAAAATGGGAGGTGCAAAATTCACAAAGTGAAAATAAAGTGACACATTTTATCTTAGCATAGTTTGGTAGCATGCTCAAGATTTCTTCTATAAGCTTACATGCCTCAAACATTTAGATTTTGAATCCCCAATTAATTCTTTCAGGTCTTGACCGATATGGAAGGACCGCACCTGATTATAACTTTTCAACTTCCATTTCTTCTATTCAACAAAGTTCTGGAAGTAGTATAGTATCCCATTAAAAGTGCACAGTAAAAAAAAAATGTACATACATTAAACATTAGTTCAGTCGGATGCGCGTCTAACTGGTGATCAGGAGGATGCGGGTTCGATAAATTTAGCCAACCACCCAACTGAGGTAATGGCCAAATATGACCTACTCAGCATATGAAGATAGATAAGAGACCGACGACCACTATACCATGTTGCTGTAAAAGCTAGCTCATACAGCAACGCTGTATTAGTGTTATATATAGAGGATCTTACACAAGTGGTCTTTTTTATGATATTTATGAAACAAGCCTTAGACGAGTTTCATATGAAATGACCACTCGTGTAAGATTCTGTTTTCAAATTGACCACTATAAAAAATTGGATTTTCTAGCCTTTGAATTTGGTAATTTTTCCACAGTTCATTCATTTAAAAGCCTTCTACTGGCCTAGATAATTCATAAGTATAATCTTTCACAAGCACATATAAATACTCACAAGAGGATGCTGCAGAATGAAAAGATAGACAGTATTTGTACAAACAATTAAATGCATTGTTGACATGGTCATGAGCGGGCCCCGCCCATCAGGGCTTGAAGAAATAGATGGGCTGCATGATGCTTTCATGCAGAACTGAAACCGACCTGCACACAAATACTGGTAAACAGCTTTGAGGATCTAGGTATGCCCAGACAAAGCGATGCAAGTCGAACCATCCAGGCTTAAACCCTATTGGTTTCATTGTGCGGCAAAGCTTGATGTCATTTCAGCTCAATGTCTGGTAAAAGTCAAACAAAATTGGAAGCAATGTCTACAAAATTACCTTTACAGTGTTGACGGGGATGTTAAACCTCAACACAAACAAAAACAAAGTCATGATGTTACTTAATCCCATAACAATTTTTAATACATGATTGTGTGGTCCTGAGTTTTATTAAACGTTATCGACTGCTTTCTTTCTTTCTACTGATACTGCATCGGTCACATTTGACCATTACCGCAGGTGTACACTACATACACTCCAGGCTTATTGACGTCATGTAATAAATTAATTTCTCCCTGTCACACCTAGAAGCCTCCGTGGTGCAGTGGCTACGCCACTCGCCTGGTAAACCAGGGAACGCAGGATTGATCCCGGGCTTCTCCAGACTTTTGGATGAGTCTTTACACCGAGGTCCCGTCTCCGTATGACCTTAGCTGTTGGTGGGATGTAAAACCCAAACACTCACTCTCCCTGTCACACCTGCCTCCAGTTAACGTCCCAACCCAAAGGATTGTGTACTTTTTTGACATTCATGTTGTTGTTGTATATCTATAAGGGGGGCATTTTATCGCTGCCTATTATCTCCTGGTACTTAAGTAAGTCACTTATACATTTCACTATGTGAAAAACACATGATACACATATTACAATGCAATTCAAAATCTTTTTGTGCTCCTGATGAATTCCATCAGTGCATCTGTCAGTTCCTTCCTTCCTTGCTTACTAATGTGTTCAATCATGCCTGTCAACACTTTCAGGTTAGGCAGTGGCTAGCCGTCCGGTACCGGACGACCAGCCAACGAGTCTGCCCGTCCGGTACCGGACGACCAGCTAACGAGTCTGCTCTTCCGGTACCGGACGGCTAGCCAACCCACGTAGGAATGGCTAGCCGTCCGGAAGTATATTTAAGTCTATCATTTTATATAGGGTATTAATGCATGCGCGCGTTTCAAATAATATTATCCACTTTATGGTGTAATAAAAATATTTCTAATTTACTCTAGTAACATATTCTTATCACCTGTTTGTTGCCATTTTTCACAAAATTTCAGTAAGGGACATAATTGTTATTGATGCAATAGACTGCTGTACTCAAAGCCTTGTCCGGGCACTGTGACAGTTATTATTATTAGCATTATTATTATTGTTATTATGTAATTGTTATAAATTCTATTTTTATATTGTTATTGTTAAAATCTGCAAATGTTTGTCCGATGTTGAGCTTGATATTAATTGTGATAGATTAACATTAAATTTGGGGAGCATATTTATTTAACCTATCAGTTCAACATGGTAGGTACAAAGAAATATCAATTAGGGGTAATTATCTTGTTAGCAGGGCACACATAAATGCAACGATCCAAAACTCCATGAGTATAGCAATTACCGTAATGATCCTATGTATTTGGACAGACAGGCTTCGTCAATAATGCAGTCCCAGATCAGACTGCTCTTGAAGCAGGGTCTACACTGTTTGCCATTCCATCTGCACCCTGAAGGCAGTGGCCAATCGTCTGGACTCTTTGCTGGATCGTGAAACAAATTTGTTCAAAATTTAGGAGAATAACTGCATGTCATCAAGATCCTTATTTCTTAGGATTTTAACGGTACTGTTCTTTTGCTATTAGTTGTTTTTCGCAACGCTTGGTTCAAATATTTTAGTACCTTCAAGCCGCATTTACATGGGGAAAGGAAAAGTAAAATATATAAACTTATAAAAAATATTAAGTTATATTACCGATTGGTAGTTATATATAAAAATATTGATAGTAATAATTAATAGGAAGTGTCTGCTGACAGCCGGCTGGCACCAGACTTTTAGGTCTAGTGACAGCCGGCTGTCACCAGACCTAAAAGTCTGCTGACAGCCGGCTATAATATTTACTCAATAATAAGCATATTCTTTTTAACTAAATAACTTATCCTGTTTCATGAGCTACCATACCACTTACAGAACTTTGTTGAACAGTGAAGGATGCAATAATTTCTGATGGGGACTTGTATTTTTGTTCAAACTTTGTGTAACAATGCTGGTATTATTGCAGCTTAGTTCTAAATCATAAATCATAAGGTTATTTCTGGGCATACTATCAGCAGAACTTACATGTACAAACTTGAGAAGAGTGGTTGGCACACACTTCATCTGGGTTTGAACAGCACTCACAGAACCAGAAATGTGTCAATACGACACAGATGCCCCCATCTTGGGGCTCACCTCACCCCAAAAAAGTCATGTAACAACAGTTGTCATCAGACAGCATATCTCGCCTGGAATATTCTCTTTGAGGTTATTGGCATCTATAGGTGTTTGTGTGGTGGTGGGGTGTATTGCTGATAAACTTTATAAAAATAACTACTAGAGCGCGCAGTAGGTCAAGGTCACTGTGGGTGGGGGAAGGGACATACATCACAAAATCTTTGGACTGGTATGCAACATTGATGCTAGTATCATCTGAGTTTGTCTTAGAGTTTAGCACATACACACATCTATAAACTTTGTCTTAAAACTTTAACCAAATGTAAAATTTCTGAGTCTGTGACCTTGACCTCAAGGTCACTGTGGGGGTGGGACATGCATCAATGAAATTTTGAGACCAGTATGTAACTTCAATGTAAGTATCAACTATATCTATCAAATGGTTCAGAAGATAAAATCTCTTAGAAACTTTGACGCAAAACTTTAACCAAGCACCCCCCACCCCCCATTAGGGCCTGGAGAAATAGATTGGGCTGCACGGTGCTTCCGCGCAGAGCTGAAACTGACCGAACTTGAATACTGGTAAACAGCTTAGGTCTAAGTCTGCCCAGGAAAAGTGATGCGAGTCGGACGGCTCCTTAAACCCGAACGGTTTTTATGGGTGGTAGGGCTTGAGATGTCATTTCATCTCTGAATGTCGGGTAAAAGTTCCACATAATTGGAAGCAATGTCTCCAAAATTACCTTAATAGTGTTGATGGGGATGTAAAGCCGCAACTCAAACAAAAAAACTTTAACCAAAATGTTACCGGATGGACAGACAAATGGTCGAATGACAGGCTAAAACTATATACCCCCATAGCATACTTCATATGCCGGGGGTATAATTAGTCTAGCTTCTAAGACATCCCAGAATATAATGTCAGTGTAGGTAGAATCAATGCTTTGTTATGACTAGTCAAGTATGACCAGAATTATGTCCCCCAACAAATAGACTTCATGGCCTAGTGGGTAAAAGCACTAACTGTTAATCATTAAGAGGTTCTGCAAGGGACGGTCATGTGGTGTTTATCCGTGAACTCTGGTTTTTGCCAACCTCTGATTAACAACCAGCTCAAAATAAGTGAAAATCTTGAAAGGGCCATAAAACCTAAACAAAAAAAAGAGGTCCATAGACCACTGAGCTCACCAGATCTCAGGTGGGCACTGGATTAACTTAGTGGAGGGGGTGGGGCATGGCCCCAGCACAACCAGGAAATCCTCAGGTTGGTGTCACTGAGTGTGTCTTATCACAAAGAACAAGAATATATATGGTTTGGGGGTGGGGATCTGAATGGTTTCCAAGATACATGGCCTTTTATGTAATGGAGGCAGAGTTCTCGTTAACTCCAAATTTGGAGTAATTTACTCCAACTTTTTCATTTCTGACTCCCAACTTTTTGGAAAGTCTCAATAGAAAAGTATGGTAAAACTCCAACTTTTTCTGGAGGACAGCATTTTTACTCAAATTTTCAAAATCCTAGTGAGACCTATGGGAGGGGATGGGACATGGTCTCGGCACACCCTGGTGGACCCCCAGGTTGGCATAAAAGTATATGGCTGTATGAAATTTACTCAAGGAACATTTCTATTAATTTTTTTTGTCAAAGGCTTGGCAGTAAATGCCATTTTTCTATTTTCCCCATGGAAACTCCAAGTTGCCACAGCAACCAAATTAATGAGCCATTTTCATAAAAAAAAAACACAAACTTTCAATCCCCCAGCCCAAGGATGCTACAGATTGAGTTTGGGCTGAATCGGCCCAGTGGCTTCAGAGGAGTTGTCATTTAAGTGTTGACGTCAGACAATGATAGACAACTGCCTATTCCATAAGCTTCGGCTCTGGTGAGCTAAAAAAAAATAACAGGGGGAGAAGGATATGTTGTTTTAGGTGCAGATCCTGTTTGCATTAGCGACAGCGGCTCGGCATATCCCAATTTAGGCACTATATCTCCTGAACCTATGGATGGATTGTGGATTTGTGAATTGTGACCAACCTTACATGGTTCACTAGGAGGGGGAAATCAGTCATGTTTTGGTTTTAAAAGGCACAGGCCCCTAAAAACTGTCAACTTTGGACAAAAAATGGTTTGTCTGCACCCTATCTCATGAACAAATCAATGGATTTTGGTCCAACTTTTCAATATACCAGCAACAAAAAATTTAATTAGACTTTAGTGACCTTGTCCTAATTTTCAAGGTCATAGGCTCCAGAAAACTTGATTTTCAGCCAAACATTGGTTTTCTGCACCCAAGCTCATGCCCAATTAATGAATTTTAATCAAACTTTATACATTTCTAGTTCTATAATTGGATCCAGACATATGGTGAAGATAAGAATATGAAAATGTACTTAGTATTGAAGAAATATTATTGCTGGCTGTCAGCAGACTTTTAGGTCTGGTGACAGCCGGCTGTCACTAGACCTAAAAGTCTGGTGCCAGCCGGCTGTCAGCAGACCTGGCCTAATTAATATTAGAAATAAGTAATCACGACTACAGCTTTTATTATCGCAGGCATAATTGTTACGACATTCATGCATTACCGATATACGGCTGTGCTTTATTTTTAAAATGATCTCAATGACATTTTCTTTGTCTCAAAGTAGGAACTATTTAGCATCCAGTACTCCAGAAAATGGTACAGGTGCTATTCAGCATTCATACCCTATATGAAATGAGAGACTAAAATTTACTACCAGACGGCTAGCCATTCCTACGTGGGTTGGCTAGCCGTCCGGTACCGGACGAGCAGACTCATTGGCTGGTCGTCCGGTACCGGACGGGCAGACTCGTAGGCTGGTCGTCCGGTACCAGACGGCTAGCCACTGCCTTCAGGTTAATGTCTGTTACCAATTTCACCTCCTCCCTGCCCAGAATCTCTTCAACATTATACTCTAAAGTATCCCTTTCTGATTTAAACCCCTGACAGTGGAACAGAAAATGATCCACATTCTCTTTCATGTTGCATGTCTCACACAAACTTGACAGATCTTTGTTTAACTTTGCCTGGTGATCATTTAAGATTGAATGTCCACACAGCAACTGATTTACTGCAGAGAAAGTCCTTCTGTCCCTATCTCCATGACAGATCCTTTTTCACACTTCCCCAAATATTTCCTGCAATACATTCACTTTGTCTGAGCACTTGTATCTTCTTTCCCATTTTTCCTTTCCCTGTGATTTACACTCCCGCGGCGCACTGCTTCTTTCTTGTCCAGGGTCGGTTTTACCTCATTGTTTTTAATCATCTCTGATGCTGCCGCCTTCCCTTGTTGATCTGCCAACTCATTCCCCTCAATATCTTTGTGTCCCGGTACCCAATGAACTTTGACAATATTCTATCTATCTATCTATCTATCTTCTGATACTGCGTCGGTCACATTTGACCATTACCGCAGGTGTATATTACATACGCTCCAGGTTTTGCAGGATGAAAGCCTACACAGTAATCATGTAATTATGGTAGGGATCTTTAACCTGCAGAGGGGATGGTTCTCCCTGCACAGGGGGCCTCCAGTTAACGTCCCGATCCGAAGGACGGTGCACTTTATGACATTCATCCCTGCAAATGATGCCAATGGAGTGTATATTCTCCCTATACCTTACCATTGCTAAACTCTCCTTGATGCTGAGAACCGTTTCAATCTTGTTAGTTGGCATTTCAGTACTGAAAGCAGTCTTAATAGCATTCATCCCTGCAAATGATGCTGTGTTCCTGGTGAACGATTGTCTAAGGACGTGTCACTAGTAAACAATTCTGATTCCGATTCTGGTTTGGACACCGAAATAATCTCTGCCACTGGGGATCTAACCGGGGCCTCTAGTATCAGAGGTAAGTGCACTAACCACTGAGCTGTCATACTCACTCTTTGCTGGTTGGGACTCTATCAAAGTAGGTTTGTTTACATCTCATATCAAACAATGGTTGAAAAAAAATCCGCCAAACCTATCCGAAGCTAAAAGCGTTCCACGCAACTTACGCAAGTATCGCAAAGGCATTTTAGCCTCAAAAATATCGAGATGCTTTATTTTTCAAACTTCTCATGGAAAATCTGCACAATCTTCTCATAGACAACCGTGTTCTCCAAACAATTTCAAATGTGCTGGTGACGGCGTTCTATCTCGTTGCCCTGTGAAGTTTGGTACGTATCAGCGCGTTCGAAACTGGCGCGTTTTACTATGCTTTTCGGCCCCGCCAACGCGTACTCGGAATAGGAATATCTTTTATGAAAATGTACATCAATTACAATACCTAACCGATACCTCTTTTGAATAGTTTATATGTATCAATACGGACAGTTTGTCTTCTATTATTTTCAGCTTATTTAGGTAAAAATGATCTGAGTTTTTGTCAGTCTATTTTCAATATGCTTGTTCGGGGCCTCCTGACCCAGCAACGAGACGAGAAGCGACACATATTCGCGGAAAAAATCCGGCAGACACAGCCCCAATTAGGTCCAATTTAATGTCTCATATAGAAAAATCTACGCGACATAAGCGAAAGATGTTGGTTGAAATCGACTGTAATTACATTGAATTTTTATAATACTTACACTGTAATGGTGAAACCGATGTAAAAATCCAGTATTTTTCGATCCATTTTCGATTAAAGTTGAGGTCGTTTCATGTAACTGTCAAGTTTAATAGCCTCAAAAACATCACATTTTCATTAAAAATCCCCAGATTAACAGCGGTATTTTCAATTTGACCACATTATCTTCGAATTTTATTTTTTATTTAGTTATACAAATTTTTGAAACGGAAATTTGTCAATAAACCTCCATTAATTTGACTAAATTCGACACGGTTCAGGCTTACCAGTTCTGGGTCAACAATTATAATATTGCGTCAATCAATTAGTGAAGTTACTGACGCATTAAATCTGCGGTTACTCCTTGGTGTGATTCCATGGATTTCACTGATTTCCTGTTTGTCAAAAACTTTAACGTATCACTCATATTCACTGATATTTTTTTCACAATGACGCCAAAAGTTTGGCGCGATATGATGTCGATACTCGTTACCGGCGTTCCGCCCATAAAATAATCAACCAATCAAACATCAGTTTCAAAAACCGTTAATATTATTCGCCAATCAAAATTTGAAAATATGGGTCAACAACGGTAATGTACAAGGACAAAGGTCAACACATATGGACATGTCTGAGCTACACGATTGCATAGCGAAAACGGACTGAAAAACATGTCAGTACCGGAAAAAAATGGCATCCCCAATTATATTATAATTTCATTTTCAATATCCAATATTATACGTCTGGTACAGTTCATTTTACCATACTGCTCTCCCTGCATACATAATTTAAATATACTCATCGATGACACACGCGGGTAAATTACGCAAGCAGTTTTTGCGACGACCTCAAAAGCGGTGACGTTCTCAACAAACAGCTTCAGAAACCAGAGTGACTAAAACCTGAAAACTGTCAATGTATATTTAACACATGCTTTATTTGATTTGACATAAACATAAATACATGTTGTAGCGGTACATATTCAAAAGGATTTGGAGGTAGTACGCACTTATTGAAATGGAATATAAACAATGTAGAAACGGCAATATATATGCTTAATTGCATTTTAATTGGCAATGTGAATTATTGCTCAACTGTACTATATATGTTTTTCAAGTGAAGGGTATTTTTTAATCAAACTAAGTCATTGGTTGCAGTTAAATAAGTGGATATTTTTTATCCAAGAACTGTAATAGATCATTAAATGTATATCTTGATTTTCATTTAATTAATGTATTGGTAGGGGAAAAAGACCATGCAACTATTTTTAAAGTATATATTTAGCTTATTGTTTTTTCTTAGTATTTGTTCCTGATAAAAAATAATGGAAGTGTGTGTGTGTGTGTGGGGGGGGGGGGGGGGGGGGTGAGGTGGTTACTCTGAATTTTGCCTGCTACATAAACTAGTAAGCTAGGCCCCAGCATCTAGAGCTCTACTAACTGTTCACCCATCAAAAATACAAAGAAACTAAGACAGTGTAACCCCACCCACACACCAAACACCACCACCGGAAAAAAATCCAGTTTTTGCTCGATTTCTCCGTGTTTTGATTGCACTGACAATAAAAATGCCCCCACCGCATCCCCCACCCAATGAAAAAAAATACCAAAGATTCTAGACAGTCCTGACCAATACATAAAAATGGCCTACAAGTGTGCCCCCCCCCCCCCCCACCCATAAAAAAAAAAATAATAAAAAAAAAAGTGGCTGAGTGGCCTCTACCTTTTAAAATAGCACATTTTTACTCACCCCCTCTCTACCTCAACCTCCCTGACTCAAATTTGAATTCTAAACCCCAAAAAGTAGTCCCAGCCTATGTAACAAAAGATAAATTGCTAGTTAACCACATGCCTTGACCCATGATGTTATAGAGAGAATGCAGCTATCCAGTATTGCTTAGGGGTTGTAAGGGCTATTCCAGTCTTTTGGTTGAAGCTTAACACATGTATGACACATAAAATCCTCCACCTCATAAGCTTTTGACATACCTGTTTCCTATTTTGTGGCTGTCTGGTTAATTTTATTTGTTGTAAGTTTGAACAAAACTCTGTATCCCCTCCGGTTAAATAAAAAGTCTAAGCCCAAGTTCATTTTTTTTATTTTCTTCTATTGTTTTATTTTCTTCTCCTAGTTGGGCATTAAAGGTGCATTATTGAGCTACAAGGTCTCAAATTTTTTTTTCTGGTTTTTATCTTCAATGCATACTCCTTTGTCATGTGTACACTTTTGGGGCCAAATACAGCTTCAGAACTTTGTAAAAATGGTCTTTTTCATTCGTGTTTACCCTTTGCTCTGAACATGTGTTCGGAATTTCTGTTCTAAAAATAAATTTGTCACTTTACACATACATGGCGACAGTATCGTCTCTGAGTGTCGTTACTTATGGCATGGTATTCAGCGTCATATTTTTTTCTGATTCAGGCATGGCCTAAGCAAACAAGGCCAAAAATGAATGTCGCATAACGTCATATATTGGGATTCTATTTTTGTCACGCACTAAAAATAGATCTTACTAGTGTTCGAAACCTACTTAGGGAATCCCTCTCAAACTCGTTTACCTGTCATCATAATTGTTCGCATTTTTGCATAAAATGCATTCATTTGTATTGTTTTAAAGAAAAATACCGGCTATATGTACTTTATTTTTGGAAGCATTTTTTCCAGATGGCTCAATAATGCACCTTTAAAACAAACCAAACCAAAACAAAACAAAAAAAAAAATGTATAGCCTCAGTGGAATGGGGTAGTTAAAGTTTGTGGCATCTGGGTCACATGACCAAGCTGGATAATATGCCCATATCTGGTAAAAGCCCTTTGAAAATCTTCTTCCCAGGAACCGAAAGACCAGTGATCTTGAAGCTTGGTATGCAGCATTTGGCCAGGGACTCAAGCCAATACCAAATTTATTCAAATGGTGACCTTTGGTTAACCTTAACTATTTTACTTCACGGTCATAATCGGTCACTGGAAGGAAAAAGCCAAAAAAAAAAAAAATGTTTTTGTGTGTGTGTGTTTTTTTTTTTTTTTGTTTTTTTTTTGTTTCTGAAGCTGTTGCAGCTTATGACACACAAGCTGAATTTTGCAGGCATAAGAATTAAAGTAAATACTAGAGGTCAAGGTCATTTACTGACCTTGGTCCTGCATCCCTGAGAGTCAGTACAAACTTATGGAAAACAAATTGCACATTGAGCCTCAGTGGGATTGGGAAATTGAAGTTTGTGAAAGCTTGATCACATGACCAAGATAGCTATCATGCCCAATATTGTAAGAAGGATTTGAAATACTCACTGAAAGGCCAATGACCTTGAAACTTGGTATGCAGCTTAGGGGACTTGGGCTTAATAAGTTTGTCTAAATGATTACCCTTGGTTGTGCTTGCTCCATTTTGCACGAAGGTTA
Organism: Lucinisca nassula; assembly: GCA_963580285.1. NCBI lineage: Eukaryota > Metazoa > Mollusca > Bivalvia > Lucinida > Lucinidae > Lucinisca > Lucinisca nassula. The sequence continues at coordinate 16,359,686 of OY757013.1, forward strand.
GAAAAAGTCTTTCAGACTTGTGTATAGCAAAAGGCAAAACAATGGATTTTAGCTAACCAGAGTGGGAAGGCTCCAAGGGTCCCAGCTTATAGATTAGTCAATGGTCCATCATCTGTCATAACATGAATACTTTCAAATGACATTTCCTCTGAAGCAGCTTGGCCAGTTGGGTCAAAATTTCATTTTAAGCCCCCCAACTTTTGAAATTTTGCAGGCTGTTCGAAGTCATTGTGAAGATCTGGTTTAATTTTATGAAAAATTGACCAAATTATGCCCCTTTGTGGACTTTTGCATAGGAAAAGCTTGTAAGCAAAATATCTCAAGGATCACTTTGGCTAGGCTCTTGAAATTTTGCAGGCTGTTTGGTACAAATGTGATTAAATTTTGGTATAATTTTATGAAAAATTTAACAAATTTGGCCCCTTTTGCCCATTTTGGCATAGAAAAGCTTGTAAGCAAAATATTTAAAGAACTGCTTGGGTAAGACTCTTGCAATTTTACAGGCTCTTTGAAACCAAATGTGAAGATGGATCTGATTAAATTTTGGTATTATTTTATAAAAAAGTTGACGAAATTATGCCCCTATGGTGACTTTGGCATTTTTTGCATAGGAAAAACTCGTACACAAAACATCTCAAAAAACCCTTGGGCTAGGCAGGCTCTTGTATTTTTGTAAGCTTGTTGGAACCGATGTGAAAATGAACTGATTAAATTTTGATGGTATTTTATGAAAAATTGACCAAGTTATCTCCCTTTACAGACTTAGGCAAATGTGAAGTTGATCTGATAAAATTTTGGTATAATTTTATGAAAAATTTAACAAATTATGCTCCTTTGTGAACTAAAGCATTTTGGTATAGGAAAAAGCTTGTAAGCAAAATATCTCAAGAGCCCCATGGGCTAGGCCTTTCAAATTTTGCAGGCTGTGTGGAACTAGTATGAAGATGACCTGATTAAATTTTGGTATAATTTTATGAAAAATTGGCCACATTATGTCCCTTTGTAGAGTTAGACATTTTGGCATAGCAGAATCTTGTAAGCAAAATATCTCAAGAATAGCATGTGCGTAGGCTGTTTGGCACCAATGTGTAGATAATCTGATTAAATTTTGGGGTAATTTTATAAACATTTGACTTATCGACCTAGCATTTTGGCATAGGAAAAACTTGTAAGCAAAATATCTCAAGAACCACTTGGGCTAGGCCCTTGAAATTTTGCAGGCTTTTGGAACCAATGTGAAGATGACCTGATTAAATTTTGGTATGGTTGTATAAAAAATGTTGACCAAATATTGCCTCTTTTTGGACTTAGGCATTTTTTGCATAAGAAAAGCTTGCAAGCAAAATATCTCAAGAACCACATGAGCATACCTGTGATACCTCCGGCCCTCATCAGGAGGGAGACTCCCTCATGTTGATGCTAAATTTTGCCCAATTTATGCTTAATTTTAGTAAAATTTTGGAGTCTCCCTCATTTGAATTGAGAATTTCCCTATATATTCTTTACATCTCTCTCATCACAATGGCAAGTTCAAAACATTATCACAGGTATGTATGGGCTAGGCTCAGACTTGAAACTTTGCAGGCTGTTTGGAACCATTGTGAATATGATCTGATTAAATTGTGGTATAATTTTATAAAAAAAAATGATGAAATTATGCCCCTTTGTTGACTTAGGTAGAAGCCTCCGTGGTGCAGTGGTTACGCTACTCGCCTTGTAAACCAGGGATCGCAGGATCGATCCTGGGCTTCTCCAGACTTTCGAGGTCCCGTCTCCATATGACCTTAGCTGTTGGTGGGACGTAAAACTAAAACTCACTCACTTTGTTGACTTAGGCATTTTAACCCTGTAAGCAAGATGTAGCTCAAAAACTGTTTGAGATATTGCCATCTGATCAGGTTCTATACTGTTTGGCATTCAGTTTATGAATTTGTAGCAATAAATGACATCAAGTAATTTGATTGGTTGATAGACAGAAATGGGTGTGGCTTAAATGAATATTCAGCAAGATAAGGATTAAAGCATGTCCTAAAGGTGTCTGGATTTTTTGGATTTTTATGGTCCATCCTGATAGATTTTGTTTTGTTTGTATTGGAGTTTAACCCTTGTCCTGCTGAATATTCATATATGCCACACCCATTACCGATTATCAACCAATCAGATTACTTGATGTAAGTTATTGCAACAAATTCACAATCTGAATGGCAAACAATGTAGATCCTGATCAGATGGCTTCGTCAGAAGCCATCTGATCTGGATCTTCATTGTTTGGAAAATAAGGCATATCCGGGCTCAGCAGGACAAGGGTTAACAGCCCAGCCAACACTATTTAGGTAATTTTTGAGCCAGTCAGTTCACCCATCCAGCTTTTCCTGGGCAGGCTTATATATGCAAGCGGTTAACCAGTACAGTGCACATTCTTTCACCACAAACTGACAACTGCCCTTCTTCAAACAGAAGAAGGGAAAGAATGACTGTAGAAAAGATTTCCCGGGCAAGTATTGGACCCACGTCCTCCTGATCACCAGTCAGATGCGCATCCGACTGAGCAAACGAGGCCGGCACATTCTGATAGAAATAAAGGTGAAAGTTTGATTGCTCAAACGCAGATGACTCATTTACTACCATTGTATTGAACTTGTTCTTAGAATAAGTGACATCTCAATTATCTCCACACTTTGAAAATCATGTCACCATTATGCATAAAAATTAAAAAAAAATCCTACATTTTGACCTTTGACGAAACCCAAACATGCCCCTGGGGCAAAACTTTTGCACCATTGGTGTAATCTTTGATTCGATATGAAGAAATATGTCTATGTACAAAATGCATTTTTGACCCCAAGTGTGTGTGTGTGTGTGTGGGGGGGGGGTCACATCAAATTTCTAAATACATTCCCCCAGTCCTCTTCCATACAGCTTTTACCTGTGACAGTTTTAAGTCTCTGACTCAAAAACCCTAGGAGGAGTTGTGTACCAATTGAAAAAAGGGACCCAAAATCCTACTTTTTGACCTTTGGTGCCCCCAGATATGCCTCAGTACCACTGTATTCTACTCTTCATTACCTTAGCCCTTATCTTGCTGTTCACGACAACCCCTATCTTTGCAAACAGTGTAGATCCAGATCAGATGGCTTCTGAAGAAGCCATCTGATCAGGATCTACACTGTTTGGCATTCAATTTATGAATGTGTAGCAATAAATTACATCAAGTAATTTGATTGGTTCAAAGTCAGAAATGGGTGTGTCTAAACTGAATATTCAGCAAGAGAAGGGTTAAATTTGATATGGTTGTACAAAATGGATTTATGTGCCCTTGGGAAGGGTTGGGCCCCATCCCTCAGTGGCTCCACATCAAAATTCTGAATACATTCTTCCAGTCCTCATCTACAGAGCTATAACCTAAGAAAGTTTTATGATTCCAGCTGAAAAAGCCCAGGAAGAATTGTGTGTCAATCAAAAGAAAAAAAGGACACACACAAAGTCCTACTTTTTGACCTCTGGTCACCCGGGACTAAATTTTTCGCACCACTGTATTTTATTCTTCATTACATCCGATTTGATATTTAACATGACTATATTTGTACAAAATAGATTTTGACCCCTCGGGCAGTGTCAGGCCCCACCCCGTGCCTGGCGGTCACATGAAAATTCTGAATATGTTCCTGCAGTCCTCAGCTATCACTTGTGAAAGTTTAGAGATACCAGCTTAAATGGTCTAGGAGCAATGGTGTGACATTACATTCAGTTGGGCAAATAGAGGATATTTGATTTTTTCAGTGTAAGATCGAATTTTATTTCATCGAATGAACACCAAAACTGTTATTTTCACGAGTGGCGTAGCCACGAGTGAAAATAGCAGTTTTGGTGTTCATGAGTGAAATAAAATTTGATCTTGCACTGAAAAAATCAAATTTTCTGTTTCTTACATGCTTCAAAAGGCAATATTTAGCGTCTTTAATGGTGTCGCTCACATTCGGAGAAAATTATCTTTGTTCCTGTTAGTTTCGCGTCAATTTAGTGGTGTCCATCGTGTTTAGTGGGTATACTATTGGGTGTAAACTGAAAGTTTGCACCTGAGAAATGGCCTGGGATGGTATTATTATGAATGATTAATGAAATAATTGAGAGAGTAGTTTTCCAAAGAAGTTGCTGGCAAGTCTAACGTCGCGCGACAAAAGACGTGACGTCAGGGTCATAAATGACGTCAGTAACGTCCCCGTCACACATGAACGGGCTATGCGTCAATTAGAACACATTTCAGTATTGTTCAGTTATCTGACAAAGATAAAATTGAAATTAGAGTTAGATTTGAAGAAAAAAGTAGTCCCAAACAGTGAATAATAAAAAATCGTATTTTCACTGTTTGAAACAGTGAAAATATCGATTTATATTTCACTGATAAATCCCTATCATTCATTGAAAAGCATGTAAGAATTAGGGGATAACTGTATTCAAAATTGTCATTTGGGGAGGTAAATCGGAGGTTTTACGGTCGGAAATTTCGTTTTACGGCGACGCGTCAGCTGACGGCGACCGTAAAACGGAATTTGCGATCGTAAAACCGCCGATTTACCTCCCCAAATGACAATTTTAAATACAGTTATCCCCATTCTAATGCACTTATTCGAGTGTTTTGTGAAAAATTGTCCTATTTTTCACCAAGCAGCAAGCGGTGTGAGCTGCGTAAAACCAAATGCCAGCCAATGAAAAGCGACGTTACGTGATGACGTCGGGTTTCCGACAGTATATCGCAGAATATACTGTCGCAAATTTTTGACGCTATCCAATCAGACGTCGCGTTACATACGCAAGTGCATTAGAATACCTGTTTCTTCTGTTTCTAGAATTCGATTAACCCTTATCTTGCTGTTCACGACAACCCCTATCTTTGCAAACAGTGTAGATCCAGATCAGATGGCTTCTGAAGAAGCCATCTGATCAGGATCTACACTGTTTGACATTCAGTTTTTGAATTTGTAGGAATAAATTGCATCAAATAATTTGATTGGTTGATAGACAGAAATGGGTGTGGCTTAAATGAATATTCAGCAAGAGAAGGGTTAATTTTCCTCTTTCTTCACTGTCACATCCATCGGGGCTTGAAGAAATAGATTGGAGTACATGATGCTGAAACCTACTGCACATGAGTACTGGGACCAGTTGTTCAAAACTAACGACGTCGTTAGCTAACGTATCGTTAAAACTTTGATCATTTATTATGGCAAATATGCTAATATTTTTGCTGAAAAAATGTGAGCAGCTTTTGCGGATGCAAAAGCTGCTCACATTTTTTCAGCAAAAATACCAAAATTTTAAATATTAAACTTACTAGAACAGTTAACAATATGACCACTAACGAGCTCGTTAAGCTAACGATGTTTTGAACAACTGGGCCCAGGTAAACCGCTTAGAGGGTATAAGCCTGCCCAGGTAAAGTGGTGAGCATTGTGGCCCATTTGCCTCTTGTTCAGTATGGTAAACTGCCATATTCTATTCTATTCATGTTAACAAGTCCATGTAATGAACACCCCTATCAACCCCACTTTATCTATTTTCATTGTAGGATTATTTCAAGTGGTGTGTCTGCTTATAAATCCTATTGGTTTTATTGAGAGGCAGGGCTTGAGATGTCATTTCATCTCAGTGTAAAGAAAAAGTCCCTTAAAATTGGAAGCAACATCCCAAAAATGACCTATATAGTGTTGACGGGCACGTTAAACCTCAAATCAAACAAACAAATCTTCACTGTCCCTTACTTTCATTTCATCTATCTCTTTTCTCTGTTTCTCTGGGAGATGACACAAAATGACCCACAAGGATATACAGTCGTTAAACCCCAAAAATCAATCAAATCTCCAAAAAGCGTGGGAATAAATACTTGGAATAATTTTGATAGGGATAATTTTCTTATATCTTGAATATGTAAAGTAGAAGTAAAACAAAGATCAGGAATCGATAAGTTGTTTGTATGCAGTAGAATTACCTCAATGAGGCTATTCTAACGAGTTCACACTTTTATATCCATGAGTCGAACGTTATCCCAGTTACGTTTCCCGGTCTGGTGCTTAGCAAATAGTACAGGCCCAGATCAGATGCCATGTTCTGCGGCCTCTGATCTTGGACTGCACTGTTTGTCAAGGTACCCCTTTAGGGGATTCCTGCATACAATTGGTTAAACAACTGATTCACAAAAAAGGCAAATGCATTAAAATTCCCCTGTATTAACTATTAAACAAGCACATGTCTTAAGCAAGCACATTTTGGTTATTCCTTTGGTGCTTGGTTATACAGGTTGGAATGTTTGATTGATAGTCATATGGGTGTGTTTGGCTGAATAAATTTTTTCAGCAGGATATGGGTTAACTCTGACATTGTATTCTGGATTTTTCATTCTAGGATTATTTCAAGTGGTGTGTCTGCTTTTGAGGATGATACTGATGGTGTAATGAACATGGCAACTGGTCAAAGTCCTGCAAAGTCAGCCAACCAGAGCCCAGCAAGAGCTGCCAATCATTCACTGGAAGACACTGTTAAGGTCAGTTCTGCTCATCCAATACCCTAAATAGCCTGGGCCCAGCTGTTCAAAGCATCATTAGCTTTAAAAACAAACTTGTTTTGGTGTAAATGTAAATTTTCAAGCATGAGCAGTATGGTAAACGTTTTTGGGAAGTCCAGAATTAAAGAAGTTCTCTACCATTACTGTATTTGCCCTAATAAGAGCACTGTGTACTTATCGCTCTGCATGCTGGGTATTATTATCAGAAGAGGACATTTTGAAATGTTTTTCTCAATTTTCCAAGAAAACAGGATTTGACAGTTCATGCAAATTTTCTCTTATATCTATGGAAAATCCCAACAATTTCTCGTCTGCTGAATTAGCCCAGAGAGTGGTAAAGGTTATACATTTCATTTTGATCATGAAACTACAAAACTAGGTCCTTTCATTAAGTGCATGTTCAGATCCTTATGTTGATTTTGGACATTTTTGGTTGAACTAAACATGCCCAGCATAGGCATAAGGAGCTAATTTCTTTCTTTTAGCTGATCTTTTAATTGTGTTTCAACTACAACAGATTGCAAAACCTTGTGATCTTAACCCTTGTAAAACCTTGTAATCTTAATCTTAGGGCTGCTGTATCATATATGATACATGACATTAATTTGGTGCCGTGACCAGGATGTTTCAACAAAGTGTTCATATATTACGCTAAAATGTATGTCACAGAATATACAATTGATTACCCAATGGTTTTGATTTAGGTATTAAAGTGAAAGAAAGTTGAATGTATCATATTTAATACATTAGGCAATAGAATTTGTTCTGCTAACCACATTTTTAAAGAAATTTATATCTGTTTTCTAAAAGAAACTGCTAAATAAATGCACTTTGTTACTGCGCAAATATATCCAGAAGCATCTTTTATACCGAAGTTATTCAGTTGTGTTTCAAGTGTTTTTGAACACTTAATGCCCCATGTATTACATATGATACATACTTGTCTCGGTGACATTTGACCTCCCAAACATTTAAAGCATGGTTTCTCATTTGACTTCCCAAAATAAGTGACTGTAGGGAATATAAAAGTTTTTTTTGGGCCATGCTTTCTGTGGTTGGGAACTAGAGGGTTAACTGGTGTCAAATACACTTCTCGAAAGAATATTTATTATTAGAGTATGTATTGTAATTACTGCAAAATATTGTATATACGGTATGCACACAGGTAGTTTTGCAGAAAAAAATGTGAATATCTATATGTATTATACTGCTCAATTAATACTGGACGTTTTGTCGGCAAAAGTATTTATGAAAGATGAAAATTTTAACAGTTTATGTTGGTCGTCAGCTTTGAACAACTGAACTGGGTCCTCGTACATTATTATTTAAATACCGTAAAATCCTAAAAATTCGGACACCTTGAGCATACTTGTGATACCATCCTCATCAGGAGGGAGAGACTCCCTCATTTCGATGCTTATTTTTGCCCAATTTATGCTAAATATTTTAGTAAAATTTTGGTGTCTCCTGCATTTGAACTGAGAATTTTCCTAAATATTCTTTACATCTCCCTCACCTCCCTCTTACTGTTCAAAAAAATTATCACAGGTATGTTTGAGGACTTCAATAAATGTAATTCTCCAAAAATTTTAACAAGTTTGTTTCATGGTTCAACAAGAAGTCCAAAAGGTGCAGACAGAATGACAAACAGGGTAGACCTGATCAGTCTGCTCCTTTACTGATTTGGGTCTGCACTGTTTGCTTAGGCACAATCTGTCCCAATACTTAGGATCATTACGGTAGTTTGAAAGCTTTCGTTTTGAGCTTGGTTTAACCATTGTCCTGCTGAATATTCATATATGCCACACCCACTACCGATTATCAACCAATCAGATTACTTGATGCAAATTATTGTAACAAATTCACAATCTGAATGGCAAACAATGTAGATCCTGATCAGATGGCTTCGTCAGAAGCCATCTGATCTGGATCTACATTATTTCAAAGATATGGCATATCCGGGATTAGCAGGACAAGGGTTAATATTACAGCTAGAATTGCACTTAGATTCAGCTTTATGACTTCCTAATTATGACATCCCAGCTAAAACAAACATAAGGAATAAAATCTAGAAAAGAATGATTCAATAGCCTCTGAAGTGAAATTGACTTAAATGCCTTTTTAAGTAGCATTATCAGGGGGAACGTCATAGCAGTGATGTCATAACCATTAGTAGGTTTGCATGTGTAAGTGGGCGCAGTCGGTGCATTAGGTCATAAAAGAATCAAACATACTAAAATCTGTCTCAGAAATGTGGCTCTTCCTTTAAATAATTTCGACACAAGCTGATTATGCAATGATTTCGGAACTACCATTGTTTACCGCGCCGAATCACATCTTGTGGCGAAGGTACCAAAGCCTGTTCAATGTTTCTAGGTAAATTTGTTTGTTTGTTTGATTTGAGGTTTAACATCCCCGTCAACACTGTAAAGGTCATTTTGGAGACGTTGTTTCCAATTTTGTGGGACTTTTACCCGACATTGAGATGAAATGAAAATTAGCTCACCAAGGGGATGCAAATATTGTTCGTTACCAGCTGAAGTATGTTTACTGAAGACTCGTAATGTACATACATGTATCTAGTTTGAAGCATTTTATCTACCCTATTTACACCAATATGGCCGCTTCTGAAATGGGTATGACATCTCTGCTATGACAAAGGTTGTCATCCTTGATTATAGCTCTTGATGTATAAACTGGTTTCTGCTCAATAGCTGGAGAAAGAAGTGATGGATTTTGATAAAATTTGCTATGCATGTAATAATTTTGATTTTGATCTTGCGTGGGATTATTACACAGCATTTATTGTGAGGGAATGGCAGTGGCTTTTTAAGGCCAAGGTCCATATAATAATCTTGGATTGCAAGTTGGGGATGGGGTAAAAGATGATAACGTTTGCTACTTGGAAGGCTGGATAACTGATGGCTCGTTTACCACAGCTGTTTCGAGCTCATTCTTGAGTCACAAAAGTTCTGTTAACTGCAGATATAAATATATTTGGGATCACTTTAGAAAAATGTTCATGTTTTACAAATTTATCTTGTATACTCATTAAAAATGACTCAGTGAGGTGATTCTAATGAGTACACTTGACATACCTATATTTGAAAGAAAAGCGAAATGATAGCTCTATTATATCACTTGGCCTGGCGCTACAATTGCCCCTCAGTGGCTCAAACTACCGGTACCCTGTCTCAAACCTATTTTCATGTGCCAAAGTGAAGTTTGACTTTATACAGTAAAATTGCTATAATAAGACCTCCTTTGTTTGTTTGTTTGATTTGAAGTTTAACGACCCTGTCAACACTGTAAAGGTCATTTTGGAGATGTTAATAGGGTTTATAAGCATGGACGGGCCGACTCGCACCACATTGCCTGGGCAGGCTTAGATCCTCTGAGCGGTTTACCAGTACTTGTGTGCGGGTCCGATTCAGCTCTGCGTGGAAGCAACATGCAGCCCATCTATTTCTTCAAGACCTCCTTTGGGACTGTTCAAAAGATGAAGTCTTTAAGACCACTTTTGAACAGTCTCAAAGTTCTTGTACTAGAGGACACTGAATATAGAAAAGACAAAGAAAAAAAAAGACTGAAACCTTCTGAATACATGTTTGCTTTTAAAACTACAAATTGTTGCAAGGGTGTTCATTAACACTTTTTGTAACAAATAGAATCTTCCTCCTTATATATAGCACACGTGCATTTCAAAATTTAGGGGTGTCAGGTTGTGTTTTCTTCAAAATCTATTTGGAAACTGGCTGAACATTTCGCAAACAGTGTAGGCCCTGATCGGACGCCGCGTTGTGGCTTGCACTGTTTACCAGGGTACCCATTTTGGGGTTTCTGGTACTAAATGGGTTATTTTCCTTTTATTTGCTCAATAACAGATGTTACGGACAGCATTACCTCCCTTCCATTATCTACCTTGGTAGATTATATGCATAGCTTCTAGGTTTATAACCACTCTCTGACAACTGCGTCAGGGAGTCTCTTTGACTCGGTGGTTAAAGCACTGGACTCCCACCTGAGCGGCCCGGGTTCCAATCCCACCATAGGCGGGGATTTTTTCAGGCTATGCTTCTTTCCTTTGTTACGGCTTCCATGTCGGAAGATAGATAATTCCAATAGACGGATCCAATGTTTTGACATGTGACTTTGTTTACATTTCATTGCGCCCCGGCGAATTACTTCCCTTTGAAATCTGACATGGATTACCGCTCTCCGTGGTGGGCAAAAAGCGTCTGGCTCCATATAAACACACTGCAAATAGGGGCTCTGTTCCACGTTTATTTCAGTTGACTATCACAGATAATCTATCGACTTACGCTATAAATGGGCTCTTAAATATATTCTAGCGCTAATTCATGCATTTTCTGCTTTGGATCATTAGTTGTACGCATTTTTATTAACGGAACTAAGACATCCCGCCTTGTTACCTGGGGTACCTCTATGTGCTTTTAGCGCCCGGTTACCTTACAAAATCTATCAAGTCAAGTCAAGCCTTGTTACCTCCGTAAATATGACAAGTAAATATCATAAAAACAGCCCCGATTCTTCTAGAAATCATTAATTACAAGCTTAGGCATGTCTATTTTAATTGTTTAAAGATAAAGATCATCGTTTCAAATCCAAATAAAAGACATGCTAACAGAAATAGAATCGTGTTTACAATGACGACAAATGGTGAAAGATGTGTTCTGCCAACCACAGGTAAGTTCCGGCAAATAGTAAGACTGGGTGGGATGTGTCTATAACACAATAACAAAGATTATGCCAATCACAACAATTGTGGTCTGATTTGCTTTAAAAGTCATTATTTTTTTTTTGGGGGGGGGGGTGGTTTTACGGCCCTTTCAAGATTATTTCACTCATATCGAGCCGATCGTTAATCAGAGGTGGGCGAAAACCTGACCTTCCGTTTTAGAACTTGGCGTCTCACATGTGACCCGAGCGAGGCTCGAACCACCGCGGTGAGAGACCTAATGATCAAGAGTCAACGCTCTTAATAAAAGTCATTATTGCAAACAGTATGGACCTAGAGCAGTCTGATCTACACTGTTTGCCTGTACGCAAAAATATTTTTTAAAAAGTTTGCAAGAAGTTGCAGCAGACAGCATCAACAGATGACATTTTTAGATGCAGTTTAAATTTTCTTGGTGTCTTAAGGGTTAAATTGGAGCCATGATAGAATGCACTATTTCATACGGCAGCATTATCCTGATGGTGGTGCATCACTACAGAAAATTCTACAGCAGACAACAAGCTATTTTTTCCTTATTTTTTATCCCCATGCTTTAGCATTTGGGAATATTGTGAACGCCTCTGTCCATTCGTCCTTCCAGCATGCTATGTCCTCCTTAACCACTGGCTGGAATGCAATCAAATTTGGTACATGGCTTCCTTACATGTGCAAGAGCAGCTCTGCCAGAAGCATGGGTATTCCCGTTGGCATGCCATTGACTGCACGCTCTAGTCTGAGAATAATATTACACCACAACCTCTTTATAACACTGTTAATGGGGTCCAAAGCAGAAACCGTGTTAGTTAAACAACTGTTTTATATCCAAACAAAAATGGATAGATTATATAGAAAAATGGCCATTTATGGTCATTTTTCTATATAATCTATACATTTTTGGAATCATCTTGAGACCGTGTTATATCCAAAACCGTGTTATAATGAGCCGTGTTATAACAAGGTCGTGGTGTACCTTAAAATGCAGTCTGCCAGTCACGATTTTAGGGTTTGAAAGGGTTACTACCCCTTTCCTATCAGTCTCCCAAAGTCAGCCCAGTTGGGGGTGAGAGTGGCATCACATAAACAAGTCAGTGAAATGAGTGAGTGTTTGAGTTTTACATCCCACCAACAGCTAAGGTCATACGGAGACGGCACCTCGGTTTAAAGACTCATCCGAAAGTCTGGAGAAGCCCGGGATCGATCCTGCGACCCCTGGTTTACAAGGCGAGTAGGGTAACCACTACACCACGGAGGCTTCTAAAGTCAGTGAAATGAACACCCCTGTAAACCCAACTGTGTAGAGAGAAGTGGGGTTTACATTCTTTTTCTTATTTTTGCTTGTGGATACTCGTTAGAACCGCCTCATTGAGGTGGTTCTAACGAGTATCCACAATCTATGTTTGGAGCAGAAATAAGGAAAAAATCAAAACATTTTATTGGAAAAAGCGCTAGTTTTACAGATATGAAATACCCCAAAATAGCACACAGGTGTGTTATCGAAAAGTTATAAGTAAATAGTTGGTCAAAGACAGTGTGAAATGTAAACTTCTGGAAGTAGTTAGGTGCATTTTTAACTTGGAGATGAAAAACGATGTTTCTTACCAGAGCAGAAGTAAATGTGATCCTTCAGTGCATCTGCTATCACCATTTTGCCGCTTTTCTACAAACTAATCATGAATACTTATTCTCCACGGTGGCTTACCACTTTTCAAATGTTCATTTTTATTATTCACTGTACATTGTATTTATTTAAATGATGTCAGAATGGCAACAGAAAAAATGCCATGGATTCTGAGCCACTCCTGTTATAACTTTATAACAATATTGTTGGGGTCCAAGGCAGAAACAGTACAAGTTAAACAGCCATGCTATATCAAGCAAAATGTACAGATTATATGGAAAAATGACCAATTATTGTCAGTTTTGGATATAATCTATATGTTTTAGGACCCAACTTCAAACCTTTGATATATCCAAAATTGTGTTAAAATGAACAGTGTTATATTAAGGTTTCAATTCTTTACTTCCATCTACACTGCATATCATCCCGGGTGAATGTGTGTGTGATATGAGTGTCACAAATTGTTTTCATCCTGAGGGTAAAAATATTGTGTGATTTGTTCCTTTTTTGTCAAGTGCTTATTGACAGTTCAAGATCATTATCTTTCTAAATTGTTTAATTGATTAAGAAAGTGTCATAAATTGGAGGGAGCAGTGGAGAAGGGGGTCATAAAAATATTGGCTAATGCATAGATTTCTGATCTTATAAGTGTGGACTTGTAAAACTTTGTAAAATATTTTTTGTTCTCATTTTTTATTCAGGAAAACTCTGAATTCATTTTTCATGTACACGTAATTCAGAAGATTAATATGTAATGCCAAGCCCTATTTTCTACTGAAAACAATCTTTGACAATACCTGCTTTTCCTCTGAGAAAAAAAAAATCTTTGTAGATGTCTACTATAGTTCTTATTGACACAGTAAGGGTTTAGAGTGTCATGAAATATAACCAAGGACCCCAGTAAACTCCACTAGTGGGTTAACCCTTATCCCACTGAATAATTAATTTAGCCGCCCATTTCTGACTTTGAACTTTGAACTAAATGTCAAACAGTGTAGATCATGTCATCTGATCTGGAACTTCACTGTTTGCAAAGATAGGGGTTGTCATGTACAGTTGGATAAGGGTTAAAGGGTATATGGAACTCTACATAATCGATAACATTACGAAACCATGCCTATTCAAATACATTCGAAACGAAATTTTTAAGATGAAAAATTGTGATATTTTTCTTATTTATAGATTGTGGGTACTCGTTAGAACCGCCAACGAGTACCTACAATCTATATTTTAGAGCAGAAATAAGGAAAATATGGTTTACCTCTGTAAACCCCATTTTTTGCTAGATCTATATAAAAGTGGGGTTCATGGGGTTCTAACGAGTACCCACAATCTATATTTTAGAGCAGAAACAAGAAAAATATGGTTTACCCCTGTAAGCCACATTTTTCACCATATAAAAGTGGGGTTCAAGAGGGTCAAAATTGTATATACAGGCGTGTGTTCATGATAGTGTCAAAACATACATTGTGGGTACCCGTTAGAAATGCCTTGATGGAGTGGTTCTAAGTGGTTCTAACACTCTTACAATCTAGATTGTCGGTCGAAATTGTATATACAGGAGTGTATTCATGATAATGTCAAAACATACATTGTGCAAATTTTTTTTTTTTTGCAAGAAGATTCAGCAGACGACATAGTAGGCAGACAACATTTTCATATGTAATTTTTCTTGGTGTCTTAAGGGTTAATGTGAAGAAGGTGTTGTTTGGATTCCCCTATATCCCCTTAAAGATTTTATCTACATAGTTCCTTATAGCAAAGGACTAAAAGTAGACCCCTGTTGCACACCACTTGAAAGGGTTTAATTAGAAATGCCTCGATGAAGTGGTTCTGACAGTCTTACAATCTATGTTGGAAGCCGAGATAAAAAAAAATATTACACATATACATCAGAGAAAGGACATTTAAAAACATAATGTGATTAGTCTCACATAATGTTATGTTGGCTATAATGCTGATCAGTGTGCACTTCTAAAACTTGTATTAATCCATAACATGCCAGTCACAACAATTGTCGTCTGCTTTGCCGTCTGCCGGTTACCTTAAAAGTAATTTTTTTGCAAACAGTGGGGACCCAAATCAGACTGCTCCTCAGGAGCAGTCTGATCTGGGTCCACACTGTTTGCCTGTTTGCAAAAATGTTTTTTTTTTTTTCAAGTTTGCAAAAAGAATCAGCAGACGACATTTTCAGATGTAGTTTTTCTCAGTGTCTTAAGGGTTAATGTGAAAAAGGTGTTGTTTGGATTCAGCTATATCCCCTTAAAGATTTTATCTACATAGTTCCTTATTACAAGGGACTTAAAGTAGATCCCTGTTGCACACCACTTGAAAGGCATAAATCAGTTTAGATGAAGATCTTGTAACCTCTGGCTATTTGACCTTGAGCTTAAAAATAAAAGGACTAATAGAAAGCAGAAATATATTTATTTTTGACAGACTGATTTATTAGGAAAACAATGTGGGACTTGTTTGAGGTTTTACATCCCCATCAACACTATTGTTTACATCCCCACCAACACTATTGAGGTCATTTTAGGGATATTACTTCCAACTTTGTGGGGCGTTTTCCTGATATTGAGATGAAATTGCCAACCAAAGAAACTACTAGGGTAGAATTGCAGGGACTGCGCGGAAGCATCATGCAGCCCAAAAATCTATTTCTCCAGGCCCCAATAGATGGGGTGTATAATGCTGGACTAATTTAAAAAAATGTTATCCATTTCTGGTAATGGTTTACCAGTGAATTGATTTACTCAATAATTACTCATGTCAGGCAGATAAGTACATAATTGATTGAGATTTTCAATGATGTGTCCAAATTTTAGTTCTTTTAATACTGTTGTTAGGAACCTATAATAGCGAAAAGTATTGATTATATAGATTGCCCCCACCCATCAGGGCTTGGAGAAATAGACAGCGCTGCATGATGCTTCCACGCAGAGCTTAAACAGACCGCACATGATTACTGGTAAATCGCTTAGAAGGGTCTAAGCCTGCCCAGGCAAAGTGGTGTGAATCAGTCTGTCAATGCATTTAACCCTGTTGGTTTCATTGGGCACCAGGGACAGAGTTGTCATTTCATCTTAATCACAGGTAAAAGTCCCACAAAATTGGAAGCAACATCTCCAAAATGACCAAAATAGTGTTGACGGGGAGGTTAAACCTCAAAGCAAACAAACAAACAATTGATTATACATGTATAGAGAAATGACAATTTATTATCCCCACGCTTTTTTTAAAAAAAGCGTTCAGGGATATTGTGAATGCCTCCGTCTGTCCGTCCGTCACATTATCTCCTTAACCAGGGGCCAGAATGCAACCATATTTGCTACATGACTAGTCTACCTTACATGGTGAGGGTGCGCGAGAGGGACTTTATAGT
Organism: Lucinisca nassula; assembly: GCA_963580285.1. Classification (NCBI taxonomy): domain Eukaryota; kingdom Metazoa; phylum Mollusca; class Bivalvia; order Lucinida; family Lucinidae; genus Lucinisca; species Lucinisca nassula. Next base: position 16,375,986 of record OY757013.1, read on the forward strand.
TGGTTCTGCCCAAAGGGGCCATCTCAAGGGGTCAAAAGGTCACATCTGCTATAAAAGTCACGCTATCGCCCTAGTGCTTACGGTGCATTTCTTCACCGATTTCAATATAACTTCACACATATGTTCCTTATGACAACATCTCAAGTGAATTTGACTTTCAAGGTCGTGGCCTCTAGGTCATGGTCACTGTGGCTATTTTTAGAAAACACCTTGTCTTCGCCCTAGCACCTATATTTGTCCACCGATTTCAGTATAACTTCAAACAAATGTTCCTTACGAAAATATCTCGAGCAAGTTTGACTTTCAAGGTCATGGCCTTAAGGTCAAGGTCACTGTGGCTATTTTTAGAAAAACTTTGTAATCGCTCTAGCGCCTACATTTCTTGACCATTTTCAATATAATTTCACACAAATGTTCCTTTTGACAATATCTCAAGTGTGTTTGACTTCAAGGTCAAGGTCACTGTGGCTATTTTTAGAAAAACTTGGTAATCGCTCTAGCGCCTACATTTCTTGACCAATTTCAATATAATTTCACACAAATGTTCCTTTTGACAATATCTTGAGTGTGTCTGACTTTCAAGGTCAAGGTCACTGTTGCTATTTTTAAAAAAGCTTTGTCATCGCTCTAGTGCCTACATTTCTTGACCAATTTCAATACAATTTCACACTGTGGCTATTTTTAGAAAAACTTGGTAATCGCTCTAGCGCCTACATTTCTTGACCAATTTGAATATAATTTCACACAAATGTTACTTTTGACAATATCTCGAGTGTGTTTGACTTCAAGGTCAAGGTCACTAGGCCATTTTTAGAAAAACTTTGTAATCGCTCTAGCGCCTACATTTCTTGACTAATTTCAATATAATTCCACACAAATGTTCCTTTTGACAATATCTCAAGTGTGTTTGACTTTCAAGGTCATGTTCACTGTGGCTATTTTTAGAAAAGCTTTGTCATCGCTCTAGAGCCTACATTTCTTGCCCGATTTCAATATAATTTTACACAAATGTTTCTTATGACAATATCTTGAGCGAGTTCAACTTTCAAGGTCAAGGGCACTGTGCCTATTTTTAGAAAAACTTTGTCATTGCCCTAGCACCTACATTTCTTGTCCGATTTCAATATAACTTCACACAAATGTTCTTTATGACAATATCTTGATTGAGTTTACTTTCAAGGTCATGACCTCATGGTCACTGTGGCTAATTTTTAAAAAAAACGTTGCTATCGCTCTAGTGACTACATTTATTGATGAATTTTTATTATCCCGACGCTTTTAAAGAAAGTCTTGGGGGATATTGTGAATGCCTCCATCCGTCTGTCCATCCGTCACGCTATCTCCTCCTTACCCACTGGCCAGAATGCAACCATATTTGCTACATGACTTCCTTACATGGTGAGGGCGTGCAAGAGGGACGTTATAGTTGGCTCCGCCCAAAGGGTCAAAAGGTCACGTCTGCTATGTGGCAAAAGCGTGGGGATTTGCGATGGCTTGCCATCGACTGCTCGCTCTAGTTTTTCAGTATAATCAAACATTTCCTATAGTAGCCGTCACTTTATTTTTCCAAAACCAAGCAGTTTAATTGATCTCTTGCCTAAACCAATGTTGCAAATCTGTTGCGAGGCTAGTGTTTGAGTTTTACGTCTCACCAACAGCTAAGGTCATATGGAGATGGGACTTCGGTTTAAAGACTCACCCGAAAGTTTGGAGAAACCCGGGACTGATCCTGCGACCCCTGGTTTACAAGGCAAGTAGCTAAACCACTACACCACGGATCGAGGCTTCTACAAATCTGTTACAAAATCTGACCATATTTGTTGATGGTATTTTCAAGTCACGGTACAACAAAACTTACAACAAGCAAAGACCCATATCAACCTCATAAATACAAGGAGGAGTAACAGGGTATTTTTTTGGTTTTCATTTTACAGCCCAATCAAGATTATTTCACTTATTTTGAGTCGATCATTAATCGGAGGTGGGCAAAAATTTAAGTACCCGGAGAAAACCTGCCTGACCTTCCATTGCAGAACTTGGATCATGTTGTTAAAGCATCATTTTATAACTAGTAGTGTTATAACTCGACTTGCCTGTAATTATGTTTTCTTAGAGAAATCAGAAAAATTAAAAAATTACTACCAATTTTGTTTCAGCTGCAACATCTTCATTCCACTAAAAAATTGATTTTACAGTGTTGACGGGGACGTTAAACCTCAAATCAAACAAACCAAACATTGCACCTGTGATCTCAAAACAGAACAATGCCTGATGTAAATTTCGATTATGGCACAATATTTTTGGTGCTGTTAGTGGTACATTCACTGATCAGTGGTCATTACTGACAAGTGTGAGTACAATGAACCTTTTGATTTTCAAAATATTTTAGATAAAAGAAACTTGATTGCTGTTCAGATCTTTGATCTTTACATTGAAAAGAAACATTTGACAGCAGTGCCAGGAATGGAATGTTTCAGCTGAAACAAATGGGTAGTACTGTAAAGGTCATTTTGGAGACGTTGCTTCCAATTTTGTGGGACTTTTACCTGACATTGAGATGAAATGACATCTCAAGTTTATGAACTATTGATGAGCTACTTTATATGCTGATGAACATTAAAGGACAGTTCATGAACATTTATGAACAGTTCATGAATGTTCATCAATATTTTTGAAACCATGTAGAGCCCTATCTTTGAAACATTGTAAATCGAGATCAGATGGCTTCTTTAGAAGTCACCTGATCAGGATCTACATTGTCATTCAGATTGTGAAGTTTTTGCAACAATTTAAATCAAGTAAACTGATTGGTTGATAATCAGCATTGGGTGTGGCAGATTAAAATATTCAGCAGGACAAGGGTTAAATGTGTTCATATCAAATTAACAAGTCCATAAAAAGACTACCCTGCTAGGCCCTACTATCAGTGCAGTTCTGCTAGAATCATTGTGGGTCCACATGAGATATCTCACATTGAGATACCTCATCTGGGTCAGCACTGTTTGCCAGATTGCTGTCAGTTTGTAACTTTACATTAGACTTTATTCCACAGAAAGTGATGATCATATAAGGGGAATTGTGGACTTATTCTGTCATATTAGTAACATTGTGATCCCGACCTATCCGGTCATAGTGGGAACATATTATATATGCAACTTTATAGACATATCTAGTTTTACTGGGAATATACAGTTACATGCAGCTCTTATTTTGTATCGGCCCTTGCCATGCTGAGTCTGAATAGGCCTTATCTTTGAAACCATGTAGAGCCCTATCTTTGAAGCAATGTACATCCAGATCAGATGGCTTCTTTAGAAGTCATCTGATCAGGATCTACATTGTCATTCAGATTGTGAAGTTTTGCAATAATATGAGTCAAGTAAACTGATTGGTTGATAATATACAGTTACATGTAGCTCTTATTTTGTATTGGCCCTTGCCATGCTGAGTCTGAATAGGCCTTATCTTTGAAACCATGATTGTAGAAACCTATCTTAGAACAATGTGGATCCAGATTGGATGGCTTCTTTAGAAGTCATCTGATCGGGATCTACATTGTCATTCAGATTGTGAAGTTTTGCAATAATTTGAATCAAGTAAACTGATTGGTTGATAATATACAGTTACAAGTAGCTCTTATTTTGTATCGGCCCTTGCCATGCTGAGTCTGAATAGGCCTTATCTGTGAAACCATGATTGTAGAAACCTATCTTAGAACAATGTAGATCCAGATCAGATGGCTTCTTTAGAAGTCATCTGATCGGGATCTACATTGTCATTCAGATTGTGAAGTTTTGCAATAATTTGAATCAAGTAAACTGATTGGTTGATAATATACAGTTACAAGTAGCTCTTATTTTGTATCGGCCCTTGCCATGCTGAGTCTGAATAGGCCTTATCTGTGAAACCATGATTGTAGAAACCTATCTTAGAACAACGTAGATTCAGATCAGATGGCTTCTTTAGAAGTCACCTGATCAGGATCTACATTGACATTCAGATTGTGAAGTTTTTGCAGTAATTTAAATCAAGTAAACTGATCGGTTGAAAATCAGCAGTGGGTGTGGCAGATTAAGATATTCAGCAGGACAAGGGTTAAATGTGTTCATATCAAATTAACAAGTCCATAAAAAGATTACCCCTCTAGGCCCTACTATCAGTGCAGTTCTGCTGGAATCATTGTGGGTCCACATGAGATATCTCACATTGAGATACCTCATCTGGGTCAACACTGTTTGCCAGATTGCTGTCAGTTTGTAACTTTACATTAGACTTTATTCCACAGAAAGTGATGATCATATTAGGGGAATTGTGGACTTATTCTGTCATATTAGTAACATTGTGATCCCGACCTATCCAGTCATAGTGGGAACATATTATATATACAACTTTATAGACATATCCAGTTTTACTGGGAATATACAGTTACATGCAGCTCTTATTTTGTATTGGCCCTTGCCATGCTGAGTCTGAATAGGCCTTATCTTTGAAACCATGTAGAGCCCTATCTTTGAAACAATGTACATCCAGATCAGATGGCTTCTTTAGAAGTCACCTGATCGGGATCTACATTGTCATTCGGATTGTGAATTTTTTGCAATAATATGAGTCAAGTAAACTGATTGGTTGATAATCGGCGGTGTGTATGGCAGATTAAAATATTCAGCAGGACAAGGGTTAAATGTGTTAACATTAAATTAACAAGTAACTACACTATCACAGAACCATCTATTCACACTTGTCTATGCTGGATGTAGTGCTTGTCATTGACAGCAATATTTACATTCGGGACATTGTCGTCCCATATGAGATACCCCATAATATTGGGATGTCTGGTTTGGGACTGCACTGTTTGCGAATTGTCATCAGAACCTTGATCTTGGCTGGTCTTGCTATTTTAGCTGTGGTAAGACTAGCTAGGAGAAACATAAAAGTCAGTTCGACAGTCCTAGCCCAGGCCTTGTATTTCGTTTCGGCAAGACCTGTGCAGAGGACCTGTCTATTAGAAAAACAATGTCACTTTTTAACATGTACACAACATGGAAACCTATAATATGTGCAGGTCTATAATTGAGACTAATGGGTTCCCGGGGTCTATGGTTCATGCAGTTGGAGAAATGAGAGATGTAAGCTAAAGCATTTGCTTTAATCTTCAAAATGCATATTATATGACTGACAATGTCTTGATGATATCCCGAACGATTTGGAATAGGTGTCATTTTGGATTAAAAAACTGGGTCACTAGGGCAAATTTCTTTAAAACTTGTTTGCCATGTAGAGGCATCAGTTTTGCTTGAGTCATTGTGGGAGCTGATCAGGATGTCTCCTTGGGTATTTTCTCGATTGATATTGAATATAGTTCAGGTCAGATTTACGACACAGATACTAAGTCAGATTTCCTTAGACACTTGTACAACATTACAGTGGACACAGTCCATGAAGCTTTACCAGAATATAGGGATTGATGATATCTTGATCGACTTGGAATATGGGGCATTTTGAACAAAAATCCAGGGGCAAGTTGTTCAAGGCATCGTGGGCTTAATGAGCTCGTTAGTGGTCATGTTAACTGCTCTAACAAGTTTAATGTGTAATTTGGTATTTGTGCGGAAAAAAAAATGTGAGCAGCCGTTGCATATGCAAAAGCTGCTCACGTTTTATTTTTTTTTTTTCAGCAATAATATAAGCATGTTTTTCCATAATAAATGATCAAAGTTTTAATGATACGTTAACTAAGGATGTAGACAGCTTTGAACAACTGGGCCCAGGGCGCCAGAGCAAAGTTTTTTTTATATCCTTGTTCACACCCTAAAGGCTCATGTTTCCCCCAATCCTCATGAAACCAAAGTAGTTCTCTTGACTTGATGATACTTCAATCAAGTTGGAATATGAACCATATTAGATCAAAAACTAGGTCACTAGGTCAAATTTGTTTAAAATTTACTTAATCCACCCTCTAGAAGCCTCAGCTGTGTCTTTTTCTTTTCTTTTTGACCATAGAAAAATATTGAAATTAAGATTTAGCACAAATGCAAGATTGTATCACCTCTGTTAGTTTTTATGTTTCTTTATTCTTCTTTTCCTTTGTTACTTGTTATAAAAACCAGCCTGGCAGCCCTTACATCTTATGTTTATTGCAAAACACAACAGACATACCAGCATATTAACAATGGTTGAACTGCGAGTACTATCATATAACACTCAAGGCCTACAAGGTTTACAGAAACGAATAGATGTTTTTGATTATTTGAAGGACACAAGAAGCCATATTTATTGCTTACAAGATACACATTTTGTTGCAGAAAATGAAACTAATATCATAGAACAATGGGGTAATAGTAACTGTATATTTAGTAACTACAGATCAAATGCAAGAGGGGTAGCAATATTCTTTGGAAAAGACGTAGACTGTAAAATACACAAAAATATATTGGATGAAAATGGAAACTATATAGTAGTAGATATGACTGTTTTTAATCAAAGGTTAACTCTAGTTAACTTATATGGACCAAATGTAGACAGTCCAGACTTTTTTGATAACATTTCAAACCTAATTGATGACATAGGTAATAAGGAGGTAATTCTATGTGGAGATTATAACTGTGTCCTTGACCCGGAGCTAGACTATTATAATTACAAAACAGTTAATAATTCCAAGGCTCGGGACAAGGTGCTGGAAATGATTGATGCAAAGTATCTTCTTGATCCCTTTAGGGAAACTCATCCTTTACAAAAAAAATTTTCATGGAGGAAAAAAAGCCCCTGTAAACAAGCACGGCTAGACTTCTTTTTAATTACAGAAACCCTGATGCAGTATGTTAAAAAGTCCACCATAGAGTCCAGTTACAGATCTGATCATTCCATTATAATCCTAGAGCTTAATTTGACAAACTTTAGTCAAGGAAGATCATACTGGAAGCACAATAATTCCTTACTAAGTGACCCAGCCTACTTAGAATGCATAAACAAGAAAATATTTCAAATAAAGCAACAATATGCCCTTCCTGTTTATAACTTAGATGAATTACATAGAGTTCCTAATGATGAGTTACAGTTTACTATAAATGACCAGCTATTTTTAGACACATTATTATTAGAAATAAGGGGAGAATCCATATCCTTCTCTAGCTATAAAACAAAACAGAAAAATAAACGCGAAAAAGAATTAATAGAAAAGATCAAATTGCTCGAAAATAGTTCACAGGACATGGAACTTCTTGAAAATCTCAAAACTGAACTTTATGACATTCGAAATGATAAGCTTAAGGGATATATGATTAGATCAAAAGCCCAGTATATTGATCAGGGCGAAAAACCGACAAAATATTTCTGCGGATTAGAAAAACATAATTATGTGTCTAAGATAATAGGAAAAATTGAAAAAGAGGATGGGTCAGTTATAACAGAGCAAGCAGAAATACTTAAGGAAACAAAATATTTTTATAAAAGCTTATATGAAAACAAGGATGATATATTAGAAAATATAAGTATAGAACAATATATGAAAGATACAAATATGGTTAAACTTTCAGACCAAGAATCTGTAAGATTAGATGGCCCCTTAACATTTAAGGAGATATCAGAATCACTGAATAATATGAAGCAAAATAAAAGCCCAGGGATAAGTGGCTTTTCAGCAGAATTTTTCAAAGTATTTTGGAGACAAATTGGGCAATTTGTACTGAGGTCACTAAATCTAGGATATGAAAATGGAGAACTGTCAATATGCCAACGCCAGGGTATTATAACATGCATTCCAAAAGAAAACAAACCTAAACAGTTTCTAAAAAATTGGAGGCCGTTAACATTATTAGATACTATATATAAAATAGCATCAGGAGCAATAGCTAATAGAATCAAAGAAGTTATCGACAAAGTGATAGATAAAGATCAAACAGGCTTTATTAAAGGAAGGTACATTGGCGAAAATACACGACTGATATATGATATAATGGCTTACACAGAACATAATAATATTCCAGGACTCTTACTGCTAATAGATTTTGAGAAAGCTTTTGATTCCCTGTCATGGTCATTTATTGAGAAAGCACTAAAGTTCCTTAATTTCGGCCAGTCCTTGATACATTGGGTGCAAACATTATATAAGAACATAACATCTGCAGTCATTCAGTGTGGTTATTTATCTTCCTTTTTCAGTATTGGGCGTGGCTGCCGGCAAGGGGACCCACTGTCTCCTTACCTGTTCATTATATGTGCAGAATTTCTGTCTTCAGTTATTAGGCAAAATAAAAAAATTAAAGGTATTTATATAAATGACACAGAGTTTAAGATTTCCCAATTCGCAGATGACACATCTATATTTTTAGATGGCTCACACAGTTCACTTGAAAATGTCCTAAATGAATTAGAGAGATTCGCAAACATATCAGGCCTAAGAATAAATTTCGAGAAGACTCAAGTTGTTTGGTTAGGCTCCAAAAAATATAGCATAGAAGCAATAAAAACTAAATGGAAATTGACATGGGGATGTAAGAAATTTAAAATATTGGGTATTATTTTTAATGTAGATTTGGAAAAGATGGAAGCAGCAAACTACAACACAAAAATACAGCAACTTAAAAACGTAGCAAAACAATGGCAAAGACGATCACTGACACCATTAGGTAAAATAACAGTTATCAAAACATTTATGATCTCTGCCTTCAACCACTTATTCATAATGTTGCCGAACCCTAGCGAAAACATAATTGAGCTAATTAATAAGATTATGTATAACTTCTTGTGGAATAATAAAACAAGCAAAATCAAAGAATCTACAGTACTTAAAGAATATTGTGATGGTGGATTAAAAATGATCAATCTTAAGGCTTTCATTGAAGCTCTGAAATCCACTTGGATTAGAAGATTATTAATCACAGATAGTAAATGGCAGACAATTATAAAATCACATGTAGACATTGATAAACTTACGGGGTGTAATACTATGTTTTTAGAAAAATTAATAGGAACACTAGAAAACCAGTTTTGGAAAGATGTTTTAGAAGCAGTAATAAAGATAAATAAGAAAATTGTGCCAACTGGTGAAACAATATTAAAAAGCCCAATACATTACAACCAAAATATAAAAGTTGATGGAAAATATATATTTCACAATCATTGGTTTAAGAGAGGTGTCAGATACATCAATGACCTTGTCGATGACAATGGATCCTTTTTCAGTGAGCACGTCTTCATACAGAAAACAGGTATAAGAACAAATTTTCTGGAATATAATGGTTGTATTAGAGCGATAAAAAAATATCTCAAACATACTGAAGTTCAAATTACTCAAAAAGAGTCATCACCTTACATCCCCTCTCATATTTCTGTCCTGCTACAGCAACACAAAGGAAGCAAGGAAATGTATAATCTACTGAATCAAAATAATAGTATACCCACAGGACAGGCAACTTGGAATAAGATCTACAAATTTATACCCGAAGATTGGAAAAATATATATACATTCCCATTTAAAATTACAAAGTATCCAGCTTTGCTGTGGTATCAAATCAGCATCAATCACAATATATTAGTAACAAACAAACTACTGAACAAAATGAAACTTAGGGAGGACACACTCTGTACCCTTTGCCAATCAGAGCATGAAACCATTGTACATCTACTGTGGAAATGTCCCAAAACTCAACACTTTATTATGGAAATAATTCAGTGGCTGAATGCATTCAACATACAATGCTTTATTACTGAAAAACACTTCATCTTTGGCTTGCAAAGGGAACAAAAAGTAGATAATATCATGAATTTTATTTTACTATATGCAAAGTATTATATCTATCTAGCTAGATGTCAAAATCAAAAGTTGTATGTCAATGTGTTCAAGAAAAAACTAAAAGTAATGTATAAAGTTCACAAGGAGATAGCATTTTCTAACAAAGAAGATGAAAGATTTAATAAAGAATGGAGCCCATACACAAAATTAATAAACAGCATTTTATAAATACTACACACATTATATATATATCATATACATCATTGTAATAACCCCCAGTCAATGGATTTCAGTTGAAGGGACTGCCAGGCAGGTTTTTAAATTGGAGTCTGTAAAATATACAGTTTATGTAATATGTATTTGTCAAAATGTTAACCCTTATCTTGCTGTTCACGACAACCCCTATCTATGCAAACAGTGTAGATCCAGATCAGATGGCTTCTGAAGAAGCCATCTGATCAGGATCTACACTGTTTGGCTTTCAGTTTATGAATTTGTAGCAAAAAATGACATCAAGTAATTTGATTGGTTGATAGACATAAATGGGTGTGGCTTAAATGAATATTCAGCAAGAGAAGGGTTAATGCTATGTGGTGCCATTGGTCACTCACAGGACTGCAAGGTGAACCCTACTGCACTATGATGCAGGCCTACAATTATGGTAGGAACGTATATAAGGACAAAATGTGTGTTGAATTTACAAAAAATTACATGTGCCGTGCTTGAAAGGTGTACTACCACATAAACAATTTCATTGGCTAACTTTATGAAAATATTGTATTTATGCATGTTGGCAGGCTCCAGACTGTCAGGGCAGTAGAAAATGAATGGGTAGTATACATGATTGAAAGAAGTGTAGTTGGGGTATGTGGAATGAATCTACTGGAGAACCTTCTTAGATGTGTCCTGGACCTAAGGAGGTGATTGTAACAGGCAGAAAAGAGAATAAAATTTACAGATTCCAAAAAAAAAAAAAAAAAAAAAAAAAAAAATATTTTTGTAGTTCATGAACAGATTCTCAGTTCATGAACAGATTCTCAACAGGATAGGCTTCTCATCACTGGGTGGGACATGGGGGTGGGGATATGGAATTGGACAGACACTGAACAACAGGTAATGGTACGAGTCTAATGATGATCCATGTTCTTAGGTTTTTGCCTGCCTGGATGACTATTGGGGGGTCGGGCCAGTTGTTCCAGGCATCTTTATTTTAATGAACTTGTTAAATGCGAAATGGTGAACCAAATACACCGGTATTTTTGCTGCTTTTGTATTGTTTGGTTTTGAATGTTTTACTTTCCCACAGTGTTGTGCAGAGGGAAAAGTCTTTCTATCCTTTAAATGTTAGAAGGGAAGGGATTTCAGTAACAGAAAGCTACAGGCTGTTAACAAAATGCTGACATTATGTATCTTGCATCACTGGGTATCCAACTGTTGGGCAAGGCCTGCTGTCCAGTGGTAGAGGGAGAACGTTGTTATTTTTTCAGTTTCTACACTTCCATCCATTTTTAGCTTGTCTGCGTTTAGCTTGTCTGTTTTTCGAAGAAAGACTTTCGAGCTATTGTCATCACTACAGCATCTGCTTTGGCATTGTAGTAGTTGTAGTTGTTATAAAAAAACTTAACCTTGGCTATTACTTCAAAAGTATAAGACCTAGCCTCATGAAACTTCATACATATACTCACCATGACAAGCCCTACATTCTGACCAAAAGCCAAAACTATATTGTTGATTATGACTGAATTATCTCCCCTTTTCCCATTCTTTTCTGAAACACATTTTTTACTCTCATTCCAATGCTATTTGTAACAGAGCCTTCAAACTTCACATGGATGTTCCTTGGGACAAGACCTTTTCAGTGATGCCAACCTTTTTGACTTGTGGTCTTGTCCTTTGAACTTTGACCTATTTTACAAAAATTTAACCCAAAACCTTTAACCTTGGCCATGTTTCCAAAAACATATTGGCCTACCGTAATGAAACTTCAAACACATTCTCACCAAGACAAGAGCTACATTTTGACAAAGGGCCATAACTATATTATTGATTATGGCTGAATTATCTACCCTTTTCCCATTTTTTTTTTCTGAAACACCTTTTTTACACCCATTCCAATACTATTTGTAACAGAGCCTTCAAACTTCACATGGATGTTCCTTGGGACAAGACCTTTTCACTGATATGAACCTTTTTTATCTGTGACCTTGACCTTTGAACTTTAACCTATTTTACAAAAAATTAATCAAAAACCTTAACCTTGACCATTTTTCCAAAAGTATTTGGCCTACCCTCATGAAACTTCATAAACCTACGCACCATCACAAGAGCTACAATTTGACAAAGGGCCATAACTATAGTGTTGATTATGGCTGAATTAGCTCCCCTTTTCCGATTTTTTTTCTGAAACACATTTTTTTACTCCCATTCCAATACTATTTATAACAGAGCCTTCAAACTTCACATGGATGTTCCTAGACACATGGATGTTCCTTGGGACAAGACCTTTTCACTGATACCAACCTTTTTGACATGTGACCTTGACCATATGAAATTTGACCTGATTTTTATACACCTTTTTTTCTCCCATTCCAATAAACTATTTGTAACAGAGCCTTCAAACTTCACATGGATACATATACTCACCATCACAAGATCTACAATCTGACAAAGCACCATATCTATATTGTTGATTATGGCTGAATTATCTCCCCTTTTCTGATTTTTTTCTAAAACACTTTTTCACTACAAATTTTTGACACAATCTTGAAAAAACTAAGTGCAGGGTGTAGTAATTAGGATGAATACAGTATATTTTGATGAAGTTCCATAACTCTATCATGCAGTTTGACTGATTTGTCTCTGTAACATGGAAAAAACAGTCGAGCATGGCGCCGCTTGCAATGCTCTTGTTCCATTTTCCCCGTCCCTCACTTCCGTGTGGTCTACTATCTCTTCTGTCTCTTTTCTCCCTTTCCCTGGGAGACTGGACAAAATGACCCACGGGGGGTTGATGTGTTGTTAAACAAACCCCAACAAAAAATCAAGAGTGGTTGGATACAAGGATGTATCTTATCGCTCTCAGACTGTCACCCTACCATGAGATACTCCCGTTTTGTTGAATTTGAAAGTACATGTATTTGTCAAATCCAGCTGCAAGTGACCCACAAAGAAGATTAAATCATCCTCAAACATGAAATTATCATCAATGTCGAATTCAACAAGCTTGATTGTGTGGACAGGTATGGATGATTTGTTTGTTTGTATTGGAGTTTAACGGCCCAGTCAACACTATTTAGGTCATTTTTGAGCCGGTCAGTTTACCTATCCACACTTTCCTGGGCAGGCTTATACGTAAGCGGTTAACCAGTACAGTGCACATTCTTTCGCCAGAAACTGACAACTGCCCTTCTTGAATCAGCGGAAGGGAGAGAATGACCGTAGAAAAGATTTCATGATCAATCTCCACGAAAGAATGTTGCCGACCCCGGCGGGAGTCGAACCCGCGTCCTCCTGATCACCAGTCAGACGCGCATCCGACTGAGCCAACGAGGCCGGCACAGGTATGGATGAACAAATATCTTTGTCAATGAGTTTGAGTTCAAGTGCTGAATTTGACAGTGTCTGATTCAGATGGATTATGTGGACAATAAGGACAAGGTCATTATGTTTGTTTGTTTGTATTAGAGTTTAATGGCCCAGTCAACACCATTTAGGTCATTTGTGAGTCAGTCAGTTAACCTATCCACACTTTTTATGTAAGCAGTTAACCAGTACAGTGCACATTCTTTTGCCAGAAACTGCAAACTGCCCTTCTTGAAACAGCAGTAGGGAGAGAGTGACCGTCGAAAAGATTTCATGATCAATCTCCACAAAAGAATGTTGCCGACCCTGGCAGGTATCGAACCCCCGTCGTCCTGATAACCAGTCAGACACCCATCCGACTGAGCTACCGAGGCCAACTGGACAAGGTTTAATTAACCCATTTTATACTAGAAGACTCTTCCATAACTGTATGTTGGAGAAGTCCATTTGTCATCTAAGGGGTGGTAGACCTATTTTTTCTTTTTTATTCTATTTTTGATGGAAAACTTTGTTACCAAACACTGCACGCATTCTGTGGCATCTGATCTGGGCCTGCACTGTTTGCCAAGGTACCCCTTTTGGGGTTTCCAGCTTGCAATGGGTTAACCCTTATCAGGCTGTTCACGACAACCCTTTTCTTTGCAAACAGTGTAGATCCAGATCAGATGGCTTCTGAAGAAGCCATCTGATCAGGGTCTACATGGTTTGACATTCAATTTATGATCCTGATTTGATCCTCTAAGCGCTTTTACCTAATGCCTCTCTGGGCTAATTCAGCAGAGACAAATTGTTGATATTTTTCTTGTTTTTCCCAGAAAACAGAATTTGACATTTCATGCAAATTGTCTCTATACGAGACAATTTGCATGAGATGTCAAGTCCTGTTTTCTGGAATAAATAAGAAAAATATTTCAAAATGTTGTCTGCAGAAAAAAAAAACAGCATGCAGAATGTTAAAGCGAGAGTAGCAAATATTTCTAGATCTTAACTTGGATTTATGATGAAATTTGCCATTTCTCCTAGAAAGGTTGTAATTTATGCCAAGTTGAGTTCAGCTTCTTATTTGGTATTGGAAATCTCCGTATATAATCCATGGAGAGTTTGTATATGGGAACGTCATTTTCGGATTGATGGTGCTTGTCAAAAGAATTTTTTATCTGTGATAATTTGATCCCGAGAGATGGCGTGAGGCATAGAACTGAGTGTGATCAGTGGAAGAAATGCGTGATTCTCTAAATAAAAATATGGCGAGGGACACCATGAGCCATAATAAAACTCTTAACCCATTTTGTTCTGAATAGGAGCTTCCCCTTATATACAGTATAATCCTTTATTAAGACCACCTTTTGGAATGTTTAAAAGTGGTCTTTAAGACCACTTTTTAACAGTCCCAAAAGTGGTCCCTGGTGTAGATAAAGCAAAGAATAAATATCTGAAGCCTCTTTAACAGAATACGGCCCCCGCCCATCATGGCTTGAAGAAATAGATTGGGCTGCATGATGCTTCCACGCAGAGCTGAATCTGACTGCATGCAAGTACTGGTAAACCGCATAAAGGATCTAAGCCTGCCCAGGCAAAGCGGTGCGAGTCAAACCATCCATTTGCTTATAAATCCTATTGGTTTCATTGGCCCACTGGGCTTGAGACGTCATTTCATCTCAGTGTCAGGTAAAAGTCCCACAAAATTGGAAGCAACGTCTCCAAAATGACCTATACAGTGTTGACGGGGACATTAAACCACAAATCAAACAAACAAATCTTTAACAGAATTAGTCTGAAATTTAGTGTCTTAATTCCGGAATTTTACTGAGTACAATTTGACACTCTCTAGTCAAATTCAGAAGATGACAAATTTAAAAGGTTTTGACATTTCATGCGAATTTTCTCCAATGGAGACAATTTGCATGAAACACCAAATCCTGTTTTCTTTTACCAAATAAGAAAAATATTTGAAACTTGACTATCTCTTCTGTCTCTGAAAGAAAAATAGCTTAACATTTTTGTGAACAGCAGAGGCCCTGATCAGATGCTGTATTCTGCAGCATCTGATCTGATCCTGTACTGTTTGCCAAGGTCCCTTTTTGGGACAATAGGATTAAAAAGTAGATTTGATTGATTGATTGCTTTGAGTTTAACGATAAGTCAACCCTTGTGGGTCATTTTGTGTCATCTCCCAGAGAAAGGTAGAAAAGAGATAGTAAAGGAGATGAAAGTGAGGGACAGAGGAGAAAGAAGAAATTGAATGGAAGAGCTATGAAACAGATGAAATTTACAACATTCCCCCTCTACCCTTACCGGCTGCAATTTTTAGACAGCAGGCCTTCAATATCAGTTGGACGGCCCAGAGACGCAAGATACGCATCACCTTTGCCTCACCCAACCACCCCAAGTAGTTTAGTGGAGCAGATGACATTCTCAATATAGCTATTTTTGGGTTGATCGGTTTAGGATCGACCCAAATTTACTAAATGGCCAAACGGAATTCATGCTGTAGTCCACTTGACTATCACTGATTTGGGAAAACCAATATTATGTTTTATTACTAGAACTTGAAATGATGCAACAAGAGCTATCTATAGAGTCTTGACAGGAAACGTGTGCTGGATAATACCCAGATCAGACGCCGCAGAATGTGGCATCTGATGAGCAGGTTGCACAGGAACTTCACTGTTTGCTTAAATAGTGGCATTTGAGGGTTAAACGAAATAGTATAAGAATGCCAGGTTGCTCAGGTAATGAAAGAAAAACAATATCTTAATCCAGGCCACAATGTCACGTGACGTCTTTCGGAACATTCTATTTATAAAACTGTTACACAAATGTATGCCAAGTTGAGTAAAAATAGACTTTTTGCACTCTGATAAGAAATTAATTTTAGAACCCTGAAATATTTAAGTGCAAAAATGAGTAGCCCAGACTTTAAAGGTGGTACCGTTATTAGACATACAGCGTAGACCAAGATCGGATATAGAGTACATTGCTTCCGATCAGGTCGGCACTGTTCGCCATATGTATGCAACAACAGTTTTGAACATGATTCAGGGCCGTACACAGACTCTGAAAAGGGGCGGGTTGAGGATGCGAATTTCAGGTATTTTGTAGAGGGTGAAAAACTGTATGAATCTGAAATAATTTCCAAAAGATGGGAGGGGGCTGTGTTTGCACCCTCCCCACTCTGTTGAACAAAATCCAAGTACATTGTGTACTACCCTAAGACATCAGAGGGCAGCGTAAGAAGAAAATTCTGGACTGTGATCGTTTGTTTGATTAAAGGTTTAACGTCCATGTCAACACTGTATAGGTCATTTGGAGACGTTACTTCCAATGTTACAGGACTCTTTCAGCTCTGCGTGGAAGCATCATGCAGCCCATCTATTTATTCAAGCCCCAATGGGTGGGGCGGGACGACTGTGTTCATACACTTGGGCATTGGCAAACAGAATCTACATAATCAGACACCACATAATGCGATGTCTGATCAGCTCTACTGTGCTTGCTTAAAGTTAAACGAACAGTTCGATTCTCAGCTCAACCTCGACTCAGAGACGATCGACCCACCAGTACTCTCACTGCTTTGATTTTGTTTTGCTGTCCTTTTCAAGATTATTTCACTTATTTTGAGCAGATCGTTAATCAGAGGTGGGTGCAAACCAGAGTACCCGAAGAAAAACCACCTGACCTTCCATTGCAGAACTTAGCATCTCACATCACCCATGCCAGGTGTGAACCAAAGCAGTGTTGAAATTTTGCTACCCAAGGGCAGTTGTCAGTTTCTGGCAAAAGAATATGCACTGTACTGGTAAGCCGCTTATCTATAAGCCTGCACAGGAAGTGTCAGGTTCGGTAAACTGACAGACTAGATATGACCTAAATAGTGTTGACAGAGCCATTAAACTCCAAAACAAACATACCCATTGTTGCGTACAAAAACAGCTAGATAAGTGGCAAACAGTGTAGATCCTGATAAGATGCCCCATTTTCCGGCGTCTCATCTGGGTTTCCACTGTTCTGTCCAGATACAAAAAAATCGGACACCTTGAGGACTTGCTGCAATTCTCGTAAAATTTTAGCAAATTTGTTTCACGATCCAGCAAGAAGTCCAAAACGTGCCAATGCAATTGCAAACAGTTCCGACCCAGATCAGACTGCTCCTTCAGGAGCAGTCTGATCTGGGTCTGCACTGTTTGCTTAGAACTGTCTGTAGACGGGCCTCCGTGGCCTAGTGGATAAGAGCGCTGTCTCTTATTCATTAGGCCTCTCACCGCTGTGGTTCGAGCCTCACTCAGGTTACACATGAGCTGCCAAGTTCTGCAACGGAAGGTCAGGTGGTTTTTCTCCGGGTACTCCGGTTTTCGCCCACCTCTGATTAACAATCAGCTCAATATGAGTGAAATAATCTTGAAATGGCCGTAACCCCCCCCCCCCCCCCCCCAAAAGATCTGTCTGTCCCAATACTTAAGATCATTATGGTAGGTCTATATGGTCGGGCTTCCTTATTGTCAGTTGTCCGTTTGTTCATACAATGCTACTTGTATGGAACCAGACTTATTGGCTGAGTCAGATGTGAATCCAACTTCTTTCATGGAGATAAATCATTACCTATCGTGCTACGGCAAGTCTCTCCCTTCCGACTGATTCAGAAAAGGGAGATGTCAGTTTCTTACAAAAAATAACACTGCTTACTGTTGGTATCAGCCTGCCTATTAAAGGTGGTGTTAGATAAACAGGCTGGCTGAATATTACCTAAATGGTGTTGATCAGGCCACTAAACTCCAACCAGTCTTGTATTACAAAATCAGGAAAACTGACTGGCTTTACTGACTGAAATAGTGTTTACTTGGTTTGTTTGATTTGAGGTTTAATGTCCCCATCAACCCTGTATAGGTCATTTTGGAGATGTTGCTTCCAATTTTGTGGGACATTTACCCGACATTGAGATGAAATGACATCTCAAGCCCTGTCGCCCAATGAAAGCAGAAGGGTTTAGAAGCGTGGATGATCCGACTCACACTGCTTTGCCTGGGCAGGCTTAGATCCTCTAAACAGTTTACCAGTACTTGTGTGCGGTTGGATTCAGCTCTGCATGGAAGCATCAAGCAGCCCATCTTTTTCTTCAAGCCACGATGGGTGAGGGCTGATACAGACTGGCTGAACATTACCTAAATGGTATTGACCAGGCCATTAAACTCCAAACCAGTCAAATCATCAGGAAAAGTGTGGTTAGCTCTTATCATGCTGTTCACGACAACCCCTATCTTTGGAAACAGTGTAGATCCAGATAAGAAGCCATCTGATCAGGATCTACACTGTTTGACATTGAGTTTATGGCTTTTTAAGAATAAATTACATCAATTAATCTGATTGGTTCAAACTCAGAGGTGGGTGTGGTTAAGATGAATATTCAGCAGGATAAGGGTTAGGTAAACTGACTGGCTTAACGTGACTGAAATAGTGTTGACTTGGCCGTTAAACTCCCAAAACAGCAATATGTATTGTAAATGTGGTATTTGGTATTGTTTGATTAGAACTGTGAAAGATATATTTGAAGCATCAATTGTTGTTTTTTATTGTTGATTTTTCTGGAATTTTAGAATAACCTTTGGTTATCTGGCAGAGCTGAGAGCAAATTGGTTTTCCCTATTGCATACTGATGATACTGAAGCTGTCTTGAAAACTTGTTGCTTTTTTATCGCTGGAAAACTCACGACTCTTTTGAGAATTAAGACATGATTAAACTAAAGGGATCCTGCCAGGCTCGGAGTCAGAAAAGAGACATTTTGAGGAAAAATCAATAGAATGAGCTATTAATCTGGCAATAACACGCCTGTTTTCGACTGTCAACGAATTCCCTGGGATTAAGGTCTGGAACTTGTTAGATAGAGATATTTGTTTACGCGGTAAATCATCACATTGTTAGATCAGATCATGCAAATGAGATGTGTGAACATTTTTTTTATTCCTGGAAAGCAGACTTGGTGCCATTGGTAGGCTGTAATCTTTGATTGTGGCTTTGCCTGGGCATCTACCATAATCATCCAAAGTTTGTTTGTTTGTTTGATTTGAGGTTTAACGTCCCCGTCAACACTGTAAAGGTCATTTTGGAGACGTTGCTTCCAATTTTATGGGACTTTTACCCAACATTGAGATGAAATGACATCTCAAGCCCTGTCGCCAAATGAAACCAATAGGGTTTATTAGCTTGGACGGTCCACCTCGCACCGCGGTTCCTGGACAGGCTTAGATACTCTAAGCGGTTTACCAATACTAGTGTGCGGGCCGGATTCAGCTCTGCGTGGAAGCATCGTGCAGCCCATATATGTTTTCAAGCCCCTATGGGCGGGGGCCGAATCATCCTAAGTATTGGGACGGATAGGCCTAAGCAAACAGTGCAGACCCAGATCAGACTGCTCCTGAAGGGCATCTACCATAATCATTCTAAGTATTGGGAAAGATAGCCCTAAGCAAACAGTGCAGACCCAGATCAGACTGCTCCTGAAGGAGCAGTCTGATCAGGGTCTACACTGTTTGCCATTCCGTCTGCACCTTTTGGACTCCTTGCTGGAGCATGAAACAGGTTTATTAAAATTTTAGGAGAATTACAGCAAGTCCTCAAGGTGTCCTAATTTTTAGGGGTTTTACAGTATTTCTATATTTTTAGCTGCAAATGAGAAGTACTGATGATAATAAGTGATAAGTTTCCTTATTTCTTGTGAAAAAAACATGTTGTGGGTACTTGTTGTTACCGATTCTAACAAGTACCCACAACACATGAGACACCTCCGTGGTGTAGTGGTTACGCTACTTGCCTTGTAAACCAGGGGTCGCAGGATCGATCCCGGGCTTCTCCAGACTTTCGTATGAGTCTTTAAACCGAGGTCCTGTCTCCGTATGACCTTAGCTGTTGGCGGGACATAAAACTCAAACACTCACTCACAACATATATTTTCATTGAGAAATCAGAAAAAAAAATCACAGAATTATCCTCATTTCTTGTTCTTATCTGGAGCTATGATTAATAGGCTAAAATATTAAATAAATGAGTGTTGATATATAAACCATTTTATACCAGAAACCCCAAAGCGGGTACCCTGGCAAACAGTGCAGAATGTGGTGTCTGATCAGGGCCTACACTATTTGCAAAAAGTTGAGCTATTTTGCAAATAAATTTTGAAGATAACACAACCTGTCACCTAAAGTTTGAAATGGACACCTGCTATATATAAAGAGGAAGATTTTGAACGGTCTTCCAAAAGGCACTTTTAAGGGACTTCCTATTTCCAAATACCTAGCAAATGGTGGCTATTGCCGTTGCCCCGCCTATTAAGATATTTAGTGCGTGACCTGTCCCCGTTTGTATGCTCTGTTCTGGCAGTATTTATGCCTTCGCTTTGCATACTTTCGGGGACTTCATGCTGTTGGTACCAGGGGGGAGGCCAGTAGGGGCTTTCTCCCAGGTGCCCTCTTAGAAGATTCTGTGGTGTAGTGGTTACGCTACTCGCCTTGTAGGATCGATCCTGGGCTTCTCCAGACTTTGGGATGAGTCTTCATACCAAGGTCCCATCTCGGTATGACCTTAGCTGTTGGTGGGATGAAAAACTCAAACACTCACTCACTCCCAGGTGCCCTCAGGATGTTGTCCTGAGGCTCACCATCGAGCCTCCTCTCATTCCTGAAAAAATGTGATTAGTGCTTTGGGACCCCATGTGTAGTTGTGTACGGTTTCTTGTCCCCCAGGGTCCCAACTGTACCTGTAATAGAACAGCCCCTGCCCATTGGGGCTTGAAGAAATATACGGGTTGCACGATGCTTCCACGCAGAGCTGAATCCGGCCCGCACACTAGTACTGGTAAACCGCTTAGAGGATCTAAGCCTGTCCAGGAACCGCGGTGTGAGGTGGACCGTCCATGCTAATAAACCCTATTGGTTTCATTTGGCGACAGGGCTTGAGATGTCATTTCATCTCAATGTCGGGTAAAAGTCCCACAAAATTGGAAGCAACGTCTCCAAAATGACCTTTACAGTGTTGACGGGGACGTTAAACCTCAAATCAAACAAACAAAACCTGTAATAGAAACAAGTCATTAGTGCATAGTGTGCTTGTTTGAGATGGCCAATATGGTACATGTATGATATTTCTTCAAAAGTATGTTGAATTTCTTACCTAAATGTGGTAGGTGTCAGTTTCTAGGTAGCACATCAGCTGTTGTTTCTAGGATGACACTTAATTGATAAGTATGTGGTTGACATGAAATTAATAATATAATCTTATTAACTATATTGATTGATAGGTGTGAAAAGGTGTGGATAATCAGATTTTAATTGATTCCAGCCATGAAAGTATGTGCCATGTCCAAACACATGGCATATCAAATAAATTTCAGCTTTCTAAAAGTACATGTACACTGAATATATTTTCCTGAATACTCTATAGTTACCAGACGAGGCAGAGCAAACATTGTAGACCCAGATGAGATACCACAAAATGTAGCATCTGATCAGGGCCTACACTGTTTGTCACTCATCCAGCTATTTCTTGGCTCAATGTCAGATAGTACCAGAAACCACAAAACGGATATTTGGCAAACAGTGCAGGCCCAGATCAGATGTCACAGAATGTGGCATCTGATCAGGGCCTACATTGTTTGCAAAATGTTCAGCCATTTCCCAAATAAATTTTTAAGAAAACAAAACCTGACACCCCGAAATTTTGAAATGGATTCCTGCTATACATAAAGTGGAAGATTCCATTTGCTACAAAAAGGGTTAAATTGTACTCATGAAAGGGTATCCGGACAAAACACCCCCCGGACATAACACCCCCTGCTCATTTTGGCATAGGTGGACGAAACCCCCCTCAAATTTTTTACAGGGTGGACATAACACCCCCTGCAACTTTTGACATGGTTGACAAAACCCCCCTCGTAAGTTTTGCAAGGTGGACAAAATCCCCCCTATCATGTGGACAAAACCCCCCTCGGACAAAATCCCTCTGATGCTAGATTGGGCACCTCACCAGTAGTTGAAGGGTGTTCCTGTTACACACATAAACCGTGATGTCCAAACAAAAATGTATAGATTATATAGAAAAACAGCCATCATTTAAAAAAATGATTAAAAAACATCATAGATTAAAGGGATTTGATTAAGAGACAATTAGCTCTAATCAACTAATTAAAAGTATAATGATCTGGAACTTATACAATCACAATTCATATTAGAAAATTAACTGAACAATTACAAACTGAATATAGCAATCTATAGCATACTGGTAGAAGAAAAATTTCACAATAAAGTTTATTTAATACTTAATAGCCCCATTAATTTCTTCATACTTCATGCCCTCATACATTTTTGAAACAAAAATATTGTTGATAAGCATAAATTTATGTTCATATCTTGGAAGGGATTTTGCCTACTGTACCATTGCAAGCAGATTATTACTCAAGGGCCCAGAATTCTATAGCAATAATAAACACAGAGGATTCTGTCTGAGGGGGGTTTTGTCCACATGATAGGGGGGATTTTGTCCACCTTGCAAAACTTACGAGGGGGGTTTTGTCCACCCTTTCATAAGTTGCAAGGGGTGTTATGTCCACCCTGTAAAAAACATGAGGGGTGTTTTGTCCACCTATGCCAAAATGAGCAGGGGGTGTTTTGTCCGGGGGGTGTTTTGTCCTACATTCTCCAGTTTTAGAGCAAGTCATGATAATTGGTTGGAAGTTTAGGTGTCTGTTTTGTTTGATTTGAGGTTAACGTCCACATCAACACTGTAAAGGTCATTTTGGAGACGTTGCTTCCAATTTTGTGGGACTTTTACCCGACATTGAGATGAAATGACATCTCAAGCCCTGTCGCCCAATGAAACCAATAGGGTTTATTAGCATGGACGGTCCGCCTCGCACCACGGTTCCTGGACAGGCTTAGATCTTCTAAGCGGTTTACCAGTTCTAGTGTGCGGGGCAGATTCAGCACTGCGTGGAAGCATCATGCACCCCATATATTTCTTCAAGCCCCTTTGGGCGGGGCAGAGTTTAGGTGTCTGAATACTAAGGGTAAATACTGTATGTATTAGAACAGACAGGGCTGAGCAACCAGTGTAGGCCTAGATGTGTCTGAATACTTAGAGTAAATGAGTTAATGAGCTTAGGGGTGACATGAATATTTTTGGGTTATTTCTCCAATGAACCAATTGTTGTGGGTAAATACTAAATAGAATTGCTTCGATAAGGCAATTTTTACAAGTACCCACATACATATGGTAAACAAAATTTTCAAACAAGAAGTAAAGAAAATACTTGCACACCAGATAAGGAAATCCATGGTTTTAGCCTGGGATGGAAATTCTGTTCCTATCCTGGCAAACTTCAAAAGTATAGTGTGCAAAAAATAAATGTTAAATAAATATAGTAAAATGAAAATTTTTGGTGTTGTTGTGCAACAAAAAGAACCCGATATGATGCTCTGTTGAAGATGGGCATTTCCAACCCGAGGGATAACTGTGCTGACCAGAACCTCGGTATAGCCTCGGTTCTGCTCAGCATGGTCATCCCTCGGGTCGGAAACCCCATCCATGCATATAGCCCCAATTAAGAGGGGTATCCACATATAAATTTTCTTATTTCTGCATGAAAACACATGTTGTGGGTACTCATCAGAAGCGCCTTGCCAAGGCGTTTCTAATGAATATCCACAACATAAGTTTTCATGCAGAAATAAGAAAAACATGATACTTTTCGGACGGAAAAAGTGACTTATCAGTAGCTATACATCTACATAAGATTATCCTCATTACTCTTCCTAACCCTTATCTTGCTGAATATTCATTTAAACCACACCCATTTCTGTCTATCAACCAATCAAATTACTTGATGTAAGTTATTGCTACAAATTCATAAACTGAATGCCAAACAGTGTAGATCCTGATCAGATGGCTTCTTCAGAAGCCATCTGATCTGGATCTACACTGTTTGCAAAGATAGGGGTTGTCGTGAACAGCAAGATAAGGGCTAATATGGAACTACAGATGCTGTAAAAATCCTAAAAATTCAGACTCCTTGAACATGTGTTGTAATTCTCCTAAAATTTTATACAAATTGTTTCCCAATCCAGAATGGAGTCCAAAAAGTGCAGACAGAATGACAAACAGTATCTACCCTGTTTGCTTAGGCCTGTCTGTCCCAATACTTAGGTAATCCAGATCAAACCCTATCCTGCTGAATACAACAACCCCTCACACACTACCTTTGCAAACAGTGCAGATCCAGATGAGCACAGTGTGTAGTCTGATCAGGGTCTTCACTGTTTGCAGAAAATTTAACCATTATATGCACTACTGAACATGATACCCCTTAACTCTACCGGCCCCGATAGCTCAGTTGGTAGAGTGTCCGCTCCGGGGAACGGGAGGTCTCGGGTTCGATCCCGGGCCGCGACATACCAAAGTCGTTAAAAATGGTACTAGCTGCTCCTCGTTTGGCACTCAGATTTACGGGGTAGAGCTAGGACTGGTCGATCCAGTGTCAGGATAATGTGACTGGGTGTGGTATCATGTAATGTGTCTGGGACATGATACTTCAGTGAGGCAGCACTATAAACGTGAGCATTGAGCTCCCTGTCGCAACCAGACACCGTCGTGATATGACTGAAAAATTGTTGAAAGCGACGTTAAACCCGAATTCACACACACACACCCCTTAACTCTTATCCTGCTGTCCACGACAACCCCTACTTTGAAAACAGTGTAAATCCAGATCAAATGGCTTCTCAAGAAGCCATCTGATCAGAATCTACCCTGTTTGTCATGGCAGTTTTTCATGGCAGTTTGTGAATTTGTGACTGGCTGATATTCAGAAGGAAGATAACTGTGTTTGTATTGATTCTTTAAGTCCAATAATGGTTATCTGTCTTCCACAATATGGACACTTTGCTTTAACCCATTGTAGACTTCTTCCATTGATCTATGTACGACAAGTCCATTTGTCATTTAAGGGGTGTCAGTCCTATTTATTCATTATTGTTAGCAAACAGTGCAGACCCTGATCAGATGCCACAGTGCAGGCCTAGATCTGTGGCATCTGATCAGGGTCTGCACTGTTTGCTACCTGAAATGGGTTATCCCATAATTCACCAAGATAAACTGAAAACCAGACAGTTTTCTTTTTTTCCATTTTTCTGGAAAAAAAAATCAGATGACATTTCATGTTGCACAACCTACCAGCAGATATTGCCCCTGTTTGACCAGTAGATTTTTGTTTAAAATGTTAAACCCAAGTTATGCAATGGGAGGTCAGGTGATTTTTCTCTGGGTTCTCTGGTTTTTGCCCACCTTTGATTAACAATCGTGCTCAGTTGAGTTGAGCATGAAAAAAGTTTTTTTATAATCTCGGGGGTCTGGCTTGACAGTTCATGTGAACTGTTTGTTCGCTGGGTTTAATTCTCTGAAAAATAAAAAAAACAACATTTTGAATGCCCTCTGTTTCACAATTTCCTTGTTATTTTTATAGTTTTATTTAAAAATGGTTGACTTTTATGGAGACATTGAAGGCTGTGTGATTAGAAGCTGAATTCTGCTACATCTGATCCTGGCCCACACCCGTCTTGGGGTCTCACATGTGACCTGAGCCAGGCTCGAACCCACAGTGGATAGAGACCTAATGATTAAGAGTCAGTACTCTTATCCACTGGGCCACGGAAGCCCGTAAAGAGGTTAAGTGATTGAAATAGAAAAAATAAAAGAAATCATTGGACCTCCAGGACTTAGTGGTTAACAGCCCAGGCTCTTATTAATTAAGTCTCTCCATTATGACAGCATAGTGCAATTCTCACATCTCCAAAATGGCTGCTTTTCTGATGAAAATCCTTGATATTTTTCCTATAAATGCTCAAAACATAGGTCGTGTGTGCTCGTTAGAACCGCCTCAATGAGGCGGTTCTAACGAGTACCCACAACCTATGTCTGGGAGCAGAAATAAGAAAAATAATGAATACCCCCTTAAGCCCCAGTTTTCACCCAATGAGGCGGTTCTAACGAGTACCCACAACCTATGTCTGGGAGCAGAAATAAGAAAAATAATGAATACCCCCTTAAGCCCCAGTTTTCACTATATAAAGTGGGGTTTAGCGGGGTCTTCATTTCATGGACTTGTCCACGTGATGTCAGAACTATAGGTTGGCTTGGGTGACAATTGTGAGTCCCCAAGAACTGCAACAGAAGGTCAGGCTGTTTTTATTCAGGGTTCTCCAGTTTTTGTCCACCATTGATTAACGATCAGTTCTGGGTACTCCAGTTTTCTTTCACCTCTGATTAACGATCAGCTTGACATAAGTAAAACCAGAATCAAGGGAAAAATCAGGCTTATTGGTTATTTGAATTAGTTTAAAGAAATTCCTAATGGATAGCAGATCCTACTGGCTCTGAAATTGATTATCTCTATTCTTTGATAAAGATATGTTCAAACATTAATTATTAATTCAGCCAATGTAACTTACCTATAGCTGGTTTGAATCCTTTGAACTGTTTGCCTTTCATATGCCCCACACAAGTTGTGGCAGGGCAGCATAATAAGTATGACAGCTTTTCTTTTCTTAGTTCTACTGGTAATAGAACCTTCCTCCTAATGACTTGGTACCAGTCCATTTCTAATTATAGTCAATTTCGTGTTTGCGCTAATTTTAACTAGTAAATACCTATACTTTGAGCAAGATCAGATGCCACATTCTGCAGCATCCCCTGCGATATACAGTTCTTAACCCTTCTCTTGCTCTTAGCATATTTGCCATAATACATGATCAGAGTTTTAAGGATACGTCAACTAACAACGTTGTTAGTTTTTAATAACTGGCCCCAGTCCTTTAGTTATGTTCATGAAACTGCTCAAAACATAGATTGTGGATACTCGTTAGAACTGCCTTGGCAAGGCAGTTCTAATGAGTACCCATAATCTATGTTTTTGAGCATAAATATGAAAAATAATGTATACCCCTGCAAACCCAAGTTTTACTGTATAAAAGTGGGGTTTAAGGGGGTCAAATTTATATAGGCAAGTTTTCGTGATGATCAGTGACAATTCACGGGTATTTCATAGAATAGTCCTAGAAATGATCATGAACATAGTCACAGGAGCAATCATTTGTAGTTCATGAGCTACAATAGCCTGAAGTGAACGGGCCTCCATGGCGTAGTGGATAAGGGCGCTGGGTCTCTCACCGCAGTGGGTTCGAGCCTCGCTCTGGTCACATGTGAGACACCATGTTCTGCAACGGAAGGTCAGGTGGTTTTTCTCTGGGTACTCCGGTTTTCGCCCACCTCTGATTAACGATCGGCTCGATGTGAGTGAAATAATCTTGAAAGGGCTGTAACCCCCCCCCCCCCCAAAAAAAATAGTCTGAGGTCACTACCTCTTCCTGAGGCAAACAAGGGAGGATACTCTGAGTTCACTACCTCTTCCTGTGGCCATGCTTTTGTAAAGCAAAGGAAAGGTTTAGCTCTGTTTAAATCTGAACAAATATTTGACATCTGAAAAATTTAAATATGGAAGGGAAAGCGAAGATCAGATGCTAGGAGGATCAGAAGCACTTATGCACCTTGATAGGTTTTCAAATTTTAAAATGCCTTAATTTTGCTTAATGACTTTTGTGCTTGTGGTCCTACTGTAATGAAACTTACATTACACTTGATGTCTAAGGTAAGGAAGGTGTCGTAGCAGAATTAGTTACCATGGGCCCATAACTCTTTGAGTTATGTCCCTTGGTAGGTTTTCAAATTTTGCCATCCTTGAAAATCTTTGTGACAGCTTTCTCAGGAGCTATGAAAGCTAGAAATCTGAAACTTTGTATAAACATTGAGAATGACCGGATGCATTGTGTGTACCGGAATAGGGGTCGAGGGTCCATAATGCTCTGCGTTATGTCCCTTCATAGATTTTCAGATTTTAAAATGCATTTTTCTTAATTTAATAACTTTTGTGCTTGTAGACCTAATTCATTGAAACTTATACTAATTTGGTCTCTAAGGTAAGAAAGGTGTAGAAGCAGAATAGTGACCAAGAGCCCATAACTCTTGGGGTAACGTCCTTAGGTAGGTTTTCAAATTTTGCCAATTTTACAAATTTTCATTTTTTTTTTTTATTAAATTTTACTGATTTCTCAGGAACTATGAAAGCTAGAAAGCTGAAACTGTGTATAAACATGGACAATGACTGGATATATGGTGTATACCGGAAAAGGGGTCAAGGGTCCATAACTCTTCCACTTATGTCCCTTGATAAGTTTTCAAATTTTGCCATTCTTGAAAATTTTCGCATCAGATTTCTCAGGAACTATGAAAGCTGAAATTTTGTATAAATATAATCAATGACTGGCTGTATTGTATATACAGGAATCGGAGTCAAGGGTCTGTAATTCTTGGAGTTATATCCCTTGGTAGGTTTTCAAAAAATTATAATGCATTTTGCTAAATAACTTCATGTTTGTTGTCCTACTTTGATGTTTCAAAAACTGCAAGGATGACAAAGTTGAAACCAGGGGCCAGTTGTTCAAAACTAACAACGTCGTTAGTTAACTTATCGTTAAAACTTTGATTATTAAATATGGTAAATATGCTGAATTTTTTGCTGAAAAAATGTGAGCAGCTTTTGCAGACGCAAAAGCTGCTCACATTTTTTCAGCAAAAATACCGAAATTTACAATATTGTACTTGCTAGTAGAGTTAACAATATGACCACTAACGAGCTCGTTAAGCTAACGATGCTTTGAACAACTGGCCCCAGGTACATGCATGGACATTGGTTTGATGAATCGTGTATATCAGTGTATATCGTAATCAGGGCTATTAGCCCAAAATCCCTTGATTAGTTTTATGTTGCCACATACCATTTCCTACAGTGATGTTATAGTTATACGGTTGTTCTGCAATAGTGTTATAAAGAGGTTGTGGTGTACATTATAGGTATAATGTCAGATTAATTAGCGGGCTTGCCCTTGCCAGCCTAAATTGCTGGCACCTGTTTGTTTTCAATTAACTTTTACAGCAAAGATAATATTTATCATTTCATTCATTGCAACTGCATTGTAAACAGAGAAATATTGATTATTGACAAAAACGAAAAAAATAAACTTGTTTGTAGGTCTTCCAACTGCAGTTCGTTATTGCAGCTGCATTTCCGTAATGGAAATAATGGAAAAACATTTGTCTGCTTCTGCGAGCAGACGTGAATGAAAATGATATAGAAAGTTCAATACAGAGATTGGAGATTGTACTTATTCATCGAAGTATGTTTTCTGTGAAATTGCTGATCAGAAACTTGTTCTGAAAGTTAGGTAGTAAAAATGGATTGAGAACATTGAATTAGTTTACGTGAGTGTCACAAATTGATGGAATACATGTATATTTAATTTTTTGGATTACCCTTCAGCCTGCTGCAGGCGACGGGCAGCAAAAACAGGTGTGAAATTTGAACTCCTATGTTAAAGTGCTAATTATTACTGAATTCATTTTCTTTTTTTTTTTCAGAGAAAATAAGGCTTGACATTGCAATTGAATTATCTGCTATCAAGCCCAATTTCTCTGAAAAATAACAACAAAAAATTATGATATTATCTGCTTTTGCAGTTAACTTGGTGATTTAATCGTTATTTTATCTTGAAAACATGGCACTGAGGGCAGGACATTTCAGTTTGAATGGAATGTCATGTGCTGTTTTCAGAAACAAAATAAAAATCTTATTATCACAAAGCAGGCAAAAACGGTTGGCAAACACATTTGCAGGTGGTGAAAATTGAAAGTATTTATGATAAAATCTCTTTTGCTCATTTTTGTGAGGTCAAACGTTATTTTTTTCATGATATGGAATTCAGTTTTGATTCTATGTTCTAGTGGTAAACTGCCAATCTGTCATTTTCAAAATTGCTTTCTAATTTTTCAGAGAAAATGAAGCTTGACATTACATGTAATGTCAAGCCTAATTTTTTCTCTGAATAATAGTTTACAAAATAAAATATTTGTTTCCTCTAAAAAAAAAATTGTGGCAATTTAATCCTTAAGCTGCCGAAAATGTCGTCTGCTTATGTCGTCTGCTGAATCCTCTAGCAAGCATTTTTAAAAATAATTTTTGCATACAGGCAAACAGTGTGGGCCCAGATCAGACTGCTCCTTCAGGAGCAGTCTGATTTTGGTTCACACTGTTTGCAAATAAGGACTTTTAAAGTAATGCTAGGTTCCCACTGTCGTGCGATCCGTTACGAACGCCACGATTAGCCATTCGTAGCTGGTCATGGAATCTTCTCTGAAATTTCAGGTTTGTATACGAGGTGATAAGTGTCGATACGTTTTGGTACGATTTGTTACGCTCAGATGCGATCCAATCACGATTTGTCAATTCAGGTGTCACGATCAGCCACGGTCTGTTCTCCCGTTCAGATACGATCAAATACGTACCGATAGGATTGTTGCGATTGAGTCTACGACTTGGTCACGATCTGGAACGATCATCACGATCGGGTTCCCCGAATAGGGACGATCTGATACGTGCAGGTACGGTCTTATACGCTTATCAAGAACCGATGCGCTCCATGACGATAGCATACGACTGTCGTCTCGATGTTTTCACGATCATGATCAAGGGCGATCACGATTTGAGCTACGACTGGACCCCGACCATAATATATACAGCCAGACTGACCATGGACTTCATTGTTTCTCGAACTTTTACAGCATAAACACTAACCCTCAAGCATTGATGATGGCAGGAGTTGCGGATGATGACAATGTGGCATTTTTTCTGTCTGGAAAGGTTCAGGCTCCTGGAAAGGGACAGCCTTTCCTTTTCCCTTCCTGCATCTAGTACCCTTGGGTGGCATCTTTCAAAGGCTCTAAAATACTAGCAAAGGCCTGTACCTAGATGTACCCTCTTGAAGAGCAGATCGCTGAATGAGTCGCATTAAATCTTGTCCGTTATACAAATGGGCACGAGAACTCGTAACAGATCGTGAACGTTCGTGTAAAAACGTAACTATTCGTATCTACTCGCATTTACTCGTATCTTCTCTTATCAACTCGCATCTGATCCCGAATCATTCGGGACAGGTCTTGAGCAATGGAACCCGACAGATCGAAACTAATCGTGACATCTCGTCGGAGATCGCAACACATCTCAACAGAACGCGCTGTTTGTCTTGTCCAAGATCGACACCGATCACCACGATTTAGGAGCACGATTAGATGCGATCTGTCGCGCTTTGTTACGATGCAATACGATGTGATACGTTGATCCCGATTTGACAACTGATCGTGTTGATCGTGGAAAAATTTTGAACCGTTCAAAAATTTTCTACGATTAACCCGATTGCCACGACTGACCTCAAGATCTGATAAGATCTGATAGGATCATCACGATTAGTCCACGATTCGCGCCACGATTGCAATCGTGGCGCGAATCGTGATAGTGGGAACATAGCATAACCGGCAGACGACAAAGCAAACTACAATTGTCGTGATAGGCATCTTATGGGTTATGGGTAAAATTATGAAGAAAAAAAAAATCAGTTTTGAAGGTAATAACACACATAATGTATCCTGATAAGCTTTTTGCTGTCCTTATCTAATTTCAGAATGTTACTTTTTTGTCTTTTATGGTAAGAATATTACTGCACTGCTTGCAATTTTTAAAGTTTGAAAAAAAAAATTGTTCACCAATCATCCCGCTTACAAGTCAAGGCTAATTTCACCCCCATTTTAACCCATTGTATGCGGAGAAACCCCTAATGGGGTACCTTGGCCATTAGTGCAGACCCAGATCAGATGCCGCAGAATGCGGCGTCTGATCAGGGCCTGCACTATTTGCTAACAGAATTTCCTATCAAAAATGGAATAAAAACGAAAAATAGGCCTGACACCCCTTATATGGCAAATGGACTTGTCCAGCTTATAACAATGAAAGAGTCCACTAGTATATATTGGGTTATCTTTTTTTGCTCCACAGCATAAATTGCAGTTTCTAGTTGAGATCGTACTAATGAGCACCCACAATCTATTTGTAGCAAAAATAGGACATGTATCATAAAAGTCAGTTAAGAGCCATGAAAGAATGCTTTTTCTAGCATTGGTGTTTTATCTTTTTGTTACCTTAAGATATGTCAAAGTCATCTGGTTTCCAATTTCCGGTTAAGGCAAATGGATATGCTTTCAGGGGAGGTAACTCTTTCAAAAATAATTTTGTCTCCCTTGTCAGTAGGGGAAAGAATTTGCTCCTGAGGAGCAAATTCTTTCCTTTAAGAATAAATCCCTTTTTAAGTTTGAAACTCAGTTAAAGTATAGGAAAGTGCAAACACAGTCACAATGAAAAAATAGCAGAAAGTGTATGCGGTTAAGGGGAACGGAATAACTTTTTTGTGGTACAATCATGGGGACCTGTCACCAATTCATCAAAAATATTTTTTTTCAGTATGTTTTTACTCCAAAAAAATTGCTACAAGGGTATTCTGGATCTGGCTAGGCTTTTAAGCTCATCTTGAGCACAGTGGGAGTTATTCCCCCTTGATTGGCTGAAATAAGTGTTTGACCTTGCCAAAAGTATTTAACTCTTTCAGGATTGGTCAGATCTTTATGAAACTTGTAAATAACAAGGAGGGATATAATGTTTTAGCCTAAGATGGGTTTGACACTTGTTAGATGGGTTTGACACTTGTTAGATCATAGTAATTTTCCCTTGACATGATTCTTCCAGGGTTGATTGCATGTAGAAAAAAAATCAAAGCACTGGCAGTACTATTTGGTTTATTGCCTGAAAAAAGTCCAGAACCTGGACTAAAAATTTGTTTCTTTAGCGCTTCAATGATTTGTAGGGGCATAAATATACCATATTTACCATATGTATTCCAACATAGAGTTTGCTTGAATTGAGGTTTTACGTCCCCAACAACACTATTTAGGTCATTTTGGAGACATTGCTTCCAATTTTGTGGGACTTTTACCCGAAACTGAGATGAAATGACATCTCAAGCCCTGCCACCCAATGAAACCAAAAGGTTATTTGCACTGGACAGTCTGACTCGCACCACACGCAGCTCAATCTATTTCTTCAAGCCCCGATGGGCGGGGTTGATCTGACAGAGAGGCTTGAGCAAATGGTGTAAACTCAGATGAGATGCCGCAGAATGCAGCATATCATCGGGGTCTACACTGTTTGCCACTAATCCAGTAAATTTTAGAAACACCAACGGGTAGTAAATTGTACTTGTTAAAATTTTAAAACAAATATTGTAAGGAGTTGAGGTGTGAAAATATTTAGGGTAAATACAGCATATCCAGGCCTCCATAGCCTAGTGGATTTAATAATAATTAGGTCTCTCACCCCTGTGATTTGAGCCAGGCTCAGGTCACATGTGAGATGCCAAGTTCTGCAACGGAAGATCAGGTGGTTTTTCTCCGGGTACTCCAGTTTTGCCCACCTCTGATTTACGATCGGCTCAATTTGAGTGAAATAATCTTGAAAGGGCCGTAAAACCAAAAATAAAAACAAATACAGCACATCTTGAGGAAAAATGAAATACTGCCATACTACATGTACAATATGATACATTGGTAGCAATGTGTCAGTCATAATAACAGGTCAATTTCTCAGCTATTTCTTAGAATGGAATAACAGTAGATGTGTAGTGGACATCAAATAAATAATGATTTTTGTAACAGTAGGAAAGCATATCCATGCAATTTAATGCGTATTTCATTGTTGTCAAGATGAAAGTTTTTGATATTCTTCTTATTTCTGTGTACCACCTTATTGAGGCAGTTTTAATGAGCACCTGCAGTAAATGGTCAGAAACCGATCATCATCATGTAACGTCACTTTTCACGCAGAACAAGGAGTCTGATCAGGACCTGCACTATTTGCTAACAGAATTTTCCGTCAAAAATAGAATAAAAACGAAAAAAATATGTGTGACACCCCTTATATGACAAATGGACTTGCCCAACATATAGCAGTGAAAGAATCCACAAGTATACAATGGGTTAAGAGACTAAACTAGTGCTGTAAAGTGTGATTGAGTACTTGAAACATGCAACAAATGGTCAGATTTAGAAATTCTTATATGTTGCAAACTTTCAGGAGAAACTGGTTTAGCTTAAACAGTAGCATTGCTGGCCTCAGCAGCTAGTCGGATGCACGTCTGACTTGAGACCTGGAGGACGCAGGTTCGATACCTGCTGGGGTCAGCAACAGTCTTTCGTAGAGATTAATCATGAAATCTTTTCTACTGTGATTCTCTCCCTTTTGCTGATTCAAGAAGGGCAGTTGTCAGAATATGTACTGTACTGTTAAACCGCTTATGTATATGCCTACCCAGGAAAAGTGTGGATAGGTAAACTGACCAGCTTGATATGATGTTGACTGGGCTGTTAAAATCCAAAACAAACAAACAGTAACATTAACTGCGACTGAGGTCATTAATTAGTGGTGTAGTTTCTTGAGATGTCACTGACATCTCAGCACTGTGGCACAGTGAAAAAACATCGGATTTGAGATCGAGAGGTAGCCAGGTCGATCCCTGCAAGCGCCAAGTGTTGTTTCCATGAGGATGAAGCTTTATCCAAATTGCACGAAATTGGAAACAATGTCTCCAAAATGTCCTAAATAGTGTTGACGGGAACGTTAAACTTCCAATCAAACAAGTGAACAATTATAAATCAGGCTGTTTGAGTTTCAGCTGAAATCATATGGGCCCTGTCAAGCGATTTTTGTACTTATCGCCTATGCGAGCAGCGAAGGTTCAGGCGAGCCTGCACATCCGCGCAGTCTCGTCAGAACCTTCGCTGCTCGCTCATACAAGCAGTGAATCAAGAGGAACCCTCAGTCAGAAAGCCATATCCCTGGCCCCTCTGAATGGCAGGGCACGCGCAGTTAAAATTTGTCATGACGGAATGCTCGAAGACACAAATTCGCTTGGCGGGGCTCATATATCATTGATTATTTTGAAGTTCAGACTGAGATATTTTGTTGGTGATTGGGCAGGTAAAGTTTACTGAGATCACAGTTTGTCAATGATCTGACAGGCATAGTTCACTGAGGTCATTAATTTTGTCAGTGATCAGACATGCTAAGTTTACTGAGATCATTTGTCAGTGATCAGATGGGCAGATTTTAGTGAAATCATTTGTCTGTGATCAGATAGACAGAGTTTACTGAGATCATTTTTCATTGATCGGATGGACAGAGTTTTAAGTGAGATCATTTTTCAGAGATCAGATGGTCTGAGTTTACCGAGATCATTTTTCAATGACAGAGTGTTAAGTGAGATTATTTTTCATTGATCAGGCGGAGCATTTCAGTTGTTTCTTGCTGTCGAGTCCTCATCGTTGTTTCATCTCTGTGGTTGTTTTGATTTTTGTGTTCACGGAGATGTTGCACTGATGAGTTAGGAGGCCTTCATGCAAACTGATTATATTATTTGTCTTAATCGCTATGGAAGTAAGGGCTTGGATTGTGGCCACGTAAAATCGATATAAGCCCCCCAGTGGAATTTGTTTCCGCTGACCGTTCCAAGGCAGTTGCGGTTTATTTTTGTTAGCTTCTTTTTGGTGTTTGTGTCGCTTATATTATTTTATTTTGGATAGCCTATTGGCCATTTTGTGGGAAAGTAACTCGTCACCTTAGTGCAAAAACGGGTTAACTGACATTTTTTCACAAAATCACTTTTTTTGATAAAATAGTGTACTATATCATGATACATGTATATAAGAATTATCTCAGTTGACCTATGATTGGAAATTGTATTTTTTGCAAAAAAGCAAAAAAGGTTATCTACAAGCTAATATTTTTTTGGTGCAAAAACGGGATAAGTACACTTATCCTCTTTTTGCACCAAGTTATTTCTATATAGCAATACAAAAAACTTGGTGCAAAAACAGTACAGGCATTAATAAGCCCTTCTTTTAAAGCTCTTTTTTTAAACTATCTTAAAATACATCTTTCTTTTAAACATAATCAAATATTTGTAACTTATGTGTTTTTATTTGAAACCCTGCCACTATGATAATGAAATATTTTGGCGCGAAGAGAGCGAACCAGGAATGTTGCTGGGGACAAAATAGAAAAAGACATCTAAGAATAGGGGTCTGGGGCTCCTCCCCCAATGGGGGTTATGGGAACGGTGCCCCTTATGGGGGACCATGGGACAAAGGCAACCCCCCTCACCCTGGCGAACACGAAAAATAATAGAACAATTAACGAGTTCTCCAAGGTTTTTTACTCTTTTTTCCCTTTAACAAGCTCATACTTGTGGATCCAATGTGTACGCACATACGTACATTGAAGCTACGCCCCTGGGAGCTATAGTACTTTACAGTGTGACATCACTTTAAATTTAATGTCATCATAAAATGCAAAAATGGTTATTGAAATTTCTGACAGAATGGATGTGAAAATTCTTGAATCCCTAAAAAAGACAAACCCTCCAAGCACTAAGCATATTTAGCAGATAGCGTTTTCAGTGTTTTTTTTTTCAGGGGTGTTAGGTTGAGTAAGTTTCAGAAATTCATACAGAAAATATAGTTGAAGTTTCTGCAAACAGTGAAGGCCCAATTTAAATCTGATGCCATTCTGTGGCATCTGATCTGGGCCTGCAACGTTTGCCAATTAACAACAATAATAATAATAATATTATGATAATCAACCTTATTTATAGAAGGTAACACATTTAGTACTAGTACTAATCTTCCATGTGGCCCTCTTTTCCTGGGTAGGAACCAGTGTGGCTCTTGCAAGGATCGAACCCGGTACCTCTCGATCTCAAATCCGATGCTTTACCACTGCACCACAGCGCTCCACAAACAACTGTTTGGGGTTTCCCATATAAAATGGGATAACCCATTAATGACAAGTAGAATCTTCCACCTATGACGTGGGCAACGTCCCTTTTCAAGTTAGCCATGCCCATTTCTGACTTTACAGTGTAGATCCTGATCAGATGACAGAAGCCATCTGATCAGGATCTACACTGCTTGCAAAGGTAGGGAAAAGCAGGATAAGGGTTAAGTGGCATCTGTTTAATTATCCCCTTGAAAGAAAGTTGCGATGGGAATATAGCACCGCTGTCATGTGTCCCGTGTGTGTGTGTGTCCGGAACCTTGTGAATAGGATAGAAGACAAAGCTTTCATAATAGAAGCATTCGATGCAACATGTAGGTCAGAGCTATCTATAAAGTCTGGTCAGAAATTGTGTGCTCGGTTTGGCAAACACCGAATACCAAGATCAGATTGTGACGCAGAATTTGGCGTCTACTCAACCGGCTGCTTAGGGAATACACTGTTTGCTTAAATACTGACAAGGGTTAAACCAATGTCAGGTTGCCGCCATCATGAAAGGATAACAAAAACAGTATCTGTCACTCGCTGTCACGTGACAACTTTCGGAACATTCCATTCATAAAACTGTTAGAAATGGACTTTTACACATATGTTTGCCAAGTTATTTCTTTCTGCGATATAATGTTACTCTTCACACTTCTGCTTAGAGCTTAAAT
This sequence comes from Lucinisca nassula, assembly GCA_963580285.1. NCBI lineage: Eukaryota > Metazoa > Mollusca > Bivalvia > Lucinida > Lucinidae > Lucinisca > Lucinisca nassula. The sequence goes on from OY757013.1 coordinate 16,413,815, forward strand.
TTTAGAACCAAGAGCAACACTTTTAAGGGTCATACCGTTATTAGACATACAGCATAGACGCAGATTGGGTAGACAGTACATTTCGTCTGATCAGGGTCGGCACTGTTCACCTTACATACAGCAACATTTTAGAACATGATTCAGGCCTGTACGCATACTCTAAAAAGGGAGGAGGGGTGCGAATTTCGAGTGTTTTGCAGAGGGTGAAATACTGCATGAATCTAAGATAATTCAAAAAAAGAGGGGAGGGCGCGTTTACACCCCTTCCCACTCTGTGTACGGACCTGCATCAACAGGTACAATGATTTGTTTGTTTGATTGTATTGGAGTTTAACAGCCCAGGCAAAACTATGTAGGTCATTTTTGAGCAGGTCAGTTTACTGATCCACACTTTTTCTGGGCAGGCTTATACGTAAGGGAATAACCAGTACAGTGCACATTCTTTCGCAAGAAACAAACAACCGCCCTTCTCGAATCAGCAGAAGGGACTGGTAGAATGAACTAGCCATTAGGATAACACATCCATGCGAAATAGTGCATTCTTTCATATCTCCAAAATGGTGAAATTTCTCATAAAAAATTGATATTTTTTTTATTTTTACTCCAAACATAGGTTGTTGGTGCTCGTTAGAACCGCCTCATTGAGGCGGTTCTAACGAGTACCCACAACCTATGTCTTGGAGCAGAAATAAGAAAAATAATGTATACCCCCGTAAACCCCAGTTTTCTCTATATAAAGTGGGAAAATATCTGAGGGTCACTGATGAGGCCTAATTGGCCGAAACTAGCTAGTCTGGCCCAGAAAACATGTTCTCTCCATATTTTTCAGTTCTGTGGTGTATTCCTTGCTTCCAAAGGATAACCCTTTTATAGAACATATTTAGGGGGGTCTTCATTTCTCGGACTTGTTCCCGTGATGGCTATTTTGTTTAAACCTTGTCGCTGAAGGGGCTCTGTTATTCAGTAGCTTGGATTCAGTAGTGGGACTGAGCGAGGAGGAACAATAACAGTGTAGATTCTGATCTGCAGAAGACATCGACTGATATACACTGTTTGGAAAGGAGCAGTAAAATGTTATACATGTAATAACTTTTCCAGCACATATTTTCCTCCATATGAGGTTAAGTATTGTCAATGAAATATTGTTAATTCAGAAAGGTGAATCTGTTGAGCTGGTTGAATATATGTGTATACAGAAGGGTAAATAAACACATTAACAAATGATAAGTAAACAATTTTGAAAACCTTGAAGGAAAATGCTACAAGTGTAACAACAAGAAGGTCATTTTTTTTTTTTTGCAGACAAAAATTGCACTGAATCCTTTTCTTATAACGAAGCTTTTTAATGAGTACCTACAATCTACGTCATAATGCAGTTTTCCTGTTGCTTGTTATTGTCCGCGTGACTATCACTGACCATGTACAAAACCCAGGTACCGGTTATTTACAGCAGTGTTTAGTCTTCACACTGTGACATCAGAGCTCTGTAAAAAGTAAAATCTGGACTGGGCTTGTGAACGAGGTATTGACTTATCAATCGACCCAAAGAAAATCTGGACTGGGCTCCTGTACGAGGTATTCGCTTATCAATCGACCTAAAGATACTAAGCACAGAAGCTTCCCGCCTGCTATTTACAGGAGTACTGGTAAACCGCTTAGAGGATCGGCAAAGCGCTGCGAGTCGGACTGTCCATGCTTATAAATAAACCCTATTGGTTTCATAGGGCGACAGGGCTTGAGATGTCATTTCATCTCAATGTCGGGTAAGTCCCAGAAAATTGGAAGCAACGTCTCTAAATGACCTATACAGTGTTGATGGGGATGTTAAACCTCCAATCAAACAAGCAAGTGGCATTGCTTCCAATTTTGTGGAACTTTTACCTAACATTGTGATGACAAACCCTGCCGCCCAATAAAACCAATAGAGTTGACACGCATGGACAGTCTGACTCGCACTACTTTGTCTGGGTAGGCTTAGATCCTTTAAGCAGTTTACCAGTACTAATGTGCAGTCAGTTCCAGCTCTGCATGGAAGCTTCATGCAGCCCAATCTATTTCTCCATGCGCCAAAGGACTGGGGCCTATCTAAGCTTGTTGCTTAAGAAATAAATATAAATGGCCATAGTAGGAAACTAGACTGCTCTTTTTCTGCTGCTTTTGAATGATTTGAAGTTAAATGAAAATCTTTACATGATGCATTATGATTTGCTCAAGTGCATCACATTTCCAAAAACAACATTGAACACCTTACTTGACAAAGTAAAAAGTTGAGATTTCATGGATATTCATCAATTTATTTATAAAGGTACTGGAAAAGGTAGGACACTATGGACTTTACTTTTTGTTGACCATAAGCCTCTTTCTAAAATAAAGTCATTAAATTAAATATTATCTTTATATTATTAGTTCAATAATTGTTTTATACAACAAAAATTGGTGCAAAAACAGAATATGTGCTTTTATCCTCTTTTTGCACCAAACATATAGTGTGCTAGAATATGATAAGGGCACTTGTCCTGTTTTTGCACCAAAAACTTCAGAAGCCATTTCAGGTTAAATGATTTTATTTTTCAATTTATTCTTTTGTTTTCAAAGTTGAAACTTTGTTACTTATACAGTTGAGTAATAACATATTGTCAATGTTTTTATTCCTAAAATTGTTTGCTTTTCGCAAAAGGTACAAATAATGGAACGTTTTTTCTCCGTCCTGTAAATTTTGAAATATGCAGATAACCCGTTTTTGCACCAAGGTGACGAACTGTCCTTTTGGCTTTCCGCTGTTGGTGTTTCCTTTGGGGTCTGTTGCTTCATGTTTATGTTTCTTTCCTTTTGGTGTCTCTGATGGGAGCTGTGGGTTATTTGTACCAATTCCTGATCATTGCCTTCACTTCTGTTTTAATGAGATCATTTGTCAGTGATCAGATGGGCAGAGTTTACTGAGATCATTTGTCAGTGATCAGAATGATGTACTGATCATTTTTCAGTGATCAGATGGACAGAGTTTATTGAGATCATTTGTCAGTGATCAGGCAGGCAAAGTTTTGTCAGTGATAGAGTTTACTGTGGCAAGTAGAGTTTGCTGAGATCATTAGACACTGTCTATGCTAAAATTCAGACTGGTAAGTGTTTACTGAGATCATTCATCAGCGATCAGACAGACAGAGAGTTTACTTAGATCATAAAAGTCAGTGACAGGCAGAGTTTACTGAGAGCTTGACAGGTAGAGTTTACTCAGATCATTGTTACTGATCAGAAAGTTTCAGTTTATTAAGATCATTGTCATTGAGCAGAAGTTTCAGTTTACTGAGATCATTGTCAGTGATCAGACAGTTTTAGTTTACTGAGATCACTACCGTATTAGTGATCAGATAAGTGAAGTTTACTATGATCATTGTCAGTGCTCAGACTGGAGGTAGACCATACTGAGATTATCTGTGATCAGACAGGGAGAGATCATAGATCATTTGTCAGTTATCAGACAGGTAGAGATCACTGAGATCATTGTTTTGTCATTGATCAGAGCAGCAGCATTGTCGATGATTACTTCTTATTTTAGACAAGTAGAATTCCCCAAGTTTGTGATCATTGATCAATGATTATTTTAAAATTCAGGCCCGGGGAAAATCCTCAGTCTAATGATACCTAGCACAAGCAGAAAGCATAACTGCCAATTGCGACTGTGAGTTAACCAGGAAACGGTTACAAGATCATTTGCCAATGATATTTCATAGTGCAGTGATTACGAGTTTTGTACGGAAACGGGATACTGGCAAACAGTGCAGGGCCCCAGATTGATCAAGACCTACACTGTTTGCAAAAATATTCAGCCCTTTTCCAAATAAATTGTAAAGATAACCTGACACCAATATATTTTGAAATGGACTCCTGCTATAATATTTAATAAGGAGGAAGATTCCATTCATTGTAAAATGGGATTAATGCTCTGCATGCTGGGTATTTTTTTCGCAGCAGACAGCATTTTGAAATATTTTCTAATTTTCCCAGAAAACAGGTATGGAGACAATTTGCATGAGATGTCAAGTCCTGTTTCCTGAGAGAATTAAGAAAAATATCAACAATTTAGAAATTGTCGTCTGCTGAATTCATGTAGAGAGTGCTTTGTTTGTCTATCAAAGTTAACCCTTCTCTTGCTGAATATTCATTTTAGCCACACCCATTTCTGTCTATAAACCAATCAAATCACTTGATGTAATTTATTCCTACAAATTCATAAACTGAATGCCAAACAGTGTAGATCCTGATCAGATGGCTTCTTCAGAAGCCATCTGATCTGGATCTACGCTGTTTGCAATGATAGGGGTTGTCGTCAACAGCAAGATAAGGGTTAATTGAGCCAAATTGTAGAACAAATGCTTTACACGTTAGGTCTTTTTTATGCATAGTGCAGCCCCAGATCAGACCTTGCAGAATCAGTATCTGATTAGGGTCCTTCCTTGTCATTTTCCTAAACAATTCAACCTGTTTCCACAATGGTGGGGGCCCCCGCCCATAGGGGCTTGAAGAAATATATGGGCTTCATGATGCTTCCACGCAGAGCTGAATCCGGCCCTCACACTAGTACTGGTAAACTGCTTAGAGGATGTAAGCTTGTTCAGGAACCGCGGTGCGAGGGGGACTGTCCATGCCAATAAACCCTATTGGTTTCATTGGGCGACAGGGCTTGAGATGTCATTTCATCTCAATGCCAGGTAAAAGTCCCACAAAATTGGAAGCAACATCTCCAAAATGACCTTTACAGTGTTGACGGGGACGTTAAACCTCAAATCAACCAACCAAATCAACAATGGTGGGAGATTCAATTCAGTACAAAATGGGTTAATAATTATTTAATGTTTAAATAAAACACAGAACATGCAGCTCAGTTAAAGAAGACAACAGTAGAATAAATCAAGAGACTATTGATCACAGGATTCCAGTGCTTAACACTTCAAGCACTGCTGAAAATTCTTAGAGCAGATGGAAATCTCATTTTTGAATACTGGTGGAAGGGCATATAGTGTGACCCCTGTCAGTTAGTCTGTCTCTCTATCTGTGTCCAAGATGTCATTTACAATTTCTTCAGTGTCACAACTGCTAGGCACGGGCATCCCTTTTACTTGGCCACATTTCTATTGTTTGAATTGTTTTTCAGAGAAAATAAGGCTTGACATTTCATGTGACTCATCTGCCCAGCAGATGATTCACATGTAATGTCAAGCTTTATTTTTGCTGAAAAATAAGAAAAAAAAAATGAAAATGTTGTCTGCTATTAAAATGTTCTTAGTGTTTGTTGCTGGAGTGTAAATGACAGACAGAACAGAGTCAAAAGCAGTAATTAGACAGGAAATTGGAGAGATAATTGGTAATTTAATAGTTGATCTACTGGTTATACCCTGGGGAGGAAGTCTCATTGTTTACTGGGCGGTCAAATGGTCAACAGTCGAGGCTGCTGCTGAAGTGGCCAACTGACCAGACATGACACTCTCACAGTTTAGTAAATATATAAACATTTATTGAACACAGAAAATGTGCCATCATATTTATATCACATTAACAAGTCATGATGTATCTTGAAAACCCCAGTTTTTATAGAGAAAATTGAGGTTTACTGGGGTATTTATTCATTTCACAATTTTTGTTCAAAGACAGGTTGTGGGTATCCATTGGAACTGCCTCATGGAGGCAGTTGTAATGAGCACACATAATTTTTTTTTTTTTTTTGGTTTGGGTTTTACGGCCCTTTCAAGATTATTTCACTCATATTGAGCCGATCGTTAATCAGAGGTGGGCGAAAACCGGAGTACCCAATGAGCACACATAATCTATAGTTGGGGTACTCCTTAGAACCATAGCCCCCGCCCATCGGGGCTTGAAGAAATATATGGGCTGCATGATGCTTCCACGCAGAGCTGAGTCCGACCCACACAAGAGTACTGGTAAACCGCTTAGAGGATCTAAGCCTGCCTAGGCAAAGTGATGCGAGCCGGACTGTCCATGCTTATAAACCTTATTGGTTTCATTGGGCGACAGGGCTTGAGATGTCATTTCATCTCAATGTCAGGTTAAAGTCCCACAAATTTGGAAGCAACGTCTCCAAAATGACCTTTATAGTGTTGACGCAAAATTAAACCTCAAATCAAACAAACAAAAAAAACTTCTTAGAACCAACTCAAAATTGACCCCATAATCTGTATTTGATGCATTAGAACTGCCTCATTGCTGCCTCATTGAGGCAGTTCTAATGAGCATACATAATATGTAGTTGTCGGTACTTGTTAGAGCCACTTCAAAATTGAGGCACCCATAACCTATATTTGATGCATATCACATACAGTTATTTTCATCAGAAAAAAGGTCATTTCACCCACACAGGAGTGTTAAAGTTTGACCTTCTGAACCAGGAAAAGTCCTGAATTTGCAAACAGTGTAGATCCAGATCAGATGGTTTCTTCAGTAGCCATCTGATCTGCATCCACACTGTTTGTCATTTCGTTTGTGAATTTGCAAGAATAAATTGAGTCATGTATTTTGATTGGTCCATAGTCTAAATTGATAGATGCAAAATTAATTTATTCAGCAGGACAAGGATTAACCCTTATCTTGCTGAATATTCATTTAAGCCACACTCATTTCTGTCTATCAACCAATCAAATTACTTGATGTAATTTATTGCTACAAATTCATAAACTGAATGCCAAACAGTGTAGATCCTGATCAGATGGCTTCTTTAGAAGCCATCTGATCTGGATCTACACTGTTTACAAAGATAGGGGTTGTCGTGAACAGCAAGATAAGGGTTAACCTAATGAGAAAATAGACAATCCTCAGTAAAAGCATATTTGAGCTTTTGTTTGTTTGTTTGATTTGATGTTTGACGTCCCCGTCAACACTATATAGGTCATTTCGGAGATGTTGCTTCCAATTTTGTGGGACTTTTACCTGACATTGAGATGAAATGACTTCTCAAGCCCTGTCGCCCAATGAAACCAATAGGATTTATAAGCATGGGCGGTCCGACTCGCACCGCTTTACCTGGGCAGGCTGAGCCACTAAGCGGTTTACCAGTAGTTGTGTGCGGTCGGATTCAGCTCTGCGTGGAAGCATCATGCAGCCCATTTATTTCTTCAAGCCCCGATGGGCGGGGGCCGGCATATTTGAGCTTACTCATAAGAAAAGGCCTGTAACCTTTTCCAATTGTTCATTTGTTTGTATTGGAGTTTAACGTCCCAGTCAACACTATTTAAGTCATTTTGAGCCAGTCAGTTTACCTATCCACACTTCTCCAGGGCAGGCTTATACATAAGCGGTTAACCAGTACAGTGCACATTCTTGTGCCAGAAACTGACAACTGCCCTTCTTGAATCAGCATTGCTGTACCACAACTCCAGGTAAGGCACTTTTTATACCCCTGGCATACGAAGTATGCAATGGGGGTATATAGTTTTTGTCTTTTCCGTCTGTCTGTCTGTCTGTCCGTAAACAATTATTTTGTGTCAAAGATATCTCAGGAACTGCTTCACATAGAAACTTGAAATTTTGCACACATGATCAGTATGACTACTTGTATTGTGGGAAAGAAAATAAGGGCCAAGGGGTCAGGCCTTTTAGAGTTATTTCCCTTTGTAGTTCTTGCTGTTTAATAGTGTATATTTTTATTTTGTGTCAAAGATTTCTCAATAACTACTGTACATAGAAACTTGAAATTTTGCAAACATGATCAGTATGACTAGTTGTATTGTGGGAAAGAAAATAAGGGCCAAGGGGTCAGGCCTTTTAGAGTTATTTCCCTTTGTAGTTCTTGTTTCAGCTGAGGTGATGGCACTGGCCAATTATTTTGTGTCAAAGATATCTCAGGAACTGCTTCACATAGAAACTTGAAATTTTGCACACATGATCAGTATGACTACTTGTATTGTGGGAAAGAAAATAAGGGCCAAGGGGTCAGGCCTTTTAGAGTTATTTCCCTTTGTAGTTCTTGCTGTTTAATAGTGTATATTTTTATTTTGTGTCAAAGATTTCTCAATAACTATATACTGTACATAGAAACTTGAAATTTTGCAAACATGATCAGTATGACTAGTTGTATTGTGGGAAAGAAAATAATGGCCAAGGGGTCAGGCCTTTTAGAGTTATTTCCCTTTGTAGTTCTTGTTTCAGCTGAGGTGATGGCACTGGCCAATTATTTTGTGTCAAAGATATCTCAGGAACTGCTTCACATAGAAACTTGAAATTTTGCACACATGATCAGTATGACTACTTGTATTGTGGGAAAGAAAATAAGGGCCAAGGGGTCAGGCCTTTTAGAGTTATTTCCCTTTGTAGTTCTTGCTGTTTAATAGTGTATATTTTTATTTTGTGTCAAAGATTTCTCAATAACTACTGTACATAGAAACTTGAAATTTTGCAAACATGATCAGTATGACTAGTTGTATTGTGGGAAAGAAAATAAGGGCCAAGGGGTTAGGCCTTTTAGAGTTATTTCCCTTTGTAGTTCTTGTTTCAGCTGAGGTGATGGCACTGGCCAATTATTTTGTGTCAAAGATATCTCAGGAACTGCTTCACATAGAAACTTGAAATTTTGCACACATGATCAGTATGACTACTTGTATTGTGGGAAAGAAAATAAGGGCCAAGGGGTCAGGCCTTTTAGAGTTATTTCCCTTTGTAGTTCTTGCTGTTTAATAGTGTATATTTTTATTTTGTGTCAAAGATTTCTCAATAACTACTGTACATAGAAACTTGAAATTTTGCAAACATGATCAGTATGACTAGTTGTATTGTGGGAAAGAAAATAATGGCCAAGGGGTCAGGCCTTTTAGAGTTATTTCCCTTTGTAGTTCTTGTTTCAGCTGAGGTGATGGCACTGGCCAATTATTTTGTGTCAAAGATATCTCAGGAACTGCTTCACATAGAAACTTGAAATTTTGCACACATGATCAGTATGACTACTTGTATTGTGGGAAAGAAAATAAGGGCCAAGGGGTCAGGCCTTTTAGAGTTATTTCCCTTTGTAGTTCTTGCTGTTTAATAGTGTATATTTTTATTTTGTGTCAAAGATTTCTCAATAACTACTGTACATAGAAACTTGAAATTTTGCAAACATGATCAGTATGACTAGTTGTATTGTGGGAAAGAAAATAAGGGCCAAGGGGTTAGGCCTTTTAGAGTTATTTCCCTTTGTAGTTCTTGTTTCAGCTGAGGTGATGGCACTGGCCAATTATTTTGTGTCAAAGATATCTCAGGAACTGCTTCACATAGAAACTTGAAATTTTGCACACATGATCAGTATGACTACTTGTATTGTGGGAAAGAAAATAAGGGCCAAGGGGTCAGGCCTTTTAGAGTTATTTCCCTTTGTAGTTCTTGCTGTTTAATAGTGTATATTTTTATTTTGTGTCAAAGATTTCTCAATAACTACTGTACATAGAAACTTGAAATTTTGCAAACATGATCAGTATGACTAGTTGTATTGTGGGAAAGAAAATAAGGGCCAAGGGGTAAGGCCTTTTAGAGTTATTTCCCTTTGTAGTTCTTGTTTCAGCTGAGGTGATGGCACTGGCCGGAGTAATACGTGCCCCACTGGGCACTTTTGTCTAGTTTCATCTGAAAAATACTGATATTTTTCTTATCATAAGTTGTGGGTAATTCATTAGAAACACCTCGGTTCTGTCTCGCATTTCTGTCTAGGCTCTGGTGAGCCTGCGCATAAGCTTTTGTTGCTTGCCTATGCTATGAGTAGTCAGTTAATTTGATTGATGTTTTGCATAATATTGTCAAAGCATAATACATTCTAAAACTGATGGAGTGCCATGGCTCTTTGACAGTATATTTGACTATGGTAAATAGTTGATGCTTTTCAACCAATTAGATTTAGAGAGTTCTAATTAGGGCCCCGCACTGAAAGTGTGGGTGCCCTATAGTAATCACTCTGTCCGTCCGTCTGTCTGTCTGTCTGTCCGTCTGTCCGTCCACAAATTTTTTATTAGCTCACCTGTCACGTAGTGACATGGTGAGCTTTTGTGTTCACTTTTTGTCCGTCGTCCGTCGTGCGTGCGTCCGTCCGTGCGTCCGTGCGTCAGTGCGTCCGTCCGTAAACAATTTCAAATAAGTATATCTCTAATACACCATGGTCAATCTTGATCAAATTTCATGAGAAGCATCATCAGATAGGGGGAAAGGCTGCATAAGGTTTTTGGGCTGATCAGATTGGAATTCTGGTTGCCATGGCAACATATAGCTCCCATAGACTTACAATGGGAAAAAATTAAAATACCTTCTTCTCTGAAACCACTGGGCCCAGAGCTTAGATATTAAGCTTGTAACAATGTCAAGTGGTCACCTACATAAATCCTGCCAATCATGCCCCTGGGGTCCAAATTGGCCACGCCCTGGGGCCCCTTAACTCCTATAGACTCATAATGGAAAAAAAAAAGCTTCAAAAATCTTCTTCTCTGAAACCACAGGGCCCAGAGCTTAGATATTTGGCATGTAGCAACAGCAAGTGGTCACCTACATAATTCCTGCCAATCATGCCCCTGGGTTCCAAATGGGCAACGCCCCGGGGCCCCTTTGCTCCCATGGACTCATAATGGAAAAAACCTTAAAAAAATCTTCTTCTCTGACAGTGCAGGGCCAGGAGCTTAGGTATTTAGCATGTAGCAATGGCAAGTGGTCACCTACATAAATCCTGCCAATCATGCCCCTGGGGTCCAAGTTGGCCACACCCCAGGGCCCCTTAGCTCCCATAGACTCATAATGGAAAAAAAGCTTCAAAAATCTTCTTCTCTGAAACCACAGGGCCCAGAGCTTAGATATTTAGCATATAGCAAAGGCAAGTGATCACCTACAAAATTCCTGCCAATCATGCCCCTTGGGTCCAAATGGGCCACGCCCCAGGGCCCCTTAGCTCCCATAGACTCATAATGGAAATAAAAGCTTCAAAAATCTTCTTCTCTGAAACCACAGAGCCCAGAGCTTAGAAATTTAGCAGGTAGCAACAGCAAGTGGTCACCTACATAATTCCTGCCAATCATGCCCCTTGGGTCCAAACGGGCCACGCCCTGGGGCCCCTAAGCTCCTATAGACTCATAATGGAAAAAAGTTTCAAACAGCTTCTTCTCTGAAACCACAGGGCCCAGAGCTGAGTTATTTAGCATGTAGCAATGGCAAGTGGTCACCTATATAAATCCTGCCAATCATGCCCCTGGGGTCTAAATGGGCCACGCCCCGGGGCCCCTTAGCTCCTATAGACTCATAATGGAAAACAAAGCTTCAAAAATCTTCTTCTCTGAAACCACAGGGCCCAGAGCTTAGTTATTTAACATGTAGCAACGGCAATTGGTAACCTTCATAATTCCTGCCAATCATGCCACTGGGTTCCAAATGGGCCATGCCCCGGGGCCCCTTTGCTCCCATAGACTCATAATGGAAAAAAGCTTCAAAAATCTTCTTCTCTGAATTCACATGGCCCAGAGCTTAAATATTTAGCACATAGCAACAGCAAGTGGTTACCTACATAATTCCTGCCAATCATGCCCCTTGGGTCCAAACGGGTCACGCCCCGGGGCTTCTTAGCTCCTATAGACTCATAATGGAAAAAAAGCTTAAAAAATCTTCTTCTCTGAAACCACTGGGCCCAGAGCTTAGATATTTAGCATGTAGCAATGGCAAGTGGTAACCTACATAAATCCTGCCAATCATGCCCCTGGGGTCCAAATGGGCCACGCCCCGGGACCCTTAGCTCCCATAGACTCATAATGGAAAAAAGCTTCAAAAATCTTCTTCTCTGAAACCACAGGGCCCAGAGCTTAGATATTTGGCATGTGGCAATGACAAGTGGTCAACTACATAAATCCTGTCAATCATGCCCCTGGGGTCCAAATGGGCCTTACCCTGGGGCCCCCTTATCTCCCCTAGACTTATAATGGAAAAAAGCTTAAAAAAATCTTCTTCTCTGAAATCACAGGGCCCAGAGCTTAGATATTTAGCATGTAAAAACGGCAAGTAATCACCTACATATTTCCTGCTTATCATGCCCCTGGGGTCCAAATGGGCTGCATCCCGGGGCCCCTTAGCTCCCATAGACTCATAATGGAAAAAAGCTTCAAAAATCTTCTTCCCAGAAACTGTGAAGCACAGAACTTAGATATTTAGTATCTAGCAACATAAAATAGCCAGCTACATAAATCCTGCTAACCGTGTCCCGGGGGTCAAAATTGGCCACGCCCGAGCCCATCAGCTCCAATAGACTTATAATGGAAAAAAAAAACACTTAAAAAATCTTCTTCTATGAAACCATTAGGCCCAGAGCTTAGACTTTTAGTATGTTGCAATGTCAAGTGGCCACCTACATAAATCCTGCCAGTTATGCCCCTGGGATCCAAATTGGCCACACCCCAGGTCATTTTGGAGATGTCTCTTCCAATTTTGTGGGACTTTTACCCGACATTGAGATGAAATTACATCGCAAGCCCTGTCGCGCAATGAAAACAATAGGGTTTATAAGCATGGACACCGCTTTCCTGAGCTCAGATATTTAGTATGTAGCAATGTCAAATGGTCTCCAACACTAATGATTTTCTAGTACACAGGTGAGCGATATAGGGCCATTGGGCCCTCTTGTCCTCCATAACTTTCTTATTCCTGGATGGATTTAAATATTACTTGGCAGAAATGTTAACCATAATGTGATGGAGTGTTACGCGCAAGACTCAGGTCCGTACCTCAAAGGTCAAGGTCATACTTAGAGGTTAAAGGTCTGTCTGTCCGTCTGTCCGTCCACAAATTTTTTTTATCCTCCATAACTTTCTTATTCCTGGATGGATTTAAATATTACTTGTCAGAAATGTTAACCATAATGTGATGGAGTGTTGCACGCAAGACTCAGGTCCGTACCTCAAAGGTCAAGGTCATACTTAGAGGTTAAAGGTCAAAAAAGGGTCTTTCCTGTGTCCAATTAATAACTTTGTTATTATTATTCCTGGATGGCAGAAGTGTTAACCATAATGTGATGGAGTGTTGCGTGCAAGACTCAGGTCCGTACCTCAAAGGTCAAGGTCATACTTAGAGGTTAAAGGTCAAAAAAGGGTCTTTCCTGTGTCCAATTAATAACTTTGTTATTATTCCTGGATGGATTTAAATATTACTTGGCAGAAATGTTAACCATAATGTGGCCCCGCACTGAAAGTGTGGGTGCCCTATAGTAATCACTCTGTCCGTCCGTCTGTCTGTCTGTCCATCTGTCCGTCCACAAATTTTTTTATCCTCCATAACTTTCTTATTCCTGGATGGATTTAAATATTACTTGGCAGAAATGTTAACCATAATGTGATGGAGTGTTGCGCGCAAGACTCAGGTCCGTACCTCAAAGGTCAAGGTCATACTTAGAGGTTAAAGGTCAAAAAAGGGTCTTTCCTGTGTCCAATTAATAACTTTGTTATTATTAGGGCCCCGCACTGAAAGTGTGGGTGCCCTATAGTAATCACTCTGTTCATCCGTCTGTCTGTCTGTCTGTCCGTCTGTCCGTCAACAAATTTTCCTACTCCTCTGATAGCGCTGCCGGGGCCCTAGTCAGTTTCACTGACAGCTCTAGTTAAATCACAATACATGAATATTGCGCAAAAAGTTGCCGACTCAGCACTAGCACTACAAACTTTTAACTCTTATCTTGCCGTTCACGACAACCCCTATCTTTGCAAACAGTGTAGATCCAGATCAGATGGCTTCTGAAGAAGCCATCTGATCAGGATCTACACTGTTTGGCATTCAGTTTATGAATTTGTAGCAATAAATTACATCAAGTAATTTGATTGATTGATAGACAGAAATGGGTGTGACGAAACTGAATATTCAGCAAGAGAAGAGTTAACCCTTGTCATGCTGAATGTTTCTGTTTACTCCACTCCTCCCCAATTTTCATTTCAATTTTTACCATGGAATCAGAAGCAGGATAGAAAACAGAATAGATCCTGATCAGTTTCTGTCCGAAACTTAAACACATTCAAATTAACTTACTTGACAGAAATGTTAACCATCATAATGATGATTTGTGGTGCATAAAACCAAGGTTCAGACTTTCAAAACAGGATATAACTGGGTTCAGCATGGAGAGGCTTAATTAACCCTTCTTGTACGAAATGGAATCTTCCTCCTTATATATAGCAGGAGTCCATTTCAAACTTAATGGGTGTCAGGTTGTGTTTTCATCCAAATTTTTTTGGGAAAATGGCTTAACTTTTATGCAAACAGTGTAGGCCCTTATCAGACGCCGCATTTTGGGGTTTCTGGCACTAAATGGGTAAATATAAATGATTTTGCAAAAAGAATAACTGAACAATGCAATATAAGGGGGAAGATTCTATTCAGTTTCGTTTGAATTGAGGTTTTACGTCCCTGTCAACACTATTTAGGTAATTTTGGAGACTTTGCTACTCATTTCGTGGGACTTCGGATGAAATAAAATCTAAAGCTTTACCGTCCAAAGAAAACAATAGGGTTTACATGCAGGGACGGTCTGACTGGCTCCACTTTGCCTGGGCAGGCTTAGACCTTCTAAGTGGTTTACCAGTACTCATGTCCGGTTGGTGGAAGCACCATGCAGCCCAATCTGTTACTCTAGGGGCCAAAATGGGTTAAGATTTCTCTCCAGAGGTTTAACTCCCATTTATAGTCAGTTTCACCTGACATTACCTGGTTGCTATGGCAACATGTGAAACCATGTTTACCAACAACAGTAAATCTTGCTTGATTGAAAAAAAGAAAATAATATTATGTCTAATAAAGATAAGACTGTTTGTGTCACTTAATGACAGGAGCTGGAACATATTATGTTTTTTTTTCTCTGGAAACTATCTGCCCATTTTAGATTGAAAATCCCAAAATGGGATATTTGCAATCAGTGCAGGGCCAGATCAGGTGCTGCAGAATGCGGCCTCTGATCAGGGCCTTCACTGGGCACATTTTCTAAATAAATTTTCTGAGAAAAAAACTCAACAATATCCCATTAAATTTTGAAAAGGAAGATTGTGTTTTGTTAAAAATGGGATAAGAAGTCGATTAAGGTGTCATGTTTCATGATGTTTAAGGTGACTTGATACACATAGCATACATACAATTTGACAGCCCCTCTACAATTTCCTTTAAAGGTGCATTATTGAGCTACCGGGTCTCAAAATGTTTTTCTGGTTTTTATCTTCAATGCATACTCCTTTGTCATGTGTACACTTTTGGAGCCAAATTCAGCTTCAGAACTTTGTGAAAATGGTCGTTTTCATTCGTGTTTACCCTTTGCTCTGAACATGTGTTTGGAATTTCTGTTCTAAAACTAAATCTGTCACTTTACACATACATGGCGACAGTATCTTCTCTGAGTGTCGTTACTTATGGCATGGTATTCAGCGTCATATTTTTTCCAATTCAGGCATGGCCTAAGCAAACAAGGCCAAAAATGAACGTCGCATAACGTCACATATGGGGATTCTATGTTTGTCACAAACTAAAAATAGATCTAACTAGTGTTCGAAACCTAGTTAGGGAATTCCTCTGAAACTGGTTTACCTGTCATCATAATTGTTCGCATTTTTGCATAAAATGGATTCATTTGTTGTTTTTTTTTTAAAGAAAAATACCGGCTATATGTATTTTATGTTTGGAAGCATTTTTTCCAGATAGCTCAATAATGCACCTTTAACCTGATTGAGCCCCTTCAATAATGGTTTTAAGCCCCCGCCCATAGGGGCTTGAAGAAATATATGGGCTGCATGATGCTTCCACGCAGAGCTGATTCTGGCCCGCACACTAGTACTGGTAAACCGTTTAGAGGATCTAAGCCTGTCCAGGAACCGCGGTGCGAGGCGGACCGTCCATGCTAATAAACCCTATTGGTTTCATTGGGCGACAGGGCTTGAGATGTCATTTCATCTCAATGTCGGGTAAAAGTCCCACAAAATTGGAAGCAACGTCTCCAAAATGACCTTTACAGTGTTGACGGGGACGTTAAACCTCAAATCAAACAAATCAATAATGGTTTTACACTAAAAGGAAAGGACTTGATCCTCAGGAGCAAACTCTTTCCTTGAAGAATAGACCCCTTTTGAAAGGGTTTGGGTAGGGGGAGGGCAATGATATATCTGAATGAGTTGCCTGTCCTGAAGATGTATTCATTCATCTCATAATTGAAAAGAAATATTGTATATTGCTGAAAGAGCTGAAATATCATTCCAGTTTCTTTATTTCATATTCTTTTGTTATGCCCCACCCATTCGAAGAATGGTGGAAGGGCATATAGTGTTGCCCCAGTCCGTTTTTGGTCTGTCTGTCCAAAACTTAAACACAGTCAAATTAACTTTCTTATATCTGGATGGATTTTAAAATTACTTGACAGAAAAGCTAACCATCATGAAATGATGTGTCACACACAAACCCAGGTTCGTACCACAGAGGTCAAGGTAGTACTTAAAAGGCAAGGGTCAAAAAATGGTCCCAAACTTAAACATGGTCAATAACTCTTATTTCTGGATGAATTTTGAAATGTTAACCATTATGAGATGATGTGTCATGTGCAAAACCCAGGTCCAGGTCCATACCTCCAAGGTCAAGGTTGTACTTGGGGGTCAAAGGTTAAAAAAGGGTCCGAAACTTAAACACAGTCAATAACTTGCCTATTTCTGGATGTATTTTGAAATTCCTTAACAGAAATGTTAACTTGTCGCTCTCAAAACCCGGGTCCAAACCTCCAAGGTCAAGGTCATAATTAGAGGCAAAAGGTCAAAAAAAGGATTTGAAACTTAACAAGGCCAATAACTTTCTTATTTCTGGATGGATTTTGAAATTATTTGGCAGAAATGTTAACCATCATGAAATGATGTGTAATGTATGAGCTCCAAGGTCAAGGTCATACTTAGAGGTCAAAGGTGCTTGGGTGCATCCAAAACCTAAACATATTTTCAGGCGGGTGTATCCGTGTCCTGTGGACGCATTTCTAGTAAGATACAGATTTTCCTAAAAAATGAAAAATAGAGTAACAGGTTGCTATGTGGGCTGTTGGTTGGAGTTGGGACATTATATAGAGCTCCTTACACCAATGGTCATTTACATATGAAATTTTTATAAAGAGCCTTTGGATTGTTACATAAATTTCACATGAAATGACTGGGCTTCTCCAGACTTTTGTATGAGTCTTTAAACTGAGGTCCCATCTTCATATGACCGTAGCTGGGTCTGCGCTTTTAGCTTAGTCCTATCTGTCCCAATAATTAAGATCATTATGGTAGCATGTCTTGTTGATTTGAAAATCTTCTCTGGAACAAAAAGGTCCACTGACCTTGAAGCCTGGGACTTGGGGCCTGCCCTATAAATTTTGTTCAAATGATGATTGTCATTGACTTGTTTTGGCAAGATCAAATTTGGTATTTGTTTGTGTCAGGGAAGGAAAAAGATAAACTAATAGCCCATTATTAGCTCACCTGAGAACTCATCTGAGCACAGTGCTCAAGGTGAGCTATTGTGAACACCCTGTGTCCATCGTACTTGAGCACGAATTGCTCAAAACCGTAGCCCCTCCAGTTTAAAATTCATCTTGCATGCAATTACTCTCTTTGGATTTTAGGAGAAAATAGAATTTTCAAGAACATGTAATCATAGCAACAGCTAAAGGGGCTCTTACACTGTCACGACTTTGACCACGATTGTCCACGACTGTCCACGACCAATTGGGACCATGAAAATCGTGGCAAATCGGGGCATACACGGTTCCGATTTCACTACCCTACGAATACTCACGACATTGCTACGACACTTCTACGAACAATCACGATTGCTGTACGATAATGGAGCCGATTTACAACGATCAGCTACGACCGACCACAATGTCTTACGATCCTCTAGGATTATTCTACGACTGCACCACGATTTCTCAAGATATCAGACGATCATACACGATTTCTTACGATCCCTGCAAGACTGCTCTACGACCAAGGCACGATGATCAAAGACTCAGTACGATCATGGAGGATTCGATACGATTTACTCACGATTAACCAAGACTTCTCCCGATTCGTCAGGATTTATAACGATCTGGGTATATAAAAGTGTTCATCAAATGCACAGTGCCATTCAGTTTCAACCATTTCTGTAGAGAGCACCTGACGAAAATGTTTTTGCAGCCAGGTCAAAGGCTTCTGTATCTTCAAAAATTTAGTTCAGCTCGAACAAGACATGATCGAAAATGACATTGCAATGGCTGAACAACTGGAGGTGCAGAGGAACAGGAGGGACAGGTGACAGTTGACCATAGTTACTTGGATAATTATATGTACAAAGTTACGTGGAGAAAGTAGTGCGTTCGACGTAGCGTCGGGATAAATCGTGCTAGCGTCGTCATCAATCGTAGTGCATTCCTGGTGAATCTTGCATTGTCGTGAGCAGTCGTCATGATATCGTAGTAGATCGTACGGCAGTCGCAACGGAATCGTAGAGGTATCGTAGATGATCTTGTCTCGTCGTAGCACAATCGTGGTAGAATTCAGTCACGATTAATCACGATTGGCCACGATTACCACGACGACGGCTCAAGACTGAGCTACGATTTCTCTACGACCGCTCTACGATTTGAAAAATGATGCCGACTCGTCACGAATGTTTTGAACATGTCCAAAACAGTCGTGGTCACTCCCGAACTATCACGATCAACCACGATTCCTCAAGATCTCTGCCGACTTCTCTACGACGTTGTTCACGATTTACCACGATTTAAAAAATCGTGGTGAGTCGTGGCCAAAATCGTGACAGTGTAAGAGCCCCTTAAGGTGCGTATTTTGTGATATTAACTGAAGAATAATAAGTTTTTGTCAGGTCTCCATAAAAACCTATGTTGTGGGTATTCATTAGAACGGCCTCGACGAGGCGGTTCTAATGAATACCCACAACATAGGTTTCTATGGAGAAATAAGGGAAACTATCCTCCATAGCATGCAGTTATCATAAAATACCCACATTATCTGTTGCTATGCGTGTAATATTCCTTTCTATGTTCTCTTTTCCCTGAAGACTTGTTGATTTTTCTTCTGCAAGTTTATGCACTTCTCCTTAGACACCCATCATGATTGGATAATAAATGGATTAGATTTTGTTGTTGCTTTAGAACTGCACATGCAGGAAAATCTCTTAATTCTGCTTTCTGTAATTACCATAAAACCTCTATTAGACGCCCATGCTTTAATAAACGCCCATCCCCCGATTTGGGTTGCAAAAATTGCCGATTTTTCAGCAATCTTTATCCCCAGACCGAATAGGTTCGGGGGATAAAGCGATCAGCCTGGCGTCTGTCCATCCGGTTGTCCATCCGTCCATCCATCCATAGACGCAACCTTGTGGTGGCCATAACTCCAATACCCTTTGAGATTCATTGATTGTTCTTGGCACAATTGTTCACAAGGCTAAGCAGGGTGTCATGCGCAAGAACTAGAACTCTGGCTGCCATAGTTTTTGAGTTATCTCCCCTTTTAATAAAATAGAATGACTACCTTGTGATGGCAAGAACTAGAACTCTGGCTGCCATAGTTTTTGAGTTATCTCCCCTTTTAATAAAATAGAATGACTACCTTGTGATGGCCATAACTCCAATACCCTTTGAGATATATTGATGGTACCTGGCATAATTGTTCAAAAGGCTGAGACGGCGTGTCATGTGCAAGAACCACAACTCTGGCTGCCATGGTTTTTGAGTTATCTCCCCTTCAAATAAAATTGAGTGACTATCTTGTGATGGCCATAACTCCAATATTCTTTGAGATATATTGATGGTACCTGGCACAGTTGTTCACAAGGCTGAGACGGCATGTCATGCGCAAGAACTGCAACTCTGGCTGACATGGTTTTTGAGTTATCTCTCCTTCCAATAAGATAGAATCACTACCTTGTGATATCTCCAATACTCTTTGAGATATATTGATGGTACTTGGTACAGTTGAACATGAGGTTAAGCAGGCGTGTCGTATGCAAGAACCACAACTCTGGGTGCCCTGGTTTTTCAATTATCTCCCCTGACAATATAACCTTGTGATGGCCATAACTCCAATACCCTTTGAGTTATATTGATGGTACTTGGCACAATTGTGGACAAGGTGGAGTTGGCGTGTCATGCCTTAGAACCACAGTTATCTCCCCTTCCAATATAATAGTATGACCACCTTGTGATCGCCATACCTCCAATACCCTTTGAGACAATGTTGATGGGTATTTGGTGGAGATGTACATGAGGTTAAGCAGGGTTATCATGCACAAAAATTACAACTTTGGGTGCCCTGGCTTTTGAGTTATCTCCCCTGACAATATAACCTTGTGATGGCCATAACTCCAATACCCTTTGAGATATATTGAAGGAACTTGGCACAATTGTATACAAGGTATAGTAGGTATGCCATGTGCAAGAACTACAACTCTTGGTGATGTGGTGTTTGAGTTATCTTCCCTTTCAATATAACATCACCTACACTTAGTGATCACCATATCTCCAGTACCCTTTGTACTTGGTACAGGTATACATGAGGTTAAGCAGACATGTCATGCACAAGAACCACAATTCTGAGTGCCTGGTTTAAGAGAGTTATATCCCCTGACAGTATAATCTTATGATGGCTATAACTTCAATACCTTTGAGATATGTTGCTGGTACTTGCCACAGTTGTACATGTGTATATACAAGGTTGAAAAGGCATTTCATGTGCAACAACCACAACTCAGTATACCTGTACTTTGTGCATTGGAAATCTTGGATCTTCATCATATTGAGAAGCGATCCTTTGTATCATTAGGTGAAGATAGTCTCAATAAACATTACATATACAAATATACTATGGGCTTACTCTGTTGCACTTTCTATTTGTGAGCAGTCTTCTGAAGGCCATATTGGATTTTGCCATCTCGTCTTGAAAAAACATTAGCCTCTAATAAACCCCCATTATAGAATATTGAAAAACGATAAAGTACTTATGTTACCGAATTTGTTCTTAATACTTATTTACGTAACCCTTTCCCACTCAGATACATGTTTTTACGTGTCTGCACCTCCCCCCCCACCCACCATTTTAAGCCCCAGAAGCACCTTAAATCTGCATTTCCTACCCCTGGATAGTTATGTTTGCTTTACGACTTGTTGACCTAAAATGTGACCTGTTTTTTCGCGCTCCTCCCTACTAAAAATATTCTGAGGGGATTTAAGTGGGGGCACCCGAAAAATTTTGGGTGTATGTCCCAACCGGCCGCTAGAATTTATATCTGAGGGTATATGGGGTCAAAAATGCCTCAAAATTGATGCTGATAAAACATGCTGCAAACTGTGAAAATGACCAGTGCCAAATCCCTTAATTGTTGCCTTGACAACAGTGTGAAGATTACAATTTGGTAAAAAATTCATGTGAAATCACACTTTTTGCCAACTTTGAGATGCCCCCTCATTACCATTACAACAATGATCAAGTCATGAAAGGTTGCATTTGAAAGGCTACTGCCCAATGAGCATTCATACCGAGTTTGGTGTAAAACAGACTATCCATTATGAAACAATGGCTAGTTGAAGTTGCTGTCAGGTGCAACACTGTGAAAATCAGCAAAATTCACAAAATACCTGAGTGGGAAAGGGTTAAATAGCTGAGTCTGAGGCTGACACAAACCTTCTGGAATATGTCCAAAAGTAGTATCTTTATAGTAAATCCAATGATCACACTACAAGGGCAAGTCAATAAGTAACCAGCCCATCCCATTTCCAATTGAGTGTCACAACCAAGATTTTCATGCCTTGTTTCAATACATGTTTTAGGCATGAGGGCAAAATTGCACCTTTATCATTTCATTCACTCATAAGATATTGACATCAAACATGGCTAGCAATCCAAAAGCAAGCTTTTCCTCAAAAGTTGAGTACTGTGCTGTAATTTAGTATTTGTATTTGAAAGGGAAAAGAGGCCAGGAAATACATTGCGAGTTGACCAATGATTATGGGTCTTCTGCACCATCGTATGCACAACTTAAAATCCTAGGTTGGGGGATTCAAATGCGGTGGAACATTTTTAGAAGATGAAACCAGGTCTGGACCCCCATCAGATGCCACTGATGAAGATATGTGTAACAAAGTACCAGTATGGGATCTGGTGTACTCTGATAGGCGAATTTAGGTGGAAGAAATAGGGAATGCATTACACATTTCACAAGGTAGTGTTTCAACAATTTTACATGATCGCTTGGGTATGGGCAAGCTAACAGCCCGCTGGTCCCTAAATCCTTTAGCGATGAGCAATGGCAACCAGAGCATCAGTATGCAGCGCATTGTTGATTCAGTTTAGGTCAAAGGAACCGAGATTTATGACACAACAAGACTACTAAGGGTGTTGCAAGTGCCTCGAGCGGCATGAGCTAATGATTAGAATTAAATTACATAACTGCAACTGGCACGAAGTGCAGAATAAACAGTAAGCCTTGTCCACTTTCTGACACTAGTGGATCGAAGGATTATTGTCACCTTGTCAGTTTACCGTTACTATTCACAAGGAAGACACCGAAAAAAAAAAAAAACGGGCGAAATTCCAGGGCGAATTTTTTTTCGCTTTCACTGCCAAAGTTGGCGAAGTGAGCCCCAACAGGGCGACTTCTTCACCTGAGTCGCCCTCTAGCTTGAGCCCTGGGGCTGGAGTCTCGAAGGCCAAAGAAGTTCAAAATGCAAGGTGATGGCAACTGTATTTTGGGATGCACAAGGCGTTATTATAGTGGACTTTCTAGTGAAAAAAAAAAGTACAATAACTGGTGCGTATTATGCAAATTTGCTCGACCAACTGAGAACTGCGATCCATGAAAAATGCTGAGAGGATTCTGCTCCAACAGGACAATGCAACAGTCCACATTTGCAAAATGCAATGGATGCTCTTGAGCCGAATGGGTACGAGCTAACCCTGCCTTTTCTCCGGACTTAGCTCCCAGTGACTATTTCCAAACTTGAAAAAGGATATCCGTGGACGTCATTTCTGGTCCAGTGAAGAAGTTGTGGCTGCAGTTGAGGAGTGGGTTGGGGGCAAGGACCCTAGCTCCTTTAGTTCTGGGCTGATAGCACTGGAACAGTGTTGGTCCAAGTGTATCATTCTAGAGGGCAATAACATCGAAGTAGAAGAGATCGATCTCACCTAGAAATAAGTTAGACTGGTTTTTTATTGACTCGCCTTGCATTACTATCGCTCTGCTGATTTTCAGTTTCGGAAATGCACTCAAGTTCTGTCCCAGATGCATAAGAAACTTGATAAACGTAGTACCATTTTTATCACAGATTCAATTGGAACAAGACTATATATACTGCCTTCTATGTATTGATTATGACACACTACTTTAAGAGTTCTAAAACTCCAGTGAAAATTTTGGCAACTGGCATCTATTACCACATGGTCATAAAGGGCTGATCAATAAATTGTTTGTAATAAAGGGAAAAGACTTTTATAAATAAATTTCTAGCTCTCATTTTTATATGCCCGTTTTGTAAAAACAGTCTTATTATAGTATGGGGTCGTGTCATGGTCCGTCCATCTGTAAAACTTTCATTTCCAGATAACCCCTCCTACAGTTTTTATCTGATCAAGTTGAAACTTTGAAAGTAGGAACACCATGACCTGGTGTAGCGAATATTGTTTCGAGGTTATGGTCCCCCAAATATTTACACAGCTATGTCTCTTTGAAAATTTTTGTAAACTTTTTCATTTCCAGATAACTCCTCCTACAGTTTTCATTCGATCAAGCTGAAACTTAGTAGGTAGCAAGACCATGACGTGATGTAGGACATATCAATACGAGATTATGGGCCACAAAATATTTACTGAGGTATGGCCCTTTGAACATTTTTGTAAACTTTTGTTTCTGGATAACTCCTACAGTTTTCATCCGATCAAGCTGCAACTTGGTAGATAGTAAGACCATGACCTGATGTAGCGCATATCATTTCAAGGTTACAATCCACCAAATATTCACATTTGAAAATTTTTGTAACTATTTCGTTTCCGGATAAGTCCTCCAGCAGTTTTCATCTGATCAAGCTGAAACTTAGTAGGTAGTAAGACCATGACCTGATGTAGCGCATTTTCTTTCGAGGTTGTAGTCCACAAAATATTTACAGAATTATGCCCCTTTGAGTATTTCTGTAAATATTTCGTTTCTGGATAACTCCTCCTACAATTAACATTTGATCAAACGGAAACTTGATATATAGTTAGACCATGATGTGGAGCAGTCCATATTGTTAACGCCCACACTGCCTACCGCTATATTGTTAATTTAATGGGTTAAAATTATTCCTATTATTATACATTTGTTTGTGTTCAGAGTTTTACGGCTCTGTTAACACTATTTAGGCTATATTGAGCTGGTCAGTTTACCTAACCACACTTTTCCTAGTCAAGTGATTTTGCCACACACATTCCAACAGTCAATCGATCAAATAACTGATATTCTATACTCAATCAGTTCACAAACTTGAATGACAAACAGTGTAGGTTCTAATCAGATGGCTTCTTTTTATCTGGATCTACACTGTTTGCAAAGATAATGGTTGCCGTGTTCAGCAGGACAAGGGTTAATGTTCGTTTCAAATCTGAGACACTAACTTAGCATTGAACAATTGATCTGCTGTGTGAAAGTTGGATCCATACTCCAAAAGTGGACTCATAAATATGAATTGTGACATGTTTTGTGAAACTGTGTGGGCACAGAATCAGAATAGTTTAGAATATTGGTGACACATCAAACAGACGAGGAGTGGCAAGGAAGAAAATGAGTTTGAACTACTCTGATGCTGTGATGGTAGATATTGGTCCAAAGTTTCAAAGATTACAAAATTACGCCTCACAGATATTATTGGTCCAACATTTCAAAGATTACCTACACCTCACAGCTTCAAAGATTACCCACAGCTCACTGATATTGTTGCTCAATGTTTTTGGTCGAGAGTTTGAAATATTTCCCACACCTCACAGATATTGGTCCAAAGTTTCAAAGATTGCCCTCATCTTAATCCAGAGTTTCAAAGATTATGCACACCTAACAGTTATTGGTCCAAAGTTTTAAAGATTACCCGCACCTCACGGATATTGGTCCAAGGTTTCAAACACTACCCACACCTCGCAGATATTGGTCAAAAGTTTCAAAGATTACCACCCCTCACAGATATTGGAACAAAGTTTTGAAGATTACCCACACCTCACAGATAATGATTCAGAGATTCATAGTTTACCGCTCCTTACAGATATTGGTTCAAAGTTTCAAAGATTACCCGCACCTCACAGATATTGGTTCAAACTTCCAAAATTTACCACACCTCACATACAGGCAGGGCTCTAGAAGTCCGATTTTTCACCGGTCCAGACCGTTTTTTGAAAATGAAAACCGATTTTGCTGAAAAATTTTGCTGAAAAATCGGTCCGAAAAAAAAAAACCAATAAGCTAAAATCGAAGTGAAAAAACAGAGAAATTATACCTGGTTAGGTGTCAAACTGTTTATTGTGCCAGTAATATAATCCAATTATCTCTCTCGGGGATGAATTTGAGTTTGACAGTAAACACGTTTTCGAGATCTCGCCAGGTATCGCAGACTCTCGCGGGATTAAGGCTAATGACAGTCAGTCAGCCAAAACGTGATTAAGCGGTGCGTGATTGTGATATCAAAGAAGCCTTGATCGTGTTTGATCTAATGGCAATCAAACATAATTTGTTTGTTTGTTTTCGTAAACTGTTATACTAAACTATCCTCGTAAGAATTAAAAGTGTGTTAATTATATCGGCACTTTAAATGGCTCGATTGATCAATAGCACTGGAGCAGTTAAAAAACATTATCATGTTTGGAAGTAATTAAAGAATTTGGGGTATATAAGTTGCAGATTTTCATTTGGTTTTCGCTGTTCAATTTTATTGCAATGGCTCAACGTAGCATCTTATCGATGTTCAAAAAGTCAAACGACCGGATTGGCAACCCGGTTCAAGACAAAACCCGGCTTGGGGAACCGGATAAGGGCATAAACTGTCGGCCTGGCAAACCGACTGAAAAACAATCAGAATGTCGGATTGGCAACCCGACACTGATACATGAACAGGAACAAAACCGGCATGCGAACATTACTCCATTTTAGAAAGGCAATACTTGTTGTAATGGCTAACAGCAGCACAACGCATTATGAAGCTGGGTACCAAGGATAATTTACTGCATTCAGTAATTCTAAAAATACACCTGGGGAATTTCCAAAATATAATACAGGTACTGGTTCAGGAATAACATGGATAATAGAAAGCAAAATGTGGTACGACTTTCTCTTTATTTCAACTATTTATTTACATAATGAACAACAGATAAATATACACCAAATGATCAAAACATCCCTAAACGAAACATGCACAAACAATCAAACAAAAAACATGCAAAACGAAAAACGAAGCATGCAGCAAAAAACTTGCAAAAAATAAGTCAGTGATGACGTCATCGGTCACCTTCTGGACCGATTGGGATTTCAAAATTTCTAGAGCCCTGCATACAGGTATTGGTCCAAAGCTTCAAAGATTACACACACCTCACAGATATTGGTTCAATGTTTACAAGATTCCCACATCTCACAGATATAGGTTCAAAGTTTCCCACACCTCACAAGTATTGGTCAGATGTTTCAAGTATTACCCACGGTTCAAAGTTTCAAGTATTACCCACACCTCAAAGATATTGGTTCAAAGTTTCAAATATTACCCACACCTCAAAGATATTGGTTCAAAGTTTCAAATATTACCCACATCTCAAAGATATTGGTTCAAAGTTTCAAATATTACCCGCACCTCAAAGATATTGGTTCAAAGTTTCAAACATTACCTACAGAAATATAACCCTGTATTCAACAAAGCAGATGAACACTTCCAAGTTCTTGGGTTGCTTTTAGGTAGCCCTCACCATGCTGAATATTTTAACCCTTATCTTGCTGAATATTCATTTAAGCCACACCCATTTCTGTCTATCAACCAATCAAATTACTTGATGTAATTTATTGCTACAAATACATAAAGTGAATGCCAAACAGTGTAGATCCTGATCAGATAGCTTCTTCAGAAGCCATCTGATCTGGATCTACACTGTTTGCAAAGATAGGGGTTGTTGTGAACAGCAAGATAAGGGTTAATATGCTACAATCCTTCCAAATTTTCAGCCATTTGTCATCATCATCATCATTAACGTGCAGGTATAGGGGCAACATCGACATAAGTGGGCCCCCTTCAAGGTAGCTGTCGTGCTGAACGCATGGCAGATCTTACACCAGATCTCCAGGCTTGTCTATCATGAGGTTCGATAGCAGAGAGCTTCCATTCTGTGCAATCTCTTTCTATCAACTACTTCCAGGTCATCTTGGGCCTTCCAAGCCCCAGCTTTCTACCTACCTGTATGTCACAGGCTGTCTTGACTGCACCGTTGGAGCGTTCCACATGTCAGGATGAGGTTCAGGTCCTCAATGCCAAGACGCTCAAGTAGCTCACTGGACCTGATGGTGACAGTGTCCTGTAGCTTGACATTGCAGATCTGTCTGTTCATTGCCCTGTCATTCCGCTCAAGATGTTGGAGGTTTGGCTTTTTCAATGGCTATGTCTCACTGGCATGGAGCATCGCACTCCGCACACAAGAGCTGTACACACAGCTATATATCCTGTTAATCCTTCTAGGAGTTGGTAGGTCTCTGAACAAAACCTGTCTTGTCACAGGCATTTATCTGAAGAGCCAGTGAGTAACGTTGTCGGATACTTGAATGTACTGAGCTACAATGTATATATAACGACCTCAAGGGTCCTGGGTATGGCGTAAAATGCATCCAGCTGTGACACTCTAAATGAGTGTGGGAATGTGAGGTTGCCCATTATCACAGTTGCCTCCCCCCACTTCAGGGTTACGAGGCTGCCACAACCTGGGTGGCAGCACTAGGCAGCAACCATCTACAGACCGATGGCTTGGTGTACTAGCTACTGTGGTTTGGCGGATGATCCTTGCTGTACAAGGACAACGGTAAAGCACACCTGCCCTAGTGAGTTGGGAACGGCGGCTTGCCCAGGTGCCGTAAAAAACTGAGTTGGGACATCAGCTAGGACAAGGGGTCCTGTGAAAAAGAACCGTCAAAATCATCATGGCAGTTACATTTGTGTTGCATGGTTTTAATTCTTACCATGGATTTAGAAGCAGAATGAAAAAATATGAGCAAAAAAATGTTTGATACAGCAGACAACATAAACAGACAACATTTTTTGCCTGTATGCAAAAATATTTTTGAAAAGTTTGCAAGAACATTTTTAGATGCAGTTTGTCTTAGAATCCCCTTGTCCTGCTGAGCCTGGATATGTCTTAGCTTTCAAACAATGTAGATCCAGATCAGAGGCTTCTGATCAGGATCTTCATTGTTGTCATTCAGTTTATGAATTTGTTGCAAGTAATCTCATTGGTTGATAATCAGTTGTGGGCATGGCTTATTTAAATATTCAGCAGGACAAGGGTTAAACATAGAGCCCTTTTTCAAAAATCATATGCTTACAGGAAATCTTAAGCCATAAAACATCAATCACGACAATTGTCATCTGCTGTGTCGTCTGCCAGTTACTTTAAATGTCATTTTTGCAAACAGTGTGAACCATGATAAGACTGCTCCTGTAGGAGCAGTCTGATCTGGGTCCACACTGTTTGCCTGTATGAAAAAATATTTCTAAAAAGTTTGCAAGAAGATTCAGCAGACGACATAAGCAGACGACATTTTCAGATGTAGATTTTCTCTGCATCTTAAGGCTTAAAAGTTGCTTCCCTTGTAAATATTGCTGCGGCATAAGTCTCCTCAGCCTAGGAATTCACCTTCATGACAGAAGTACAAGCAATGAGGACAGAAGTACAAGCAATGAGGACAGAACTACAAGCAATGAGGACAGAACTACAAGCAATGAGGACAGAACTACAAGCAATGAGAATTGCTTGCTAAATGATTTTGTTTTGTTTGGCTAAATGATTTTGATTTGTTTTGTTTTGATTTTGTTTTGTTAGGAGCAGTCTGATCTGGATCCACACTGTTTGCCTGTATGAAAAAATATTTTCTAAAACGTTTGCACGAAGATTCAGCAGACAACATATGCAGACAACATTTTCAGATGTAGTTTTTCTTGGCATCTTGCTTCCTTTGTAAAAATTGCGGCATAAGTCTCCTCAGCCCAGGGATTCACCTTCATGACAGAATTACAAGCAATGAGGACAGAACTTCATGCAATGAGAATTGCTTGCTAAATGATTTTGTTTTGTTTGGCGACATCAATTACGATGCACTAATGTAAGTGATTCCCTTGAAACTTGCCTTTTCCTTCCAATTTAGACGTTGTTGTTCTGAGAATTACCAGACTTGGTAAGTGGTGTCTTTCAGTGAATATTGAATTTCCAATTTGCATGGGCTGTTATCTAATAAGTTCATCAGTTTTCTTGTAAATCTAATTGATCGGAATAAAAAGGTGACTCTAGCTTGTATGGCAATGTTTATAGAATCAATCAGGCTTTATTAGTATACCCTGTTGAAAATTGCTGACATTTGATAAAAAAAAAAAAACATCAGCTAGTCCCTGTACAAAGGTACGGTACTTATTCCAAGTTGAACACCGACTCTGATTTGCTTAATGTACAAAATGTTTTGTAAAACTTCCAATAAATAAAATAACTAGACACCTCTTATACATATACATGTACTTAAAAGGGTCCGGCCCAAAACAAAGGTGAAAGATTCCTTGTGTCATATACAGTCAAGCCTCTTTAAATGGACATTCTGTGTTACAGCAGAACCTGTTAACCCTTGACCTGCTGAATATTTATATATGCCACACCCACTACCGAATATCAACCAATCAGATCACTTGATGCAAATTATTGCAACAAATTTCATAATCTGAATTGCAAACAATGTAGATTCTGATCAGATGGCTTCGTCAGAAGCCATCTGATCTGGATCTTCATTATTTGCAAACAATGTAGATCCTGATCAGATGGCTTCGTCAGAAGCCATCTGATCTGGATCTTCATTATTTGGAAAATAAAAAATATCCGGGCTCAGCAGGACAAGGGTTAATATCAATGATTTTAATGCAAACAGATAAGACAGATTAATGGAGGTTTTGGTCAATATTTGTTAGAACCACCTCATCATACTAACAAATTGATTGATTGTTTTGGGTTTAACGATGCATCAACCCTTGTGGGTCATTTTGTGTCTTCTTCCAGAGAAAGGGAGAAAAGAGATAGAAGAAATAGTAGAGGAGATGAAAGTGAGGGGCACTGGAGAAAGAGAAAAATGAATGAAAGTGTAAAAACAAAAGAAGTAAAACCATACCCCCTTACCCATACCTGCTGTAAGGACACCAGGCCTTGGCCAACTGTGAGCCAATATCAGGTGGACACCCCAGTGACGCAAGATACTGTGTAACTGAACACTGGTAATCCCAATCCAGTCCAACTCTAC
Organism: Lucinisca nassula; assembly: GCA_963580285.1. Lineage (NCBI taxonomy): Eukaryota > Metazoa > Mollusca > Bivalvia > Lucinida > Lucinidae > Lucinisca > Lucinisca nassula. The sequence goes on from OY757013.1 coordinate 16,444,337, forward strand.
CATACCAAATCCCATCCTACCCCATCCAATCTATACTCAAATTGCCTAACCTCACCTCATTTTCTTTTTCCTTTCTCTCACCACATCTGTACTCACCTCATTAGATGAGATGGGGGTGACCAGGATTGGTGAGGTATGGAGATGAAGGCTAGCTGAGATGTTGGAGACCATGATAGGAGTGGTGTGCAAATGAAGGTTAGCTGAGATGAGGGAGACAGGGATTGGTGTGGTATGGAGATGAAGGTAAGCTGAGATGAGGGAGACAGGGGTTGGCATGGTATGGAGATGAAGGTTAGCTGAGATGAGGGCGACAGGAATTGGTGTGGTATGGAGATGAAGGTTAGCTGAGATGAGGAAGACAAGGATTGGTGTCAGGTATGGAGATGAAGGTTAGCTGAGATGAGGAAGACAATGATTGGTGTGGTATGGAGATGAAGGTTAGCTGAGATGAGGAAGACAAGGATTGGTGTGGTATGGAGATGAAGGTTAGCTAATGTGAAGGAAACCAGGATTAGTGTCAGGTATGGAGATGAAGGTTAGCTGAGATGAGGGAGACAGGGATTGGTGTGGTATGGAGATGAAGGTTAGCTGAGATGAGGGTGACAGGGATTGGTGTCAGGTATGGAGATGAAGGTTAGCTGAGATGAGGAAGACAAGGATTGGTGTGGTATGGAGATAAAGGTTAGCTGAGATGAGGAAGACAAGGATTTGTGTCAGGTATGGAGATGAAGGTTAGCTGAGATGAGAAAGACAATGATTGGTGTGGTATGGAGAAAAAGGTTAGCTGAGATGAGGAAGACAAGGATTGGTGTGGTATGGAGATGAAGGTTAGCTAAGATGAAGGAAACCAGGATTAGTGTCAGGTATGGAGATGAAGGTTAGCTGAGATGAGGGAGACAGGGATTGGTGTGGTATGGAGATGAAAGTTAGCTGAGATGAAGGAAACCAGGATTGGTGTAAGGTATGGAGTGGAAGGTTAGCTGGGATGAGGGAGACAGGGATTGGTGTGGTATGGAGATGAAGGTTAGCTGAGATGAGGAAGACAAGGATTGGTGTCAGGTATGGAGATGAAGGTTAGCTGAAATGAGGAAGACAAGGATTGGTGTGGTATGGAGATGAAGGTTAGCTGAGATGAGGAAGACAAGGATTGGTGTGGTATGGAGATGAAGGTTAGCTGAAATGAGGAAGACAAGGATTGGTGTGGTATGGAGATGAAGGTTAGCTGAGATGAGGAAGACAAGGATTGGTGTCAGGTATGGAGATGAAGGTTAGCTGAGATGAGGAAGACAATGATTGGTGTGGTATGGAGAAAAAGGTTAGCTGAGATGAGGAAGACAAGGATTGGTGTCAGGTATGGAGATGAAGGTTAGCTGAGATGAAGGAAACCAGGATTGGTGTCAGGTATGGAGATAAAGGTTAGCTGTGATGAGGGAGACACGAATGGTTGATGTATGAAGGTAAAGTTTAGCTTAGATGAGGGAGACCAGGATGGGTGAAATATGGAGATGAAGACTAGATGGATGAGGCGTGGAGATGATGGTTAGGATTAGTCTGATTTGGATCTACATTGTTGGCCACTGAGCAAAAGTCCTGGTGGCCAAAATATATATTTACATGTAATATTAATAAATGATAATATCAGGCTCATTAAGAAGTGTTCTAATTGTTAGGGTAAAATCTTTGGCAATAGTCTGAGAAGGCTTAAAGCAATGAAAGAAGATAGGGCCCAGGCTTTATGTCTGTTATGCCCGGCCCTGACATATAGGGGTTCTGACAGCCCATAGGCCCTGTAGCCACTTTGAAAATAGAATGAGAATTATTTTATATATGACAAAAGCTGTTAAAAGCCAATTCCATAAGAATTGTGTAACCTTTAATCCTTATCCTGCTGTTCAAGACAACCCCTACCTTTGCAAACAGTGAGGATTCAGATCAGATGGTTTCTGAAAAAGCCATCTGATCAGGAACTACTCTGTTCATCATCCAGTTTGTGAATTTGAATGAAAACATATCATATAATCTGATTGGCTTATAGTCAGAAATGGGTTTGGCAAATTAAATTATTCAGCAGGATAAAAAACAAACACAGCTTGACCAAATGACATTGTCAGATAAAAAATTTTTGAAGGCAGATAAAGCTTGTTATTTTGTCTGAAATGTCAAGCCTTGTTTTCTCTGAAAAAACAGTATCCCCCCACCACCCCGAATAAAAAAAAACGAAAATGTTTCTCTACTGCTGCAGTCACATTAAAACAATATTCGTTTGCTCCTAGACATCTCTTGGGATGAAAATCAATCTTAGAATTCAGGCAGGAAGGATAAACCAATTGAACCATGATCTATCTCAAACTTATGGATGCTACTGATGACAGATAGATCCTCCCTTGGGCCCTTACATTTGATTTTTTGTCTGGAAAGTAGAATCTGTATTTTGATCATCTTGATGACACCATTGTTACCCTTCAATGATATGGAAACTCTAGAGCAGAAGAAAGTCTGACCATTTTCTTATTTTTAAGAGGAAAAAGTTTTTTAGCTCACCGAAGGTTCCAGGGGAGCTTATATGATAGACAGTCATCTATCAGCTGTCATCGTCATCTGGGTCCTTTGTCGTCTGCGTTATCATTAACATTTTCAAACGACATCTATGAAACCACAAGGTCAATTGAAATCAAATTACACGTGGAGTCTCCACGAGGTGGGAGGTAAAAAGTGTGTGATGTCTGGGTCACATGACCAAGCTGGCCATCATGCCTATATAGGGTAAAAACTTATGAAAATCTTTTTCTCAGAAACCAAATGGTCGATGACCTCGAAACTTAGTTCCGGGTCTACAGCATTTTGTCAAGATTGTGCAAAGGATGACCTTAGTTTACCTTGACCTATCCATTCTACTCTACTATCCCAAATCCCATCCCTTTTTATGTCAAGGTCAAATTTGGTCACTTGGGCATTTGTATGGGAAAAAGGAAAAATTGGTGGATTTTTCTGATTCTATTGTAGTCTATGGCATCAATTGATATGAATGAAAGTTTATCAATAGCAAAGGTGAAGCATTGTCCTGCATGCCTCAGATTCAGTGTTTTACAGATCATCTAAAACTGCTGGGTTGGTTAAACCCAAATTACATGTGGATCCCAACAAAAGTTTATTTTTGGGATTGGAGTTACATGAATGCCGAAACCTTTTTAACCCTTTTTGTACCAAATGGAATCTTCCTCCTTTTATATAACTGAAGCCATTTCAAAATTTAGGGGTGTCCAGTTGTGTTTCCTTCAAAATTTATTTGGAAAACGGCTTAACTTCTCGCAAACAGTGTAGGTCCTGATCAGACGCCGCATTCTGCGGCGTCTGATCTGGGCATGCACTGTTTTGCCAATTACCCATTTTGGGGTTTCTGGTTCTGAATTGGTTAAATGCACGCTGTCTACTCATCCTGATTAGCATTTAACCCATTGTGGACTCTTCCATTGCTATGTTGGATAAGTCCATTTGTCATATAAGCTGTGTCAGGCCGATTTTTTTGTTTTTATTCTATTTTTGATGGAAAATTCTGTTAGCAAATAGTGCAGGCCCTGATCAGACGCCACATTCTGTGGCGTCTGATCTGGGCCTGCACTGTTTGCCAAGGTACCCCTTTAGGGGTTTCCAGCATACAGTGGCATAAAGCGTTGAAGGTTGGCTATTGGAACAGTAGCACTAAATATGGTTCCATTTATTGGCTGATCTCATCTCATTTTAACAGAGTACTATTCATAACAACCAGGCCTACTTTGTGGCTTGTCCTTGGCTGTGCAGTAACTTATCATAATGATCCTAAGAATCGGGACAGATAGGTCTGAGCAAACTGTGCAGACCCAGTTCAGACTTGGAGCAGTCTGATCAGAGTCTGCCCTGTTTGCCATTCTGTTTGCACCCTTTTAGACTCCTTACTCAATTGTCAATTGTGAAACAAATTTGTTAAAATTTTAGGAGAATTATAGCAAGACCTCAAGGTGTCCGAAGGTGCTTTGAAGCGGAGCAGGGATTATAGGAATGGCCTTCATCTGTCTGTCTATCTGTCTGTCTGTCTGTCCCATCTAACTGTCCGTAACACTTTCTTGTCCACTCCGTATCTCCTGAACCCTGTGATAGCTTTTCATTAAACTTTGGTCAGTTATTCGTCTCAGTCAGCTGATGTGCAGAACCTATAAATGAACCATGCCGACTCAAGGTCAAGGTCACAGCTGAAGGTCACAAGTTTAAAACTTTGAATTTTGTGTCCGTTCCATATCTCCTTTACCCTTGGAAGGCTTTTCATTAAGCTTTGGTCAAATATTCTTTTCAGTGAGCTGATTTGCAGAATCCATAAATGAACCATGCCGACTCAAGTTCAAGGTCACATCTGAAGGTCAAGATTTTGAAGCTTTGAATTTCGTGTCTGTTCCATATCTCCTTTACCCCTGCAAGGATTCTCATTAAACTTTGGTCAATTATCACCCTCAGTGAGCTGATGTGCAGAACCCATAAATGAACCATGCTGACTCAAAGGTCAAGGTCACAGTTGAAGGTGACAATTTTAAAACTTTGAATTTTGTGTCCGTTCCATATCTCCTTTACCATTCAAAGGATTTTCATTAAACTTCGGTCAATTATCACACTCAGTGAGCTCATGTGCAGAGTTCATAAATGAATCATGCCGACATCAGGTCAAGGTCACATTGGAAGGTCACGAGTTTGAAACTTTGAATTTTGTGTCCGTTCCATATCTCCTTTACCCTTCAGAGGATTTTCATTAAACTTTGGTCCCCCTGAGTGAGCTGATATGCAGAACACACAAATAACCATGTTGACTCAAGGTCAAGGTCACAGTTGAAGGTCACAAGTTTGAAACTTCATATTTTGTGTCCGTTCTATATCTCCTTTACCCCTGGAAGGATTTTCATTAAACTTTCATCAAATATCCCCCTCAGTGTGCAGAACCCATACATAAACAATGCCAATTCAACCCATACATAAACAATGCCAGTGAAGGTCACGAGTTTGAAACTCGGAATTTTGTATCTGTTGCATATCTCCTTTACCCCTGGAAGGATTTCATTAAACTTTTGTGAAATATAGCCCCTCAGTGAGTTGACCCATTAATAAACCATGCCAACTCAAGGTCAAGGTCACAGATGAAGGTCACAAGGTTGAGCCTTGATACAAAATGTGGCAGGGATTTGGCTGTCCCTCAGACTGCTTTCTTGTTAGGTTTTTACAGTATACACACTACATGTGGTGATTCAAGTATGCATTTATTTCCATGGATCTGAATTAGGTTTTCCGATCTTGGTGGGGTGGGGATGGGGTGGATGGGGGTGTCAGTTAAAATCTCTGCAAAGACTAATTTCCATACATCTTGGTCATCCCTGGGATTGTAAACACCTGGATCAAACCAAAACTCATAAAGAATTCTAAAAGTCTTACACATCTTATCTTAGGCCCCCGTCCATTGGGGCTTGAAGAAATAGATGAGCTGCATGATGCTTCCACGCAGAGCTGAAACCGACCGCACACAAGTAATGGTAAACTGATTAGATTATCTAAGCCTGCCCAGGCATAGTGGTGCGAGACGGACTGTTCTTGCTTATAAATCCTATTGGTTTCATTGGGTGATAGGGCTTAAGATGTCATTTCATCTCAATGTCGGGTAAAAGTCCCACAAAATTGGAAGCAACGTCTCCAAAATGACCTATACAGTGCTGAGGGGGATGTTAAACCTCAAAACAAACAAACAAACACACACATCTTATCTTAGCGAGGGGTAAGATATAAAAAAAAACACGAACATATGTTTAATATGCTCAATGGTTGCATTGGATGTCAGAATTACCTTATGATTAGGTTGATGCCAGTGGTTGGGTGAGGCAAAGGTGACATGTAACTTACGTCACTGGGGTGTCCAACTGATATTGGCTTACAGTTGGGCAAGACTTGCTCTGCTGTCCTTACAGCAGGTAAAGGTAGAGGAAGAGTGTTGATATTTCTCCTGTTTCTATACTTCCATTCATTTTCTTCCCCTGTCCCTGTCATCTGCTCTACTTCTTCTGTCTCTTTTCTCCATTTCTCTGGGAGACCACACAAAATGACCCACAAGGGTTGACCAAACAATCAATCAGTTAAAACTGAACCTATCAGTGAGGTCATCAATTAAGTTTAATTATCCTGCTGAAGCTCTAAAACAGTGTAGAAAGAGCCACGTGTTCAGGATGTACACTGTTTGTCATACAGGTTGTGAGCTGAACAGATACATTATATCAAGTAATTTTGTTGGTGGATAGTTTGTGGCTAAATTAATTTATTCAGCAGGATAAGGGTTAAGTGACTGCAGTGTCGATATCCAAGTTTGGAAATCAAAATATACGCAAGGAAAAAGAACCAGAGTGGATAGAAAAATATGACCAGACTGATCACAATTCAACATGACTAGAAAAACCAGTAGCCCTGATTTGGGCCAGATTTGGTGCAAACCTGACTTGTGCTAGACTGGTGCAGACCAATCTGAATTGTTCCCAATCTGAACTGTGCCAGACTGGTGCAGACCAATCTGAACTGTGCCAGACTGGTGCAGACCAATCTGAATTGTGCCAGTCTGAACTGTGGCAGACATTGTGCAGACCAATCTGAATTGTTCCCAATCTGAACTGTGCCAGACTGGTGCAGACCAATCTGAACTGTGCCAGACATTGTGCAGACCAATCCGAACTGTGCCAGACTGGTGCAGACCAATCTGAATTGTTCCCAATCTGAACTGTGCCGGACTGGTGCAGACCAATCTGAATTGTGCCAGTCTGAATTGTGGCAGACATTGTGCAGACCAATCTGAACTGTGCCAGTCTGAACTGTGGCAGACATTGTGCAGACCAATCCGAACTGTGCCAGACTGGTGCAGACCAATCTGAATTGTTCCCAATCTGAACTGTGCCAGACTGGTGCAGACCAATCTGAATTGTGCCAGTCTGAACTGTGCCAGACTGGTGCAGACCAATCTGAATTGTTCCCAATCTGAACTGTGCCAGACTGGTGCAGACCAATCTGAATTGTGCCAGTCTGAATTGTGGCAGACATTGTGCAGACCAATCTGAACTGTGCCAGACTGAACTGTGGCAGACATTGTGCAGACCAATCTGAACTGTGCCAGACTGGTGCCGACCAATCTGAACTGTGCCAGACTGGTGCCGACCAATCTGAATTGTGCCAGTCTGAATTGTGGCAGACATTGTGCAGACCAATCTGAACTGTGGCAGACATTGTGCAGACCAATCTGAATTGTGCCAGTCTGAATTGTGGCAGACATTGTGCAGACCAATCTGAACTGTGGCAGACATTGTGCAGACCAATCTGAATTGTGCCAGTCTGAACTGTGGCAGACTGGTGCAGACCAATCTGAATTGTGCCAGTCTGAATTGTGGCAGACATTGTGCAGACCAATCTGAACTGTGCCAGACTGGTGCAGACCAATCTGAATCGTGCCAGTCTGAATTGTGGCAGACATTGTGCAAACCAATCTGAACTGTGGCAGACATTGTGCAGACCAATCTGAATTGTGCCAGTCTGAACTGTGGCAGACATTGTGCAGACCAATCTGAACTGTGCCAGACTGGTGCAGACCAATCTGAATTGTGCCAGTCTGAACTGTGGCAGACATTATGCAGACCAATCTGAATTGTGCCAGTCTGAACTGTGGCAGACATTGTGCAGACCAATCTGAATTGTGCCAGTCTGAACTGTGGCAGACATTGTGCAGACCAATCTGAACTGTGCCAGACTGGTGCAGACCAATCTGAATTGTTCCCAATCTGAACTGTGGCAGACTGGTGCAGACCAATCTGAATTGTGCCAGTCTGAACTGTGGCAGACATTGTGCAGACCAATCTGAACTGTGCCAGACTGGTGCAGACCAATCTGAATTGTTCCCAATCTGAACTGTGGCAGACATTGTGCAGACCAATCTGAATTGTGCCATACTGGTGCCGACCAATCTGAATTGTGCCAGTCTGAACTGTGGCAGACATTGTGCAGACCAATCTGAATTGTGCCAGTCTGAACTGTGGCAGACATTGTGCAGACCAATCTGAATTGTGCCAGTCTGAATTGTGGCAGACATTGTGCAGACCAATCTGAATTGTGCCAGTCTGAATTGTGGCAGACATTGTGCAGACCAATCTGAATTGTGCCAGTCTGAACTGTGGCAGACATTGTGCAGACCAATCTGAACTGTGCCAGACTGGTGCAGACCAATCTGAATTGTGCCAGTCTGAACTGTGGCAGACATTGTGCAGACCAATCTGAATTGTGCCAGTCTGAACTGTGGCAGACATTGTGCAGACCAATCTGAATTGTTCCCAATCTGAACTGTGCCAGACTGGTGCAGACCAATCTGAATTGTGCCAGTCTGAATTGTGGCAGACATTGTGCAGACCAATCTGAATTGTGCCAGTCTGAACTGTGGCAGACATTGTGCAGACCAATCTGAACTGTGCCAGACTGGTGCAGACCAATCTGAATTGTTCCCAATCTGAACTGTGGCAGACTGGTGCAGACCAATCTGAATTGTGCCAGTCTGAACTGTGGCAGACATTGTGCAGACCAATCTGAACTGTGGCAGACTGGTGCAGACCAATCTGAATTGTTCCCAATCTGAACTGTGCCAGACTGGTGCAGACCAATCTGAACTGTGCCAGACTGGTGCAGACCAATCTGAATTGTGCCAGTCTGAACTGTGGCAGACATTGTGCAGACCAATCTGAACTGTGGCAGACTGGTGCAGACCAATCTGAATTGTGCCAGTCTGAACTGTGGCAGACTGGTGCAGACCAATCTGAATTGTTCCCAATCTGAACTGTGCCAGACTGGTGCAGACCAATCTGAATTGTTCCCAATCTGAACTGTGCCAGACTGGTGCAGACCAATCTGAATTGTTCCCAATCTGAACTGTGCCAGACTGGTGCAGACCAATCTGAATTGTGCCAGTCTGAACTGTGCCAGACTGGTGCAGACCAATCTGAATTGTTCCCAATCTGAACTGTGCCAGACTGGTGCAGACCAATCTGAATTGTGCCAGTCTGAATTGTGGCAGACATTGTGCAGACCAATCTGAACTGTGCCAGTCTGAACTGTGGCAGACATTGTGCAGACCAATCCGAACTGTGCCAGACTGGTGCAGACCAATCTGAATTGTGCCAGTCTGAACTGTGGCAGACTGGTGCAGACCAATCTGAATTGTTCCCAATCTGAACTGTGCCAGACTGGTGCAGACCAATCTGAATTGTTCCCAATCTGAACTGTGGCAGACATAGTGCAGACCAATCTGAACTGTGCCAGACTGGTGCAGACCAGTCTGAATTAATCCCAATCTGAACTGTGGCAGACATAGTGCAGACCAATCTGAACTGTGCCAGACTGGTGCAGACCAATCTGAGTGAGCCAGTCTGAACTGTGGCAGACATAGTGCAGACCAATCCGAACTGTGCCAGACTGGTGCAGACCAATCTGAATTGTTCCAGACTGGTGCAGACCAATCTGAACTGTGCCAGACTGGTGCAGACCAATCTGAGTGAGCAAGTCTGAACTGTGGCCGACATTGTGCAGACCAGTCTGAATTGTTCCCAGTCTGAACTGTGGCCGACATTGTGCTGACCAATCTGAACTGTGCCAGCCTGGTGCAGACCAATCTGAGTGAGCAAATCTGAACTGTGGCCGACATTGTGCAGACCAATCTGAATTGTTCCCAGTCTGAACTGTGGCCGACATTGTGCTGACCAATCTGAACTGTGCCAGCCTGGTGCAGGCCGATCTGAATTGTGCCAGTCTGTGCAAACCAGTCTTAACTGTGACAGACATTGTGCAGACCAATCTAAATTATACCAGACTGGTGCAGCCCAGTCTGAACTGGTTCAGGTAGACCAATCTGAACTGTGCCAGACTGTTGCAGACCTACCTGACCTACCAGGCTGGTGCAGACCAGAGTGAATTGTACCAGACTGGTGTCAGGCTGTTGCAGTCCAATCTGACTTATACCAGGCTGGTGCAGACCAGACTGAATATTGTAACAGAGTGATACAGACCAGTCTGAACTGTGCCTGACTGGTGAAGACAAGTATGAACTGTACCAGGCTTTTGCAGACCAGTCTAGTACAGATGGACCAGTCTGGAGAGTTCAGGTCCTGGTCTGGACCTGGCCTTAATAAGAATAGAAACTGTTGTCCATGAATATTAGTTTTCTGAAGGGTCTGATGTTCTGAATAATGAAGTTAAATCACTGGAATGTTTGTGGCTAATAAATGCAATCATTGACCAAATGAACAGACCTCCAAAATTATTCTTTCTTAATGTACTTTTATGGGAGCTGTTTTTCTGCCAGATTCTGATTTATTGTTTCCACTGTGAATAACATAATTACTGTTGAAATTGGGATATCCTAACACCAGTTACTGTAGTTATTCTAAAATTTTAACGAAATGGCAACAAGGTATACAAGGGTATCTGTTTACGTGATGTTGGGCTTGTAAGTGGTAAAAATATATATTCATCTAACTGTATATTTTCCAATGCTTTTATCCAGATCAATTCAAAAGTCCATCACATTGATCATTTTATGTCTAAACTGTCAGTGTCTGCATCAGATACATAATTACAGACTGGCTAATAGTTTTATAGTGTTTCTTCATCATAAATCCGGCTAAACATATAAGAATTCTGGCTCTTTCCATCAATAGATACAGCAAAATTATACCTTATAAAGAAGTCATTCTGGAACCATTGCAGTGTAATTGTAGTGTCTTCATGACAAGTTCCGTTTAGTCTGTGTCTCTGTTTCTTGTTTTATTGTTACTGGTAATTGTTTTGTTAGAAAAAACAACAACTTTTTAGCCTTTTGGTTTGGTTGGAATTTAAATTTAACAACTCCCATGCGACATAATGGATTTTTCACATCTCCAAAATGGCTGATGAAAATCCATGTTACTTTACTTATTTTTACTGCAAACATAGGTTGTGGGTGCTCATTAGAACCACCTCATTGAGGCGGTTCTAACGATCGAGTACCAGGTTGTGGGTGCTCATTAGAACCACCTCAATGAGGCGGTTCTAACGATCGAGTACCCACAACCTATGTCTTGGAGTAAAAATAAGAAACCTTTATGGTCAGGTTGAGCTGACTTTTAAAATAAACTTCTTTGTTGACATGTTTAAACATAGGGCCCTGTTAAGAATAACATGACTAGTTCATAAATTGTTTGTTTAATTTGGGGTTTATCGTCCCCGTCAACACTGTAAAGGTCATTTTGGAGACGTTGCTTCCAATTTTGTGGGACTTTTACCCGATATTGAAATGAAGCCCTGCCGCCCAATGAAACCAATTGGGTTTATAAGCATGGACGGCCCGACTAGCACCGCTTTGCCTGGGACCTCTATGTGGTTTACCAGTACTCGTGTGCTGTTGGTTTCAGCTCTGCGTGGAAGCAGCATGCAGCCCATCAATTTCATCAAGACTTGATGGGCGGGGGCCGAAATTCATAAATAAATTACATGAACCATTCATGAATTATTTGTGAACTACAAATTGAACAAGTTTTTCATGAATATTATAAGTTGTTGAACCAAAACATTTATGAACTTGGAATTTGTATCCTAGTTCATTTCTTAGGAAGTTCATGAGTTTTGAACCCTAGTTCATGAACTAGTTAATAAACTGTTTTTTGGGGGGGTTTAGTGCATGAATTTTATTTATGAAAAGCATGAACTTTTCATGAAGAGTGCATGAACTGTTTATGAAGAGTGTATTAATGAAGAATGCATGAGCTAGAGAAAGTGACCAAAGGGTCTCTAATATTTTGATCAGCCCCATATGTAATCAAAAGTGTCATCATTTACATGACATAATATATAGCCTTGATAATTTGTCAGCAATAAATGTGTATGTATCATAACAGTATGTTTCTTTGTTTGTATTGGAATTTAACGTCCCAGTCAACATTATTTAGGTAATTTTTGAGCCGGTCAGTTTACCTGTCCACACTTTTCCTGGTTATACATCATCATCATCAACAGATTTTTGATAACCGTGTAGGTTCGATCAGGTACATAAGTGGGCCCCCTTCCACGTAGCTGGCTTGCTGCACCCATGGCAGATCTTACATCAGATTTCCAGTGTTGTCTATCATGAGGATCGATAGCAGAGAGCTTCCAATCTCTGCAATCTCGTTCTGTCAACTGAAAACTTAAGCGGTTAACGAAACTGACAACTACCCTACTTGAATCAGCCGAAGGAAGAGAATGACTGTAGAAAAGATTTCATGATCAATCTCTGCGAAAGAATGTTGCCGACCCCGGCAGGTATAGAACCCTGATCAACAGTCAGACGCGCATCTGACTGAGCTACTGAGGCCAGCATTATACCAGATGATGTTTGCTGCTTTTAACCCAAGTTCTGATTGGCTCATATTTAGACACGTTTCTGAAGTTACAGTTTACCTGGTAGTTGAGTGAGTGAGTGTTTGAGTTTTACATCCAACCCACAGCTGAGATCATATGGATACAGGACCTTGGTTTAAGGACGCATACGAAAGTCTGGAGAAGCCCGAAATCAAACCTGCAACCCCTGGATTATGAGGCAAGTAGCATAATCATTACACTATGGGGGCTTCCACCTGGTAGTTGAATCTTGCAGTATATTGGTCTATTTTCAGCATGAGGAGCAAATTCTTTCCTTTAACCCTTGTCCTGCTGAGCCCGGATATGCCTTACATTTTTCAACAATGTAGATCCAGATCAGATGGCTTCTGAAGAAGCCATCTGATCAGGATCTACATTGTTTGTCATTCAGATTGTGAATTTGTTGCAATAATTTGCATCAAGTAATCTGATTGGATGATAATCGGTAGTGATTGTGGCATATTTAAATATTCAGCAGGACAAGGGTTAAGAGTAAATCGTGGGTTGCAGTTATTTCTTTCCTTCAAGAGTATTCACAAGGGAGGCAAAATACTTTTGAAAGAGTTGCCTCCCCTGAAAGTCTAGCTTTTCCACTTAAGGGAATGGATATATCTGGCAAACTTTTTCACCATTTTTCAAAGGGAGATAACAGTTGGGACTTCCTGTTCGCTTTTCTATTAACTCTGTCCCACTGAAAAAGGGGTCTACTCCTGAGGAGCAAATTCTTTCCTTTAAGAGTTGACCCCAATTGTCATGGGAGACAAAAATACTTTTGCAGGAATTGCCTCCCCTGAAATTGTATCCATTTGCCTTAAGAACTGCAAAAGCACTCAGAGCCAGAAACTAGTGGATTAGTTGAGCTTTTCTTGGTAGACTTCTGGTCTGCTATGAACATGAAGGAAAAAATGGTAATTTATCAGAAAAGCAAATGTTGACAATAGGGAAAATTGATATGACCTAGTTCAGCCAATGTAGCCCATATTTTCTTGAAAAAGCTTATTACCTACAGTCATGTAATATAAAAATATGCTAGAGTGAGGCTGTTTCGAGTCAAATAGCCAGAACATTACCTTAATACAGAAGATAATCAGGGACTTTAAGGATGTGACTGGTCAGTTTGTTAAACCAAGAATGTAGCTAGCCTGGGCAAAATCCAGGAAGAGCTATTGCATTGCCGTCGGCATTGCCATAGGCATTGGCATTGACGTTGGCTTGGAAACGACTTTGGTGTTCACATTTACATGAAAAAATTTTAAGAGCTCATACATGTAATATCCAAACTGTAAGATGGATTTTGTTCATACACCTCAACCTCGTTATAACACGGAACTCCGGGTCCAACCAACGGACCGTGTTAGTTAACCGAATCGTGTTATAAACGCCGACCGTATTTGTCACAGATCAACCATTGACACAATGGTGATCAATAGTTTCCCAAACAAGATGATGTGCGGTCCGGTTAATGACCTTATTTCCCGACTAAAATGTGTTTAGAACTAATCAATGGCAGTTAATACCATGGCCCATCAAGTCAAACAAGTCACTTTAATCGAAACCAGCTGATAAACCAAGTTTTATATCCAGAAATCGTCCGATCTGACAGCGAGTATGACGCCATTTTGATAGCTGGTTCCCGGCTAACTTTGTTGTATCTGAGCGTCCGGAACCGTACCGAACTACAGTACTGTTAATGCATTTCAATGGTGATATTACCGGGGTAGGGTTCGGAACCGGCAATGATCAACGCTTACAAGAAATTTGAATTACTTCCCTTGAAATGTCTTAATATTTTAGCCTTTTGAAACGATTTTTAATGGCGCAAAAAATCTTTGAATTATTTTTTTTACCGCAAAAATCGATCTTGAATATGCTTTATCATTTGCTTTTAAGCTGGAATAAATTTGACTTTCTTTTACATGCGGCTCTAGAAAATGAGTTTTATTGCAGTGACCGATCACATTGTCTGCATCGATGTTTAAAATTTCTTCTGAGCAGTGATCCTTAACAGAGCGTGATAAATATTTTTTTCCAGTTGCGTAACTGAATTCTTTAATCTCTTTATCTCACTAAGCCAACACTTTTGATTGTGCCGATGGCAGTTCATGTTTATCATGCGTGTCAAGCTAAACAAGCTAATATACTGTATATTCAACTCTGATGGAGGCCTGCAATAAATATAAAAAAGTACCGTTATAAACCGTGTTAGCTACCGTGTTAGCTACCGTATTACCGCAGTCAAAAGTGAGAGGAAAATAATGTTGTTGTGCTTGAAACCTGATACAATCCTTGGATAATATTTATAAATGTTGGTTGGGGAAAATTTGGGGTCCAAACCAAAACCGTGTTATATCCGAATTCGTGCTGTAACGAATCGTGCTATAACGAGGTCCGGGTGTATTTGGGTTGAAGATTATATTGGTTCAAAGTTTTTTTCGGCAATACCCCTGCCCATGCCTTTGACCTCAAGGTCAAGGACTTAGACATTTTATGTTAAAGTTTTTTAAGAGCTCATATTTTCCAAACCAATTGAAGGATTTGGTTCATATTTGGTATGATGATAGATAAAGGATAGATCCAAAGTTTCATTTAGCATACCACTGCCCATGCCTTATGCCACAAAGTCACAGACTTAGAGATGTTGTGTTAAAGTTTTTTAAGAGCTAATATTTTCCAAACCAATTGATGGATTTGGTTTGTATTTGGTATGAAGCTTCATTTAGCAATACAACTGCCCATGCCCATAGCCTCAAGGTGAAGGTCACAGACTTAGAGATTTTATGTTTAAGATTTTTAGGACCTTATATTTTCCGAACGAAATGATGGATTTGGTTCATATTTGGTATGAGGATAGATATTGGTTCAAAGATTTATTCAGCATGCTCATGACCTCAAGGTCAAGATCACAGACTTTTATTGTAAAGTTTCAAGACATCAGTTTCAAAACCATATGAAGGATTTGGTTCATAATTGGTATGATGACAGACACGGTAAAAAAAAAAGGTCCTTGCCATATCCCCACCTATGCCTATGACATAATTTAGAACACTTTCAGGTTAGCTACGCTGTCTGATTAAATGATTTTGCTTATTAGCTCACAGCTCAGGTGAGCTTTTGTGATCACCTTTTGTCCGTCATATGTGCGTCGTTCGACGTGCGTCGTGTGACGTGCGTTGTGCATCGTCAACATTTACCTTGTTAAGACTCTAGAGACCACAATTTTGCTTCAGTCTTCATGAAACTTTACCAGAATGTTTGTCTTAATGATATCTGGGTCAAGTTCGAATATGGGTTATGTCAGGTCAAAATGTTGGTCAGTAGGTCAAATCATAGAAAAACCTTGTTAAGACTCTAGAGGCCACAGTTATGGTCCAATCATCCTGAAACTTGCTCAGAATGATCATCCTGACAATGTCTCGGTCAGGTTGGAATATGGGTCATGTCGGGTCAAAAAGTAGGTCAGCCGCTCAAATCATAGAAAAACCTTGTTAGACTCTAGAGGCCACAGTTTTGGTCCAATCATCCTGAAACTTGCTCAGAATGATCATCCTGACAATATCTCGGTCAAGTTCGAATATGGGTCATGTCGGATCAAAAAGTAGGTCAGTAGGTCAAATCATAGAAAAACCTTGTTAAGGCTCTAGAGGCCACAGTTTTGGTCCAATCATCCTCAAATTTGCTCAGAATAATTGCCCTGACTATATCTCAGTGAAATTCGAATACAGTTCATTTCGGGTCAAAAAGTAGGTCAGTAGGTCAAATCATAGAAAAACCTTGTTAACGCTTTAGAGGCTAAAGTTTTGGTCCAATCATCCTCAAACTTGCTCAGAATGATTATCCTGTCAATATTTTGGTCATGTACGAATATGGGTCATGTCATGTCACAAAGTAGGTCAGTAAGTCAAATCATAGAAAAACCTTGTTAAGACTCTAGTGGCCACAGTTTTGGTCCAATCATCCTCAAACTTGCTCAGAATGATCATCCTGACAATATCTCAGTCAAGTTCGAATATGGGTCATGTCGGGTCAAAAAGTAGGTCAGCAGGTCAAATCATAGAAAAACCTTGTTGATGCTCTAGAGGCCACCTTTTTGGTCCAATCATCCTCAAATTTGCTCAGAATGATCATCCTGACAATATCTCGGACAAGTTCGAATACAAGTCATATAGGATCAAAAAGTAGGTCAGTAGGTCAAATCATAGAAAAACATTGTTAAGATTCTAGAGGCCACAGTTTTGGTCCAATCATCCTCAAATTTGCTCAGAATGATCATCCTGACAATATTCCGGTCAAGTTCGAATACGGGTCATTTCGGGTCAAAAAGTAGGTCAGTAGGTCAAATCATAGAAAAACATTGTTAAGACTCTAGGGGCCACATTTTTGGTCCAATCTTCCTCAAACTTGCTCAGAATGATTATCCTGTCAATATCTTGGTTATGTATGAATATGGGTCGTGTCAGGTCAAAAAGTAGGTCAGTAGGTCAAATCATAGAAAAACCTTGTTAAGACTCTAGAGGCCACAGTTTTGGTCCAATCATCCTGAAACTTGCTCAGAATGATCATCCTGACAATATCTCGGTCAAGTTCGAATATGGGTCTTGTCGAGTCAGAAAGTAGGTCAGCAGGTCAAATCATAGAAAAACCTTGTTAACGCTCTAGAGGCCACAGTTTTGGTCCAAACATCCTCAAATTTACTCAGACTGATCATCCTGACAATATCTCAGTCAAGTTCGAATACAGGTCATATGGGATCAAAAAGTAGGTCAGTATGTCAAATCATAGAAAAAATTTGTGAACACTCTAGAGGCCACAGTTTTGGTCCAATCATCATCAAACTTGCTCAGAATGATCATCTCTACAATATCTAGGTCAAGTTCGAATATGGATCATGTGGGTTTAAAAAGTAGGTCAGTAGGGCAAATCATAGAAAATCCTTGTTAACACGCTAGAGGCCACAGTTTTGGTCCAATCATCATCAAACTTGCTCAGAATAATCATCTCTACAATATCTAGGTTAAGTTCGGATATGGGTCATGTGGGTTCAAAAAGTAGGTCAGTAGGTCAAATCATAGAAAAACCTTTTTTACACTCTAGAGACCTCAATTTTTAGCTCACCTGAGCAAAGCTCAAGGTGAGCTTTTGTGATCACCTTTTGTCCGTCGTAAGTGCATTGTGCATCATTCATCATGTGACGTGCATCGTCAACATTTACCTTGTTCATCCTCTAGAGACAACAATTTTCCTTCAATCTTCATGAAACTTTACCAGAATGTTTGTCTTGATGATATCTGGGTCAAGATTGAATATGGGTCATATCAGGTAAAAACTAGGTCACAAGGTCAAATTCCTTGAAATCCTTGTTCACCCTCTAGAGACAGTAGTTTTGCTTCAAACTTCATGAAACTTTACCAGAATGTTTGACTTGATGATATCTGAGTCAGGTTTGAATATGGGTCATGTTAGGTCAAAAACTAGGTCACTAGGTCAAATTCCTTGAAAACCTTGTTCACCCTCTAGAAACTTCAATTTCACTTCAGTCTTCATGAAACTTTACAAGAATGTTTGTCTTGATGATATCTGGGTCAAGTTCAAATATGGATCATGTCAGGTCAGAAACTAGGTCACTAGGTCAAATTCCTTGAAAACCTTGTACAGCCTCTAGAGGCCACGATTTTTGCTTCAATCTTCAATCTCTATGAAGATAATTCAGATAATAGCGTCAAAAAACTCGTAGCATCTACCTTGTCAAACTTAAATATTAAGTATGTAAATCTTTTACCTCAGGTGAGCGATTAAGGACCATCATTGTCCTCTTGTTTTTCGGAGATAGCATCTGAATCTTCTGCTTCACAGACAATCCATGTGAAAGGTCAGGCCCGTCAAAATTAGAACATCATTTGCTGGATAGTTTGCTTGATGCTTTATCCTGTGAAGAAAAAATATGAATTGAGCCAGTGCATGACAAAACCTGCAATAAGGTGGTGCGCAGAACGAAGACTCAGATCAGCCTGCGAATCCGTGCAGTCTGATCAGAGTCTTCATTGTGCGCTGTAAGGATAGCTAAGGTCACAATGCTCCTTCATGCAGCAAAAGAAGTCTCTGGTTAGACTAAATGGATGTGCAGGCTGATCTGAGTCTTCAATGGGGGCACATGTCATATTGTAGGTTTTGTCGTGCCTGGCTCTACTGTATTATTTGTTTAGGCAGATAATGAAGAAGTTCCATACTGAGATTGGTTTGATTGGATAAGACTGGCTGGATATGTCAAGATAATTCCACATAGAGAGAAGGACAGAGACAAGAAGTCTTATTTGTCTGTTGACTCTCCTTCAGAACACTCCTTGTGTCTTAGGATTAGATTAGTCACATGAACTACAATGTAATACAGTAAAATTCTTGTATTAAGACCACCTTTGAGACTGTTCAAAAGTGGTCTTAAAGACCACTTTTGAACAGTTCCCAAAGATGGTCTCTGACCTGAGGAAACTTGGTGCAGAAAACACATAGAAAGAATAACTGAAACATTCTAAATTAACTTTTTCAAACATAATTAGTCTCAATTTTTGGACGGGTTTTTCAAGGAAAAATTCCATCCTTTAGAATAGCTATGTCCGTGCGGGCGGCCGGGCGGCCAGGCGTCCCAAGTCCCAGTTTACCTTTTGGTTAACCCTGAAAAACCTGTCCATAATGCCATTTGGCGTTTTTCTTTTTTGTGGTCTTAATACAGTAAAATTCCTGTATTTCAGACCACCTTTGGTCTGTCCCTATAGCAATAGATAAGGTAAGTATTTTGTGATAATTGAAGGACAGTTTGTCAATTCTCCATAAAAACCTATGTTGTGGTGCTCTTTAGAACTGCCTCAAAGAGGCGGTTCTAATGAGTACCACAACATAGGTTTATATGGAGAAATAAGAAAAACTATCCTTCAATTATAACAAAATACTTACAATATCTGTTGCTATGGAACTTCAAAAGTAGTTGAGACCACTTTTGAACAGGCACAAAGCTGGTCCATTTTGCGGCATAGTGCATTCTTTTATATCTTAAAAACTGTTAATTTTCTAATGAAAATTTTTGTTGTTATTCTTATTTATACTGAAAACATAGGTTGTAGGTGCTCATTAGAACTACTTACTGAGGTGGTTCTAACAAGTATCCTAGAAGCCTCCGTGGTGCAGTGGTGACGCTACTCGCCTTGTAAACCAGGGATCGCAGGATCGATCCCGGGCTTCTCCAGACTTTGGGATGAGTCTTTAAACCAAGGTCCCGTCTCCGTATGACCTTAGCTGTTGGTGGGACGTAAAACTAAAACTCACTCACTCTAACAAGTATCCACAACTTATTGTCTTTAAGCAGAAATAAGAAAATTATTGTATACCTTAAAACCCCACCGCTCACCACACCCTATATATAAAGTGGGCCTTACAAGGGATGTAGATTTTATGGACTCTTTAACCTAATGACTTGCTAGAGTACATAACCCTTGTCCTGCTGAATATTCATATATGCCACACCCACTACTGATTATTAACCAATCAGATTACTTGATGCTAATTATTACAACAAATTCACAATCTGGATGACAAACAATGTAGATCCTGATCAGATGGCTTCTTCAGAAGCCATCTGATCTGGATCTACATTGTTTCAAAGAAAAGGCATATCCGGGCTCAGCAGAACAAGGGTTAATGGGTGCAAATATCATAAGGAAAAACTGAAATGGTTTAACCCTTTTTGTACCAAATGGAATCTTCCTCCTTATGTATACCAGGAGTCCATTTCAAAATTTAGGTTGTTTTTTCTTCAAAATTTATTTGGAAAATGGCCTTAACTTTTCGCAAACAGTGTAGGCCCTGATCAGACGCCGCGTTCTGTGGCGTCTGATCTGGGCCTGATCTGTTTGCCCTGATACCCGCTTTGGGGTTTCCGGTACTAAATGGGTTAAGGGTGAACAGTGGAGAAATAGCTTGGGCTGTATGATGCTTCCACGCAGAGCTGAAACCGACGGCACATGAGTACTGGTAAACCCCTTAGGTCTACTTAACCTGCCCAGGCAAAGAGGTGTGAGTCAGGCCGTCTATGCATATAAACCCTATTGGTTTCATTGGGCAGCAGGGATTGAGACGTCATTTCATCTCAAGGTCGGGTAAAAGTCCTACAAAATTGGAAGTGATGTCTCCAAAATAACTTAAATAGTTTTGACGGGGATGTTAAACCTCAAATCAAGCAAAAAAAAACATTTTGAGGCTTTTTGTGTCTCCCCAGTCAAAACAGGTAAATGAACAATTATCAGGTTGACTGGTTTGTACTGGGCTCTTCTGTCTTTTAACCCATTGCATGCAGGCCCAGATCAGACGCTGCAGAAGGCGTTGTCTTGACCAGGGCCTGCTCTGTTTAGCTAAGAGAATTTTCTGTCAAAAAAGAATAAAAAGCGAAAAAATAGGCCTGGCATCCCTTATATGACAAATGGACCAACATATGTATGTTGTCCAATAGAAGAGTCGGGTAATTTGGACACTTATTGGAGCTAAGTTAAAATCATTAACAGAATGTTTGTTTGAATTGAGGTTTAACATCCCCGTCAACACAATTTAGGTCTTTTTGTAGATGTTGCTTCCAGTTTTGTGAGACTTTTATCTGGCGTTGAGATGAAATGACATCTCAAGCCCTCCCGCCCAATGTAGCCAAATGGGTTTATATGCATGGACAGTCCGACTTGCATCACTTTGCCTCAACCTTACAGGTGGTTAACCAGTACTCATGTGGTCCAGGTTTTAGCTCTACGTGGAAGCACCTTGCAGCCCAATCTATTTCTCCTGGCCTGGATGGGCAGGGGCCTCATTAACAAAATGGCACATAGAGTAGATCCAGATGAGATGGATCTACACTGTTTGCATGGATATCTATATCAGGCTACATGGTTGAAATGGTTAACCAGCATGACATTTTGACCGTGCTGTAAAATAAAACATAAAAGTACGGAAGCTGGCATCATTTGTATGCTTTGTTGATTGATATATCAACTTCATAAACACAGGGACATTTAATAAGTCTATAGGATTCGGTCCAGACAGGACATTTCCCTCATTTTCAATGCCAAAACTAATTTCCATATTCCATAATGGTGCAATTCTTCTAATGTCACTTGGCTGCATAAAAGTGCCTCGTCTGAATTATAGATGATACAATAATGCATATTTTGACCCATGACACAAGAAAATGTATCGTTGATGGTCATCTCATCAGTGATGACACTCTGGATCTGCATGCAGACAGGATTGTGTCATTTCTGTTTTCTCTTAATTATAGAGTATGGGTTTCTTTTGTGTTGGGGTTTTGTGTCCCCATCAACATTATTTAGGTTATTTTGGAGACATTGCTTCCAATACCCGACACTGAGATAAAATAGCATCTCAAGCCCTACCTCCCAAGAAACTGCTAGGGTTTAGGAGTGGTCTGACTCACACCACGTTTCCTAGGCAAGTTTAGAGTTAAGCAGTTTACCAAGTCTTTAGTTTCGTCAGTTTCAGCTCTGGGTGGAAGCCTCATGCAGCCCATTGTATTTTTCCAACCCCAATGGACTGGGAGAGGGGTGGGGTGCTTGTGTTGACAGTGAAAGCATCTGCACAGTCTAGTGAGAGCCTTCGCTGTTCACCAGTGTTTGTAAACACATTATCATCATGCTAATTTTGGATATGGTGAAAGTCATAAACTTGGAAAATCTTTTTGCTTTGTTTTGGAGGATTTGTTTGTTTGATTTGAGGTTTAACGTACTCGTCAACACTGTTAAGGTCATTTTGGAGACGTTGCTTCCACTTTTGTGGGACTTTTACCCTACATTGAGATGAAATGACATCTAAAGCCCTGGCACCCAATGAAACCAATAGGGTTTATAAGCATGGACTTGCACTGCTTTGCCTGGGCAGGTTTAGATCCTCTAAGCAGTTTACCAGTACTCCATTGTTTTGGAGGAATGTGGGAGTACTGTAAAATTCTGACATCTTAGGAACTTGCCATAATTTTCCTCAAATTTTGACAAATTGCAGTATAGACCCTTCAGGAGCAGACGGGTTTGACCCTATCTGTCTTAATACTTAGGATCTTTACAGTTTTGTTTGATTTGAGGTTTAACGTCCCCACCAACACTGTAAAGGTCATTTTGGAGACCTTGCTTCCAATTTTGTGGGACTTTTACCCGACATTGAGATGAAATGACATCTAAAGCCCTGTCGCCCAATGAAACCAATAGGGTTTATTAGCATGGACGGTCCGCCTCGCACCGCGGTTCCTGGACAGGCTTAGATCCTCTAAGCGGTTTACCAGTACTAGTGTGCGGGCTGGATTCAGCTCTGCGTGGAAGCATTGTGCAGCCCATATATTTCTTCAAGCCCCTATGGGCGGGGGCGGTAGGATCTTTACAGTATTACAAGTAAAACCTAAAGGCAACACTTGCTCAGATAAAGTGCAACATCCTGCTGAACCTTTTTCTCCAGGTACTATGGTTTTTACCCACCTTTGATTAACTCTTATCATGCTGTTCACGGCAACCCCTATCTTTGGAAACGGTGTAGATCCAGA
The DNA here is from genome assembly GCA_963580285.1 of Lucinisca nassula. Classification (NCBI taxonomy): domain Eukaryota; kingdom Metazoa; phylum Mollusca; class Bivalvia; order Lucinida; family Lucinidae; genus Lucinisca; species Lucinisca nassula. Next base: position 16,467,369 of record OY757013.1, read on the forward strand.
TCAGATGGCTTCTGAAGAAGCCATCTGATCTGGATCTACACTGTTTCCAAAGATAATCTTGAAGAAGCCATCTAATCAGGATCTACACTGTTTGACATTAAGTTTATGGCTTTGTAAGAATAAATTACATCAAGTTATCTGATTGGTCCAAGTCAGAAATGGGTGTGGCTAAACTGAATATTCAGCAGGATAAGGGTTAATGATTGGCTAGAAATAAGTGCAATAATCTGGAAAGGGGTTATAAAACCAAAATATAGATCAGATGGCTTCTAAAGTCAACTGATCAGTAAGTATCTACTGTGTATGACATTAAGTTTGTGAATGTGTAGGACTAAATTACATTCAGTAATCTGATTGGTTGAAAGTCAGAAATGGGTGTGGCTAAGTTAATTTATTCAGCAAGACAAGGGTTAAGCAAAGCCAGGACTTCATCGTACGATGTAGACATTAAAACTTCTATCTAAAATAAATCTGGACTTCCGGTATGCTTCTTTAAGTTCATCCCCTCTGAGAAAGGAGGGACCTCAGCGGTCTAGTGGTTAAGAGCGCTGACTCACCGCATTGGTTCCAGCCTCGCTCGGGACACATTCTAGTCGCCATGTTCTGCAATGGAAGGTCAGGTGCTTTTTTGCGGGTTCTCTGGGTTTTGCCCACCTCTGATTAAAATTCGACGTGAAATAAGTGAAATAATCTTGAATGGGCCACGACCGCCCCCCACCACACCAACCAACACCACCCACACACACACACTCTAAGAAAGGGATTTTATGTTAATGGAAAGAATGTGCTGACTCCTGTTAACATGGGAGACAAAAACGTTTTTGAAAGAGTTGGCTCCCTTGAAAGTGTCTCCAGTGTTGAGTCCGAGGTTATAAATGTCATGCTCAACTCACTTGATTTTGTTTGTTTGTTTGGGTTGAGGTTTATCGTCCCTGTCAACACTATTATGGTCATTTTAGAGGCATTGCTTCTGATTTTGTGGGACTTTTACCCGACATCAAGATGAAATGACATCTCAAGCCCTACCGCCCATAGAAACCGCTATGGTTTAAGGAGCGGTCCGACTCGCATCACTTTTCCTGGCGGCAACAGGGCTTGAGATGTCATTTCATCTCAATGTCGGGTTAAAAACCCACAAAATTGGAAGCAACATCTCCAAAATGACCTTTACAGTCTTGACGGGGACATTAAACCTCAAATCAACCAATCAACCACTTTTCCTGGGCAGGCTTAGACTGAGCTGTTTACCAGTACTCAAGTTTGGTCGGTTTCAGCTCTGCGCAGAAGCACCGTGCAGCCCAATCTATTTCTCCAGGCCCCGATGGGCACAACTCACTTGAGCATGACATTTGTCCTGTGCATAAATTTTAAAATGCCAACAAAATTGTTTGCATTTAAAATTATAAGCAAGAAAAACAAGTTCCTTTGCTGATCTGAGCCAGTTGTTCAAAGCATCGTTAGCTTAACAAGCTTGTTAGTGGTCATATTGTTAACTCTTCTAGCAAGTACAATATTGTAAGTTTTGGTATCTTTGCTGAAAAAATGTGAGCATCCGCAAAAGCTGCTCACATTTTTTTTTCAGCAAAAATTTCAGCATATTTGCCATTTTTAATGATCAATGGTTTAACAATATGTTAACTAACGACATCTTTAGTTTTGAACAACTGGCCCCTGAGCAGATAAATTATCTGATTTGTTTGTATTTTAATAGTTATGATGAACATTTTATGCTCAAGTGAGTTGAGCACGAAAAAAAGTTTTATAACCTCAGGAGCTCAGTTTGATGTGTAACTGACTGGTGATCAAGAGGTCACAGGTTCAATACCTGCCAGGTTTGTAGAAATTGATCATGGAATCTTTTCTATGGTAAGTCTTGCCTCAGCTGATTCAAGAAGGGCAATTGTCAGTTTTGGGTGAAAGAATGCGCACTGTACTGGCTAGCCAATTATTTACAAAACCACCAAAGAAAAGTATGGATTGGTAAATGATCGGCTCAGCATGACCTCAAAGTGTTGACTGGGCTGTTGAACTCCAGACCAAACCAAACACAGTCATCAGAAGATGGCAGATCCCCTGACTGAAAGCCAAAAAGTGAAGACACATTTAGAAAGTGTATGTATAAGCCTACTGACTGGCTCAGTATAACCTAAGTGGTGTTGACTGGGCTGAACAGAACAAACCATTCTCCAGACCTGATTCTTGGTCTCAGAATTAACAATGTTTATGCATAATAATATTGTGATTTGTTCACATCAATGCCTTCTCTTTCAAACCCATTTGGTACCGGAAACCCCAAAACGGGTACCTTTGCAAACAGTGAAGGCCCAGATCAGACGCCACAGAACGCGGCGTCTGATCAGGGCCTACACTGTTTGCAAAACGTTCAGCCACTTTCCAAATAGATTTTGAAGAAAACACAACCTGACACCCCTAAATTTTGAAATGGATTCATGCTATATACACTGCAACCTCGTTATAGCGCTGATCGTTTAAGCGCGGAAATCAGTATAACGCGGTTGTTCCATGGCTCCCGATTTTTTTCCGTCGGGCGAGATTCCGCGCATCCGAAATTGACTGGGGCGAACCGGCAGATTTTTTCGAGCGGCCGAAAGTGACGGGGGCGAATCAGCCGATTCGCTGAAATAGATTTGCGACAAGCCGCAGACTTGAATCCGTGGCATAGTAGAGCTTCCGCGCATCCGAGATTTACTGGGGCGAACCGGCCGATTTTTTTCCAGCGTCCGAAATTGACGGGGGCGAATCGGCCGATTAGCTGAAATAGATCTTTGACAACCCGCACACTTGAATCCGGCGCATAGAACTTCCGCGCATCCGAAATTGACTGGGGCGAATCGGCCGATTTTTTCCGAGCGTCCGAAATTGACGGGCGCGAATCAATGAGATGAAACCACCGCTACAGTGTTTTCTGCACGCGATCGGTAAATGACGTCATCGGACCCCAGCAACCCCACACGTGTCTATTGTTTTATCTAAATGGGGCGTATCTCTTTCATTAATTGTTTGGAAACGGTAAAAAAATTCTCGATAGCAAAACGGTTGTGGAAAACAGTGCTTTCTGTAAGCTCCGTGTCAATAACCAACAACAGCATACAGATGTGTTAACACGAATTTTTCTCCAACTTTTCTCGCCAAGCGTCTGCTATTTGGCGCCAAAACATAATCATTCACGAGATAGTAGAATAGTCGTAGCAACTCGTCTTAGGAGCAATTAAATAATTTTCACATTGATTGCGGATTAAATTTTATGATCGGGGAATAAACGCAAATTAGAGACATAACTTGACCATATTTTCACACCTTATCGACATGCACCGCAGGGTGGCAAGTATATGACAGGGATTAACAATAGTGTCATAATTGAACCGTTATAAATCATCAAACAGTGTAAATCCAAATCAGATGTCTGCGGCGTCTTTCTGAGGTGTCTGATCTGGGCTTGCCGGTGCCCCCAAATTTATAACGCGGTGATCACCACTAACGCGGTTGGGGTTCTTGGACCCCACCACCCGCGTTATAACGAGGTTGCAGTGTATAAGGAGGATGATTCCATTTGGTACAACAAGGGTTAATATACTCCAGAGAATTAAAAATGCTACATCAGGAAATAGTAATTTACATCTAGGCTTGTTATCTCTGTTATGATTATGTCACATAACTGAATTCTCTTTGATTGACCCTTGAAGTGCCATTTACAACAATTGTCATCTGCTTTATTGTCAAAGAAGCCTTATCTTGCTGTTCACGACAAACCCTATCTTTGGAAACAGTGTAGATCCAGATCAGATGGCTTCTGAAGAAGCTATCTGATCAGGATCTACACTGTTTGACATTCAGTTTATGAATTTGTAGGAATAAATTGCATCAAGTAATTTGATTGGTTGATAGACAGAAATGGGTGTGGCTTCAATGAATATTCAGCAAGAGAAGGGTTAAACCTCAACACAAACAAACTAGATCTGTAGTCGATGGTAAACCATCGCAAATACCCGCTTTTTCTATTAATAACACTAATGACTATGTATTAGCTAGCCAAAACTACATGTAAGTTAAAAAAAGTTGCAAAGAACATTCTAACTGACAAGCGAAGTTTCAGAAGTGTAACATTTATAGTTTAGAAGATATGGCAAAGTCATACTTTTTGACCTTTGACCTTGGGGTTATGTTGAATCCACCTTGAGTATCCCAATTTATTCTATATTCCAACAGCCATCCAATAACCAAGTTTCAGAAGTGAAACTCCAATAGTTTAGAAGATATGGCAAAGTCATACTTTTTGACCTTTGACCTTGGGGTCGAGGTCACACCAAAATTAGCCCAACATATTCTATATTCCAAGGGCCATCCAATAATCAAAGTTTCAGAAGTGTAACTCCAATAGTTTAGGAGATATGGCAAATCATAATTTTTTACCTTTGACCTTGGGGTCATGTTGAGGTCAAGGTCACACCAAAAGTATCCAAATTTATTCTATATTCCAAGGGCCATCCAATAACCAAAGTTTCAGAAGTGTAACTCTAATAGTTTAGAAGATATGGCAAAATTATACTTTTTGACCTTTGACCTTGGGGTCAAGGTCACACCAAAAGTAACCTGACATATTCTATATTCCAAGGACCATCCAATAAGCAAAGTTACAGAAGTGTAACTCAAATAGTTTAGGAGATATGGCAAATCATAATTTTTGACCTTTGACCTTGTGGTCATGTTGAGGTCAAGGTCACAAAAAAGTTGCCCACTGCCATCTACATTCCATGTACTATCCACATGCAAAGTTCCAAAAGTGTAACTTCAGTGGTTGCAGAGGAGATCCAATCACAAGAAACGTGACGGACAGACGGACAGACGGATGGACGGACTGACGCCAGATCGAACTGTGGTACGAAAACAATATACCCGATTTTTCTTCGAAAAAGCGGGTATAACAAACAAACAAACAAACCATGATTCAGATAAGGCTTGACATTACATGTGAATCATCTGGCGAAACGTAAAAAACAAGAAAAAAAAAAGAAAAAAAAAACACAACAAATACACCACAACCTCTTATAACACTATTAATGGGGTCCAAACAGTGTTACTTAAACAACCATGTTATATCCAAACAAAAATGTGTAGATTATATAGAAAAATGACCATTGTGGTCATTTTTAGCTCACCGTCACATAGTGACGAGGTGAGCTTTTGGGATCACTTTTTGTCCGTCGTCCGTCATGCGTGCGCCCGTGCGTGCATCTGTGCGTAAACAATTTCTTCAAACGACATCTCCTCCTAAACCACTGATCGGATTTTGACCAAACTTCACAGGAATGATCCTTAGGTGGTCCCCTTTCAAAGTTGTTCAAATGGTTCCGGTCCGTTGCACATCTAGGTCACAGGAGCCCAAAATAGATTTTTTTCACTGAAAACTGAAAAAATCTTCTTCTCTGAAACCACAAGGCCCAGGTCTTTGATATTTGGTATGAAGCTTCATCTAGTGGACCCCTACCAAGATTGTTCAAATTATAGTGCTGGGGCCAAAAATGGCCCCGCCCTGGGGCCCTTTGTTTTTACATGGGCTTATATAGGGAAAAGCTTTAAAAATCTTCTTCTCTGAAACCGCAAGGCCCAGGTCTTTGATATTTGGTATGTAGCTTCATCTAGTGGACCCCTACCAAGTTTGTTCAAATTATAATGCTGGGGCCAAAAATGCCCCTGCCGCGGGGCCCTTTGGTTTTACATGGGCTTATATAGGGAAAATCTTTAAAAATCTTCTTCTCTGAAACCGCAAGGCCCAGGTCTTTGATATTTTGTATGAAGCTTCATCTAGTGGACCCCTACCAAAATTGTTCAAATTATAATGCTGGGGCCAAAAATGCCCCCGCCCGGGGGCCTTTTGGTTTTACATGGGCTTATATAGGGAAAATCTTAAAAAATCTTCTTCTCTGAAACCACAAGGCCCAGGTCTTTGATATTTGGTATGAAGCTTCATCTAGTGGACCCCTACCAAGATTGTTCAAATTATAGTGCTGGGGCCAAAAATCCCCCCGCCCTGGAGCCCTTTGGTTTTACATAGGCTTATATAGGGAAAATCTTTAAAAATCTTCTTCTCTGAAACCGCAAGGCCCAGGTCTTTGATATTTGGTATGAAGCTTCATCTAGTGGACCCCTACCAAAATTGTTCAAATTATAATGCTGGGGCCAAAAATGCCCCCGCCCGGGGGCCTTTTGGTTTTACATGGGCTTATATAGGGAAAATCTTAAAAAATCTTCTTCTCTGAAACCACAAGGCCCAGGTCTTTGATATTTGGTATGAAGCTTCATCTAGTGGACCCCTACCAAGATTGTTCAAATTATAGTGCTGGGGCCAAAAATGCCCCTGCCCGGGGGCCCTTTGGTTTTACATGGGCTTTTATAGGGAAAATCTTTAAAAATTTTCTTCTCTGAAACCGCAAGGCCCAGGAGTTTGTTATTTGGTATGAAGCTTCATCTTGTGGACCACTACCAAGATTGTTCAAATTTTAGTGCTGGTGCCAAAAATGCCCTCGCCCCGGGGGCCCTTTGGTTTTACATGGTCTTATATAGGGAAAATCTTTAAAAATTTTCTTCTCTGAAACCGCAAGGCCTAGGTCTTTGTTATTTGGTATGAAGCTTCATCTTGTAAACCTCTACCAAGATTGTGCAAATTATAGCCCTGGGGCCAAAAATGCCCCCGCCACGGGGCCCTTTGGTTTTACATGGGCTTATATAGGGAAAATCTTTAAAAATCTTCTTCTCTGAAGCCGCAAGGGCCAGGTCTTTGATATTTGGTATGTTGCTTCATCTGGTGGACCCCTACCAGGATTGTTAAAATTATTGTGCAGGGGCCAAAAATGCCCCCGTCTCGGGGGCCCTTTGGTTTTACATAGACTTATATGGGGAAAATCTTTAAAAATCTTCTTCTGTGAAACATCAAGGCCTAGGTCTTTGATATTTGGTGTGAAATTTCATCTGTGGACCTATATCAAGATTGTTCAAATTATAGCCCTGGGGCCAAAAATGCCCCTGCCCCGGGTCCCTTTGGTTTTACATAGACTTATATAGGGAAAATCTTGAAAAATCTTCTTCTCTTAAACCACAAGGCCCAGGTCTTTGATATTTGGTATGAAGCTTCATCTAGTGGACCTCTACCATTAGATTGTTCACATTATAGCCCCCGGGCCACAAATGCCCCCGCCCCGGGGCCCTTTGGTTTTACATAGACTTATAGAGAGATAATCTTTGAAAATCTTCTTTTCTGAAACCGCAAGGCCCAGGTCTTTGATATTTGGTGTGAAGCTTCATCTAGTGGACCTCTATCAAGATTGTTTAAATTATAGCCCTGAGGCCAAAAATGCCCCCACCGGGGGACCATTTGGTTTTACATAGGCATTTGTAGGGAATATCTTTAAAAAAATCTTCTTCTCTGAAACTGCAAGGCCCAGTTCTTTGATATTTGGTGTGTTGCTCCATCTAGTGGACCTTTGCCAAGATTGTTAAAATTATAGCCTTTGTTGATATTTGGTATGAAGCTCCACCTTTTTAGACCTCCCTCAACATTATGCACATTATAGCCCTGGGGTCAATAATGGCCCTCCCTGGGGCCCACTTGTTACTTATGGATCAGGTGAGGGATCCAGGGCCATCATGGCCCTCTTGTTCTATATAATCTACACATTTTCGGGATCCATCTTGAAACCGAGTTATATCCAAACTGTGTTATAATGAAATGTGTTATAATGAGGTTGTGGTGTTGATTGTCCTCTGCTGTAGAATATTGAAGATTTGTTTGTTTGTTTGTTTTGGAGTTTAAAGGCCCAGTCAACACTATCTTAGGTCATTTTTGAGCCAGTCAGTTTATCTATCCACACTTTTCCTGGACAGGCTTATAGTATTACATAAGCAGTTAACCCATTCAGTACCGGAAACCCCAAAGCGGGAAGTTGGCAAAGAGTGCAGGCCCAGATCAGACGCTGCAGAACTGTTTGCAAAATTATCAGCCTATTTCCAAATAGTTTTTGAAGAAAACACCACCTGACACCCCTAAATTTTGAAATGGACTCCTGCTATATATAAGGTGGAAATATTATTCCATTTGGTACAAAAAGGGTTAACCAGTACAGTGCACATTCTTTCGCCAGAAACTGACAACTGCCCTTCTTGAATCAGCGGAAGGGAGAGAATGACCGTAGAAAAGATTTCATGATCAATCTCCACGAAAGAATGTTACCGACCCCGGCAGGAATCGAACCCGCGTCCTCCTGATCACCAGTCAGAAGTGCATACGATGAGCTACCGAGGCCGGTAGAATATTGAAGAGTTAAAGGAAGACATACTGATAGATATTTCACGATTTGTGATGAAAATGCTATTTCCTTCTCATCCTGGGCATTGCATGTCATGAAGCCATACTGAAAATGTTCCTAAGACAATCAATTAAGAGAGAGAGGTGATTTTACTGCCTTACTAATGGAAATTGCTGCTATAAACAATAACAAGAGGCCAGAGATAAACGCTATATATGAAGATAAAGGTTTTTTGTTTGATTTGAGGTTTAATGTCCCCGTCAGCACTGTATAGGTCATTTTGGAGATGTTGCTTCCAATTTTGTGGGACTTTTATCTGTCATTGAGATGAAATGACATCTCAAACCCTGTTGCCTAATGAAAGCAATAGGGTTTATAAGCATTGGCAGTCCGTCTCACACTGCTTTCTTGAGCAGGCTTAAATCCTCTGAGCGGTTAACCAGTACTAGTGTGCGGTCGGTTTCAGCTCTGCCTGGAAGCATCATGCAGCCCATCTATTTCTTGAAGCCCCGATGGGTGAAGATAACAGATGGAACAGAGCTGTTGTTATGGAGAAGGTTTTATTTGTGTTGAGGTTTTAACCCTTCTCTTGCTGAATATTCAGTTTAGTCACACCCATTTCTGACTTAGAACCAATCAGATTACCTGATGTCATTTATTCCTACAAGTTCATAAACTGAATGTCAAACAGTGTAGATCCTGATCAGATGGCTACTTCAGAAGCCATCTGATCTGGATCTACACTGTTTGCAAAGATAGGGGTTGTCGTGAACAGCAAGATAAGGGTTAAGATCCAATAGCTCTATTTAGGTCATTTTGGAGACATTGCTTCTGATTTTGTGACATTGAGATGAATGGACTTTTACCTGACATTCTTCAAGCCCTGTCACCCAATGAAACTGATAGGGTTTAACCCTTGTCCTGCTAATCCCGGATATGCCTTATTTTTATGTAGATCCAGATCAGATGGCTTCTGTCTGACGAAGCCATCTTATCAGGATCTGCATTGTTTGCAATTCAGATTGTGAATTTGTTGCAATAATTTGCATCAAGTACCGTATTCGCCCTAATTACCGCACTGTGCGCTTAGTTTTTACAAAATCGTGTCAAAAAATCACAGTAAAAAATCTGCCTAATTAGCGCACACTCAATGCGAAAACAATAGCTTCCCAGATGATGCATTACTGATATTTAATGGGACGAAAAAGGATACTAAGCATTGCCTTCACTGTTGAAGAAATAACTAAGTTATTTTTAGCTCGTCTGTTTTTTGAAAAAAAACTTTCGAGCTATTGTCATCACTCCGGCGTCTGCGTAGTCGTCCTGCGTCGTCCTGCGTCGTTCCAAAAAAACTTAACCTTGGCTATAACTTAAAAAGTATTAGACCTAGCCTCATGAAACTTCATACACACACTCATCATCACAAGAGCTACATTTTGACCAAGGTCCATAACAACATTGTTGATTTTGGCTGAATTATCTCCCCTTTTCCAATTTTTTTCTGAAACACATTTTTTGCTCTCATTTTAATACTATTCACAACAGAGCCTTCAAACTTCACATGAATGTTCCTTGGGACAAGACCTTTTCAGTGATACCACACTTTTTGATCTGTGACCTTGACCTTTGAACTTTGACCTATTTTTCGAAAATTTAACCGAAAACCTTAACCTTGACCATATTTCCAAAAGTATTTGGCCTACCTTCATGAAACTTCATACACATACTCACCATCACAAGAGCTACATTCCCTACAAGTTTAATAACTCCATCTTGCAATTTGATTGAATTATCTCCCCTTTTCTCTCCGTTTTTTTTTAAATTGTTTTTGTCTCTTATTTCAATACTATTCACAACAGAGCCTTCCAACTTCACATGAATGTTCCTTGGGACAAGACCTTTTCAGTCATACCACGCTTTTTGACCTGTGACCTTGACCTTTGAACTTTGACCTATTTTTCGAAAAATTAACCAAAAAACTTAACCTTGACCATATTTCCAAAAGTATTTGGCCTACCTTCATGAAACTTCATACACATACTCACCATCACAAGAGCTACATTCCCTACAAGTTTTATAACTCCATCTTGCAATTTGATTGAATTATCTCCCCTTTTCTCTCCGTTTTTTTTAAATTGTTTTTGTCTCTTATTTCAATACTATTCACAACAGAGCCTTCCAACTTCACATGAATGTTCCTTGGGACAAGACCTTTTCAGTCATACCACGCTTTTTGACCTGTGACCTTGACCTTTGAACTTTGACCTATTTTTCGAAAAATTAACCAAAAAACTTAACCTTGACCATATTTCCAAAAGTATTTGGCCTACCTTCATGAAACTTCATACACATACTCACCATCACAAGAGCTACATTCCCTACAAGTTTTATAACTCCATCTTGCAATTTGATTTGACTTAGAACTTTTGTTTTCTACAAGAAACTGCAGACGAGCGTTGGCACCCGCTTGCGGTGCTCTTGTTATTGATTTACTCTAAGAGCTTCCAGGGGGAGGTGCATGTGAAGTGTGCGCTTATGCATTTTCTTTTCAAAATTAGCTTAGGTGTGCGCTTATAGGAGCACGTGCGGTAATTAGGGAGAATACGGTAATCTGATTTGTTGATAATTGGTAGTGGGTGTGGCATATATCAATATTCAGCAGGACAAGGGTTAAGGGATAGTCCAACTCACTCCACTAGAGGAGAAGCCTCGATAGTGCAGTGGTTACGGCGTTCCACTCATGATCGAGAGGTTGTGCATTCGAATCCGCCAACGGTATCGAGGTGTGTCCTTGGGCAAGACACGTAATGACACTGCCCCACTCCACCCAGGTGTAAATGGGTAGCAGTGGTGTAAAAGACACTGCCCGGAATGAGTGTTCGAGAGCGATTCAGTTAGCTTAAAGCTTTCATCGCAATCGAACTAAAATAAATTAGTATAAACTAAGCCAGGATAATACCATAATTTTCCCTGCTGTCTTCAAAAAATAAAGGTATGAAGGTTTTCTTTTGGAAAAAGATGAACACATTGCGGATTAAAGATGGGAGCCTTCCAGGTTTTATTGAGCCTCTCCTTATCCAGTAATGAAGATTGCAACACTACTTATGCCCTCTACTCTTGTTATCAAAAACTCCAAGGTATCTATAGCCCGGAACTGAAGAAGCCAGCCACTCCTCAACTGCCGCCACGACTTCTTCGTTGGATTGGAAATGACGTCCACAGATATCCTTAATAGGAAATCGTCACTAGGAGCTAAGTCTGGAGAATAGGCGGGGTGAGGTATTAGCTTATACCCATTCCACTCAACAGCATCCATTGCAATTTTGCAAGTGTGGACTCTTGCATTGTCCTGTTGGACCAGAATCCTTTTGGAGAGTTTACCTTGGCGTTTTTCACGGATCGCAGTTCTCAGTTGGTCAAGCAAATTTGCATAATACGCGCTTGTTATTGTACTTTTCTTTGCTAGAAAGTCCAGCATAATAACGCCTTGTGTCTCCCAAAATACAGTTGTCATCAGCTTGCCAGCAGAGGGTTGCATTTTGAAAGTCTTTGACCTCGGAAACCCCGTCCCTACCCACTGGCAACTTTGAGTTTTATTCTCTGGATCATAATAATGGACCCAGGTCTCATTTACAGTCACCAGACTTGAAAGAAAATCATCTTCCTTTGACCTGAAACGCTTCAACAATGCGCTGCATACTGATGCTCTGGTTGCCATTTGCTCGTCGCTAAGGGATTTTCGGAACCAGCAGGCTGTTAGCTTGTGCATACCCAAGCGATCATGTAAAATTGTTGAAATGTTACTTGTGAAATGTATAATGCATTCGCTATATCTTCCACCTTAATTCGCCTATCAGAGTTCACCAGATCCCGTACTTTGTTTACACATTCCTTTCAGTGGCATCTGATGGGCGTCCAGACCTGGTTTCATCTTCTGAAGAAGTTCTACCGCATTTGAATTCCCCAACCCAGAATTTAACATGTGCATATGATGGTGCAGAAGACCCATAAACATTGGTCAACTAGCAATGTATTTCCTGACCTGTTTTCCCTTTCCGAATTACAGCATGGTACCCAACTTTTGACGAAAAGCTTGCTTTTGCATCGCTAGCCATGTTTGTTGTTCAGTATCTTATGAGTGAATGACACGATAAGGGTGCAATTTTGCCCTCATGCCTAAAACTTCATGAACATCTTGGATGTCTTGGTCAATTGGAAATGGGATAGGCTACCCTGGTGAAAATGACAATGGAATTTCACTGAAATTTTAGCGTTATTTCATGGAAATAACTGTGGAATTTCAGTGAAAGAATCGGGCAAAATAACACTGAAATAACACTGAGATTTTCAGTGAAATTTCACTGTTATTTCAGTCAATTAACACTGAAATCTCAGTGAAAGAATCAGGCAAAATATTACCAAATTTCAGCAAAATCTCATAGAAATTTCAGTGAAAATTTGTTAGTATTTCAATAAAATAATACTGATTTTCAGTGAAGTTTCACTGTTATTTCAGTCAAATAACACTGAAATCTCAGTGAAAGAATCGGGCAAAATATTACCGAATTTCAGTAAAATCTCATGGAAATTTCAGTGAAAATTTGTTAGTATTTCAATAAAATATTACTGATTTTCGGTGAAATTTCACTGTTATTTCAGTCAAATAACACCAAAATCTCAGTGAAAGAATCGGGCAAAATATTACCAAATTTCAGTGAAATTTGTTAGTATTTCAATAAAATAATGCAGAGATCTCATTGAAAGAAATGGGCAAAATACCTCTAAATTTTGTTGAAATCTCAGAGAAATTTTCCTGAAAGTGTGTTAGTATTTCACAGAAATTTTATTGAAATTTTAGGAAATATTCAATAGCATTTCACAGATATATCAATGAGATATCAAAATTGTTTCCCCTTTGATGGTACTTGATTTATGTTTTGATATACATAGATTTAATTACTGTTAGTTTGCATGAGAAATATATATAATGAACAACTTCATTCATCCCCCAAATACCTTTTTCTCTAAATGGTTACATAATGATATCAATTACAACAGCCAAGAGTCTCTGTTTACATGCCACACTGTACCCCACCCATTTCGAATGACCATATTAATTTTCGGACAAGAAGAAAAAAAAAAAGTAATTTATTAAATATAATTATGTCTGATTTATCTTTTTTCTGTCAAACTTGTGTTTTCAAAGGCCTTTCAGCATGTTTGTTAATCTAACACAGACATTGAATGACCAGAAACTTTTGACCTTCAAAATTCGCATGCTGACCTGCTAACCTGTGTCTGCCATCATTTCTGCCCAATTCAAACAGCTGCACCTTTTCAAACTGTGTCCTGAAGTGTACTTACTATATCAGCTAATGTTCTGTGATGTTTGTCATCCTGATATTACCGGACAATTAGTTTTCTGGCACTGCTTTGAAAATCCCTCCAATACTAAGGCAGCCATGTTTTTCCCATCATTCAATTGAAATGATGTCATCATCAATGACGTCATCACAAAAATTTCAGTGAAATTTCAGTGAAATTTGGTGAGATTTCATTTTTATTTTAAAACTCATAATTTTCAGTGTCACTTATTATCAAAACAACATTGCATGTTAAACATCAAGTTATTGTTGTTGTATAAATCCTCGTAAGAAAGAAAGGAGCTGATTAACTTGCCTGTTTGTCCCTTAGCTTATGGTACTTTCTTATAATTGGGTTGGTATCAAATTTTGATTGTTGCACTTCCTGAACTATTCATTCTTATACTTTGTCATAGAATGAAATTACTTTCTAGTTGAAAAGACATTCTATGAAAACTAGATTTCACTCAAGAAACAACAAATTACATGCAAAGACTGAAATTTTCTAAAACTGTACTAAAATTTAAATGAAATACTAAATTTGATTAAAATCCTTGAAATTTTACTGATGCTAGAAAAATTGTTGAAATTTCACTGAAATTTCATTTACATTTTGTGAATTTCCATTGAAATTGAATTCTATTGAAAGGCGTTCTTTCAGGGTACAGGAAATTTACATTGGTTTCTGCCCTCGCTTGGAATTTGATGATATTAATTATGCATAACAATTGCCTTGAATTATGATGCATTCACGTTTAAATGCAATTCCTTTGTAAATTTATCACAATTTTAGGAAGTCACTACCAAAACAGAGGGTTTTGTTTGTATGTATTGGAGTTTAACTGTCCAGTCAACACTATTTAGGTCATTTATGAGCCGGTCAGTTTACCTGTCCAGACTTTTCCTGGGCAGACTTATACATCAGCGGTTAACCAGTACAGTGCACATTCTTTAGCCAGAAACTGACAACTGCCCTTCTTGAATCAGCGGAAGGGAGAGAATGACCATAGAAAAGATTTCATGATCAATCTCCACGAAAGAATGTTGCCAACCCCAACAGGTATCGAACCCGCGTCCTCGTGATCAACAGTCAGACACGCGTCCGACTGAGCTACCGAGTCTGGCCCCAAAACAGAGGGTACTCTGATATAAACCTGTATACAGTAATCTTAGCTGACATTACAGACTCAGAACAGCCTGTTTCTGATCAGGGTCTTCACTTTTTGCTGTTCCAACTGCAATTTTATTATGTCCCCATTTTTATGTCCTCATGATGCATGCACGCAAGAGCAAGAGCGGGGACATATTGGTTTTGCCCTGTCTGTTTGTTGGCTTGTCTGTTTGCTGGATAACTTTAAGGCCGAAACAAGCTAGTCTTGCCCAAACATCTGGATTCCCTACTTGAAAGGAAAAACATTGGTCATAACTTTTGAACCGTTTATATTTGGCATGTAGGTTCCTTGTGACAAGAAAAAACATTGGTCATAACTTTTGAACCGTTTCAGATAGATCTAGCCTTCATATTTGGCATGTAGGTTCCTTGTGACCCCTTCAGATAGAACCTTCATATTTGGCATGTAGGTTCCTTGTGACAAGGGCTTAGGATAAGAAAAAAAATTGACCTTGGCCTGGGGACATGTTCGTGTTTCAAAAACACATCTTGTTTAAATTTAAGTGTGTGACAGCAGTCTATATGTATGTCCAAACTTCTGTGGCTTTTAAGATGATATGCTGATACTTTTATGTACTCCACTACCTGAGGACTTTATAGCACGGTTTTAGGGGTCCAAAGCATGAAATATGTTAGTAAATGGGTGGCAGTGTTGTGTCCAATTACAATGTATAGATTATACAGAAAAGAAATGGTCATTTTTCTGTATGATCTGTACATTTTTAGGATCCATCTGTGAAAAGTATTTTATCCAAAACTGTATATGGAGGAAAAATTGTGGTGTATGTTGTTGCATGTTTTCTTGCTTATTCTTACATTGTTTCTTCGCATTAGTCTTATCTAATATTTTCCTTAGTGGCTTTCTTTATTTTAATATATATTAAAACTTTTGTAACTGAAGAAAATGCATTGGTCATTTGATTGAAAAAATACTGAAATTTCACTGAAATTTCATTGAAATTTCACTGTCACTTAAATTTTGTAGACGATCAAAATTTATGCAAGAATACTGCTGAAATTTTAGTGAAATTTCATTGAAATTAAGTTTCACTGAAATTTTGAATATGTCAGTGAAATTTCTTGAAACTTCACTGAAATTTCATTGAAATTTCATCAAATTTTGGTCAAATGGGTGAAATCCACCAAAATATGAGGATTTCAGTGAAATTTCAATGAAATTTACTGAAATTTCGATTAAATTTTCTCTGGGGTAGTACTTATTGACTTGCCCTCGTATTTTGAGATAAAAGGATTTGAAATCTTATGAACATGCAGCAAAGCTAAAACAATATTGGCCAGAATTTAGTTTTTGACTTTATAGTAGTCGCAGATAAAATTGACTAGGTGGAGCTATTCAGGTGTTGTCAATAGATGTCAAATTCGCTGAGTCCACCAGAAGATTCGGTAGAGTGCCTTTTGCATGCTTTCTTCAAGCCAACCAAATGGCCATATACGCTACAGTTTTGTTTGTGTTACAGCTGAATTCACACAATTGGGTGGCCTGGTTTACCTTTTTGTTAATAGACCATTCCATAGCCGGGTGCAAACTACAGCTCCGCCTAGTCAATCTTTCCTGCGACTACTATACTCTTATCATGCTGTTCACGACAACCCCTATCTTTAGAAACAGTGTAGATCCTGATCAGATGGCTTCTGAAGAAGCCATCTGATCAGGATCTACACTGTTTGACATTCAATTTAGGAATTTGTAGGAATAAATTACATCAAGTTATCTGATTGATTCAAAGTCGGATATGGGTGTGGCTAAACTGAATATTCAGCAAGAGAAGGGTTAAGCAGTGGTTTGAGATCATCATCATCATCAACAGATTTTTGATTAATGTGCAGGTACAGGGGCAACGTCCACATAAGTGGGCCCCCTTCCATGTAGCTGGCTTGCTGCACGCATGGCAGATCTTACACCAGATTTCCAGCTTTGTCTATCATGAGGATTGATAGCAGAGAGCTTCCATTCTCTGCAATCTCTTTCTGTTAGCTGCTTCCAGGTCATCTTGGGCCTTCCACGCCCCCGCTTTCCATCTACCTGTATGTCACAGGCAGTCTTGACTGCACCGTTGGAGCGTTCCACATGTCCATACCTTGAGATATCAGTGTTTTGAGATAACCAGAGTTAAATGTGTACATGATCACAAAATCCAGGGTAAAATATGTCTGGTGTAGCCATGCCCCTTAATTGCTGTTTGTTTTCTGATACTCCTTAAATGGAATTGTCACAATTGGAAAGTAATATTATTGTCACTGAAAGAAGTGTCAGGCCATCATTATAGCCTGTTAAATGTAACAAAGTGTAAATTGGAAAAACAAAATTGTCAGAAACTGTTTGCAGTTAACTTTAGAGAATAGGGCACAGTTGTTGAAAGCATCATTATCTTAATGAGTTTGTTATTGGTCAAATGGAGTGAGTGAGTGTTTAAGTTTTACGTCTCACCAAAGCTAAGGTCATACGCCTCCGAGTTGGGACCTCGGTTTAAAGACTCATTCGAAAGTCTGTTGGTCTAATTATTAAGCATTCTAGTATGTACAATATTAAATTCAGTGGTATTTTTGCTGAAAAAAATATGAGCAGCTTTTGCATTTGCAAAAGCTGCTCATATTTTTTTCTGCAAAAATATTAGTATAACTGCCATACTAAATGATCAAAGTTTTACTGATTTGTTATACTTTAGTTTTGAACAACTGGTCCACGTTGTTCAAAACTAACAGAGTTGTTACTTAACATATTGTTTAAGTATTGATTATTTAATATAGTAAATATATTTATGTTTTTGCTGAAAAAAAATGTGAGTAGCTTTTGCATTGCTGCTCACTTTTTTCAGCAAAAATACCAGAGTACATGTATTAGATTTTGTACTTCTAGCACAATCAAAATTCTGACCACTAATGAGCTCAGTAAGCTAACGATGCTTTGAACAACTGGACCCAGAGAATATTAGTAGTGACTTAGTTCAGCTCAGCGAGACTAGCTTTCAGAAAAATTGGACAAGGAAAGTTTAGACATATATCTGTAAAATTTGGATACAAAGGTTCAGTTCTATGACAGAAGAGAGTTTGTAAAATTAGGATAAGGAAGCCCAATGTGATACATGATGTGTGCAGTTGTTAGCTCCCTTTACTTGTGAAGTAAAGAAGAGTTGTTTCTTTTTTTTTTATCAAAATAAGATGGGAAGTACACCATTATGATCAAAAGTATACTGATTAACCCTTATCTTGCTGAATATTTATTTAAGCCACACCCATTTCTGTCTATCAACCAATCAAATTACTTGATGTAATTTATTGCTACAAATTCATAAACTTAATGCCAAACAGTATAGATCCTGATCAGATGGCTTCTTCAGAAGCCATCTGATCTGGATCTATACTGTTTGCAAAGATAGGGGTCATACCTGTGATAATTTTATGTTGACCATGAGGGAGATTTGCTTCTCAGATGAGGGAGATTGGGGTCCCAATGAGGGAGACTTTCTGACGGCATGTTTAAGTGTTTTTTTTTCTAGTCATTTTTTGTGGTTTAGATATACAAAGGAACTGGAACTACTTAATTAAAATGATAAGAACATATTTTGTCAAGTTTAATTTCAAAATAGCAAGTTGTAGGTTGTTTACAAACAATGCTGCGACCACAAGTCCATTGATGTGATGTTGTGGGTATTTGTCAGAATCACCTGATTGTTGAAAGTACCCGCAACATGCTTTAGTGTAGAAATACTTGATTAGAAAAGATATCCTGAAATGTTTCCAGTCCTCCTCTTTATCAAGTGCTGGGTTTTACTGCTACTGAACAGACCCAAAGCACAAAGTTCTCTTCAATGATAAGCATTACTTCTAGCACTATTTACACTCCTTCATATAGTCTGTGCAGGCAACTTTTTTGGCCTTTCTCAGAATACCCTGAATACATGTATAGGTAAAGCAGTCCATGCTGAAATTAATACCATTTTATAACAATTTTTCAGGTTGACCCCAAAAAATTAGTGAAAATCCCAGGAAAAAAAATGCTGAGTCTTTATTTGTTTAAAATGTAAATTTTGTTACATCCAAACCTTGATATAATGATGCCCTGGATCGCTCACCTGATCCACACTGAAGAAATGAAATGGTAGGTAATATAGTACGGTGCCTTGTCAGAAGGAGCATACATGCCAAATATAAAGGATCTATCTCAAATGGTTCAAAAGTTATGATAAAGTAGGTCAAGGTCAAACTTTTTGTATGAGTGGGAAGCCCCTCTCACAAGGAATATACATGCCAAATATGAAGGCTCCATCTCAAATGGTTCAAAAGTTATGATTAAGTAGGTCACAGGTCAAGGTCAAAATTTTTTGCATGAGTGGGAAGACCTTGTCACAAGAAAACTACATGCCAATTATGAAGGCTCTGTGTTAATTTAAATGGTTCAAAAGTTATGACAAAAAAGGTCAAAGGTCAAAAATGTGTGTGTGGGAAGCCCTTGTCACAATGAGCCTACATGCCATATATGAAGGCTCTATCTCAAATGGCTCAAAAGTTATGGTGAAGTAGGTCAAAGGTCAAGGTCGCAGGTAAAATTGTGTGTTTGGGTGGGAGGCCCTTGTCAGAAGAAACACACATGCCAACTATGAAGGCTCTATCTCAAATAGTTCAAAAGTTATGATTAAGTACGTCAAAGGTCAAGGTCACAGGTCAAAATTTTTATATGGGTGGGAAGTCCTTGTCAAACAGAACAAACATTCCAAATATGAAGGCACTATCCCAAATGGTTCAAAAGTGATGATAAAGAAGGTCATATGTCAAGGTTACAGGTCATTTTTGTATGAGGGGAAGCCCTTGTCACAAGGAACCTACATGCCAAATATGCAGGCTCTATCTTAAACGGATCCACTGTTATGACAAAATAACCTAATGATCTACTTTTGATTTTTAAACTTGATCAAGATATTGTCAAGATGATCACTCTGAGCAAGTTTGATGATAATCCGACTAAAATTGTGGCCTCTAGTGTGTTCGGAACGTTTTTCTATGATTTGACCTACTGACCTACTTTTTGACCCGACATGACCCATATTCGAACTTAACCGAGATATTGTCAAGAAGATCATTCTGAGCAAGTTTGATGAAGATCAGACTAAAACTGTAGCCTCTAGTTTGTTCACAAGGTTTATTAATAATTTGACCTACTGACCTACTTTTTGCCAATTTGACTTAGATATTGTCAAGATGAGCTTTCTGGGCAAGGTTCATGAAAATCAGATTAAATCTGTGGCCTCTAGTGTGTTGACAAGGTTTTTCTTCAATTTGACCTACTGACCTACTTTTTTACCCAACATGATCCATATTCAAACTTGACTGAGATATTGTCAAGATGATCATTCAGATTAATGACGATTGGACCAAAACTGTGGCCTCTAGTGTGTTCACAAGGTTTTTCAATGGTTTGACCTACTGACCTACATTTTGACCCAACATGACCCATTTTCGAAATTTACTTAGATATTGTCAAGGTGGTCATTCTTAGCAAGTTTGATGATGATTGGTCCAAAACGGTGGCCTCTAGTGTGTTCACAAGGTTTCTCTATGATTTGACCTACTAACCTACTTTTTGACCCGACATGACCCATATTCGAACTTGACCGAGATATTGTTAAGATGATAATTCTGAGCAAGTTTAATGATGATCAGACCAAAACTGTGGCCTCTAGTATGTTCACAAAGTTTTATATGATTTGATTTGACCTACTGACCTACTTTTTGACCCCACATGACCCACATTCGAACTTGACCGAGATATTGTCATGGTGATCATTCTGACCAAGTTTTATGATGATTGGTCCAAAACTGTGACCTCTGGTGTGTTCACAAGAAAATATTACGCACGGACGACGGACGATGCACAACGACGCCGGACATCTCACAGTCACAAAAGCTCACCATGACCTTCGGTCAGGTGAGCTAATAAATGCACACTAATTATAGATTTCACTAATATGAAGTTCCCGGTCACAAATCTTTTTAAATACAGTACTTGTGCAAAGCTTAATCAAGGGGAGCAATTTCCAAATAAGAAAATCTGCTGTTGATTTCATGACTTTTAGTAAATTATTACTCGTTATTGGTGGTAAATTAAAACTATTTTCCACTTTCAAAATCAAAATTTCTAAGTTTACATAAAATATTGTTTTGTTTGTTTGAATTGAGGTTTAACGTCCCCGTCAACACTGTAAAGGTCATTTTGGAGACGTTGCTTCCAATTTTGTGGGACTTTTACCCGACATTGAGATGAAATGACATCTAAAGCCCTGTCGCCCAATGAAACCAATAGGGTTTATTAGAATGGACGGTCTGCCTCGCACCGCGGTTCCTGGACAGGCTTAGATCCTCTAAGCGGTTTACCAGTACTAGTGTGCTGGCCAGATTCAGCTCTGCGTGGAAAATATAAAAAAAGACATATGGGAGAGTGATATTAAAGGAACAAACAGTGATAAAAAATGGGAAAATAAACGCACAATTTCAATTAAATCTAGGCTAAATATAACTGAAATAGAACTGTTAAGGTCACTGTTCAAAACTACTGAGTGCAGATGCACTGATCTCTTAAGAGATAACGGTAAATAAATTACGTCAGCTAATGTAATCTTTACTGGCAGCCAGATCATGTTTATTCTGTGCAGCCAGCTGAGACAGAAAGGACGGCTTTTTGAAGTTGATGTTTACCGTTAGGTGTCCGATATATTCTCCTGCTTACTTGTTAATTGCTTTCAGCAGAGATAATTTTAAGTCTGTTACCGTTTACCGCAAATTGTAGCTCTGGAAAAAATCGGGGACAGGAAAATTGCAAATGCGGGAGATTCTGTCTCCCGGACGGGAGAGCGGGAGGTATGCTTCAAATGCGGGAGCCTCCCGCATGATCCGGGAGATATCACAGGTATGAGGGGTTGTCGTGACCAGCAAGATAGGGGTTAATACTAAAATAAACAGACATATTGTGTATGAGAAATTTCCTCAGTTTTCAATTTTCACAAAAATAAGTTGCCATGAAATAGTTGGGTTAAACAACTACATGCTTACTGTTAGCACTCGAAGTTTCTGGATGTAAAAATGTAGTGGTTTACAGAAAATTAGCATTTTTGATAATTTTCTATATACAGTGGAATTCCGCTATTAAGACCACCTAAAATTAGGACTAATTCTGCTATAAAAAGTTTATTTTGAAGGGTCCACTTAATTTTTCTGTGTGATTTCTGCCTACAATGTCCTGTGGTCAGGGACCACTTTTGTGACTGTTCAAAAGTGGTCTTTAAGACCACTTTTGAACAGTCCCAAATGTGTTCTTAATATAGGATTTCTACTGTAATCTATATATATAATACCTTTTAAGGCTCTTATATCCAAAACTGTAGCAGACATTTTCAAAGTTTTCAGAGAAATTAAGGCTAGCCAAAAGCTCATCACATAAGCTCCTTGGGCTTGTTAATGTGATTTGTCTGCCACAGACTATTCTCATGAAAAGTTAAGCATTATTTTCTTTGAAAAGAAGAAGAAAAAAATGATTGTCATTTGGTCTATACTTTTTGTAGCACTTGGCATGTCTTGACCCATGCAGCATTAAAGAAAGTGGGATAAAGTTAAAATTTTACCGAATATAGTCATATGGAATATCAAATTGAAGGGGGTGATTAGTAGAATACAAAACAAGTAAAATTTTGACCCTGGGGTCAGATTGAGGCCCTGGGGGAGGGGTCAAAGTGTCAAAATTTAAGT
Organism: Lucinisca nassula; assembly: GCA_963580285.1. NCBI lineage: Eukaryota > Metazoa > Mollusca > Bivalvia > Lucinida > Lucinidae > Lucinisca > Lucinisca nassula. The sequence continues at coordinate 16,489,982 of OY757013.1, forward strand.
TTTTTGGAACATAGTCATGTGGCATATCAAATTGAAGGGCATGATTAGTAGAATATAATACAGGTAATATTTTGACCCTGGGGTCAAATTAGGGCCCAGGGTGAGGGGTTTTCGGTACTTGGCCCCTCTGTAGAAAGCGTGGGGATTTGCGATGGCGCGCCATCGACAGTATTCTAGTTTTATTTCTGATATTTCAGAGAAAATCCAACTTGACATTTCATGTGAAATTTCTGCCAGCAAACAATATAATTCACATGAATTGACAAGACTGCTTTTCTTCGAAAAATAAAAATAAGAAGAAAAAAAATTGATAGTGACATTTGCAACAGTGGTGATTGGTAGTTTAATAAAAATCTAAAATGAGCTCCTTTAAGAGCAATGAAAACATTCATAAGAAAGAAGATGGGCCATACTACGTAGTTTCGGCTAATAAAGCCTCATCAGTGACCCTGTAATGATCCGGCAACGAAAGCCAGAGAAAACGTACTGCAATTTTGCGAATTTTGACATCTTGGGCGGGGATCAGGCCCCTACCCTCGAGGGGAGTCACTACAACATTTTATGTTCCATCATTCCTCTTCCATAGGGCCAATGCCTGTGACAGTTTCAAGATTCTAGCTAAAAAAAGCCTAGGAGGAGTTGTGTGATAATCGAAAAAAAGGATCCAAAATCCTACTTTTTGACTTCTGGTGACCCCCAGACATGCCCCTGGGGCAAATTTTTCCACCACTGTCATTACGATAACACACCCGTGCGACATCGTGTATTTTTCACATCTCCAAAATGGCTACTTTTCTGATGAAAATAGGTGGTATTTTTCTTATTTCTTCTCAAAGACATAGGTTGTAGGTGCTCGTTAGAACCGCCTCATTGAGGCGGTTCTAACGAGTACCCACAACCTATGTCTTTGAGAAGAAATAAGGAAAATAATGTATACCTCCTTAAACCCCAGTTTTCTCTATAAAGTGGGGTTTAGAGGGGTCTTTATTTCACAGACTTGTTCACGTAATGGTATTCCACTCTTCATTACCTTCGATTTGATATATGCAACATGACTCCAGCCCCCGGGTGGGGGCTGGAGGGGGGATCACATCAGAATTCCAAATACATTCTTCCAGTCCTCATCCATAGGGCTATTAACTGTGACAGTTTCAAGATTCTAGCACAAAAAGCCTAGGAGGAGTTGTGTGACAATCGAAAAAAAGGACCCAAAATCCTACCTTTTGACCTCTGGTGACCCCCAGACATGCCTCTAGGGCAAATTTTTGCACCACAGTATTCTACTTTTCATTACCTTCGATTTGATATGCAACATGACTATATTTGAACAAAATGATTTTTGACCCCCCCAGGCAGTGTTGGGCCCCACTCCCTGCCTGGAGATTCACATCAAAATTCTGAATATGTTGCTGTACTCACTAGTGTCCTTAGCCATAGGGCTTTTGCCTGTTAAAGATTTTAGATTCTAGATTAATTGGTGTAGGATCAATGATGGGATATTACAGACGGATGTACGGACAGACGGATGGACATCCGGAAGGACGGATGGGGGTAGTACATGATCCCCGATTTTTCTTTGAAAGCGCGGGGATAAAGACATAAATTCTTAGAAACAGTGACTTCCTGCAGGCCTTTTCTTCCCACACAGTTGTCATTGTGAAGGATTAAATTGATAAAAATTGCAAGCAGGCAGTTTGTTCAAGGAGAAATCTGGTCTTTGATTCCAAGATTCACATACAGTTTGCATTTAGATCAATTTTATTTTATCATCTAAGATATGATCTCATAAGATATGGTGCAGTATGAAATTTTTAATGTCAAGTGTTTCAGGATTTAAAAAATAATAAAACTAGCATGTTTTAGCAGGGATGTAATTGATTTCTCTGCAGGTGTGGAATATAATGAATAGATACATTGTAATATAATTATGTTCCAGGAAAAATTTGATAAATATCCGCTTAACGTTTTAAAATGGAGAAAAAAGGTATAAATACACAGAGAAAAAAGTGATATATTAGCAGAGTTGCAGATGCTGTAGATATGCAGAATGTTCCGTATACTGTATTCGTATATTTGCCATTTTCAGTTGACACCAATTAAAATTTTTTCAGTCTAATTTGAAGTTGAAACAGTACTATAAGATCAGACTGACATACGGGCCTCCGTGGCCTAGTGGATAAGAGCGCTGACTCTTAACCATTAGGTCTCTCACCGCTGTGGGTTCGAGCATGTGAGACACCAAGTTCTGCAAAGGAAGGTCAAGTGGTTTTTCTCTGGGTACTCCGGTTTTCGCCCACCTCTGATTAACGATCGGCTCGATATGAGTGCAATAATCTTGAAAGGGCTGTAAAACCAAAACCCCAAGAAAATAAAAAAATAAAATATTATGTTTTTGTAATAAAGAGGGACACATTCACCATGTGACCAAGTCCGTGAAATGAACACCCCCTTAAGCCCTGCATTATATGGAGAAATCTGGGGTTTGCGGGGTGTACATTATTTTTCATATTTCTGCACCGGTGGGTACTTGTTTGAACCGGCTCAATGAGGCGGTTAAGAGTCCATACTCACAACAAGAATATTGAAAAAAGGATGCATTATACTGGGAAAAATTAGGTAATCTTAGGCTATTTCCATCTTTGAATTCTACAAATTCAACAAGCTTGTGTTTGGAGACAGCAGTAATTTTTTTTCTTGTCAAATTTCATAGATAGAAAAGTAGCTAAATAGGGGCTGATTTATTAGAAATAGTATGGCAATCTTAGCTCTTATCCTGCTGTTCATGACAACCCTTTTCCTTGCAAACAGTGTAGATCCAGATCAAATGGCTTCTGAAGCCATCTGATCAGGATCTACACTGTTTGTCATTCAGTTTATGAATTTGTAGGAATAAACACCCAAGTAATCTGATTGGTTCAAAGTCAGAAATGGGTGTGGCTAAACTGAATATTCAGCAAGAGAAGGGTTAAGTTTGCATGTATGCTACTGTTACAAGAATAAATGCCTTTAACCTGCTAAATAATTTAGTTAGCCACACCCATTGCTGACTATCGGCCAATTAGATTACATGAAATAATATATTATATTTATTTAATTCACAAACTGCATGACGGTGTAGATCATGACCAGATGGCTTCTTCAGATCTGGATCTACACTGTTTGCAAAGATAGGGATTGTCCTGAACAACAGGATGATGTCAAATTCAACAAGCTAGACTAAGTGAACATTTGGGTTCTTCAGCAATTTCTTATCAAATTTGTTAGATGAAACAGTTGAATTCAATGGCTTGATATATATGGACCTCTAAAATGAATTCAGCAATGCAAAATGCAAGAGGATAATCATGCAAATCTGTTAAAGATTCATCCTTATGGAAGGGGAATGCGGATGTAGAAATGTTGCAAACACAGAGAATGGGAATAAATAAATAAAAATAAATTCTTTGTGGATGAGGTAAAATTACAGAATGGATTAATTGGATTACACTAGATGGCGGTTAGTGGGACCAAAACTACCAAAATACCAGTGTCTATGATCCGAAAAGAAACCTGTCCACACACACCAAGTAAACTTAAGGTAAGAATATGTTGATTTATTCATAATTTGATTCCCCATTGCCATACAGCTGCATTATAGAATCCAAATTGTTTCCGGTAACATGTCCAAATTGACGTTGCTTCACTCTTGCAACTGCTGCCAATGCCAGTGGTATTGCAGTAGCTATAAAACAACTATTTGTAATACCTTAAAGATGTTGTTAATCCCGATTAGGGAGTGAGGCTAGTTAAAAATTTATAGTTTTACAAGGAAGATGACATATTCATTTGTCAGTTTACAATATTAAAGAAACCGTTTTGTTCTTAAGCCTGTCAGCCATTTCCTAACTAGGCTTCTGCCTACAGATATATTGACAGTAGGCTTGTCTAAACTGATAAATGAACAAGCCAGGACATGCCAAATCCTACTAGATGATCTGTCTGATCACTGGAGAATCTGATCAGCCTATGTATATACACAGTTCTGGGGCCAGTTGTTGAAAAACTAATGATGCCATTAGTTAACGAATTGTTAAAATGTTGATCGTTTAACTTGGCAAGTATATTGATATTTTTACTGAAAAAATGTGAGTAGCTTTTACATAGGCAGAAGCTACTCACATTTTTCAGCAAAAATACCAAACTTTTAGGATTGTACTTGTTATAACTGCATGACCATTCAACGAGCTCATTAAGCTAATGAGGCTTTGAACAACTGGACCCTGGACCTTGGTCTCTGATGTTAATCACATTACGCAAACACGCCTATACAAATACATTACCACTTTTATCGCCGGAAAATGAAAATTTTAAGATGAAAAATTGTGATATTTTTCTTATTTCTGCTCAAAATATAGATTGTGGGCACTCGTTAGAACCGCCTCGATGAGGCGGTTCTAACGAGTACCCATAATCTATATTTTAAAGCAGAAATAAGAAAAATAAGGTATACCCCCCGGAAACCCCAGTTTTACTATATAAAAGTGGGGTTCAAGGGGGTCAAAATTATATGGGCGTGTTTTCGTGATGATACCCTGAGTGACAAGCAAATACACTGATCAGTCTGTGCAGCTGTGATGTTTCTTATTCAGTGATAATTACAGCATGTTTTCTAAAGCAGCTGTCACAGATAATTTCTTAATTATTTTTTATCTAATTCAGCTGTGATAATTTCTTAATAAGTCGGTGATATAATTCCAGCATTGTTTCTAATTCAGCTTTGATAGTTTCTTAGTGGTGATGATATCAGTGTCTGTACTTTTATAAAGCATCTGTGACCTGTCACAGATAATTATGTATTCAGTGATGATTTCAGTATCATTTCAAAATCAGCTATAATACTTTCTTGCTCAATTGTGATTCAAGATTATTTCTGTGTCAGCTGTGAAAATTTCATATTCATTGATTTTAGCCTCATTTCTTATTCAGTTAAGATTATGAAATTTTGTTATTCAACTGATTTAAGCATCATTCTTAATCAGCTGTGATAATTTCTTATTTGGGTGATTTCAGCATCATTCCTAAATAGAACAGAACAGAACATAACTTTATTGAAGATAAACTCAGGCCACACACAGGTGGCGTAAGAGCATATTATACAAACAGGTGACATGTAATAAAAGGACATATATAAACAAGCAAATGCAACAACAAAAAAGGAAGCAAATACTTCACATTACCATGCCTATGCAAAAAAAAGATTTTTAAGGCCATTAAAAACAGACAGTGGATCTCACCAAGCCTGTCAGATTTGGGCAGTTCTATAAGGCAGCCATAGCAGGAACAGGAAAAATGTGTATCCCCGAAAACACACCTCCTTCCTACATGAGACATGAGGTAGGGTTGTCGGAGACTTGGTCACATATCACATAGACATGTTAATGTGATGAAAGGTAGAAAAAAAAATATATATATATAATGTTAAGAACATGTAGTGTTAAAATACAGACAACTTAATTAGCATTTGAAAATTTCTTCATAATGATTTCTATAAAACAGGATAATTTGATAAGAAGAGTTTTATCTGCAGTAGATAATAACTCCTTGAATTTAATTATATTGGGACGTTTGTAAAAATATGAGGGTAAATACTTTTTTCGGTCTGATTTGAAATGACTGCATATAAGAAGAAAGTGAAATTCGTCACCAATATCGTTTTTCTCGCAAAGGACACACTTTCTTTCCTCCAAAGGAATGTTTTCCCAGCGGCCAGTCTCAACTGGGAGCCTATGGTTACTTAATCTGAATTTAAGCAATGTAGAGTAGTGTTTTTTAGTCAATTTGGTTAAACAATTTTCAAAATTGACATCATGTTTGAAAAGATTATAATTTTTTCCTTTAGAGGATGATGATACTTTTGTATTCCACTCTTGGATATATAGATCAGAAAGAGTTTTAGAAATTTGCATTTTGATCAATTTAGGGTTTTCAATGACATCTTTATGTAACAGGTCAACACGTCCTACACTTATTAGGATTTCTTTTATACAATGGATCCATTTATGCTGATAAATGCCGCCATTATATTCGCCAAGAAGAAACTTGTATAACAATTTTGATAATTTAGTTTCCTTACTATTTACTATGTTCAGCCAAAAGCCAATCATTCTGGTTTTCATTTTAATATCAACAGCCTTAACACCTAGTTCTGCATGTAGCATATAAGCTGGGGTAGACTTCCTGGTATTTGTGATATACCTAAGGAATTCATTTTGGAGTTTTTCAATAATGTCAGTGTTTCATATGCCCAGATCTCACATCCATAGAGTGCAATTGGTAAGATAGTATGTTCAAAAAGCTGCAATTGTAGGTCAATAGGGAGATTAAGGTTTTGTATTCTTTTATATAAAAGATGCATGGCTTTTTTGGCTTGATCATAATTGTGTTTTTTGGCTTTACAAAAGCGTCTACTCTTCGTAAAAAATACCCCTAGATATTTTAATTCTTTACATACTGATATTGTGTTGGTGCCGATTTTGAAATGGAAGCGGTCATCACTGCGGGTACCAAATATCAAAATTTTAGTCTTGTCATAATTTATATCAAGTTGCCACAATTTAGCATATTCATAAAACATGTCTAAATTCTTCTGAAAACTGGTTTCATCTACACCAAAAATGACAGTGTCGTCAGCATATAGCAGTACAAACAGTCAAAGGTAAATGTATACATTATCTGAATCAAATTTCAAGTTGACATCAGAGCAGTTATTAGAATGCATGAAACTTTCTAAGTCATTTAAAAATAAAGCAAATAATACAGGCGACAAATTTTCCCCTTGTCGCACCCCACGTAGACAAGGGAAGAAACTAGACTGATTCCCACTGAAAGATATACAAGATTTAATTCCCTTGTACATATTAAAAATAATGCGAAAAATCTTGCCATTAACATTATTCTTCAATACTTTTGACCAAAGCCCTACTCTCCAGACAGAATCAAATGCCTTACTAAAGTCTACAAATGAACAAAATAGTTTTAATTTTTTAGCTTTCAAAATTTCAATGATTGCATGAAGAGCAAATATGTGGTCATAGGTTGAGTAGCCTGCCCGGAAACCTGCCTGGTTTTCTTCCAATATGTGATGCTCATTTAAAAAATTGTTTAGTCTTTGATTTAATACTGCAGTGAAAAGCTTTCCAAAACAGCTAAGGATTGTTATAGGGCGATAATTTTCTGGTTGTAGGGGATCCCCTTTCTTTTTGTAAATTGGTATGATGATACCTTCAAGCCAGTCTTCAGGCATATGGCCAGTGTCAAGTAACAAATTAAAAAATGAGGTGTATAATGGAAGCATTGTATGAGATGTGCTCTTAATATATTCATTGATTATTTCATTATTTGCACATGCTTTATTATTTTTTAGAGACTTAATACATTTTAAAATTTCACTATCAGTTATTGGTGAGTTTAAAATCTCATCGTTATCATCAATAGAAATATCTATACTATTATCACAATAATTATTATCAATATCAGGCTGCTTGTTAAGGTCTTTGAAAAAGGTATAAAGAGTATTGAGCTCAATGTTGCTATCAGTTTTTTTATTATCAATACTATTTATTACTTTCCAATATTCCTTGGGTTTTTTATTTTTTAGACTTCTTAATTTATTTTGTGTTGTTTTAATATGTTTATTTATGAAATAATTCATCTTTTTCTTATATGTTTTACTTGCTATTTTTAGGTTAAGTTTTGTTGAAGTTGAAGAGTGTTTGGAATGTTTTGATTTAGCACAATGATATTGTTTTCGGGCCTTTTCACACTGGACCCCAAACCAGGCCTTTTTACTCGTTTTATGTTTTAAGCTTGAATTATCATTAATGCATAACTGGGCTGACTTTTTTTAATATTTCTGAAAAGTGATGACATATATTGTTGATCTTGTCTATGTTAACTGAGTTTAAATTGTTGTTGGCATCAATTATGGTATTATGTAATTCGTAGATTTTTGAGTGGTCCAAATTTTGAACAAATAACACCTTTTTATCTTCAGGAAGCTTTGGTTTTGCTCTCCTAACCTGGTTTCTCAAAGTTGTGGTTTGAGCTACTTTTTGTGAGAAGGAAAGTGTAGTTTTTATCAAGGAGTGCCCATCAGAAAATAAGGAGTCGAGCTCTGTTATACTGAACGTTTTGACAAATCTTAGTGCTTGATGAGAAATAATTGAGTAATCAATAACAGACTGATTGCGAAAAGTCATAGCACCAACATTTTTATCAGAGCCACATCTACCGTTAAGTATAAATAAATTATTTGATCTGCATAGATCAGTGAGCATATTCCCTTCATTATTTATAATTTTATCTTTGGATGTACGTTTTTTTGGTAAATTACACTGATCAAGTATTCTGGAATTCTGAAAGTGGTCAATCAAATCTTCATCAAACCCAAACTGGTGCCTGAAGAATTCATCTTCATCAAGAAAATCTTGTTTATTATGAGTTCTGGCATTAAAGTCTCCCATTAATAAAATGAATTTGTTTAAAACACACATATTAGTAATTTCAACATAAAATTGTTCTGTTTCATCAGATTTGTAAAATCTTGAGTCACAAGGGGGAATATAAATAGCTCCTACATAAATATCTTCATCAGTGTTAAAGGCCTTTTTGCTAATACGCAGCCATAAGACATAGTCAGAGTCAGATTCAACAAAAGATATATAAGATGACAGTGGTTGTTTGACAAAAACGCCTATACCTCCGCTTTTTCGGATATACTTTTGCTTTCTGCATTGGGAGATGTAATCATCTCCAGGTAAATTGATAACATCATACTTATCAAGTTTAGTTTCACAAACACAGAATAGATCATATTTATTGACCAAATCTAAAAATTCTGGAAAAAGAACTTTGCGTTTCAGTCCACAGACATTAAGTGATGCAAACTGAAGGTTTTTTTTAGTAGTACCAGGTTGCACTGATGAGTTAGGAGGCCTTCATACGGACTGAACAAATTATTTGTCTAAATCGCGACGGAAGTAAGGGCGAGGATTGTGGCCACGTAAAATCGATTTAAGCCCCCCAGTGGAAATCTTCCACTGACCGTTCCAAGGCGGCTCTTCTGTGGCGATTTATTTATGTTGTTGTTTGTTACTTACTGTGTGTATCACTTGTGTCTTTTAATTTTGGATGGCCATATGGCCATTTTGTGGGAAAGTAACTGTCCATATGGCCTTCCTTTGTTTAGGTTTCCATTATGGTCTGGTCGCTTAATGTTTGTATTTCTTTCCCTTTGGTGTCTTTTATGGATGGAGTAAGTTAATTGTATCAATTCCTGATCTTTGTTTTACTTCTACTTAAAAGATGAAGAGTTATCATTTATACTGGTTCTGCCATCTTCAGTTTGAAGGTCATTAATATTCGTAGCATAATTGTCAAAATTGTCCTCAGTGGATGGTTCATTGATGCATTCTGAGATACTGACATTATTATTTGACAACTGCTCATTTGTTGGTTGTTGGGTTTGAAACAGATTTGTTGAGTTGTTTTGGTTTGCTTGTGATAGTGCAGATATATCATCTCCATTTTTAGGATCATTTGTATTGGCTGGGTCAAGTTTATGCATTTCATGACTATAGTTTGATTGACATATACACTGGACAAAGTTACAATTTTCACAAATATGCTGCAGTATTTCAAAATTATTGTCAAGTGAAATATTTGGAGTTTTATTTATATATCTGGCATATTTGCCACTGTCCTATATGTTCCAACACAGTCCCATGTAGTCTTTGTGTCCATAACATTTACATTTGTGACACTGTACTTGTCTCTGGTGAAAACAGTCTTGGGTGACATGGTTTGTCATGCCACATTTCATACAGCGCTCGGATGGCCTTTTCACTGTAGGCTCATCATGCTGACGATAGTACTGACCATGCCAACTAAGGTCAGAACTTGCACCGCCCAGATAGGCAGCATTTCCTGAATGTGTATAACTCCCTGCATAGTCTTCACAATGGCCATAGTAGTGACCCTTCCGGTTGCGGTCAGATCTGGGACTACTCTGGTAGGCACTATTTCCTGGTTGTGTATTAAGTGGTCTCTCCCTTGATTTGAATTGATTTCCTTGCTTTGGTTGTCTAGTATTTGGCAGCTTTTCATCATTTGAATTTGGTACTGACGTGTGAGATTGATATGGGGTGAACACACATTTTTCAAAGTTTTCAACCACAGAGATGTGATCATTAATTGTTCCTAACAACCGTTTTATTCCTGACCGAGAAAGGTGAATAGAGTCTCTTGGTTTGTAAAAGTGGTATCTCAGTTCATTTTTCCTCTTCTTGTCATAGAAGTTGACATTCACATCAACACAGGTCAGATTGTTCTCCTGACACAGTTGGAGAATAACATCATTTAAATGAGCCATCATAGAAAAATTCTTATTCAGTGATGATTTCAGAACATTTTTTTAATTCAGCTGTGTTAATTTCTTATTCATTTATTTCAACATTCTAATTCAACTGACAAAATCTTTATTTAAGGGTTATTTACCCTTTTTGTACCAAATGGAATGTTCCTTTTTGTTACGCCTGCTATTAGCATGGCGCGATATAGGCGCCCAGTTTTCCATCCGTTTGTCAAGGCGTCAACATTTGCGACCACCCTAGCGTTCACCCAAATGGTCAAGATTATTTCTCAAGAACTATAAGAGCTTCATTAATGATACATGGTACAAACTTGTATCTGAGGATGGCAACTTAATTGCAAACATCCATATTTGACCTTGACCTACATTTCATGGTGGACTGACTTTGTAAAATATTGCGACCACCCTAGCATTCACCCTGATGGTCAAGTTTATTTCTCAAGAACTATAAGAGCTTCATTAATGATACATGGTACAAACTTGTATCTGGGGATGGTTACTTAAATGCAACCATCCAAATCGACCTTGACCTACATTTCATGGCTCACTGACTTTGTAAAATATTGCACCACCCTGGCATTCAACCTAATGGTCAAGTTAATTTCTCAAGAACTGTTAGAGCTTCATTAATGATATTTTGTACAAACTTGTATCTAAGGATGTCAATTTTAATGCAAGCATCCATATTTGGCCTTGACCAACATTTTATAGTTCATTGACTTTGTGAAATACTGTGACCACCCTAGCGCTCACCCTAATGGTCAAGTTCATTTCAAAAGAACTATAAGAGCTTTATTAATGATACTCGGTGCAAACTTGTATCTAGGGATGGCAATTTTAATGCAAGCATCCATAGTTGACCTTGACCTAAATTTTACGGTTCACTGACTTAGTGAACTATTGCATCAACCCTAAGTGTTCAACCTAATGTTTAAGTTCATTTCTCAAGAACTATGAAGAGCTTCATTAATGATATTTGGTACAAGCTTGCATCTAGGAATGGCAACCTTTATGGAAGCATTAATATTTGACCTTGGCCTAGATTTCATGGTTTGGTGACTTTGCGCCCCCCACAGGCAGATTGACATGGCTTTCGGCGGAATTCTTGTTATATATAGCAGGAGTCCATTTCAAAATTTAGGGGTGAAAGGTTGTGGTATATTCAAAATTGATTTGGAAAATGGCTGAACTTCCTGCATACAGTGTAGGCCCTGATGAGATGGCGCGTTCTGCGGCGTCTCCTCTGGGCCTGCTCTGTTTGCCAAGGTACCCCTTTTGGGGTTTCCGGAACAAAATGGGTTAAAGCATTTTTTCTAAACCGGCTGTGATTTCTTATTCAGTGATTTTCGCACCATTTCTAAATCAGTGTGTGTAAGAGATAATTTCCTGTTCAGTGGTGATTTTAGCATCATTTCTAATTTCTAATTCAGCTGTTTTGATTTCTTAAGAAAAAAAATGATGAATTCAGCATCATTTCTAATACAACTTTGATTTCGAGTGTGGTGCCATGACTGACTTATTTTAGCTAATAACTGAAGCTTACAGACTTTTATTCTTTTATTTGTTCTATGAAATAAATTTGTTCTCTGATGGATGCTAAGAGTACTTACACAAGAAAATAGAGACTATCTGTCAGTTCCAATGTTCTGAGTGTTTGATGAACTTAGAAAATATTCAGTTTTGGAAACATATTTTATTGTTGTTGTAACTTAAACCAGGCTAGATCAATAAATTTGTCTGCTATGATGTAATTCATGTCATCTTCTTTAATAGAAATACAATATTATAGAGCCAACAGAATTTGAGAATTAAGTGCTTAGACATCTTAAGACTGGCGGTGCATAATTTTGTTGTGGTCATTAAATTTTAAATCGTTTCTAGAAGTTGCCTGTCTCTAGGAAATCCGTATTCCTGCACTTCCAGATTCTGCAAGGATGGTAGCATGTTGTGAATGGCACTATATCCAGTTCTGTGTAGAAGTACAAACAATACTTCAAAACACAATGGCATGCCAAACAAGAATTTGTGTTGCAAGTGACATGTTTGTCAAAGAGAGTGTATATAATCCATATTTAGCATATTGAATACTTGTAAATTTCGTTCTCACAGCAAGTGGGAGTGAAGCTTAGCTATTGTCCAAAATATCTATACCACTGCAATCCCACCTTCTTCAGATTTGCGTTATATATTAAAAAATGTTATTAACATTACGTCAGTTGTCTGAAAGTTTCGGTCAATAAACTGAGGACTAGCCAGGCAATCATTCCGTCCAAGTTTTTGGTCAGCTCCGAGACATGATAAAAAGTTCAACACTGTGCAACAAAGCTTTCCTTGCAGATAGCATCAAATATGCCATATGGTGAAGTCTTATTGCTAAACTGCTGGTTGCATGGGTGTTTAATTGTCAGCAATACTTTGAAGCTAGTCTATTGGTTGGTTACCTGGGGATCACTCAGTATATAGACATAGATAAGGAGGTGAAAATACATATTTAAAAAAAAAATCCTTTAATTATGAGACTAGTTTCTTGTCTATGTTGCAAAGAGACCTAAATTCTGGGGCTTACTATAAAGATCCTAAGTATTGAGACAGATAGGCCTGATCAAACAGTGCAGACCCAGATCAGACTGCTCCATTGCAAGGATGACATTTAGTGTATGTCATAACTAAATTTTAACCCTTCTCTTGCTGAAAATTCAATTAAGCCACACCCATTTCTGACTTTGAACCAATCAGATTATTTGAAATAATTTATTCCTACATATTCATAAACTGAATGCCAAACAGTGTAGATCCTGATCAGATGGCTTCTTCAGAAGCCATCTGATCTGGATCTACACTGTTTGCAAAGATAGGGGTTGTCATGAACAGCAAGATTAGGGTTAAACTTCTGAATAAATACTTCCAATAAAAGAGTTCTCATTTACTTTAGCTTCCGTAATAATCCTAAAAATTCGAACAAATTGAGGACTTGCTGTAATTCTCCTTGAAACTTTAACAAAATTTTTTCAAGATCCATCAAGGAGTCAAGAAGTAAATGATACACAGTGCAGACCCTGAGCAGTCTGATCTGGTTCTGCAATGTTTGCTTAGGCCTATCTGTCCCAGTAGTTAGAGGATCATTACGGTACACAGTGACAGTTAGGTGATACAAGTATAGCTAGGTCTACGTTTAGCACATTATATGTTATATCCCAGAAATGTGTTATTAACTGTCTTTGGCAATTCTAATTGCCAGTCTGCACCCAGGATCCTGCCGAATGAAGTATTTTGTCTAAAATGTCAAAGTTGCAAATGCTGTAATCTTTTTTCATCTTTAAAAGGGCGTATGTGCAACTCCAATATGCTTGTAATATCTTAACAAATGGAATGCTTGAAAACTGTTGAAGTTAAGTGGACAAGTTTCTTACCGTTGTAGAAGACCAATTGAAGATTATCCCAAAAATTTTGCTAACAGCAAGGCATGTTTTTGTAGCCCACCAGAGCAGAAGGCTCCTATAGAGCTTCTAGATTGGCTGTGGTCCATCATGGTCAAGAGTTTGTAGATGTATATTTTGTTTTAGCCTGAACAAATATGATAGCAAATAAGGGCTTGTACAAATGTGATAGAGATCTGCCCGTTGGTCTTGTTATGGGGCGCTTTTTTCTTCTTGTGAAAGCTTATACTTGTTGTATAAATAGGTCAGCCTGCATTGTGGGTAACTTATGGCTGTACTCCCCATGTTAAACCCAACCTCTGTAATGTCTATGCCCATGGGCATAGACAATTAATCTAATTTCTTAGAAACATGCCCAGCAACAGCATTGCAGCAGATAACTAACTTTTGTTTCAATTATTATTGTTCAGAGAAATTAACCCTTGTCCTGCTGAGCCCGGATATGTCTTATCTTTCAAACCATGCAGATCCAGATCAGATGGCTTCTGAAGAAGCCATCTGATCAGGATCTACATTGTTTGTCATTCAGATTGTGAATTTGTTGCAATAATTTGCCTCAAGTAATCTGATTGGTTGACAATTGGTAGTGGGTGTGGCGTATTTAAATATTCAGCAGGTCAGGGGTTAAGACTTGACATTTCATGGGAATCAGAGGATTAGCATGAATGTCAAGCCTTATTTTCTCTGAAAAATAAATTAAATAAACTATTTGAAAAAAAGTCATGAGTGCTGCAGTTATTGGATTCAAAGTACAAAAATTGTTTTGCCCAATCATTTACCTTTAAATGAGATAAAAAAAAAGAAAAAAAGATGATAGATATATATTATTACATAAAAACAGACAGATAATCTTAAGCAATGCAGGTACTGAATATGTATTTTAATAGCCCTTGAAATATATTATCTGTTATTAATTTTTAAAAATTATTTCCGAGAATATTTAATTTTGTCTTGCAGCGAAAGTTATAGAATTGAACGAGAAATGTTTGACAGATCCCGTTTCTAACTTTAATTATCCTATTTTCGCTTGAGCCTCCACTGGGCCACAATTAGAACAATTAATTTTCTTTGCAGGAATGAATTAATAATTCCGGACTAATTGGATTCAGCTGGTGCAAATATGTTTTTTAAGCTAATTTTTAAGTTCTGTTTTCTGTGCTGTGTACATCGTGTGGTGTTACGAAGAAATTAATCTAAATTTTGTGCACGTGGGTGAAGGTTGCAATTTCATTTTTTTTTTTATCGAACAAAGATGATGGTGTGTCTTGTCAGCATTCAGGGCTGGATATTAAATTCTTACTCTGAAACAGAAGCATAACTGTAAAAAAATGACAAAAAATGGTTCTCTGGCATAATAATAACGTTTTGTTATTTGTTTGTTTGAATTAAGGTTTAACATGATGAATAACATCCCCGTCAACACTATTTTGTCATTTTGGAGACGCTGCTTATAGTTTTGTGGGACTTTTACCCAACATTGAGTTGAAATGACTTCTCAAGCCCTGGCGTGCAATGAAACCAAAAGGTCTATATGCATTGGACGGTCTGACTCACCCCCACTTTGCCTGGGCAGGCTTAATCCTTCTAAGCAGTTTACCAGTACTCATGTGTGGTCAGTTTCAGCTCTGCGTGGAAGCAACTTGTTGCCCAGTCTATTTCTCCAAGCTCCAATAATAATGTAATCATAACCTCTACATGGAGGAATAACATTTATTCTGAGTTCAGTTTAGACAGCAGTTTTAATTCCAATTAAGATCTTTCCGATTTTGCTCATAGTGGTTTGCTCCGTGTTAAATCCTCACCATGCTGAATATAGAGGATCTTCCATGAGTGTTCATGTATTATTGAATTTATTAAACGAGTTGAGGAAAAGGGATAAAATGCAAGGCTTTGCCGAGCATTTTATCCCTTTTCCTCAATGAGTTTAATAAATTCAATAATACATGAGCACGAATGCAAGATTCTATTTATCATATGACATTTTAAACGCATTTTATTCACGATTGTTTACAAAAATGTCAATATTCCGCCGTAAATAAACGCGACGCCGTTAATGACGTCGTACATGTAATGTTACGGGACGTATCTAGCTAATTTGCGAAAATATTACATGGCATTATTACACTCTCAGATGCAACGTCATCTGATAAATTTCAATATGCTACATTCCTCCCTGTTTTACAGCCATTTCTATTGCAGGATTGATTCCTGCCTTGCCCATTGTATGCTAGTGGATTCTTCCATTGCTATATCTTGGACAAGTCCATTTGTCATATAAGGGGTGTCAGGCCTATTTTTTCCATTTTTATTCTATTTTTGATGCGAAATTCTCTTAGCAAATAGTGAAGGCCCTGATCTGACGCCCAGGAAAAATGTGGGGAAATAGTTTTGACAGGGCCATGAAACTGCAAACGAACAAACAAGTATCTCTTGGGGTGTTTGATTTGAGGTTTAACGTCCCCGTCAACACTGTAAAGGTCATTTTGGAGACATTGCTTCCAGTTTTGTAGGACTTTTACCCGACATTGAGATGAAATGACATCTCAAGCCCTGCCACCCAATGAACCAATAGGGTTTGTAAGCATGGATGGTTCGACTCTCACACCGCTAAGCCTGGGCAGGCTTAGATCCTCTTAGCTGTTTACCAGTACTCAGCGTTTACCAGCATTCGTGTGCGGGTCGGTTTCAGCTCTGTGTGGAATCATCATACAGCCCATGTTAATCCTCAATTCGAACAAAAATACAAGCTTAATGTCATTGTTTGTTTCCTACATCTGTCATATGGTGGGTTTTGTTGTGTAATTTTCTTAATGCCATTAGGCTTCAGCTAATCAGTTTAAATGCACATTTTGTCAATCCTGTTCTTCCAATTTGTGGTGTATTTGTGAGGAAATTAATCTAAATTGTGTGCATGAGAGCAAAGTTTGCACTGAAGAATATGAAGCATGTTTTCAGGAAATTAAACTTCAGTCAGTGAGCTTTATGATCTCTATGTCATACTAGTTCAGCCTCACTCCAAAATGGTTTATGGCAGTTTGTTGAGCTGTCAGCTTCTGCCAGGTTGTTAAAAGTGTTCAGCTTTTGTCCAGTTGTTCAAAGCTATAAGCCTGTACCAAGTAAAGCTATTAGCTGATACCAGTTGCTTAAAGCTGTCAGAGTTTGCTGAGTTGTTCAAAGCCATCAGCCTCTGCCTGGTTGCTTAACTTTACCAGTTGAACCCAGTTGAGACAAGGAAAAATCATCGTTCAAGCTGTTCAAAACAATCAACCTCTGCCAAATTGTTTGTTAAAAGCTATCAACCTGTGCCTAACTATTCAAAACTAGTAGTCTATCTCCAGTTATTGAAAGTTATCAACCTGTGCACAGCTGCTCAAAGCTGTCAGTCCTGACCAAGTTATTAAAAGTTATCAACCTGTGCACAGCTGTTCAAAGCTGTCAGTCCTGACCAAGTTATTGAAAGTGATCAACCTGTGCACAGCTGTTCAAAGCTGTCAGTCCTGACCAGTTGTTTAAAGCTATCAGCCTGTACCAGTTGTCCAAAGCTAACAGCATGTATCTGTCATTCAAAACTATCAGCCTATACCAGTTAGTTAAAGCTATCTGCCTGTTCCCAGCTGTTCAAAGCCATCAGTCTGTGACCAAGTGAGCAAAGCTACCAGTTTGTTTCCAGTTCAACGCTATCAGCCTATACCAGTTACTCAAAGCTATCAGTCTATGTCCAGTTGTTCAAAGCTATCAGCCTATATCAGTTACTTAAAGCTATCAGCCTGTGTCCAGCTGGTCAAAGCTATCAGCTGTTTATGGCTATTAACATGTGTCCTTCTATTGAAGCTATTAGCCCATACCAGTTGTTCAAAGCTGTCAGCCTGTGCCTGACTGTACAAAACTAGCAGCCTGTGTTCAATTGTTGAAAACTACCAACATATGCCCAGTTGTTCAAAGCTATCAACCTGTAGCACCCAGCTGTTGGTAGCTATTAGCATGTGTCCATCATTGAAAGCTACTAGCTCATTGCCAGTTGTTCAAAGCTATCAGCCTGTGCCTAGCTTTTCAAAACTAGCAGTCTATGTTCATTTGTTGAAAGCTATCAGGATGTGTCCAGTTGTTCAAAGCTATCATCTCGTGTCCAGTTAGGTTATCAGCCAGTCCCCAGTTGTTCCAAACTGTCAGTCATAGCCCAGTTGTTCAAAGCTATCAGCCTGTAACCTGAGTTGCTCCCTACTTTATAGAAGCCTCCATGGTGTAGTGGTTGTGCTACTCACCTTGTAAACCAGGGGTCGCAGGATCGATCCCGGGCTTCTCCAGACTTTCGGATGAGTCTATAAACCGAGGTCCCGTCTCCGTATGACATTAGCTGTTGGTGAGACGTAAATCTCAAACACTCACTCCCTACTTTATGTAATAAACTGGAGTTTGGTATGCAGCATTTGAACCTCTGGACCTTGCAAGGTTTCTTCAAATGATGGCCCTAGGTTGACTTGATTTATTTTTGGAAGGAATAAATTCTTCTTTTCTAAGCGTATGCATTACTTTTGCTCTGGCTCAGTTTTCATGCAAGCGTAAAGTCACAAAAGTTGTCTCCTTTAGAAACTCCCTTATAAAAAAGGAGGGATATGTGAGGTGTATATGTTACCTTTAACACTTGTCCTGCTGAATAAATTAATTTAGCCATACCCATTTCTGACTTTCAATCAATCAGATTACATTATGTAATTTATTCTTCACTGTTTGCAAAAGGTGATATCGTCATTGGGGCTTGAAGAAATAAATGGGCTGCATGATGCTGCCACGCAGAGCTGAAACCAACTGCACATTAGTGCTGGTAAACCCCCTACATGAAGAGGTTCTAAGCATGCCCAGGGAAAGTGGTGCGAGTTGGACCGTCCATGCAAATAAACCCTGTTGGTTTCATTGGGCGGCAGGGCTTGAGATGTCATTTCATCTCAATGTCGGGTAAAAGTCCCACTAAATTGGAAGCAACGTCTCTAAAATGACCTATACAGTGTTGACGGGAATGTTTACCCTCAAATCAAACAAACAAACAAACAAAAGGTGGTATGGTATATATTCTGTTTCAAAACATTTGGGGCCGGCCTCAGTAGCTTAGTCGGATGCGCATCTGACTGGTGATCAGGAGGATGCGGGTTTGATACCTGTCGGGGTCAGCAACATGTTTGACCAGATCGCCAGGATTAAGAACAGCAATACCAATCAAGCAGGCCAATTATATGCCAATCAATGGCGATAATTACCACGAAGCTAAAATCATGAGCGTGACGGACTCAATTATAGACCGTTATTCAAGGACAGCAACTCAGTTTGGGACAGAATAACATGACCGTTGACCGTAGTGCACAGTGGACCGCTATTTCCAAGTAATTTATTTGGGGATTTTGAAGAGAGGGGTTGAAAATGACCATTTTAATAAGGGGACCATTATATGGAGGTGACAGTAAGCACAGGTTCAACTGTAGTAAGATAAGCCTCGGCCCCTGCCAATAGGGGCTTGAAGAAATAGATGGGCCGCATGATGCTTCCACATAGAGCTGAAACCGACTGCACAGGAGTACTGGTAAATGGCTTAGATGATCTAAGCCTGCCCAGGCAAAGCGCTGCAAGTCAGATCGTCCATGCTTGTAAACCCTATTTGTTTCATTGGGCAACAGGGCTTGTGATGTCATTTCAACTCAGTGTCGGGTAAAAGTCCCACAAAATTGGAAGCAGCATCTCCAAAATGACCAATACAGTGTTGACCGGGACGTTAAACCTCAAATCAAACAAAACAAAAGTTAGATATGCCCCTTAACCTTACATGTACGACGTTTTTAATGACTTTACTAACGTTTACTAATGGCGGAATATTGATTTAAAAAAAAAAAAAACAATCGTGAATAAGATGCGTTTTAAATGTCATAAGATTAATAGGATCTTGTATTCGTGCCCATGTATTATTGAATTTATTAAACTCTTTGAGGAAAAGGCATAAAATGATTGGCAAAGCCTCGCATTTTATCCCTTTTCCTCAACTTGTTTAATAAATTCAGTAATATATGAACACTCATGTAAGCGCCTCTGTGAAAACTGACTAGACTGCACATGTATGCATGCACATTGCTGAGGGTGTGGCTTAGTTCTCTTAATAGTGTAAGTTTCAGATGAGTTAGGAGGCCTTCATGCAGACTGAACAAATTATTTGTCTAAATCACGACAGAAGTAAGGGCGAGGATTGTGGCCATGTAAAATCGATTTAAGCCCCCCAGTGGAAGTCGGTTCACTGACAGTACCAAGGCGGTTCTTCTACCGTGGTTTATTTTTGTTATTGTTTGTCTTTGAGTGTTTGTATCGTTTATATTATTTTGTTTTGGATAGCCAATTGGCCATTTTGTATGAAAGTAGCTGTCCTTTTGGCTTTCCACTATTGATGTTTCCATTGGGGTCTGTTGTTTCATGTTTGTGTTTCTTTCCCTTTGGTGTCTCTGATGGGAGCTGTGGGTTAATTGTATTGAATCCTGATCATTGCCTTCACTTCTATTTTGCCTGAGCTTGTAGGTGAGAAACCAAAATTTTGCCACGGTAGATCAGTTTCCTTTTCTCAGGGCTGTCAGTTTTTATCAATTTTGATTGGCCCTTTGACTGGTACTTTTGAGGGCCCATGACCCCTGTCCCACACAAACCCTTACACCACCCCATCCCAGCTGACACCCTCCTCAACCACCACAAAAAACATACATCTTTGCTACCAAAGCATAGCCTTCTATTTACAGTGACATTCCGCTATTAAGGCCACCTAAAATAAAGACAAATTCTGCTCTGAAAACCTTACTAGGTTTCATTAATTCTTTCTTTTTTTTTGTTTTCAGCAGCCATTGTCCTCTGGCCAGAAACCACCTTAGGGACTGTTCAGAAGTGGTCTTTAAGACCACTTTTGAACAGTCCCAAAGGTGGTCTTAATAGAGGAATTTTACTGTATTTCCTATTTTACCTGTGTTAGCTCAGCTGGAAATCAATAGAATGTAAATTTATTGTTAAATCTAATTGACTGGAATAAAAGAAGATTCTAGCTGGAGACAGCAGAGATAAGAATATTGAAAATTGCAATATCCCTTGTCCTCAGAAAATAGCTGATCACACATTTTTTCGCTGTCAATCGAATCAGACTGAATGAAAACAGTCCATGGCAGATGAATGGTACTTATTCAGTCAATTCAGATGCCATATTCTTGGGTGGTATTAATAAATAAATTAACCTTGTCATCAGAAATATGGAATTCTTTTCATAAAAGTTATCAGACAAGGCTGGAATCAACCTCCTACACAGTAGTATGTGTGTCTGATATATTGCTCCTTTATCATTACACTCAAACTAGTCACCCCCGCCTCGCCGCCAATCGGGGCTTGAAGAAATAGATGGGCTGCATGATGCTTCCACGCAGAGCTGAAACCGGCTGCACACAAGTACTTGTAAACTGCTTAGAGGATCAAAGCCTGCCCAGGCAAAGCGGTGTGAGTCGGACCGTCCATGCTTATAAACTCTATTGGGTTTCATTGGGCAACAGGGCTTGAGATGTCATTTCATCTCATTGTCGGGTAAAAGTCCCACAAAATTGGAAGCAAAGTCTCCAAAATGACCTGTACAGTGTTGACGAGGGCTTTAAACCTCAAATCAAACAAACTCTCACACTACACTCACACAATAACTTGATCTTGTTTAACATTCTTTACTTACCATCATATTCACACAACCTGTTGAGCTTCTTTAATCATTATTCATATTGGCACAAAATATTGGACTTTCTCATCATTATACTCACACAATAACTTAATCTTGTTCAACATCTTTTTTCTTTACACTCACACAATAACTTGACCTTATTTTTCACCATATTCCCACAGACTATTGAGCTTGTTTATCATTACACTAACACAATAATAAATGACCTTATTTATCATTACACTCACACAATAGCTTACCTTGTTTATCATCATTTTCTCACATAATCTTAATTAACCTTCTTTATCACAAACAGTAATTTGATCTTATTATCAGCATATTCAATGAGAATATTGGGCTTGTCTATGGTTACACTCATACAATAATTTGACCTTACATATCATCCACTCAAAGGATATCATGAGCTTACTCACACAATAACTTGACCTTGTTTATCACCATATTCACACAGAATATTCCGCTTGTTTATCATTACACTGGCACAGTTTATCATTATATTCAAACAGAATTTTTCACTTGGTAGTCATTACACTCACACAATAACCTGACCTTTTTTATCATCATATTCATACAAAATCTTTGGCTTGATGATCATTACACTCATACTATAACTTGACCTTGTTTATCATCATATTCATACAAAATCTTTGGCTTGATGATCATTACACTCAAACTATAGCTTGACCTTGTTTATCATCATATTCATACAGAATCTTTGGCTTGATTATCATTTCACTCAAACTATAGCTTGACCTTGTTTACCATCATATTCAAACAAAATCTTTGGCTTGATGATCATTACACTCATACTATAACTTGACCTTTTTTATCATCATATTCATACAAAGTCTTTGGCTTGATGATCATTACGCTCATACAAAAACTTGACCTTGTTTACCATCATATTCAAACAAAATCTTTGGCTTGATGATCATTACACTCATACTATAACTTGACCTTGTTTACCATCATATTCAAACAAAATCTTTGGCTTTATGATCATTACACTCATACTATAACTTGACCTTTTTTATCATCATATTCATACATAGTCTTTGGCTTGATGATCATTACGCTCATACAAAAACTTGACCTTGTTTACCATCATATTCAAACAAAATCTTTGGCTTGACGATCATTACACTCATACTATAACTTGACCTTGTTTATCATCCTATTCATACAGAATTTCTGGCTTGATGATCATTACACCCATACTATAACTTGACCTTGTTTATCATCATATTCATACAGAATCTTTGGCTTGATGATCATTACACTCATACTATAACTTGACCTTGTTTATCATCATATTCATACAGAATCTTTGGCTTGATGATCATTACACTCATACTATAACTTGACCTTGTTTATCATCATATTCATACAGAATCTTTGGCTTGATTATCATTTCACTCATACTATAACTTGACCTTGTTTTTTATCATATTCAAACAGAATCTTTGGCTTGATGATCATTACACTCATACTATAACTTGACCTTGTTTATCATCATATTCATACAGAATCTTTGGCTTGATTATCATTTCACTCATAGTATAGCTTGGCCTTGTTTATCATCATATTCAAACAGAATGTTTGGCTTGATGATCATTATACTCATACATAACTTGACCTTGTTTATCATCATATTTATACAGAATCTTTGGCTTGATGATCATTTCACTCATACTATAACTTGACCTTGTTTATCATCATATTCACACATAATCTTTGACTTGATGATCATTATACTTATACAATAACTTGACCTTGTTTATCACCATATTCATACAGAATCTTTGGCTTGATGATCGTTACACTCATACTATAACTTGACCTTGTTTATCATCATATTTACACAGAATCTTTTGCTTGATGATCATTACACTCATACTATAACTTGACCTTGTTTATCTTTGGCTTGATGATCGTGTCACTCATACATAACTTGACCTTGTTTATCATCATATTCACACATAATCTTTGGCTTGATGGTCAGGTCACTAATACATAACTTGACCTTGTTTATCATCATATTTATACAGAATCTTTGGCTTGATGATCATTACACTCATACAATAACTTTACCTTGTTTATCATCATATTCACACAGAATATTGGGCTTGTTTATCATTACACTGGCACAGTTTATCATTATATTCACACAGAATTTTTCACTTGGTAGTCATTACACTCACACAATAACCTGACCTGTTTTGTCATCATATTTATACAAAATCTTTGGCTTGATGATCATTACACTCATACAATAACTTGACCTTGTTTATCATCATAGTCATACAGAATCTTTGGCTAGCTGATCATTATGCTTATACTATATATTGACCTTGTTTTAAGTGTTTATCATCATATTCACACAGAATCTTTGGCTTGATGATCATGTCACTCATACAATAACATGACCTTGTTTATCATCATATTCAAACAGAATCTTTGGCTTGATGATCATTACACTTAAACTAAAACTTGACCTTGTTTATCCTCATATTCAAACTGAATCTTTGGCTTAATGGTCATTACACACACAATAACCTGACCTTGTTTATCATCAAATTCATACAGAATCTTTGGCTTGATGGTCATTACACTCATACAATAACTTTACCTTGCTTATAATCATATTCATACAGAATCTTTGGCTTGCTGATCATTATGCTTATACTAGATATTGACCTTATTTTAAGTGTCTATTAACATATTCACACAGAATCTTTGGCTTGATGATTGTGTCACTCATACAATAACTTGACCTTGTTTATCATCAAATCCGTACAGAATCTTTGGCTTGATGATCATTACACTCACACAATAATCTGAACTTGTTTAATCATCATCTTCATACAGAATCTTTGGCTTGATGATCATTACACTTATACTAAAACTTGACCTTGTTTATCATCATATTCATACAGAATCTTTGGCTTGCTGATCATTTTGCTTATACTATATATTGACCTTATTTTAAGTGTTTATTATCATATTCACACAGAATCTTTGGCTTGATGATCTTGTCACTCATACAATAACTTGACCTTGTTTATCATCATCTTCAAACAGAATCCTTGGCTTGATGATCATTACACTCATACATAACTTGACCTTGTTTATCATCAAATTCATACAGAATCTTTGGCTTGATGGTCATTACACTCACACAATAACCTGACCTTGTTTATCATCAAATTTGTACAGAATCTTTGAATTGCTGATCATTATGCTTATACTATATATTGACCTTGTTTTAAGTGTTTATTATCATATTCACACAGAATCTTTGGCTTGATGATCGTGTCACTCATATAATAACTTGACTTTGTTTATCTTCAAATTCATGCAGAATCTTTGGCTTGATGATCAATACACACATACCTAACTTGACCTTGTTTATCATCATATTCATACAGCATCTTTGGCTTGATGAGCATTACACTCATACTATAACAAGACCTTGTTTATCATCATATTTACACAGAATATTTGGCTTGATGATCATTACACTTATATTATAACTTGACCTTTTTTATCATCAAATCCGTACAGAATCTTTGGCTTGATGATCACTACACTCACACAATAACCTGAACTTGTTTAATCATCATCTTCATACAGAATCTTTGGCTTGATGATCATTACACCTATACTAAAACTTGACCTTGTTTATCATCATATTCATACAGAATCTTTGGCTTGATGATCATTACACTCATACCATAACTTGACCTTGTTTATCATCATATTCATACAGAACCTTAGGCGTGATGATCATTACACTCATATAATAAATTGACCTTGTTTATCATCATATTTACACAGATACTTTGGCTTGATGATCATTACACTCACACTATAACTTGACCGTGTTTATCATCATATTCATACAGACTTTTTCACTTGGTAGTCATTTCACTCGCACAATAACCTGACCTTCTTTATCACCATATTCATACAAAATCTTTGGCTTGATGATCATTACACTCATGCAATAAATTGACCTTGTTTATCATCATATTCATACAGAATCTTTGGCTTGAGAATCATTACACTCATACAATAAATTGACCTTGTTTATCATTATATTTACACAGAATCTTTGGCTTGATGATCATTACACTCATACTATAACTTGACCTTGTTTATCATTATATTCACACAGAATTTTTCACTTGGTAGTCATTACACTCACACAATAACCTGACATTGTTTATCATCATATTCATACAAAATCTTTGGCTTGATGATCATTACACTCATACAATAAATTGACCTTGTTTATCATCATATTCATACAGAATCTTTGGCTTGATGATCATTACACTCATACAATAAATTGACCTTAAATATCATCATATTCATACAGAATCTTTGGCTTGATAATCATTACACTCATACAATAAATTGACCTTGTTTATCATCATATTCATACAGAATCTTTGGCTTGATGATCATTACACTCATACATAACTTGACCTTGTTTATCATCATATTCACACATAATCTTTGGCTCGATGATCATTATACTTAAACTATAACTTGACCTTGTTTATCATCATATTCATACAGAATTTTTGGCTTGCTGTTCTTTACACTCATACAATAAATTGACCTTGTTTATCATCTTATTCACATTGAATCTTTGGCTTGATGATCATTATACTCATACAATAACTAGACCTTGTTAATCATCATATTCACACAGAATCTTTGGCTTCATGAGAGTTACACTCATACAATGACTTGACCTTGTTTATTATCATACAAAATGCCATGTATTCACACAGAATCTTTGGCTTGATGATCATTACACTCCTACTATAAATTGACCTTCTTTGCCATTACATTCACACAATAACATAACCTTGTTTATAACTTGTCCATCACACAGAATTTGGGCTAGTTTGTTGTTATACTCACACATTAATTGAGCTCATAAAAAGTCTCATATTCACTTAATATTTTGGGCTTCTTTTTTGTTTCCCCTAAACACATTTCTTGGTCTTGTGTACCATCAAAATTTCTCAGAATCTTAGACTTATTTATCTTTACACTCACAATATCTTGGCATTGTTTATTGTAATATTCTTTCAGAATCATGAACCTGTTTATCATTTCATCAGAAAAGTTTGGGGACCTTTTTTTCATCATATTCACTCATAATCTTGACCTTGTGTATCACCATATATATGTAACTTGGTCTGATTTAGTATCAACCCTTTTAATTGTATAGTCTTTTAAATTGAAATGCAAATATCATCTCATCAGTTAAGATTCTCAATAGTTGTATGACCACACACAATGCTTTTTTTATTTGATCATGATACTGATTTAAAAATTGTTTGATACATTGATTTTTTCTCTCATTTGATCTGTAAATAATAAGCATCCCATGTAGAACTGCTTTTCACACAAAGGCTAACAATGAACGAAACGAACTGGCAAGACTGCGCTAGCGCACTCTTGCCAGAATTGTCGTTGTTTGCATATAAATGAATTGAGTCCAGATCAAGTGCAAAAACCTGGTTCCAGTTTAAGTGGTCATGCACAGCCGGTTGAATGATAACTTACCACACCTTCTTGTGAGTCCACTCATTTATATATAAATTATGTACATTTTACTTTTTCATCTTGAGGGATCTATATTTTTCATTTACTTTCCTGGCAACATGTAATGAGTATGTTTTTGCACAGTGTTATCTTGTCATCGAATTGATCATGATCATGAAGTTGACATTGCCCAGTGTCAGTTGTCATTTCCCAGGAGCTGATTAACCCATTTAGTACCAGAAACCCCAAAACAGGTACCCTGGCAAACAGTGCAGGCCCAGATCAGACGCCGCAGAATGCGGCATCTGATCAGGGCCTACACCGTTTGTAAATCCAAATTTATTTTGAAGAAAACACAACCTGACACCTCTAAATTTTGAAATGGACTCCTGCTAAAAATAGGGAGGAAGATTCCATTTGGTACAAAAAGGGTTAAGGATTTTCTTTAATTACAGAATACATGTGCTTATTACCATACCATAATGTCTTTCATGGGCCTCCGCCTTTTGGGGCTGAGAGAAATAGATTGGGCTGCATAATGACTCCACACAGAGCTGAAAGTTAGAAGGGGCAAAGTTGTGCGAGTTGGACCATCCATGCATATAAACCATATTGGTTTCATTAGGTGGCAGGGCTTTAGATGTCATTTCTCCAAAACGTCAGGTATGAGTCCCACAAAACTGGAAGCTCAGGCTGGTGACCAGGATATCACCGATGAAAAGGCTTATTCTTACATCTGCATTAAGCAGACTCATTTTCTGGTCGAACTTGTCTCTCAACCATTTAGTGGTGTTTATGGTAGATTATTAAAATCCTATAAATGGAACTGAAGCCTGATATCTTCTAAAGATTGTTGCGGGATTGTCTCAGGTTTCCATCTTCTTTAGGGGGATTAGTTATACCTTCAGGGGAGGCAATTCTTTCAAAAAAAAATGTTTCCTCTTTTGTCAAAAGGGGTCTATATACAGTAGAACTTCGATGGCTCGAACACCGATGGCTCGTTTACCATGGCTGAGTCGAACCCGTTCTTGAGCCCCTAGGGAAGTCCTCTACATAAGAAATGGTGCTGGATAATTTAGGAGACATTCGTCTTTTAACTTGCAAACGTATGCTGTGTGTACACATTAGAATCGCCTCGATGAGGCGATTCTAATGAGTACACACAGCATACATTTTCATTACAGGACCACGAAAATATGTCAAAAAGTACCTCGTTATGCCTCCTTGCAGTAAGCCTCTGTGGCTCGAACTACCCCTGTCTCGAACACATTTTCGAGGTCCCAAAGGTGTTCGAGCCATTGAAGTTCGACTGTACTCTCAAAGGAAAGAATTCCTTTAAGAGTAGACCCCTTTTTCAGAAAATAAAATTTTGTAAGAAATCCAGTAGAAAGTCGCAAAAAATATACCCCTTGCCCCCAAAATGGCTGAAAATCTGTCAAGTGTATCCGTTTCCTTTAGAAGACTGAAGCTCTTTGCGTGTCAAATATATGACGGTTCTCAGGTTTCCTTCAATCAAGCTTATTATGGTTTTCTAAAACCACACATTTAATTGTTTGAAATTAAAACAAAATGGTGTGAGGGTGTTTTCATGTTCTTTCAGAGATGAGCTTGATATTTCTCATGTCTGTGGGGTATAATATTCATTTGTTGCCCTTGTTTGAGGGATTTCATTTAGACTACTTGAAGTAAATGTTTTAGCCGGCCTCGGTAGCTCAGTTGGATGTGTGTCTAACTGGTGATCAGGATGCGGGTTCGATACCTGCCGGGGTTGGCAACATTCTTTCGTGGAGATTGCCGGCCTCGGTTGCTCAGTCGAATGCGTGTCTGACGGGTGATCAGGAAGAAGCGGGTTTGATACCTGCCGGGGTCGGCAACATTCTTTCGTGGAGATTGATCATGAAATCTTTTCTACGGTCATTCTCTCCCTTCCTCTGATTCAAGAAGGGCAGTTGTCAGTTTCTGGCGAAAGAATGTGCACTCTTACATATAAGCCTGCCCAGGAAAGTGTGGATAGGTAAACTTACCAGCTCTAAAATGACCTAAAATAGTGTTGACAGGGGCATTTAACCCCGATACAAACAAAGAAGTAAATTTTTAACCCATTTGTACCAAATGGAATCTTCCTCCTTATTTATAGCAGGAGTCCATTTCAAAATTTAGGGGTACCAGGTTGTTTTCTTCAAAATTTATTTGGACAATGGCTGAACATTTTGCAAACAGTGTAGGCCCTGATCAGACACCGCATTCTGTGGCATCTGATCTGGGCCTGTACTGTTTGCCAGGGTACCCGTTTTGGGGTTTCGGGTATAAAATGGGTTAAACATGCCAGCTGAACTTATCAGTCACAGAAACTGGAATCAAATAATTTTTCATTAATTGTTAAATTTGTAATTGAAATTAGGAGGGATCAGATTTAACACATCAGTTGAGATCAGATGGGTAATTACATTATTCCTGAGGACTAAAGAATTCAAGATGTAAAAGATAGTGAAAATTACATGGTACACCTATGACATCATAGACGACCTCATGACTATTAATGAGGCAAATGAAATATTTCAGACTTCAAATTGTTACATCTCAGAGTTGATTCTGTTTTCACCCTTCAATATCTTGAACCAATATCTTTTAACCCTTATCTTGCTGTTCACGACAACCCCTATCCATCCTTTAAGCAAACAGTGATGCTGTGTTCTTTGGTGTCTGATCTGGGTCTACACAGTTTGCCAATGTCCCATTATGAGATTTTTGCCAAAGTCCTATTATTCCATATATTTTTGGATGTAACTATTTGATTTACTGTCTCTCAGTCTCGGCCTAAAGCCTTAGTGTCCCTGCTTTGAAAAATGTTTTCCTATATCATTCATTATTCATATGAGCCCTGCCAAGCGAATTTGTGTCTTCGAGCATTCCGTCATGACATATTTTAACTGCCCATGCCCAGCCATTCAGAGGGGCCAGGGATATGGCTTGTATGAGCGAGCAGTGAAGGTTCTGGCGAGACTGCGCGAATGCGCAGGCTCGCCTGAACCTTCGCTGCTCGCATAGGCGTTAAGTACCAAAATCGCTTGACGGGGCCCATATAATGTTTTGTTCTGAATATGAGACATGATATTTGAGGAGTTAAGGAAACAGAAAATTATCCCTGTCTAGAGAGACATACAATAATGGCAGTCTAGACCATGCCAGATTTTACGTTATTCACTTTTTGCAAAGCTTTGTTGCTTTTGGCTGCAGGGTTTTCATAATTTTCTATAATTTTGCTTTATCATATGACGTCGTGTCTGAGAGTGTAATAACGTCATGTATTATTTTCGATAATCCACTAGTGGATTAAATATGCAAATTAGCTAGATACGTCCCGTAACGTTACATGTACGACGTCCTTAAGGACGTCGCGTTTACTAACGGCGGAATATTGAAGTTTGTGTAAACAAATCGTGAATAAAATGCATTTTAAATGTCATATGATAAATAGAATCTTGCATTCGTGCTCGTGTATTATTGAATTTATTAAACTCGTTGAGAAAAAGGGATAAAATGCTCGGCAAAGCCTCGCATTTTATCCCTTTTCCTCAACTCGTTTAATAAATTCAATAATACATGATCACTCATGTAAGATCCTTTATTTAGGGTTTTCATAATTTCTATAATTTTGCTTTAGTTGACCCAAAGTTACTAAGCAGAGTAGCTGTACCGTGCTGATGTCCACGTTACTTGCACTGATTTGTACGGAATCCAGGTAGCTGTTATATATAGCTATGCTTTTCTTATCGTTGTAAAGTCAGAGTGTTGTGTAAAGAGGGTTATTTGTAGAATTGATCTGAACTGGACTCATGTGTTGGGTTTGGCAAAGAGAGTAGACCCTGATCAGATGCACTGTTCACATAAAGTACAGGAATTTAAGGGTTAAAAAACAGTCTAAGTCCCCCATTGAGACTATTTTCCCAGCGTACACTTAGAGATAATTGACAAACCAGTGCTGTCAGTACTTTGATTGTATAGTTTTATATGCTTTTATAGCTTTTAGTACATAAACCCATTGGAAATGTCAGAACCTGTTTTAGAAAAAATATCATCAAATTTATTGTCCCCTGAATTAGCCTAGTGAGTGGTAAAGGTTTAGCAAAAAAAAATGAAGCAAACATTCTGCAACATCTGATCAGGGTCTTCACTGTTTGCCAACATCCCATTTCTGGTAGGCTAGACAGAACACAATAAACATAATGGACCCACAAGTACAAGAAAGTTTTCTTTAATATTGAATTGTGTAAGCCCAGGAGCTTGAATTTGGTATAGAAATGTAAAAATGGCTCAAATTGACATTCCTATCAGGAAAATGGCTTAACCAATTTAGTACCACATTAAATATAGCACAAGTCCATTTCACAATCTAGGGGAGTCTGGTTGTGTTTTCTTCAAAATGTATTTTGAAAATGGGGGCCGAGAACTTTTTGCAAACAATGTAGGCTGCGATTAG
The DNA here is from genome assembly GCA_963580285.1 of Lucinisca nassula. NCBI lineage: Eukaryota > Metazoa > Mollusca > Bivalvia > Lucinida > Lucinidae > Lucinisca > Lucinisca nassula. Next base: position 16,521,604 of record OY757013.1, read on the forward strand.
ATCTGGGCCTGCACTGTTTTTGGGGTTACCGGTTCAAAATGGGCCTTATATGTAAGTGGATTTGGGCCATTTTAGCCCTTATCTTGCTGTTCACGACAACCCCTATCTTTGCAAACAGTGTAGATCCAGATCAGATGGCTTTTGAAGAAGCCATCTGATCAGGATCTACACTGTTTGGCATTCAGTTTATGAGTTTGTAGCAATAAATTACATCAAGTAATTTGATTGACTGATAGACAGAAATGGGTGTGGCTTAAATGAATATTTAGGAAGATAAGGGTTAACATTATCATGCCATTCTGACTGAGCTTCGAGCACCTTTGCACCAATTTCAGGAACATTTTTCAAGCCTACACTCAGAGACAATTGACCTACCAGTGGTTTGATACCAAATCATTGGTTGGTATGTTGGTTATTATCCCCTTGCAACCAAGTTGCGATGCGGATATAGCATGGCTGTCATGCATCCATGTGTGGATGTGTGTATGTGTCCGGAACCTTGTGAACAGGATAGAAGACAAAGCTATCATCATAGAAGCATCAAACATTCCATGGAGAGAGGATGAACCCTATTGATTTTCAAGGTCATGGGTCAAAGATCAAGGTCACAATGGACTTAACATTAAAAACGGTGTGAACAGGATAGAAATGAAAGCTATCATCATAGAAGTGAGTGAGTGAGTGTTTGAGTTTTACGTCTCACCAACAGCTAAGGTCATATGGAGACGGGTCCTCGGTTGAAAGACTCATCCAAAAGTCTGGAGAAGCCCTAGATCGATCCTTCTACCCCTGGTTTACAAGGAGAGTAGCATACCCACATCTTCACGGAGGCTTCTCATCATAGAAACATCAAACCTTCATAGAGAGAGGATGAACCATATTGATTTGCAAGGTCAAGGTCACATTGGACAACATTAAAAGCCTCGTGAACAGAATAGAAGACAAAGCTATCATGAACATCATCTTCCACAAATGTTGAATACATGGAGAGAGGATGAATCCTATTGATTTTCAAGGTCAGGGGTCAAAGGTCAGGTTCACAATGAACTTAACATTAAAAACTTTGTGAACAGGATAGAAGACAAGATCATCTTGGAATCATCAAACCTTCCACAAATGTTCCCCATGGAGAGAGGATGAACCCTATTGATTATCAAGGTCAAAGGTCAAGGTCACAATGGAATTATCATTAAAAACCAACAGGATAAAAAACAAAGTGATCATCATAGAAGCATCAAATGTAATCTATAATAAATATTCAGATTGAGTTTAGATGTTGATGAGTTGTGTGCAGTTACGAGAGTATGGGTGCTACGCTTGCGTTGCCTTGTTTCATTTTGTTTACTTTTAAGTTTTACGTTTTCCATGTGAGATTGTAATTCAAGCCAGGTTACTTTCTGTGCTGGTGTGATTAATGTGCGTATAATTAATCAATGTAAATTTTTTATTGACAGCGCTGTTGTTGCTGCGATTTATCTCATGCTGTCACATGATTCGCTAATTAACTTTCATGACTTTTAGATATTTGTGTTCCATATTTGCAGATATTGGAAATGTAAACAGTCAGTATCCTATCTTCATCTTTTTATTAGACATAAATAGAGATAACAAAAAAGTCATGTTGAGCTGTTTTTGTTTTATCCCTTAACCCTTGTCCTGCTGAATATTCATATATGCCACACCCACTACCGATTATCAACCAATCAGATTACTTGATGTAAATTATAGCAACAAATTCACAATCTGAATGGCAAAAAATGTAGATCCTGATCAGATGGCTTCGTCAGAAGCCATCTGATCTGGATCTTCATTGTTTGGAAAATAAGGCATATCCGGGCTCAGCAGGACAAGGGTCAAAATGCCAGTAACAACAATTGTAATTTGCTTTGTCGCTCTGCTGGTTACTTTGACTCCTAGCATTCTGATCTGGGTCCGCTCTGGTGTTTCAGTGCCTCAGTGTCTGAAAGTGGGTGCCTGAAATAGCTGTTTTCAGTTTTGGAAATAAATGAGGTGAATAAAGCAGGTGCTCAATCAATTTAAAGTCACAATCGTGAATGGCAGCCATAGCATTGACAGACTTGTGAACAGGAGCATTGTCCTGATGGAACAACCCACCTAAAATGAGCTTTCTGGGGCCATTAAGTTTAATATTTTCCCATAACTACGTCAGAAGTGAACGGCCCCCACCCATCGGGGCTTGAAGAAATAGATGGGCTGCATGATGCTTCCACGCAGAGCTGAAACCGACCTGCACACGAGTACTGGTAAACCGCTTAGAGGATCTAAGCCTGCCCAGGCAAAGTAGTGCGCATCGGACCATCCATGCTTATAAACACTATCAGTTTCATTGGGCGGCAGGGCTTGAGATGTCATTTCATCTCGTCTCATCAAGGCTCTGTCTGCCCTGGTCACCTTTTCACTGTAGCATATGAAGGGGCATCTTTCCCTAGTGTTGCTACCATATATCATTATGGATATCCTCAGGCTTTAAACCTTTTTTTATGCAAATATTGGATCACAACTCTTTCACCGATTTTGTCCATTTTGCAAAAGCTGCTTGTCTTGTTTACTTTAGAGTGCTACCTCATGAATATAAACTGACCAAATGAGACCAGTCCTTGAGTACACGGCGCAATATAGTCAGAGAATTGTATGACTTAAAAAGAACATCCCTGAGTACCTCCTTCAATACATTAGGCTCACAACATATCAATCAGCCCTCATAGTTCATTGATTAATTTCAACACAGAGAGTGGGTGGATGTTTTTAAGTTCAACACACCTTTCAACAATATTTCAGTCATATCAAAATCATGTGTAAGTTAATAAGCTGCACAATAAAAGTAAAGGAGCTGCAAGTAGGGGAAAGGGTTTTCAAACTGAATGGACCAGGTCTAAGTTCCGCCTACACAATCAACTCACTCGAGTTCCATCATTGCCTTGATTTTGGACAACTGTAGTAATTGTAAGTACAAGAAGCTCCGTAGCTTTGATGTCATAACATCAAAAGAAAATCCATACAATTTTCTAAATGGATCTTTAATTCTGTCTTTTCTGACTCTTTTATTAATAGCTTGTATTTTCCGAATTCAAACTTTAGGTCACGAGATTGTATTCATATGTTTCAGTTGTGACTATATGCCTAAACTGGAAGCCTCTGAAGGCTTACCTAAAGAATATACTACTCAGCATTCAAAGCAGTATTCAAAGACATCAAAGAGTCTTGTACAATTATGTGGGAAATTAAATTTGATATTCTGGGATTATTAAACTAAGAACAACATAAAACATTTTAAGCTTAATTTCTTCATCAGTGCATTATAATTCGATAATAATGCACTTAAAGATTACTTGTAGATGTAAGCATCTATCGAAGTTTCTCCCTTGAGGCGGTTTGGGCATTTGTTTGTATAAATTGAGGTTTAACAACCCCATCAACACTATTTAGGTCATTTTGGAGGCATCTGCTTCCAATTTTTATGGGACTTCTACCCGACATGGAGATGAAATGACAACTCAAGCCCTGCTGCCCAATGAAACCAAAATGCTTATATGCATTGGATGGTCTGACTCACACCACTTTCCTTAGGCAGGCTTAGTCTTAGGCGGTTTACCAGTACTCATGTGTGGTCAGTTTCAGCTCTGCATGGAAGCATTATGCAGCCCAGTCTATTTCTCTAAGCCATGATGGTAGGAGGCTAAGGTTTGAGCATTGGGTGAGTGTTCATGTTTGGTGGTGGGGAACATGCCCTGGAATAATTCAAAGAATCCCAACCCACAAAAAATAAAAATTTCGGTCTGGAATAGGGCAGGGAAAAAGCCAAAATACAGAGGTAAATGTACATCTTGTAGGGTTTTCTTTGACAATTTGATTTAGGGATGGGAATTAGGGTAAATACTTTTATTTCTTAACCCTTATCTTGCTGTTCATGACAACCCCTATCTTTGCAAACAGTGTAGATCCAGTTCAGATTGCTTCTGAAGAAGCCATCTGATCAGGATCGACACTGTTTGGCATTCAGTTTATGAATTTGTAGTAATAAATTACATCAAGTAATTTGATTGGTTGATAGACAGAAATGGGTGTGGCTTAAATGAATATTCAGCTTAAATGAATATTCAGCAAGATAAGGGTCAGGGATGGGAATTAGGGTAAATACTTTTATTTCTTAGGTTCTAAAGTGGACTCTTCCAGCTTTAACCCATTTTGTAACAAATGGAATCTTCCACCTTATATAAAGCAGGAGTCCATTTAAAATTCAGGGATGTAATAAAGATTGCGTTTTCTTAGAAATTTATTTGGAAAATGGCTTAACTTTTTGCAAATAGTGTCGGCCCTGATCAGACGCTGCATTCTGCGGCGTCTGATCTGGACCTACACATTTTGCCTATTACCCGTTTTGGGGTTTCTGGTACGAATTGGGTTAAACTTGGACAATGTCCATATTATTAAATAGGGTGTTTACTTAGTCAATACTTATCAGGTTCAGTAATGTAGATCCAGATGAGATGGCTCATTATGATCTAGTATACACTGCTTGATAGGTACCTTTACCACTTATGGGGTGGTTGGGTGAGGCGAAACTTGGACATGTCCATATTATTAAATTGGGATTAACCCTTATCTTGCTGAATATTCATTTAAGCCACACCCATTTCTGTCTATCAACCAATCAAATTACTTGATGTAATTTATTCCTACAAATTCATAAATTGAACGTCAAACAGTGTAGATCCTGTTCAGAAGCCATCTGATCTGGATCTACACTGTTTCCAAAGATAGGGGTTGTCGTGAACAGCAAGATAAGGGTTAAGTCAATACTCATCAAGTTCAGATGGCAAGCAATTATGAGCCCTCTCATCTGGAGCTACACCACTTCATAGGTACCTTTACCACTTCAGGGGTGGTTGGGTGAGGCAAAGGTGACATGTATCTTGCGTCACTGGGGGTCCAACTGATATTGGCTTACAGTTGGGCAAGGCCTGCTGTCCTTGCAGCAGGTACCGTAGGGGGTTAATGTTGTTATTCTGTTTCTACACTTCTATCTATTTTCCTCTTACTCCCCTGTCTTTCGAGAGGACACAAAATAACCCACAAGGGTTGACATGTCGCTAAATCTCAATACAATACAATACAATACACTCCCTGTCATGAGTTTTTAGGTTTCTAACAAAGAAAATCACCCCTCCTTGACTTTTTTGTATGGTTTTGCTTTTATGGCCTTTTCAAGATTATTTCATTATTTTGAGCCGATAGTTAATCAGAGGTGGGCAAAAACTGGAGTACCCAGAGAAAAACACTTGACCTTCGGTTCTCATCAAGCCAGTGAAAAGCCATTTGCTGTTTGCTAATAAATGATTTTTGTATAAAATAAAACGTTATAATGACTAAATTATTACTTAGATGGGAATCAGTCTAACCCATTTAGTTCCAGAAACCTCAAAACAGGTACCCTGGCAAACAGTGCAGGCCCAGATTAGACCCGGCAGAATGCGGCATCTGATCAGGACCTCCACTGTTTGCTAAAAGTTTAGCCATTTTCCTAATCAATTATGAAGAAAACACAACCTGACACCCCTAAATTTTGAAATGGACTCCTGCTATATATAAGGAGGAAGATTCCATTTGGTACAAAAAGGGCTAAGCATCATAAAACATGCTGATTGTAAGATGACATTGCAGGTAGAAATCCTAATGCCAATACCTCTGGAATATAACATCACCGATTTTGCTTCCATTTTTCATTAGCCGAGCTTCCATTAGTGAATCTATAAAAATCACCTTTGATTCCTAATTGATTGTCTTTGGAATGTGCTCAATACTGCCTGATGACATGCAATACAGTGGAACTGTCAATTTGTTTGTTCCGAGTTTTACTGTCCAGTCAAGACTATGGCGGTCATATCAAGCCAGTCACTTCACCTAGCCAAACTTTTCCTGGCCCCAAGGTTATAAAACTTTTTTCATGCTCAACTCAGCTGAGCATGGAACTTGTGGTTCTCATAAAAATTAAAATACCGTATTCGGGCGTGTATTACCCACAGTTTTTTTCCCTCAGATTACAGGCCCAAGTTCAGGGTGCGGGTAATCCACCCGAATTATTTTTGGACCATTTTATTTTTACTTTTGTCAGCTGAAAATACGATGCATCTCGTGTTATGCTCTTTCTTTTACGATTCCCGAAATAAAAAACGTTTAATTGTCCACTCAATTTTACTAACACATGAGTAATATAACAATCTCCATTACTAGCAAGCCCGATTTTGTGAGTAATATTCCTAAAACTCTGATTTTAAACGAAATAAACAAGCAAGTTCAATGCGAACATCAAAGTTTTCCGCATCAAAACTGCCGCCCACAAACCACCGCTACAGTTTTTTTCTGCACGCGATCGGTAAATGACGTCATCAGACCCCAGCAACCCCACACGTGTCTATTGTTTTATCTTAATGGGGCGTATCTCTTTCATAAAAATTGTTTGGAAACGGTAAAAATATTCTCGATAGCAAAACGGTTGTGGAAAACAGCGTTTTCCGTAAGCTTCGTGTCAATACCAACAACAGCATACAGACGTGTTAACACACATTAAAGCATTCAACTTTTCTCGCCAAGCGTCTGCTATTTGGCGCCAAAACATAACCATTTACGAGATAGTAGAATAGTCGTAGCAACTCGTCTTAAATAATTTTCACATTGATTGCGGATTAAATTTTATGATTGGGGAATAAACGTAAATTAGAGACATAACTTGACCATATTTTCACACCTTATCGACACACACCGCAGGGTGGCAATTATATGACAGGGATGAACCGTTATAAATCATCAAACAGTGTAAATCCAAATCAGAAGTCTGTGGCGTCTTTCTGATGTGTCTGATCTGGGACTGCACTGTTTGCCGATGTCCCAAAAAAGAGACGTCTGCAGCGCCTTTCTGAGGTGTCTGATCTGGGACTGCACTGTTTGCCTATGTCCCAAAAAAGGGCCACGGGCATATGTGGGTTAATAAATAAATTACAATGGTGAACAGGTAAAGTTTTTTCAACATTTTAATGCAAAATACATGCTTTCTGGTGATACTCGCACGCACGTGCATTTTCCCGCCTTTTGAAGACGATCGCGCGTTCCATTGTGTGTTACAAAAACTGGCCAAATTCTTACTTTTTCTCACTTACGCATCCACCAAAATTTCAGCAAATGTTCCATGCGGGTAAATACAACAGAATAACAGTTTTTCCCCCAGATTTTGGCAAAAAAGGGGGGTGTGGGTTGTACGCAAATGCGGGTAATACACACCCGAATGCGGTACTAAGAAGTTGAGCGATTTTTCTTTCTCAGATAGCAGAGAATATTCTTTGTCCTGCTTACAAATTTTAAAATGCCAACAATTGTTGGCATTTTAAAATTTGTGAACAGGGCAAATTTAATGCTCAAGTGAGTTGAGCATGAAAAAAGTTTTATAACCTCGGGGCCAGGGCTGGCTTTTACATCAACAGTTAACCTATATTGCCAAAAATGGACATTTGCGGGGTAAAGTGGCACATTAGAGAAAATCAGGCTGCCTGGTGGCCATTTTGCGGAATTATTTTTGTTCCCATCACGAAAACATGCCTATATAAATTTGAACCCCTTAAACCCCACTTTTATTAGCTCACCTGTCACATAGTGACGAGTAGAGCTTTTGGGATCACTTTTTGTCCGTCGTCCGTCGTGCGTGTGTGCGTGTGTGCGTCAGTGCGTGTGTGCGTGCGTAAACTTTTTCTTTAAATGACATCTCCTCCTAAACCACTGATTGGATTTTAACCAAACTTCACAGGAATGATCCTTAGGTGGTCCCCTTTCAAAGTTGTTCAAATGGTTCCGCTCCATTGCACATCTAGGTCACAGGAGCTAAAAATAGAATTTTAAAATGAAAACTTTAAAAATCTTCTTCTCTGAAACCGCAAGGCCCAGGTCTTTGATATTTGGTATGAAGCTTCATCTAGTGGACCTCTACCAAGATTGTTCAAATTATGGCCCTTGGGCCAGAAATGCCCCCGCCCCACGGGCCTTTGGGTTTACATAGGCTTATATAGGGAAAATCTTTAAAAATCTTCTTCTCTGAAACCACAAGGCCCAGGTCTTTGATATTTGGTGTGAAGCTTCACCTAGTGGACCTCTACCAAGTTTGTTAAAATTATAGCCCTAGGGCCAAAAATGCCCCCGTCCTGGGGGCCTTTGGTTTTACGTAGGCTTATACAGGGAAAATCTTTAAAAATCTTCTTCTTTGAAACAGAAAGGCCCAGGTCTTCGATATTTTGTATGAAGCTTCATCTAGTGGACCTCTACCAAGGTTGTTCCAATTATTGCCCTTGGGCCAGAAATGCATACATAGGGAAAATCTTTAAAAATCTTCTTCTCTGAAACCATAACACGGGTGGTAATCAGGGGAACTAGCTCGAAAATGAGTCAATGGAAATTTGTTCCCTCGACAAATCCGGGAACTCTCGAGCTAGCTCCATCACCAAGAAACTCGTAAACAAAGGTAGGTCTCGAAGAGTTTTATCACCATTTTTTTCTTTGTCAGCTATGTATAAAAAAATCCGGCAATGCAGTTCCACATAGAAATGATTTAACTTTGTACTCCGCTAGAATTTGCCATGGAAATTTGCAGCACTGGAGTATGAATGAAACCCAAACTTTTTATCACGGACCGGACAAATTGTCAATTTATGTCATTACGGAGATTTTGGCCGACGATTTTTCATTATCCGTCAAAAGTACGCCCTTCACACCCACAGAAACAACATCCCTGGTGAAATGGAACATGGACAGTTTGAAATTAGCAAAAAAAATTTTTTCCGTGATTACGTAACTTGCGACTTATTACGAAATTACTGTCCGAGCTAGTCTTCTCGACAAGGAGCTAGTTCACTCGACATAAAAAAGAAAATGAAACATTCATCAGATTCGATGTCTTTCTATGGTCCCACCCAGGTTATCCAACTGGTTTCTTTACCTCTGGCTAGTTGGGTAACAAGATGCTATGCCCCAAAGGCGTCCCCCAGTCGTTTCTCCCTGTTCGTTTCGCCCCCATTTTACACCCCTGTTTTGCCAACAGAGCCTGGTCTTTTCGCCCCCCTAGTTGCTTCGACCCCTCCCATTTGGAGCGGATCAATGGATGTTGGATGGATGGATGGATGGATGGAATGATTGATGGATGGATGGATGGAAGGGTGCACAATAGAAAGGGATGAGTGGGTATTTGGAAGGATTGGTCAATTGGAGGACGGATGGACGAACGAACATATAGACGGACAGACAGACGGACGGATGGATGGATGGGTCGTAGGGTAGATGGATGGAAGGATGGATGGAAAAAGAGAGAAAATATATATGCACACAAATGTCAGTGTCGTGTAAAGGTTTGATTAAATAAATGAAGTATTTGATTCCTACCGGTAATCTTTTTGATGATTTTTGTTTCACTCAGAAATCACATATTGTTCCCGCAGGTGATCTGATTATTTTTAATAAACCTAAAGTCATCGTTTATACAAATTATGTTGTGCTGCAGTCCTAGGTACTACAAGTTTCTTGAAATCAGCCCACTGGTTCTAGAGAAGATTTTTAATGGTTTCACCATATATGGGCATGGTAACCATCTTGGTCATGTGACCCAGATGCCTCGAACAAACTATCGTTTCCCCTATACCCATAAATGCTCAACACAGTTTTCGACTAAATTGTTGAAAGATAAGATGGTGCTTATTAGTTGCTTAATATATCACAGACTGGAAGTCAGTCGTTATAGTGAATAGATCATGAGCGCGTAGCGCGAGTGATCACGGGCGCGTACCGCGAGTGATCTCTGCACTTGTGCCCGACAGACAGTGATCTATTAAGCAACTAATCACCTAACAACATGAATCTATGTTGATTAGGTATCCTGTCAGTGTGGTTCGAGCCTCTCTTGAGTCATATATGGATGTCCTAGTTCTGCAATGGAAAGTCGCGTTCATAAACAGAGTCTAACAAATTTCGAAGTTTACGTCTGCCTTTCTCTTGGAGCCCATAACTTCCATTTATGTTATACTACAAAATTGAAAATCGGTATGACGCTTACTCAGACCGTGACCTTTCTGTTCATGATACGATTGTCCCAGGGCCATGCTCCTGAGCGTGTCCGAGTGTCAGATGCCATTGCCCAAGAGTCCTAACCAGAGTCTAACAAACGTTAAAGTTAACGTTCACGTTTCTCTTGGAGCCCATAATTCCCGTTTCTGTTATGCTACAAAGTTGAAATTTCGCATGACACTTACTCAGCCAAAGAACTTTCCGTTCATGATACAATTGCCCCTGGATGGGCCTTGGGGTAAAATTACATAAAACGTAAAATTGACATATAGGCATTTGTATGGAAAACTCAAAATGTCTAATATTTTGAAAATAATTAAGCTCCCAACCCCTAAACCATATATATCATTGTTCCTTATGATAAGACTCTGTTTTATTTCACCAGGAATGTTGTTTCTATGGGTGTGAAGGGCGTACTTTTGACGGAAAATGAAAAGTCGTCGGCCAAAATCTCCGTAATGACATTAATTAACAATTTTTCAGGTCCGTAATAAAAAGTTTACTTTCATTCATACTCCAGCGCTGCAAATTTCCATGGCAAATTCTAGCGGAGTACAAAGTTAAATCATTTCTATGTGGAACTGCATTGCCGGATTTATTTTATAAATAGCTTACAAAGAAAAAAAATGGTGATAAAACTCTTCGAGACCTACCTTTGTTAGCCAGAGGTAAAGAAACCAGTTGGATAACCTGGGTGGGACCATAGAAAGACATCAAATCTGATGAACGTTTCATTTTCTTTTTTATGTCGAGTGAACTAGCTCCTTGTCGAGAAGACTAGCTCGGACAGTAATTTCGTCATAACTCGCAAGTTACGTAATCACTGCCATATTTTTTTGCTTATTTCACACTTTCCATGTTTCATTTCACCAGGGATGTTGTTTCTGTGGGTGCCAAGGGCGTACTTTTGACGGAAAATGAAAAATCTTCGGTCAAAATCTCCGTAATGACATAAATTGACAATTTTTCCGGTCCATGATAAAAAGTTTGGGTTTCATTCATACTCCAGCGCTGCAAATTTCCATGGCAAATTCTAGCGGAGTACAAAGTTAAATCATTTCTATGTGGAACTGCATTGCCGGATTTTTTTATACATAGCTGACAAAGAAAAAAATGGTGATAAAACTCTTCGAGACCTACCTTTGTTTACGAGTTTCTTGGTGATGGAGCTAGCTCGAGAGTTCCCGGATTTGTCGAGGGAACAAATTTCCATTGACTCATTTTCGAGCTAGTTCCCCTGATTACCACCCGTGCATAAGGCCCAGGTCTTTGATATTTGGTGTGAAGCTTCACCTAGTGAACCTCTACCAAGATTGTTCAAATTATAGTACTGGGGCCAAAAATGCCCCCGCCCTTGGGGCCTTTGGTTTTACATAGGCTTATACAGGGAAAATCTTTAAAAATCTTCTTCTCTGAAACCACAAGGCTCAGATCTTTGATATTTGGTGTGAAGCTTCATCTAGTGGACCTCTACCAAGATTGTTCAAATTATAGCCCTGGGGCCAAAAATGCCCCCGCCCCGGGGGCCTTTGGTTTTACATAGGCTTATACAGGGAAAATCTTTAAAACTTTTCTTCTCTGAAACCGAAAGGCCCAGGTCTTCGATATTTGGTATGAAGCTTCATCTAGTGGACCTCTACCAAGATTGTTCAAATTATGGCCCTTGGACCAGAAATGCCCCTGCTCAGGGGCCTTTGGGCTTACATAGGCTTATATAGGGAATATCTTTACACCTGTGGACACAAAAGCGTTCAAACTCCTATGAAATAACTTTCAATGAATCTCTTTGCATCAAGTTAGTTTTGACAAGCAAATGTCATTCATCAAAGAATTCTAAAACTAGATCAAGCCATTGATTGGTCCCATTTTGGAAAACAATATCTGATTGACATTTGAGATGTATTTTGATTAAACAGTGCAGGAGTCAGCAATGAAATGTACACCACCTTGTGTTTTGAATTTATTTCTGTTGATAGGATGTTAGGATATATTAAATGATGTTTCAAGTCAGAATGAAATGAAGCTCATCAAAGTTTGAACGCTTTTGTGTCCACAGGTGTAAAAATCTTCTTCTCTAGAACCACAAGGCCCAGGTCTTTGATATTTGGTGTGAAGCTTCACCTAGTGGACCTCTACCAAGATTGTTCAAATTATAGCCCTAGGCCCAAAAATGCCCCCGCCCCGGGGCCTTTGGTTTTACATAGGCTTATACAGGGAAAATCTTTAAAAATCTTCTTCTCTGAAACCGCAAGGCTCAGATCTTTGATATTTGGTGTGAAGCTTCATCTAGTGGATGTCTACCAAGATTGTTCAAATAATAGCCCCGGGGCTAAAAATGCCCCCGCCCCGGGGGCCTTTGGTTTTACATAGGCTTGTACAGGGAAAATCTTTAAAAATCTTCATCTCTGAAACCACAAGGCTCAGGTCTTTGATATTTGGTATGAAGCTTCACCTAGTATAGCCCTTGGGCCAAGAATGTACTAGAGACACTGATTCTCAGGTGAGCGACTCAGTGACAGAGGGCCCTCTTGTATAGTAATACTAGGGTATAGAGGGGTATTCATTATTTTTCTCATTTCTGTTCAGAAACATAGGTTGTGGGTACTCGTTAGAACTGCCTTGCCAAGGCTAACTAATACCACAATCTTTGTTTTGTGCAGAGATATGAAAAATATCAGATTTTTTATGTGAAAAAAATTCTCTTTTTGAGGTAAATTTTTCAAAATATTTGATTAGGCAAGTTTTCATAATGTTGTATGATGGGACAGACAATATTTTTGTATTGTGTCTTACCTGATCGGGAACCCTGAGAAGACATGTTATCAGATGGTAGTGCTGAAATTGGATTTGAATCTGTCAGAGTGCAGTGAAACAAGAAAATGGTGTTTGCAAACATGACATTCTGTGACAGAAACTGTGACATCTGATTGGCTGAGAAAGCAGAAACGAATGCAGATTCATTACAAAATGAAAATGGCATTAACCTTAACCCATAAGGTGCCAGTCACAGCAATTGTCATCTGCTTTGTCTCTCCTGCTAACTTTAAAAGTCATTATTGCAGACAGTTTATATTTTAGAATTTTTTAATTTTATGAATATTACAAATTTCATGGCATGATAAAAAAGTTTTAATACCTCGTGCCCATGTTGACTGATTGGTTGATTGTGTTTAAGGACATGTTTCCCAGAGAAAGGGAGAAAAGATTTAGAAGAGACAGTGGAGGAGATGGTAAGAGAGGGAAAGTGGAGAAAGAAGAAAATGCATGAAAGTATAGAAACAGAAGCAATAACAACACCCCACCCACTCACTACCTTTACCTTGTAAACCAATATCAGCTGGACATAAACATGACAATATTGCCTCACCCACCAGTTCGTTCTTTAAAAAAGTATGGTACCTCCCAGCTTTCTCTTGGCCATTATCTTGGTACATTTTGGCAGCTAAGTAACATACATCAGGGGCATAACTATGAGAAAATAATTTGTACGCAAACCCAAGAAAATACTAGAAATAATAATCCTGCCCCTTAATATTGTTTATCAAATGGGGACCACTCTTACAGGAAAGAATTTGCTCCCTTTAGGGAGCGAATTCTTTCCTGCAAGAGTGGTCCCCATGGCAAAGAAGCTAATTATTAATGTTGTATGTGTGTGTGAATTCGGGTTTAACGTCGCTTTCAACAAATTTTCAGTCATATCACGACGGTGTCTGGTTGCGACAGGGAGCTCAATGCTCACTTTTATAGTGCTGCCTCACTGTAGTATCATGTCCAAGACACATTACTTGATACCCCACCCAGTCACATTATCCTGACACTGGGTCGACCAGTCCTAGCTCTACCCCGTAAATCTGAGTGCCAAGCGAGGAGCAGCTAGGACCATGTTTAACGACTTTGGTATGTCACGGCCCGAGATCGAACCCATGACCTCCCGTTCCCTGTAGCGGACACTCTACCAACTGAGCTATCGGGGCCGGTATATTAATGTAGTGTATATCCTAGACACATACAGATTTTGCTATTTCTTCTTCTTCTTCTTTCTTCTGCTTCTTTTTCTTTTCCCTTCATTTTTTTCGTCTTCTCCTTGGTCGTTTTTACGTTTGTAATGTGTACGCAAGTGCGAATCCGCCTAAAGAACACTAACTCCCTCCCTGTACATGACAACTTTGCCTCACCAGACCACCACACGGTCCCAGTTTGTTGGTACATGCTGCCTCCCAGCTCTACCTTGGCATTACTTTGGCATTACCTTGGTACGTATGGGACATTGATTTTGGCGATACTTGATACAGTTGTATTGGTTTCGAGTTCTTTTGAGATAGATTTAGGGTTGAAACAGATATAAAAATGACAGATATGATAGTTTATTGGGTATTAAAATTAAAATATGTCCTTTTTGGGTGTGTTAAAGTGGTGTTAGCTTGGAACAAGAAGTCCGCAGTTTGCAATTTAAGCAGTAAATTCACTGCAGGAGAGGATACTTAAAGGGATACATAAAAGGAAATGGATACATACCCAAGAGAGTGAGACTGTGGTTATCACCATCGTGATAGATAGATTTTTTTACTCAGAACCATAGATTGTGGGTACTCGTTAGAACCTACTAAATGAAGTGGTTCTAACCAGCACAGTGGTTCTAACAAGCACCCAGAGTCTATGTTGGAAGCCAAAATAAGGAAAACAATACAGTAGAACTTCGATGGCTCGAACACCGATGGCTCGTTTACCATGGATGAGTCGAACCCATTCTTGAGTCCACAGGGAGTTCCTCCAAATACGATATAGGGGAAATTCAGGAAGAGTTTCTTCATTTATCTTGCAAATGTATGCTGTGTGTACTCATTAGAATGGCCTCGATGAGGCGATTCTAATGAGTACACACAACATACATTTATAATACAGAACACCGAAAAGATATCCACAATTATCTCCATTATGCCTCCTGGTATGGCCCTCATAGTATCCCTCTGTGGCTCGAACTACCGCTGTCTCGAACAAATTTTCATGGTCACAAAGTGGTTCGAGCCAACGAAGTTTGACTGTACATATTTTCTTCAGAAAAAAAAAACGTAATGTCATGCAGCCTTGAAAAAGTTGCATGTATATTCTTAATGGTAAATGAAAACATCTCACATTTTCTGCCATTTTGTTGGCAAGGGAGATCATCTTTGTGACTTCCTGTTTGTTATACTGTAAACTTCACTCCTTTGAAAAAAGGGTGTCTACTGTAAAAATCCTGAAAATTCAGACACCTTGAGGACTTGCTGTAATTCTCCGAAATTTTTTACAAACTTGTTTCGCAATCCAGCAAGGAGTCCAAAATGTGCCGACGGAATGGTAAACAGTGTAGACCCTGATCAGACTGCTCCTTCAGCAGCAGTCTGATCTGGGTCTGCATCGTTTGCTTAGGCCTGTCTGTCCCAATATTTAGGATCAAATTTACAGTATCTGTTAGGAAAGGAGGAAATTGTTTCCTAACAGAGTAGACCCCTTTTGATAAGGGATAGAACAAAACCCAAAATATTGTTGAAAGCATTATCTCCCTTGAATGTGTGTTCTTTCCTTTTTAGGTTCTTTCTTACATAATTAAGCTCAAAAAGAAAGGTATTATAAAGCAGTGAAAGTGTGTAATCAAAGTGTGAGGAAAGGTTAGGATTAATCCATCAATTTCTAGACTTTCTTCCTCAAGAGTACTGTAATTTGGACACAGATGGCAGTGAATAGGGCTAAGAGTACAAAGATACCGATTAAGTCTGTGAATACCATAGCGGCATGTGCACCGCTACCCAGTAAACTTAAGGTAATGTCTAGATCTATATTTACGTCTCACATACGTATTCAACCAATTTACCGCACCGTGTACTTAGAGTTTTTATGCACCTTGATCATAACTTCAAAAGTATGTGACCTGGCCCCATGAAACTTCACACACTTATTGTCCATCACAAGGGCTACATTCTGACCAAGGGCCACAACTCTGTTGTCATTTTTGGCTGAATTATCTGCTCTTGAAATTTTGCAAAAACTCAGAAATTGGCTGCCACAGGGGCATTGGTCACCTATAGTGACAGCTCTTGTTTCAAGATTGTATAAAAAAATCAGGTGAAAATTTTCTACCTAATACTCGATATGAAAAATATTTAGCTAGGACACATTACAGATCAAGTTGAATTTCAGCAGAGGGGCTCACCACTTTTACGCATGACTAATATGGAATCGCTGGGAGATTACTGTAAAGTGTGTTCTTGTGCATTTTCTTTCCAAAAATAGCTTGGGTATGTACTTATAGAAACATGTGCATTAAATAGGGCAAATATACTATTCAAAATTTGTCAAGCATCAAAAAGCAAATAAGCAAGCTTTGTTAAAAGTACAATTCCTTGATTCATCTGTTTCCTTCAATATTTTAACCCTTATTTAAACTACCTTGGAAATTTTCGGAACAGACAGCAATTTTATTTATGAAATTATTTTTCTCATAAGGCTTGACATCACACGTGAATCATCTGCCAAAAATAAGCTTTGACATCACATTTGAATTGTCTCCGAAGCAGGTGATTGGGCAAGCCTTATTGTCTCTGAAAAAATAAGACAGAAACATTAAAAACATTTGACCTCTGCAGTTGACCTGATTTAGTCAGTTCAAGGCTTTGGTTGATGCTTAACAAATTTTGAAAAGTATATATATCATTATGTCTCCCCCGAAATTTTTTTTTTTCGGAAAGACATATTGTTTTTCCCCCTGGTGTCTGTCAGTCTGTCTATCTGTCACAAAATCGTGTCCCCTCTATAACTTGAAAACCGTTCAAGCTATCTTCACAAAACTTCATATAAATATTAATCAATATTAGACGACGTGCAGTGCGCAAGAAATATAACTATCACATTCATACTTTTTTAATTATCTCCCTTGGAAGTTTGTCTGTATGTATGTATGTATGGGCAAATCGTGTCCGGTCAATGGCTTTCTTATTTTCAGATGGATTTTGAAATTACGTAGCAGAAATGTTAACCACCATGAGACGATGTGTTGCGTGCATGACCCAGGTTGGTACCTCAAAAGGTCAAGGTCATTCTTTGAGGTCAAAAGTCAAAAAAGGGGCCTTTTTTTCGTGTTTTGTCAATATCTTTCTTATTTGAAGATAGAATTTGTAATTACTTGGCAGAAATATTAACTATCATGGGATGATGTGTTGCACGCATGATTTAGGTTGGTACCTCAAAGGTCAAGGTCATACATAGCGGTCAAAGGTAAAAATGGGCCTTTTTTCGTGTTTGGTCAATAACTTTCTTGTTTTTAGATGGATTTTGAAATTATTTGGCAGAAATGTTAACAACCATGAGTCGATATGTTGCATGCATGACGCAGGTTGGTACCTCAAAGGTCAAGGTCATGCTTAGAGGTCAAAGGTAAAAAAGGGGCCTTTTTTTCGTGTTTTGTCAATAACATTCTTACTTTTAGATAGAATTTGAAATTACATGGCAGAAATGTCAACTATCATGGGACGATGTGTTGCACACATGATTCAGGTTGGTACCTCAAAGGTCAAGGTCAACCATAGAGGTCAAAGTTCAAAGGTAAAAAAAGGGGCTTTTTTTCGTGTTTGGTCAATAACTTTCTTATTTTTCGATGGATTTTGAAATCACTTGGCAGAAATGTTAACCACCATGAGACGATGTGTCTCTTGCATGACCCATGTTGGTGCCTCCAAGGTCAAGGTCATACTTAGAGGTCAAAAAGGGGGAGACAACTGTGTTTTTGTAGAAAAACAAATTCTAGTTTCATTCAATTCTTCAAGTGCTAAGCAGGTGTGGCATTAACCTTCCAAAGTGGCTCATGATAACCTGCATCCCTCATGATGCACCCTGCTAAGTGCTGTCCACTGTTTTTGACCTTGACCTTCTGTTCACACTTGATCTTGGTCTACTTTTCATGCTTGGCTGAACAATGGTATAAAGTCTGATGTGTCCTCTGGGCTCATTAAACTTCATACAGTCACATTTTCGATGATGCACCCTGCCCAGTGCTGTCCACCATCACTGGCGTTGACCTACTTTTCACATTTGGCTGAACAATGTTTAGTGTTTGCATTCAAACTTTAAGGCCTCTAGGCTAATAAAACTTCATACACACATGTGCCATGATGCACCCTGCCCACTTTTCATGCTTGACTAAACATTGATTACCCGTGACAACCCCTACCTTTGCAAACAGTGTAGAAGCCATCGGATCAGGATCTACACTGCTTTTTCATTTAGTTTGCAAACCATGAATACATAAATTCAAGCAATTTGATTGGTTGATAGTCAGAAATTGGTTTGGCAAATTAATTTATTCAGCAGGATAAGGGTAATAAGTCTGTGTTCAGCTCCGTTTCTTGAACTCCAAGGCCACTGCGTGAATGAAACTTCATAAACACATCCACCATGATGTATTCTGCCCAATAGTGTCAACCATTACTGACCTGCACCTAATTTTCATGCTTGGCTGCATTTAGCTCTGTTTCATGAACACCAATACCTCTAGCTTTATGAAACTTGAAATATTACATCAATTCGTGATGCAGCCTGTCCAGTCCTGTCAGCCATTACTGACCTTGACCTCCTTTTCATGCTTGGCTGAACAAAGTTTAGTCTGAGCACCAACAGCCACACACGGCCAGCCTCGGTAGCTAAATCGGAGGCGCGTCTGACTGGTGATCAGGAGGACGTGGGTTTGATTCCTGCTGGGGTTGGCAACATTCTTTCATGGAGATTGATCATGAAATCTTTTCTATGGTCATTCACTTCCTCCTGCTGATTCAAGAAGGGCAGTTGTCAGTTTCTGGTGAAAGAATATGCATTGTACTGGTTAGCCGCTTACGTATAAGCCTGCCCAGGAAAAGTGTGGATAGGTAAACTGAGCGTCTCAGAAATGACCTATATAATGTTGACTGGACCATTAAACTCTAATACAAACTAACAAAACCAGCAGTCACAATATAGCTTTATGTTAATTTCTTGTGTTGTCCCATTAATTCCCTTTTTTGGAATGTGTAGTTTTTATGTTCCCGCTATTCGAAGAATGGTTAAAATGCATATAGCGTTGCCCATATACGTCGTCCATCCCTTTGTCCATCCGCCATCAGTTTAAACACAGTCAATAAACTTCTTATTTCTGGATGGATTTTGAAATTACTTTGCAAAAATGTTAACCATCATAAGACGATGTGTCACGTGCTAAACCCAGGTCTGTACCTCTAAGGTCAAGGTCGTACTTAGAGGTCAAAGGTTAAAAAAAGGGTCCGAAACTTTAACAGGGTCAATAACTTTCCTATTTCTGGATGGATTTTGAAATTACTTGGCAGAAATGATAACCATTATGAGACAATGTGTCACACACCAAACTCAGGTCCATATCTCCATGGTCAAGGTCGTACTTAGAGGTCAAAGGCAAAAACGTTCTTAGAGGTCAAAGGTAAAATAAAGTGTCCAAAACTTAAATACAGTCAATAGCTTTCTTATTTCTGGATGGAGTTTGAAATTACTTGGCAGAAATGTTAACCATCATGAGAAGATCTGTTCTGCATAAAACCCAGGTTGGTACCTCCAAGGTCAAGGTCATACTTAGAGGTCAAAGTTTAAAAGATTTCTGAAAGGTCTGAAACTTAAACACAGTCAATAGCTTCCTTATTTCTGGATGGATTTTGAAATTACATGGTAAAATTGTTGACCATCATGAGTCGATGTGTCATGCACAAGACCCAGGTAGGTATATCCAAGGTCAAGGTCATACTTAGAGGTCAAAGGTAAAGAAAAGTATCTTTTTCTTGTGTCCACTCAATATCTGTATTGTTCCTGGATGGATTTGGAAACTACTTGGCAGACATGTTAACCATCATGAAATAATTTGTTGCACGCAAGACCCAGGTCCGTACCTGTAACGTCAAGGACATACTAAGCGGTCGAACATCAACATATTTTCAGCTAGGCAGATGATTTACATGGAATAACAAGCCTGATTTTCTCTGAAAAAAAAAGGAAGAAAAATAACAGAAAATGTTATCCGCTAAGTTGTGATTGGTTCTTTAACCCTTATTCTGCTGAATATTTTCATCTGCCACACCCACTACCGATTATCAACCAATCAGATTACTTGATGCAAATTATTGCAACAAATTCAAGATCTGAATGACAAACAATGTAGATCCTGATCAGATGGCTTCTTCAGAAGCCATCTGATCTGGATCTACATTGTTTGATAGATAAGGCATATCCGGGCTCAGCAGAACAAATGCCAAAGTATTTGGTAATAACATTAAGATGACAGCTAACAATGTTGTGAGACCAGTCAATAAGTTTCATTTGTTGTACAATAACAACTATTGATGTTCTGTTAATTGTCTTGTATCACTTATCAAGTTCATCATTACAAAAACGCCTATACAAATACATTGTAAACTTTACCCCAAGAAAACGAAAATTTTAAGATGAAAAATTGTAATATTCTCCTTGTGATGATGTTCTTGCATAAAATCCTATGAACATAGCTGTTTGAAGCCCATGTCCAGATTTGCCTTTGTTATGGTCTTTGGCAAATCAAACGTGTCCAGGGAAAATGAATCATTGGCTAGAATGTGCTATGTAGCCGAATCGCCCACAGATAACCACAGATAACCTCAAAATCCATGATACATGAATAAAAATCAAGTACAAACTCTGAACAGCCAAAACCAGCAATGCTCGATGAACTTGATTAATCTGTCAACCAATAGTTTGAGTCCACAATGAAATGTATGGTAATGATCTTAAGTATTTGGACAGATGGGCGCAGTCTGATCAGGGTCTTCACTGCTTTTCATTCCATCTGTACCTTCTTCACTCCTTGCTGGATTGAATTGTTTGTTTGATTTGAGGTTTAACGTCCCCATCAACACTGTATAGGTCATGTTGCTTCCAGTTTTGTGGGACTTTTACCCGACATTGAGATGAAATGACATCTCAAGCTCTGTCACGCAATGAAACCAATAGGGTTTATAAGCATGGATGGACCGTCTCGCACTGCTTTGCCTGGGCAGGCTTAGATCCTCTAAGCGGTTTACCAGTACTCCTGTGTGGTCGGTTTCAGCTCTGCGTGGAAGCATCATGCAGCCCATTTATTTATTCACATTGGGTCGGGGTGAAGCTGGATTGAATAACTAATTTAATATTTAAGGAGAATTACAGATGTCCGAATTTTTGCTCACCTGTTTTACCTCCCTCATCAGGAGGGAGACTCCCTCATTTTGATGCTATTTTTTGCCAATTTTAGTAAAGTTTTGGAGACTCTCCCTCATGTGAACAGAGAATTTTCCTATATTATATGAGCCCCGCCAAGCGAATTTGTGTCTTCGAGCATTCTGTCATGACAAATTTTAACTGCGCATGCCCAGCCATTCAGAGGGACCAGGGATATGACTTTCTGTCTGAAGATTCCTATTGATTCACTGCTTGTATGAGCGAGCAGCGAAGGTTCTGGCGAGACTGCGCGGATGCGCAGGCTCGCCTGAACCTTCGCTGCTTGCATAGGTGATAAGTACCAAAATCGCTTGATGGGGCCCATATTATTTACATCTCCCTGATTGCAATGGCAAATCTCACTCTTACAGTTCAAAAAATTATCACAGGTGTGTTTTTGGGATTTTTAGAGTATACCATGTGATGATAGGTTAGTACTGAAAAATGTTTCAACCCTTGTCCTGCTGAATATTCATATATGCCACACCCACTACCGATTATCAACCAATCAGATTACTTGATGCAAATTATTGCAACAAATTCATATACTGAATGACAAACAATGTAGATTCAGATCAGATGGCTTCTTCTTCAGAAGCCATCTGATCTGGATTTTCATTGTTTGAAAGATAACACATATCCGGGATCAGCA
This sequence comes from Lucinisca nassula, assembly GCA_963580285.1. Taxonomy (NCBI): domain Eukaryota; kingdom Metazoa; phylum Mollusca; class Bivalvia; order Lucinida; family Lucinidae; genus Lucinisca; species Lucinisca nassula. The sequence continues at coordinate 16,543,628 of OY757013.1, forward strand.
GGACAAGGGTTAACCCTTGTCCTGCTGAGCCCAGATATGCCTTATTTTTCAAACAATGAAGATCCAGATCAGAGGGCTTTAGATCAGGATCTACATTATTTGTCATTCAGCTCATGAATTTGTTGCAATAATTTGCATCAAGTAATCTGATTGGTTGATAATCAGTATTGGGTGTGGTATATATAAATATACAGCAGGTCAAGGGTTAAATCAAAATGAAATTTTGTACATTTTCATTGCTCTACCTTTCATATGTCACCTTAAGAATTGTAACTTGTTATGTATTTTATTTCAAACTAAAATCCTAATCTTATTCTGATTCTATGAAGCCATAAATCAGTTTTGTTCTGTTTGTAAAACTCTTTTATATTTCCCTTGGGTGCAATTCTTAGCAATTTTCACAATCAATACATCATTTTACATGCTTTCATAGAAAATGCATTACTCTTAGAATGACAGTTATCCTGAGAAAATAAAATACTACTAGTGACAAGGTCTTTGGCCAGCTTTTAGAAAATGGGAACACCAGGCAGATTTTTCCGCCATTTTTTAAAGGGAGACAAAGCCCCCGCCCATAGGGACTTGAAGAAATATATGGGCTGCATGATGCTTCCACGCAGAGCTGAATCCGGCCCGCACATGAGTCCTGGTAAACCGCTTAGAGGATCTAAGCCTGTCCAGGAACCGCGGTGCGAGGCGGACCGTCCATGCTAATAAACCCTATTTGTTTCATTGGGCGACAGGGCTTGAGATGTCATTTCATCTCAATGTCGGGTAAAAGTCCCACAAAATTGGAAGCAACGTCTCCAAAATGACCTTTACAGTGTTGACGGGGACGTTTAACCTCAAATCAAACAAAAATACTTGATGTAAATTATTGCAACAAATTCATAAACTGAATAACAACTTTCAGGACTTCCTGTTCGCTTTTCTATAAGTCCTGTCCCACCGAAAAAGGGGTCTACTCTTAAAGGAAAGAATTTGCTCCTCAGGAGCAAATTCTTTCCTTTTAGAGTTGACCCCTATTGACATGGGAGACAAAAATACTTTTGCAGGAGTTGTTTTCCCTGAAGGTGTTCCCATTCCCCTTATTATCCAGTTTTTCAAAGCTAGAAGATCTTAGCCCTTAACCCTTTTTGTATCAAATGGAATCTTCCTCATGAATGGCAGGAGTCTATTTTGAAATTTAGGGGTGACAGGTTGTGTTATCTTTAAAAATTATTAGTAAATAGCTGAACTTTTGCAAATAGTGTAGGCCCTGATATCAAATGCCGCATTCTGCTGTGTCTGATCTGGGCTTGTACTGACTACTGTTTGCCAGGGTACCTGTTTTGGGGTTTCCGGTAAAAAATGGGTTAACCACTATCCAGTTGCATAAATTAAAAAGGCCACTCCTACCGCTGAATATCAACCAATCAAATTACTTGATATAATATATTTGTCAAATTCACAAACTGCAAGACAAACATTGTGGATCCTGATCAGATGGCTTCTTCAGACCTGATCTGGATCGCAAAGGTAGGGGTGTGCTGAACAGTAGGATAAGGGTTAACCCATAAAATGCCAATCAGAAAAATTGCTGTCTGCTATGTCATCTGCCTGGTACTTTAGAACTCATTTTTACAAACAGTGTGGACCCAGATCAGACTGCTCCTCCGAGGCACTTCTAATGAATACCCACAACGTATGTTTTCATGCAGAAATAAGAAAAATAATATGTGGATACCCCCTCTTGTCTGCAGCTATGTCAGTCCTGAGAACATAGGAGAGAATTCTTTCCATATAGAGCAGACCTCTCTGGACAAGGGCAGCAGAATAATTATGAGAAAAATTGCCTACCTTAAAGACATGCCCATTCCCCTTAACCAATTTTATAGGGAAAACCCAAAACACGGGCCTCCCTCCGTAGGCTAGTGGAAGGTCTGTTGGTTTTTCTCTTGGCACTCCGGTTTTTGCCCGCCTCTGATAAATAATCATCTCGACATAATCTTGAAACGGCCATACCCCACCCCCACCCCCCTTCCCCCCAAAAAAATAAACAATAATAAAAATTGTACACGGGAAAACAGTGCAGGCCCAGATCAGCCAATTGAGTGCCTGATCTGGGCCGGATTTTTTGGCCAGAAATCAGCCATTTTGCAAGAAAGGTACTGCAATAAATCCATTCAGTACAAAATGGATTAAAATCCCTTGTTTTATCTTCCATCAATAAACTTCTAGAGTTCTGGTACTGTTTTCTCTCTAAATTGTGGTTTTTCTATGAATATTTTATTATCCTTATCCATCTTTATGTAAATGACAGACATGCAGGCTACACAGTTAATGTTTGTTTTCAGCAGTTTTCAGCCTATAAAAACTTAAACAGTGAGCTTAGGCCCAAATGAGATTTCATATTGATTTAGAGGCAAGAGATATCTAGGGGACAAAACCTTTTCAACTTAAGACTCTAGTAATTATCTGGTTGCTTCCCTTGATATAGGTAAGTTAATAAGCACATTAGTTTTATGTTGCTGATGTCCATATGACTGTCACGGATTGTATGAAATCTGCAGGTAACAGTTATTTATAGCTGTGATGTCAGAGTGCTGTTTAAAGGAAGCTTACATTGACTCAGCTCATGTGCTATGGCACTGGCAAACAGTGTAGACCCAGAGAACGTGGCATCTAATCAGGATCTATAGGGTCAGAAATTTAGGATTTTTTACAGTAAGCAGTAGACATCCAGGCCCAAGTTGAGCTTGCAGTTGCAGTACACCCATCAACTGTCACATATGTTACCGATGCAGCATGTTGTAAATTACCATTGTAAACAGCTTGTTCCTTGAGAAGAACGGATACACCTTCAGGGGAGGTAATCATCTCATAAATATTTTTGTATCCCTTATCATTGATGCGTCTCTTACACTGTCACGACTTTGACCACGATTGTCCACGACCAATGTGGACCATGAAAATCGTGGCAAATCGGGGCATACACGGTTCCGATTTCACTACCCTACGAATACTCACGACATTGCTACGACACTTCTACGAACAATCACGATTGCTGTACGATAATGGAGCCGACTACAACGATCTTTCACGATCGACCACGATGTCTTACGATCCTCTAGGATTCTTCTCCGACTGCACCAGGATTGCTTCAAGATATCAGACGATCATTCACGATTTCTCATGATCCCTGCAAGACTGCTCTACGACCAAGGCCGAATTGGCACAATGATCAAAGACCCAGTACGATCATAGAGGATTCAATACGATTTACTCACGATTAACCAAGACTTCTCCCGATTTGTCAGGATTTATAACGATCTTGGTATATAAAAGTGTTCGTCGGGATAAATCGTGCTAGAGTCGTCATCAATCGTAGTGCATTCCTGGTGAATCTTGCATTGTCGTGAGCAGTTGTCGTGATATCTTAGTAGATCTTACGGCAGTCGCAACGGAATCGTAGAAGCGTCGTTGATGATCTTGTCTCGTCGTAGCTCAATCGTGGTAGAATTCAGTCAGGATTATTCACAATTGGCCACGATTACCACGACGACCGCTCTATGATTTGAAAAAATGATGCCGACTCGTCACGAATGTTTTGAACATGTCTAAAACAGTAGTGGTCACTCCCGAACTATCATGATAAACCACGATTCCTCAAGATCTCTGCCGACTTTTCTACGACGTTGTTCACGATTTACCACGATTTAAAAAATCGTGGTGAGTCGTGGCCAAAATAGTGACTGTGTAAGAGCCCCTTAAGGGTTTTCTTTTAAAGGAAAGAATATGCTCCTGAGGAGCAAATTCTTTCCTTTAAGAGTAGACCCAACTTTCAGAGGTGTTGAGTTCAGGAAGTCTGAAAAGTTGTCTGCCCTTGTAATGAATTGTGAGGAATATATGGTGTATCCTTCTCTTCAATTATTTCAAATGACTGATCAGTATTAGAACATGTATTGAATACTTTATTAATTTTTAACCCACACATGATAATGGGATCTTCCACCTTATAAGTTTGGAGTGGTTCATTTTCAATTATAGGGATGTCAGGTTTGTTCTGTTTAAAGTAAGTTGTACAAAAATGGATGCTCTTTAAGCAAACATTGTAGACCAACATGGGAAGCCATGTTCTGCGGCATCTGATCCTGGCCTACACTGTTTGCCAATGTCCCAAGAAAGGGAAGCTGGGCATATATGGGTTAAAGAAATGATTGATTTTATGGGTAAAAGGGATGCATTCAAATTGTCCCCCTTTATGCAAAATGGTTTCTGGTACAGTTGTGTAAGGCGTTTTAAGCATTTAGGCATTTATGGTAGATGTTGAGGATTTTATTAGAAAGCTCAGACTAAAGTTGATTATCTAAAGAAAGTTCTTCCATAACCATGAACTGCAAGCATTATTACAAGGTAAAGAAACATTTTTCATCATTATTATTGCTGTTGTTACCATACTCATCATACTCTAAGCGCACATGCTCTAATAATGCGCATACCACCACACCACAACCTCTTTATAACACTATTGATTGGGTCCAAACAGAAACCGTGTTAGTAAAACTGCCGTGATATATCCAAACAAAAATGTATAGATTTTATAGAAAAATGACCATAAATGGTCATTTTTCTATATAATCTATACATTTTTGGGATCCATCTTGAAACTGTGTTATATCCAAAACTGTGTTAAAATTAACTGTGTTATTATGAGGTTGTGGTGTACTTTTTCAAGAATTATAGTTGACACCAAGTAAGAGTGCAAGATTCTGTTGTTATCAGTTTTTTGGGCGACTTGCATCACTAGGACTTTAACCCTTGTCCTGCTGTTCCCGGATATGTCTTATCTTTCAAACAATGAAGATCCAGATCAGATGGCTTCTGAAGAAGCCATCTGATCAGGATCTACATTGTTTGTCATTCAGTTTATGAATTTGTTGTAATAATTTGCATCAAGTAATCTGATTGGCTGATAATCAGTAGTGGGTGTGGCATATATGAATATTCAGCAGGACAAGGGTTAAAGTGATATTGGCTTACAGTTGGGCAAGGCCTGTGCAGCAAGTAAGGGTAAAGTGGGTATGGTGGTGGTAGTGGGGGGTATGTTTCTTTATAATCCCTTTCTCTCTGGGAGAAAGTTAAAACAAGACCCACAAATGACCCACAAGGGTTGACGTGTCACTCAACCCTACCACAATCATGGGTGAGTTTGATTTTGGGGCAGATCAGAATTTCTTGCCCTTTAGTCTCCCCTAGACATACGTTGTCCAGGCTATAGTGACTTTATTTTTGGTCAAATCTTTATTAAACTTGTAGGTAACGAGGACAGCCATAAAATCTTTGACAAATTCGAATTTGGGGCAGATATGAATATTCACATGAGAGTTACTGGCCCTTTAGTCTCCCATAGACTTTTTATTGGAAAAATGTTGTCCGATAGACATTGGCTTCATTTTTGATGAAATCTTCATTGAACTTGCAGGTAATGACCACAGGCATAAAATCTAGGACAAGTTTGCATTTAGCTGGCATAAGAGTTACCCATCCTTGAGGGTCTCATACACTTAGGAAAGTGTTGTCTAGCTGATAGCAATTTCTTTTTGATGGAATTTTTATCAGACTTACAGATATAGGCATAAAATCTTGGACTTGTTTGTTTTTTGGCAGATCAGACTTGTTACATGAGAGCAACTTTAGTTGAAACTAAGTTTGAACCTGTAAGGATTGCTAAAACCATCTAAAATCTTGAAATTCTTCACAATGATATCTCCCAAACTGTAAGTCAGAAGTTGGATTGGACTTCATTGGAGGCATCATGCAGGGCAGCATGGAGATTCAGAATTTCTAAGATTGTTATGTTCTGGTATCCAAGATGGCCACCAAGGCACCCATCTTGAAAACCTTCAAACCACTTCCGCTCATTAAAGTTTAGTCCGATTGCTGTAAGACAGTGTGAGACAATAGGAGCGACATGGAGAAATCCTTGCATTTTGATATCCAAGAATGCTGCTGTAGTGCCCATCTTGAAATTTCTTCTCAGGACATCTCCATAAGCTTGTGCACTTAAACCTTGTCCTGCTGAGCCCGGATATGCCTTATCTTTCAAACAATGTAGATCCAGATCAGATGGCTTCTGAAGAAGCCATCTGATCAGGATCTACATTGTTTGTCATTGAGATTGTGAACTTGTTGCAATCATTTGCATCAAGTAATCTGATTGGTTGATAATCAGTAGTGGGTGTGGCATATATAAATATTCAGCAGGACAAGGGTTAAGTGGGATTCAGCTGAATTTTGATGGACGCCCTCAGGGCAACATGAGATTGAGAGTAGTTCCCTGCTAAATACACAAAATTCAAAAACAGGGCAAAAGTCCTGCTTACACTCTAAGTGGGAGTGTCCTGTTCAGAAACTTAAGAGGCGGCATCAAGATTCAGTATTGCTAAAGTTATTCTCATCTAATAGTCAAGATGGCCATTCTGGCACAGTGTGACATATTATGATCAGCATAATCCAGGTGAGCGATTCTTGCCAACTTGGGCCTCTAGTGTTGAGTGTTTACATCCCTGTCAACACTATCTTTAGGTCATTTTTGAGCCTTAGCTTCCAATTTTGTGGGACTTTTACCGGGCATTGAGATGAAATGACATCTCAAGCCCTACCTCCCACAGGTACCGCTAGGGTTTAGGGAGCTTACACCACTTTTCTGGGCATGTTTAGACCTTCTCAGTGGTTTACCAGTTCTCAAGATCGGTCAGTTTCAGCTCTGTGCAGAAGCACCTGATGCAACCCAAATATTTTTCTAAGCCCCGATGGGCAGGGGTGCAAAAGGGTTGTGGTATTGTTCCTATGGCTTTCTTCCTTTCCCTACAGATTTCCATTAACAGTCAAACTTTGACAGCTTGAACCCCTTTGGAACTATGAAAATTTGATCAAGACAGTGGTAGTTCGAGCCACGGAAAGTTACGACATGTATTAGAAATAGTTCTTCTGTCATTACTAGCAATGACCAGTCTTAATAATAATTTGTGAAATGTTACTGTGGCTGATGAGACCAATTCTAGCTCTAAACTGTATGTTGCAGATAGAGCAACAGAGGTTAGAGGAAGAGGCTTTGCACTGTGCCCATTTCTGCTCAGTTTCGCTGATTCATTTTGCCTCATGTTCACTATTACTATTTGTGTTATACCAGGAGGCATAATGCAGATACTTGAGGGAAATCTTTTCATTGTTCTTTGTTATAAATTTATGTTGTGTGTACTCATTAGAATCGCCTCATCAAGCAAGATAAAAGAATAACATCTCTTCCACATTATCCCCTTATTGTATTTTGGGGAAATTCCCTGTCGATCCAAGAACAGGTTCCATTTGTCCATGGTAAACAAGTCACCAGGGTTCAAGTTATTGAAGTTCTACTGTACAGTGAAAAGTCAGACATGGATGGGTTAATTTGGACTCTTTCTGGAGTGCCTAGAGAATTCTTCCCATTGCTCCAGATATACAAACAGGTTTCTAAGGTAACCGGGCGCTATAAGCACATAGGGGCTACCCCTAGAACATGTCCAGGATTAGTTTTCCCACTTTCTTGGAGTGATACATCGGGGCTGATGCTCGCCTTAGACACGGTGCAATAAAAACGAAAGTGGTGTGTAAGTTACAGAAATTTTGACAGGCGGTCCTAAAAAAAGTAGGCTGCAAATTGCGGCTATGATGGAATGTGGTCAATTCCGACCTGCAGATTGTGTTCCTCAGCCAGTGCCAGTCAGAATGTCTGACCCAGGTGGCCTTTAAAAAGGCCAGAGTTTCGGGCAAAAGGCAGGCTAACCTTGGTGTCTTTGGAATTGGCTCATCCTGGCTGTTGCTGGCGTCACTGGTAGGCTGTTCGTTGTTAATCAAACAGTCCTTTTTAAGGCCACATGTCCACGCATCTTGGCCTGCATAATGCAGTGTGGCCCCAGCACTAACAACAAGGTGTGTGTGATCCGATTTCTGCCCGGGGTCCAGATATACATATATTTAGGTTAATTATACCCGCTTTTTTGGAAAAAAAACGGGTATATTATTTTCGTCACGGGTGTCCGTCCGTCCGGATGTCCGTCCATCCTTCCGTCTGTCATGTTTCTTGTGAATGCAACTACTTTTTAATTTCTTTACCTACAGTGACCAAACTTGGTACATACATTGCTTGGGGACTGCAGATGTGCATGAAGGTGTCGAAATTTTCATCTGACCCCCTGGGGTCATGGGGTGAGGTCAAAGGTAAAATTTCTAAGAAAAGGCTTGTTCATAGGAAAAGCGGGTATTTGCGATGGTATACCATCGACTGCTGCTCTAGTTTATGAATGTTTTTGTATCATGAAAAAGTATGTAAAGTGTACTCACTAGAATTGCCTCAATGAGGCTAATTCTGAGTACACACAACATACCTGCAAAGAATATATCCTGTGGTCATCACGGATATGCCTAATAGCCTGGCAGTATTAGTAACCCTCATGTGTTCATTTCAAACTGTCCCTGTCTTGGTGCCAAAGGTATCTGAGTCATTGAAGTTTTACTGTATATATAGGGTTGGTTGCTGAGCAAGAAACTATCTAACCCATTGTGTATGGGGAAACTCCTAAAGGGGAACCTTGGCAAACAGTGTAGATCACACGCCGCTAAACGTGGCGTCTGATAAGGGCCTGCACTATTTGCTAACCGAATTTTCCGTCAAAAAATGGAATTAAAATGAAAAAATAGGCCGGACACCCCTTATATGACAAATGGACATGTCTATCATATAGCAATGGAAGAGTCAACTAGCATACAATGCGTTATAACACCAATAATTTTTGGCAACTTACCGGTAGCCAAACAATATTCTCTGTTGATTTGTTGCATTTTGGTATTTTAACCCTTGACCTGCTCAACCAATCAGATTTCTTGGTGCTAATTATTGTGACAATTTCATAAACTGAATGACAAACAATGAAGATTCTGATCAGCCATTTGATCTGGATCTTTATTGTTTGGAAGATGAGACATATACGGGCTCAGCAGCACAAGGCTTAACCCTTAAACTGCTAATCAAAAATAGCAGATGGCATTTTCAGTGATTTTATATGTCGGTTTTAAAACAGCTGTATTATGTTATGCCCTATGCTGTCGGTCTGGCCATCCGGTTGTGGCTGTCCATCTATCTGTCTGTGCATCTGTAAACTTTTCATTTCTGGATAACTTCTCCTACATTTTACATCCGATCAAGCCGAAACTTGATATGTGGTTAGAGCATGGTGTGGAGTAGCGCATATTGTTTCGAGGTTACAATCAGCCGAATATTAACGGTTATGCCCCGTTGGCAGTGTCTGTAAACATTTCGTTCATGACGAACTCCTCCAACAATTAACATTTGATCAAACGGAAACTTGGTATATAGTTAAACCATGATGTGGAGCAGTGCATATTGTTTCAAGGTTATGGTCCACCAAATATTTTGTTGTGCCCCTTTGAAAATTTCTGTAAACATTTCGTTTCTGGATAACTCCTCGTACATTTTACAGCCAGTCAAGCTCAAACGTGATACATAGTTTGACAATGATGTTGTGCAGCGCATATTGAGGTTATGGTCTACTAAATATTTATAGAGTAATGCCCCTTTGAAAATTTAGTTTCCTTCTCAGTCCTCTGACAATTTATGTATTTATGAAGTTGTGCCTGTGTTACTGTGTTACATCACGAAAACACGCCTATATAATTTTGACCCCCTTGAACCCCACTTTTATATAGTAAAACTGGGGTTTCTGGGGGGTGGGGGGGGGGGACTAAGCTGAGACTTTATACAAAGTGACATCGTGATGTAGAGCAGTGCATATTATTTCTAAATACTCATTTGAAAATAGCTGCAAACATTTTGTTTCAGGCTAACCCCTCCTACATTTAACATACTTCATTTCTAGTTAGACCATGATGTGAAGCATTGCATATTGTTTCAAGTACGCAATTCACCAAATATTAACAGAGTTACCCCGGTTTGAAAACTCACTCCTCCTACAGTTTACATCTGATCAAGCTTAGAGTTTCACATATTGTTTTGAGGTTACAGTCCACCAAATATCAAAGTAATGGCCTATCTGTTAGCCCCCACCCATAGGGGCATGAAGAAATATATGGGGTGCATGATGCTTCCATGCAGAGCTGAATCAGGCCCCCATACTAGTACTGGTAAACCGCTTAAAGGATCTAAGCCTGTCCAGGAACCGCGGTGCGAGGCGGACCGTCCATGCTAATAAACCCTTTTGGTTTCATTGGGTGATAGGGCTTGAGATGTCATTTCATCTCAATGTCGGGTAAAAGTCCCACAAAATTGGAAGCAGCGTCTCCAAAATGACCTTTACAGTGTTGGCGGGGACGTAAAACCTCAAATCAAACAAACAAATGGCCTATCTGTTCATTACTATACCTTTCATTTAATATAAGGCATGAAATAATATGTGAATTGTCTGCTGACTCACATTTTATATGAAAAAAAGAATATATTAGTTTGCCATCTGCTGTCGAATTTTATAACCTTTGTGAGCAGTGCAATTTCTTACTCAGCAGATTTGAGCATGAAAAAAAAAACCTTTGTAAGTTGAACCCTGATATATCTTGATCCCCCTCAAAGTCCCCTTTTGCACAGGTTTGTTTGGTTCGTTAATTAACACAAGTTTTCCATAAATAAAATATTTTTAAGGCTAATTTCATATTTGATTGGCATATTGCTGGTGTTGATTTCTACCTGTCATAATCCAAGGTGTAAGTAATTTGGCTGGCTTATCATATTTGGCATTCTGATTATGGTAAATTGTTTTTTGTGATTTTTTCCAGTTTTTCTTTTGATCAGAGTTTTGTTTCTTGGCATGTCAATGGTTGTCACGGTCCATCTTTAACCCTTGTCCTGCTGAATATTTAAATATGTCACACCCACTGCTGATTATCAGCCAATCAGATTACTTGATGCAAATTATTGTTACAAATCCATAAACTGGATGGCAAACAATGAAGATCCTGATCAGATGGCTTCTTCAGAAGCCATCTGATCTGGATCTACATTGTTTCAAAGATAAGGCATATCCGGGCTCAGCAGGACAAGGGTTAAGTGAATTGGCTTTTTGAACCTAAATTTTGTCTTACCCATCTGCCCATACTCCCATCACGAAAACAAAATAATATAATTTTGACCCCCTTGAACCCCACTTTTATATAGTAAAACTGGGGTTTACAGGGGTAAACCTTATCTTTCTTATTTCTGCTCTAAAACATAGATTGTGAGTACCCACAATCTATGTTTTTGAGCAGAAATAAGAAAAAATATCACAATTTTTCATCTTAAAATTTTCGTTTTTTCGGTGGAAAAACATAAATGCATTTGTATAGGTGAGTTTTCGTAATGCATTCCATTGAAGGTAAACTGTCAGTCGGCCACATTTGGCCATTACCTCAGGTAACACAATTGATACCTTGCTGTAGAAGCAATTTGGTAGGCACCAAACCTTGGGATTCATGTACTTAGAGTATGAAGGTTTCCAGTGGTCATGATGTTGGAACGCTCCAACGGTGCAGTCAAGACTGCCTGTGACATACTTGTAGATGAAAGGGGTGGCCCAAGATGACCTGGAAACAGCTGATGGAGAGAACGCAGAGAGTGGAAGCTCTCTGCTTTTGACCCTCAAGATAGACAAACCTGGAGATCTTGTCTGAGATCTGCCATGCATGTAGCAAGCCAGCTACCTGGAAAGGGGCCCTTTTATGTGCCCCTGTACCTGCATGTTAATCAAAACTTTGATGATGATGATGATGATGATGATGATGCTGCCGCTGCCTCTGTGTTGTTGCATCTGTGCCATGCATGAGGCCCAACCAAACAGCCTTCAAAGTATCTTTTACTTCTCTAAATCTATGCTTACGGCAATGCTACAGCCTAAGTGCTGGAGCTGCAGTTACTGTCTACACGGGAGTAGACTATCTTAACCCTTGTCCTGCTGAGCCCAGATATGCCTTATTTTCCAAACAATGAAGATCCAGATCAGATGGCTTCTGATGAAGCCATCTGATCAGGATCTACATTGTTTGCCATTCAGATTGTGAATGTGTTGCAATAATTTGCATCAAGTAATCTGATTGGTTGGTAATTGGTAGTGGGTGTGGCATACATGAATATTCAGCAGAACAAGGGTTAAGGATAGCTTTTGCTATGGAAGCATTTAATAAAAGGTCATTGTGACTGGATTTCTATTGACTGGTTTCACTTTTCATAGACAGGACTATTTTCCATCTTATTATACCCAGGACACCCAAACACTGGTTACACTGCAACACCCCTTTATCAATACACGGTAATTACCAGAACGCTGTCTGGAACAGAGTGTGGTAGCTCAGTGGTCAGTGCAGAGGCCCCTGGTTCGATTCCCAGCAGCAGTAATGAAATTGTGGTGTCTGAACATGCTCCATTGGCATCATTTGCAGGGATGAATGGCACAAAGTGCACTGTACTTCGGATTGGGACGTTAACTGGGGGATCCCTGTGCTGGCTGTGCAGGTAAAAGATCCCTACCGTAATTGCATGGTTACTGTGTATGTTTTCATCATGCATATCTGGAGTCTATGTGTTGATGGGAAATCTGGGTTCAGCGGTAGACTTGACCACCAGCCTAAGAGCAAGGTCTATAATGGCTATGTCTTGTAATTGCTCATGACACTGTTATATAAAATTTACTTGCTATTTTAGGGTACCGTAATTTCAGTGAGAAGATATAAATAAAGTTGCTCAAATATTTTCAGGATTTCTGGTATTTGAAATAATTAGCTTCTGTGTTTACATCCTGATGAGCATTTTTTTCTGCCTGTTAATTACTGCAAAATGTTCAGTTAAAAACTGTTCATACTAGGTGAAAAGTCAGATGCTATTTTTATATGCCTATTTTTCAACGAAACATTGTTACGGGATATGGCGTCCATCTGTCATTTTGTCCTTATTTTTATTTTTTCTGGCTAGCTCCTCCTCTGAACAATTATAATCTTGATCTACAGTTTGAGCCGTGCATTATCATGATTGTTTCAAGGTTACAGTTGAACAAATGTTAGCAGGGTTATGCCCTTTTGAAAATTTCTGTAAACTGTTTGATTTCTAGCAAATCCTCCTACAGTTTACATCCAATCAAGCTGTCAATCTTGTTTTGTTGTTAGACTGGAGGTGGAATATTGCATATTGTTTCAAGGTCACAGTCCTCCAAATATTAACAAGAGTTATCCCTCTTTGAAAATTTCTATAAAATATTTGTTTCTGGCTAACTCCTTTAATTTACATCCAATCAATAGTAGATGTTAGCAGTGCATAATTTATGCCCCTTCAAAACATTCTGTAAACTTTTTGTTTCCGGCCAACTACTGCCCAGCAGGCACATGTCGCTAGGGCAACATCAAATCAACGTTGGTGCAACGTCGCACGACGTTGCACCGACGTAGATGTGACATTGCATAAACGCCATGACGCCGCATTTCTGTAAACTTCTAAATCACATGCTAACTCCTACAGTTTACGTCCAATCAAGCTGATATTTGTTCATGATGTGGAGCAGGGCATATTGTTTCGAGGTTACAGTCAACAAACACTGACTTGTACAAGAGTCAACATCTTACAACCGGTATGTAACAGGGGCTATGATGTCCCACCCGGGAAACTCTTATTTCATTTGATTCTTATATACCTAAATCTGTTTGTCCATAAAATAATACTAGAAACTACATGTATTCTTGACATTCCTCTGATGCATGAAAGTAGGAGCAATAATGTGCTTTAACCCATTTTCTACTGAATAGAATCTTCCACCTTATTATACCCCCCGCATTGCCCCAGCCCATCAGTGCTTGAAGAAATAGATGGGCTGCATGATGCTTCCATGCAGAGCTGAAACCGACCCGCACACGAGTATTGGTAATCCACTTAGAGGATCTAAGCCGGCCCAGGCAAAGAGGTGCGAGTTGGACCGTCCATGTTTATAAACCCTTTTGGTTTCATTGGGTGACAGGGCTTGAGATGTCATTCATCTCAATGTCGAGTAAAAGACCCACAAAATTGGAAGCAACATCTCCAAAATGACCTATACTGTGTAGACGGGTATGTTAACCTTTACCCTGCTGTAGACGACAAGCCCTATATTTGCAAACAGTGTAGATCCAGATCAGATGGCTTCTGAAGAAGCCATCTGATCAGGATCTACACAGTTTGACATTCAGTTTATGAATATGTAGAAATAAGCTGCATCAAGTAATCTGATTGGTTCAAAGTCAGAAATGAGTGTGGCTTAATTGAATATTCAGCAGGTTAAAGGTTAAACCTCAAATCAAACAAACAAAATCTGATCTGGGTCTACACTGTTAGCTTAGACCTATCTGTCCCAATATTTAGAATTGTTATGGTACCCAATAAACTTTAGGATGCAGTGGAAATGTGATTATGATAAACTGGAGCAGCTTCCAACAGGAGATCTATGGCTTCAGAAGTAATCATATAGATTTTTCACACCTTTCCCCTCCAACTTGTGATCTCTAATAATGCTCATCTGTTTCCCCAATAGATCTGATGAAATGATTGGTGCAGGAATTATGGGTTTTGTTTATGTCTTTTTAGGATCAAGTTTGTATCATTGTCATAGGCATCATATCATAAGTATCTTTGTCATATGATTGTCTCATAGGCATTATATGATTGTCAAATTAGATATAGGAACTGTTTAATTCTTGTTTTGTTTTGTCGAAGATGACTGTTGTCGAACATGTTTGACATTAGACCGTATGTTCTTGAAGTTTTTAAAAGGAGTGTATCATGGATTTTCTATAATTGCCATATATTTCTGTTGACATTATATGATTGGTATCAACATTATATGATTGTCATTAACTTATAATATTATGATTGTTGTGGATACTGACATGGATGCAGATAATTTAACCTTTGAATAATGATGGGACATCACTTTAAAATCATCAAGGTAAGTCATGTGTATAGTTCCAGATAAGTAGGTGCAACGAGGATAATCAAAGAATAATTTTCTTTGCATCTTGTTGGAAACATAATGTTATGGATACTTGTTAGAATTGCCTCCATGAGATACTTGTTAGAATTGCCTCCATGAGGCAATTCTAACAAGTATCCACAACATATGGATTAACTCTTTTGTATCATATGGAATCTTCCATCTTATATATAGCATGAGTGCATTTCAAGATTTCGTGGAGTCAGACTGTGTTTTTGCCAAAATTTATTTGGAAAACGGCTGAACATTTTGCAAACAGTGTAGGCCCTGATCGGATGCCGCGTTCTGCAGTGTCTGATCTGGGCCTGCACTATTTGCCAGGGTACCCATTTTGTACCAGAACAAAATGGGTAAACTTGTTACTCCTGAAACATCTCATGGACACACAAAATTATTTCAGTCATTAAGGGTATAAATTGTGTGCTCACTCAATATAGCTTTTAGTTCCTGTATCGGATCTTTAAATACATAGCAATCTGTCATTTTCAAAAAAGGATGAAAAAGGTGCTGCCAGAATTGCAAATGGAGCAGACCTTGATCAGGAGTAGTCTGATTTGGGACTGCACTTATGCTGAGGCCTATAAATTAGGATCATTACGGTACATGGGTAAATTTAATCCAATTTATGATTTGTTTGTTTGTTTGATTTGAGGTTTAATGTCCCCGTCAACACTTTATAGGTCATTTTGGAGACATTGCTTCCAATTTTTTGGACTTTTACCTGACATTGAAATGAAATGACATCTCAAGTCCTATCGTCCAATAAAACCAACAGGGTTTATAAGCATGGACGGTCCAACTTGCACCGCTTTGTCTCGGCAGGCTTAGATCCTCTAAGTGGTTTACCAGTACTCGTGTGCGGTTGGTTTCAGCTCTGCGTGGAAGCATCATGCAGCCCATCTATTTCTTTAAGCCCCGATGGGCTGGGCCTATCCAGTTTATGAGAAAAGCTTAGTTTTTAATAACCCATTTAAGTGGGAAAACCTCTAAACAGGTACCCTGGCAAACAATGCAGGCCCAGATCAGACACTGTAGAATGCAGTGTCTGATCAGGTCTGCACTTTTTACTGGCAGGATTTTCCATCAAAAATAGAATAGAAACAAAAATAGGTTTGACATCATGGACTTGTCCAAAATATGGGTTAAAGTGCTGCAGAAAATCTTATGGCAGATGACAATCTGTTTTTTTTTCTTCTAATTTTTCAGAAAAAAAAAACAAACAAACAAATAAAGCTTTATATATGATGTATATCATGTATAGTCCAGCAGAGGATCACGAAAACATGCCTATATAATTCTGACCCCCTTGAACCCCACTTTTATACAGTAAATCTGGGGTTTACAGGAGTAGAACATATTTTCCTTATTTCTGCTCTAAAATTTAGATTGTGGATACTCGTTAGAACCACCTTGACGGGCAGTTCTAACGAGTACCCGCAATCTATATTTTGTAGGTGCTTAAGTTTACAATGCATTTGTATAGGCATGTTTTCGTAATGAATATCATTTTTTTTTTCGGAAAAATAGGGAGAAAAATACTTCAAAATACTTTGAAAATATAGTCTGCAGTTGTGGTTACCAGTGTAGGGATTTTAAGCCCATATCATGGCAAAGCTTTCACTGATGAACATGAATAATTCAGTTCCTGTTTTCTGACTAAAAGCCATTCTTTAAATTTGTCAACAGATGGTTAAGCCCACTATTGCTATTTCAGAATCTAATTCCATCACATTTATAAGGACCAGACAATTATATTGGCTTTTGTAAGCCCAAGCAAAAGTGTTTTTTTTTGTTTTTTTTTTCATAAAATCAGCTCCAAATAGCTGATCTCTGAAATGTATCTTGCACTATTCTGTACAATCTGAAAATGGTTGTACAACAACCATTTTCAGCTTGTACAGAATAGTGCAAGTTATGCTTTGTCACAAAATGTGCCGATTTCTGTTCAAACTGTATGGTCTTTTTGCCATGTCCAGCCACATTACTTGGCAATGATTTCAGTGGATGATTCATAAGGACGAGTTTCTTTGGGGACACATCCGATCTGATGTGTGACAGATAATGCAATTATAAGAGTGTATACTGTCATTTATGGCCAAATTGTGCCATTTTATTGGTCTGACTTGCAGGAATCTCTCTTGGTTGTGTGTGAAATATACAATGATGATGTCTCCTAATGTCTTGTTAAGAAATGTTTATAGCACTAGTTTGCCAAAGACGGTTTTTTAAACAAATTGTTAAAACTCAAAAAGACCTTAAAGTGCCTAGCAATTTTTTTTATCCAGAGGACAGTTTGAGTGTTTTGAAAATAAAGAAATTGGCATTTTGGAAAAAATGGCATCCTGCGTTGGGAAACATCCATGTTTTTTAAGACGTCACATCCACCAATGTTAATGTCATCTTCACTTTGGGCCTGGTTTTTCAGCGTGTAGGAAAACACTTAATGACCTTCATTATTTTCTATTTCAAACCTGTGACTTTGGTATATAATCTTATTTTACGTGCAGATTTCTATGCCAGGCAGTCCCGAATTCTATATATCTAGTAGACTGTTCAAGTTTTGGGTATATTATAAAAAGGTTATTGGCTTTATATTGTGAAATATTCAGCATTTTTCATGTTGCGGAGACACACTCGCACGCTCTCCATATGAACTTGTGCTGAATATTTCACAATATAAAGTCAGTAACCTATAAATATTGACCATGTGGACACTGGTTATTCAAATATTATTTTGTAAAAAAAGTTGACCTTGACAGTTTGGTACATACTAGGTTATTCAAATATTATTTTGTAAAAAAGTTGAATCAGAATTGTTACTGGTGACACGTCAAATGACATTCATACACCAGGAATTTGACTGTTTGGTACATGCTAGGTTATTCAAATATTATTTTGTTCAAAATTGAACTTTACAATTTGGTACATGCTAGGTTATTCAAACCGGCCCTGATAGCTCAGGTGGTAAAGTGTCCGCTCCGGGGAACGGGAGGTCACAGGTTCGATCCCGGGCCGCAACATACTAAAGTCGTTAAAAATGGTACTAGCTGCTCCTCGCTTGGCACTCAGATTTACGGGGGTAGAGCTAGGACTGGTCGACCCAGTGTCAGGATAATGTGACTGGGTGTGGTATAGTGTAATGTTCAAATATTATTTTGTTCAAAATTGAACTTGACAGTTTGGTGGATGCTACGTTATTCAAATATTATTTTGTTCAAAATTGAACTTGACAGTTTCATCCATGTGGACAGGTTGTTCAAATATTATCTTGTTCAAAATTGAACTTGACAGTTTGGTGGATGCTAGGTTATTCAAATATTATTTTGTTCAAAATTGAAATTGACAGTTTGGTGCTTGCTAGGTTATTCAAATATTATTTTGTTCAAAATTGTTGAACTTGACAGTTTGATTCATGTGGACAGGTTATTCAAATATTATTATGTTAAAAAGTTGAACTTGACAGTTTGATTCATGTGGACAGGTTGTTCAAATATTATTTTGTTAAAAAGTTGAACTTGACAGTTTGTTAAAGGTGGAGAAGTTACTCAAATATTATTTTTAGCATAAAAATCCTTAAAAAAAATTGGACACCTTGTGGCCTTTGTCGCCCCCTCGTCTCCCTAAAAAAAGCTGCACTGACATGGTCAAGTTTCCCTTTGTGCCCTCTAGCTTTTTCGCTAATTTTAACCATTCAGGCACTCATTTCTTCGCCTGTACCCAGTGCGTAAGAACACCCTGTCCCCAATTCATTTGAAGTGCTGTAATTTTCCTAAAATTTTAACAAATTTGTTTCACGCTCCAGCATTGTGTCCAGAAAGTGCAGACCGAATGGCAAAAAGTGTAAACCCTTTTCAGACTGCTCCAGCTTGATCTGGGTCTGCACTGTTTGCTTAGTAGGCCTATCTGTCCCAATATACTTTGGATCATTGCTGTATTAAACAGTTGAACTTGACATTTTGGTGCATCTGTATACCTGAGTTGAATTCTGAGTCTAATTTGACAAGGTGGAGTTCCACAAAGATTGATTTTGTTTGTGGCCATCACCAAAACAAAAAAAAAAAAAATATTTGTACATGTCCCCAATATTCTTTTGTGTCCAATTTTTCTGGTAACTATGGTCATTTCATCAGGGACAGAAGCCATCTGTTCTTTGTCCAGTGATTCAATTATTGGTTCAGATGCATAGCCCCAGACAAGTGAAGAACAAAGAAATCACAGGATAATTTTCTTTATTCCTTGTTAGAAACATAATTGTTGTGGGTACTTGTTAGAATTGCCTCAGTGAGGCAATTCTAACAAGTACCCACAACATATGGTTTTAATGGAGAAATATGGTTTTAATTAATGGAGAAATAAGAAAAGAATATGCCTAAGTTGTCTCCATTATTTGTTCTTATCCAGAGCTTAATAAAAATTGTGATGTCCTGCAATGGCACTCACATGCTACCATAATTGGCAATAAATCAAAAGCTGGGCTGCATAATTTACTCTGTCCAGTAAATGAAATGCCACCATAGTATTGATTAACAGCTTTACTGCCCATCAACATAGAGCTGTTTATCATATGACAACTTTGATGTTATGCTGCAGCATCATGTGCAAAAATTCATATGAACACTTTATTACTGGGGTGGCACCCACAACAAACTTCTTGAAAAAAAAAAAAAAATTGCATTTCAGGTATAAAACGGAAAAATTATTTTTCCGACTTCCCTGTAAAATGAGTTTGTTTGATTTGAAGTTTAACATCCCCCTCAACACTATAGGTCATTTTGGAGACGTTGCTTCCAATTTTGTGGGACTTTTACCCGACATTGAGATGAAATGACATTCCAAGCCCTGTCACCCAATGAAACCCCATTATAGGGTTTATAAGCTTGGACAGGCCAACTCGCACAGTTTTGCTTGGGCAGGCATATATCCTCTGAGCGATTTACCAGTACACATGTGCTGTCAGTTTCAGCTCTGCCTGGAAGCATCATGCAGCCCATCTATTTTGTTCAAGCCCCATTCAAAATAAAATAAGGGAGTGGGGATCCAAAAGAGCGAATTCTTTCCATGGGAGTAGATTCCTACGAGTAAAATTGTTGTCTTCCAGGCCCCTATGCAGACTGTAAAAGGAGGGGTGCGAATTTCACATATTTTGCAGAGGGGGCCGGGGGGGGGGGGCTGCAAATCTTAAGGAAATTTTTACTTGAGGCCCAAAGTTAGGGGTGTAAACTTCGTTTTTTGGTGAAAAAAAACTGCATGAATTTGAGATAATTTAAAAAAAAAGGTGTGTGTTTGTATCCCCTCCCTCCCTCCCCCCCCCCCACACACACACACACACACCCCACACCCCCACAATGTACAGGCCTGCCTTCCCTATTATTCCGAGTAATAATATTTTGATTAATAAAGGACCTTATACAAGTGGTCACTTCATATGATATTAATGAAAAGAGCCTTCAGCAAGTTTCATAAATTTCATATGAAGTGGCCACGAGTGTAAGATTCTGTTTATCATATGACCACTTTAAATTGGATTTTATCGCCTTTGAATTTGACAATTTTTTTACACAAAAATGCATTGTTGACATATGGACATCGTCATGATGTTACTTAATCCCGCCAAAATGTTATTACGCGTGTGGTCATAGATTTTTATAACATGACTTTATCCACTGCTTATCACAGGCCCCCGCCCATCGTGGCTTGAAGAAATAAATGGGCTGCATGATGCTTCCACGCAGAGCTGAAACGGACGCGCACACAAGTACTGGTAAACGGCTTAGAGGATCTAACCCTGCCCAGGCAAAGCGGTGCGAGTCGGCCCGTCCATGCGTATAAACCTATTGGTTTCATTGGGTGGCAGGGCTTGAGATGTCATTTCATCTCAGTGCCGGGCAAAAGTCCCACAAAATTGGAAGCAACGTCTCCAAAATGATCTTCACAGTGTTGACGGGGAGGTTTAACCTTAAATCAAACAAACAAACAAATCCACTATTTATCAACGACTTCATATGATATTATATGGGCCCTGTCAAGCGATTTTGGTACTTATCGCCAATGCGAGCAGCGAAGGTTCAGGCGAGCCTGCGCATCCGCGCAGTCTCGCCAGAACCTTCGCTGCTCGCTCATACAAGCAGTGAATCAAGAGGAACCTTCAGACAGAAAGCCATATCCCTGGCCCCTCTGAATGACTTGGCATGCGCAGTTAAAATTTGTCATGAGGGAATGCTCGAAGACACAAATTCGCTTGGCGGGGCTCATATATAAATTATTATATTCGTGAACATGTATTCTTTATCTTAGCCAACAACACAATTCTATAAATAGTAGCAAAGTTATATTGTGAGAGCTTGGACTGGAAAGTAATTAAGACTGCCATGGGCAAAAGCGTGAAATATTTGACAAGTTGAGAGCCAGCATCCTGCAGGGTGACTAGATTGTCAACTTTATGGTGTCAAAGTGAGAAGTGGGAATGGACACTTACTGTATGAGTCATAGAATTCCTCAGGAAATTATTTTCTTCTTGAAATCCATTATTTCTAATCCCAACAGATTTTTGGCTTTACTTTGACCATTCTATTATTTATTCATTAATTAAACAAAACAATACATACCGTATTCGCCCTAATTACCGCACATGCTCCTATAAGCGCACACCAAAGCAATTTTTGAAAAAGAAATGCATAAGCGCACACTTTACAATAATCTCCCCTTGAAGCTCTCATAGTAAATCTATAAAAACTTACCATTATTTCTTCCAACAGTGAAGGCAATGCTCTTATCTTTTTCTGTCCCATTAAATATCAGTATGCATCATCTTGGAAGCTGTTGTTTTTGTATCAAGTGTGCGCTAATTAGGTAGATTTTTCACCATGATTTTATGACACGATTTTGAAAAAACTAAGCACACGGTGCGGTAATTAGGGCGAATACGGTATGTATGTTTGTCTGACACTGATTTAGATTTCTTCAGTAATTAATTTGCTAACTTTTGGGGCCATTTGAATGTACATCTAACCAAAGTTATGTACACAAAATCTCTTAACCCATTTGCGGCCCAAGCCCATCGGGGCTTGGAGAAATAGATGGGCTGCATGATGCTTCCACGCAGAGCTGAAACTGACCGCACACAAATGCTGGTAAACCGCTTGGAAGGTCTAAGCCTGTCCAGGCAAAGCGGTGGAAGTCGGTCCGTCCATGCTTATGAACCCTATTGGTTTCATAGGGTGACAGGGCTTGAGATGTCATTTCATCTCAATGTTGGGTAAAAGTCCCACAAAATTGGAAGCAACGTCTCCAAAATGACCTATACAGTGTTGACGGGGACCTTAAACCTCAAAACAAACAAACTCTTAACCCATTTTGTACCAGAAACCCCTGAATGGGTAATTGGCAAACAGTGCAGGCCCAGATCAGATGCCGCAGAACGCGGCGTCTGATCAGGGCCTACACTATTTGGAAAAAGTTCAGCTATTTTGCAGATCAGTTTTGAAGATAACACATCCTGACACTGCTAAATTTTGAAATGGACTCCTGCTATATAGGAGGAAAATTCCATTTGGTACAAAATGGGTTAAACTGCTGATGTCCATGGGACTACAGGTCCAGCTTGGATTTCACTCTGTGGTCTGCCGTCTAAGGGGCGTACAGTTCCATGGCATCATGTACACCTGTAATCAGGATCCTCAGTCAAGCACTTGAGCCCACTGCATTTCTTGTGCACCCTTACAAAAGATCCTGAGTGTGACATATGGCACATGGGAACTTGCCTGAACTCTGCAGGAGATCCAAGTACGTACGTCTGATCATGATCTTTGTCTTTCTGGCATTTGCTCCACCATCACTTCTTTCCAAGAGCCTCTTTACACATTCCTTGAGTGTTTGTTTGTTTGATTTGAGGTTTAACGTCCCCACCAACACTGTAAAGGTCACTTTGGAGACCTTGCTTCCAATTTTGTGGGACTTTTACCCAACATTGAGATGAAATGACATCTCAAGCCCTGTCGCCCATTGAAACCAATAGGGTTTATAAGCATGGACGGACCGACTCGTACCGCTTTGCCTGGGCAGGCTTAGATCCTCTAAGCTGTTTACCAGTACTCGTGTGCGGGTCGGATTTAGCTCTACGTGGAAGCATCGTGCAGCTCATATATTTCTTCAAGCCCCGATAGGCAATTCAACTATAAATAACAAGGTCACCGACATAGAGGTCCTCCCAGGTGTCTCCAGAGTGGAGCTTGCATGACAAGGCTTCAAGCACAATGATGAAAAGCCTTGGACTGACTACACAGCCTTTATGAATACCGACCTTCACTTCGAAATTGTCACTGTAACTGTCACCAACACGGACAAGGATCCATCCCCTGCACCAGTCACACAATCCACTTGTACACTCGAAGTTTTCTCAGTGCCCACCAGATGACCTGCCGAGGCACTTGATCAAATGCCTTCTCCAGGTCTATGAAATTCATGTTGGCAGCCAGATACTTCTCTTGCAGTTGCCTGACAACAAAGATTGCGTCTGTTCTGGAAGTGGTCGATTGACACCAACTGTCTGATGAGGCCATTAACAACTTTAATAACCTGCTCTGTCAGTTTGAGACCATGGTAGTTGCCTGCTGTCCAATGCATCCCAGACAATGAAACTGCTCCAAGTCAGAGGGTATAAAATAGGGCTGCCACGATAAACCGGTATACCAGTATATTGCAATACACACCTGCACAGGTATTATATCGCGATATGAAAAGAACGTACCGGCAATAAAGTGCAACCATCAAACAAGCCACAAACATGGTGATAATAGCGAGAAATTCAATTATGTTTCAAATAAAAGGAAGGAAAGTGATGTTTGCATACAATTATTGATTATACATGTACCTCCCTGATCATGCGGTAGCTCCCGCATTTGAAGCCGATCTCGCGTCTAAGTAACGGAATTTCAAAAAATGCCATTTGCCATCCCGAATTTTACGATCGTTTTTTGCAGGTAAAGATTAGACAGCTCAAGTTTTATTGCCGTCCTTACACCTGGTAACAGTGGTTTATAGCAGGACATTTATTCTGCAGTACCGTAATTCCCTGTGTATACCACGCACTCATCTATAACACGCACCTCAATTCTGAGTCCAAGATATGTGAAAAAAAAAATATTCCAGTCTAAAACACGCACATGCTTTTCCCCAGTATCACAGAATGCTTTTCTCAGACGCCATTTTGATTGAAAATGAAAGTACACGAATTTTGATTGGCTACTATCAAAATAGGCTGACTGGTTATAGGTATATTTCCTAGTAGTTATAGAATAGAATAGTGGTTAGTTTCTCTCTTGCAGCATAGGCAGTTCTCCGTTTACCCATAACGGTGGTGTGTGACAAGGTGACATTTTAAGGGTGTGGTTATTCATTTGTTATGAAATGACAATGCGTTTTCCCAGTTTTCTTTCACAAGGAAAGATAGAAACAGGTTTCTTTCCAAAGGTAAAATTGTGACAACATGCCTCCAAGGCAGGTGCCCCATAGCGTTATTGACAGAAATTTCTACAGGTAGATAGAGTATTTTGACACCTCTGGTTATTCACACGTTCTCTATGCTAATCCCATAATTAACACCTTCTCAGCATGAATCAAACATCTCACTCAATTAAAGAAGCCCATTTTGCATTTACTGTTAATAAAACGGTGATTCATGCCTGACTTCAAGGAACCCGATTTCCTGTGCAATTTGAAACTTTGTTGACATGCATTAACTATCATAATTAACCAGAGTTCCCACTCACGCAAAATCTTACGTGAATCACGCAAAGAAAATAAAAATCACGTACGATTTTTTCCGTCGGGCGAGATTCCGCGCGTCCGAAATTGACTGAGGCGAACCGGCCGATTTTTTTTTTCGAGCGTCCGAAATTGACGGGGGCGAATCGGCCGATTCGCTGAAATAGATTTGGGACAAGCCGCACACTTGAATCCGTCGCATAGTAGAGCTTCCGCGCATCCGAAATTTACTGGGGCGAACCGGCCGATTTTTTTCGAGCGTCCGAAATTGACGGGGGCGAATCGGCCGATTCGCTGAAATAGATCTTTGACAACCCGCAGACTTGAATCCGGCGCATAGAACTTCCGCGCATCCGAAATTGACTGGGGCGAATCGGCACGCAATCGGTAAATGACGTCATCGGACCCCAGCAACCCACACATGTCTATTGTTTTATCTTAATGGGGCGTACATCTTTCATAAAAAATTGTTTGGAAACGGTAAAAAAAATTCTCGATAGCAAAACGGTAGTGGAAAACAGCGCTTTCTGTAAGCTCCGTGTCAATAACCAACACCAGCATACAGATGTGTTAACACAATTTAAAGCGTTCAACTTTTCTCGCCAAGCGTCTGCTATTTGGCGCCAAAACATAATCATTCACGAGATAGTAGAATAGTCGTAGCAACTCGTCTTAGGAGCAATTAAATAATTTTCACATTGATTGCGGATTAAATTTTATGATCGGGGAATAAACGCAAATTAGAGACATAACTTGACCATATTTTCACACCTTATCGACATGCACCGCAGGGTGGCAATTATATGACAGGGATTAACAATAGTGTCAGAATTGAACTGTTATAAATCATCAAACAGAGTAGATCCAAATCAGATGTCTGCGGCGTCTTTCTGAGGTGTCTGATCTGGGACTGCACTGTTTGCCGATGTCCCAAAAAGGGATGAAAGGTTGATGTCTGAGATAGGAATATTGATTGCATTTTTAACGGTATGAATGATTCAATGAATTAATATGTCAAACGAAAGGGTCTCAAAGTGTCACATTGTATTTGTAATGGGTTTTCGTGACCTGCCGACTTTTCGAGAAAAACAATGTCATTTTTCTATGCCATTGTATTACACGCAGGGGATTTTTTTTACCGTTTTCTGGGTGAAAAAAGTGCGTGGTATACACAGGGAATTACGGTAAGTGCCAATTTGAACCATTGTTTAGGTTATCATGGTTATGTATTCTGGGTCTTTCCGTAGCGATAAACGTCTTTTTTTTATCCAGAACAAATATCTTCGATGAAACTATCTCGTAATACCAATTAATCCACACTACACTGAATATCGGATGGAATATACACTGATAAGTTCATCACTGAATAAATAATTTCAGCAGCTCATTATAACAAACTGTTTCAGCAGTAAACATATTTTGGAATACTGGACACGGACGATCACATCTGCTAATATACATTGTTGTCTTGACGATAATAAATGTGAAAATTGAATATCGTCCCCGCCCACAACTGTCAATGACTAGGAAACAGAGGATTAATGTGTGATTACATAACGGTATATTATCAAAGAGAAAGCCACCCGCATTCATCACGAAAACACGCCTATATAATTTTGACCCCTTGAACCTCACTTTTGTATACCTTATTTTTCTTATTTCTGCTCTAAAATATAGATTGTGGAGCAGAAATAAGAAAAATATCACAATATTCATTTTTCAATATTTCATTTTTTCGGCGATAAAGGTGGCAATGTATTAGTATAGGCGTGTTTGCGTAATGAATTATTTGATCAGATAATGACACTGGAAGCAGGGACAATCAACACGTGTCAGTCAAACATGGGAAAACTGCAAACCAAATTATTTTAGAGGCCAGATAGACTGTAGACTTCAAAGGGAAGTTGTCTTTCCGCAAGAAAAGTTTGCTTTTGGCTGCTTTTTATGCATCCAGGTATTAAACATAAGTACTGTGCTCTAGGTAAAGAAAGCATGCTGCAATTAAGCCAAAATGACAAAAGTTAAACGATAGCAAGTCATTAATTGACAGTGACAAAAACTCTCCATTATTAAACAATACAATTCTTACCGAACCTGCCAAAATAATTGATGGAAAAATACTGAATTCTGATACATTATAATCAAACAATCAGATCAGTTGATTGGATTACGTTCTTGAGCATTCTTATATATAAATGCATTTAAATGACAGTAGAATAGACCGTTTTTGTTACACATACATGAGCTGCGTTTGCTTTTTCGCGCCAGCGTTCGCTATTTGGCACCAAAACTTAGCCATTCACGTGACAGTAGAAAAGTCCATTTTTATTATGCAAACATCTACGGTTAGATGTTGCGATTACACTGATTGGTGATTAAATTTATGCTTGAGATATACGCAAATTAGAGACATAATGACCTTATATTCACACCTTGTTACGCCGAACATTGTAGGCTTATTGACAATACCGAGGGCATGTGTTTACAGTGTAATAATACGGTCGGTGTTTATAACACGGTCCGAGGTTAAGGTGTACAAAATGATTTGTTAGCGCAATATATTGTGGTATTATTGCAATACACTTTGGTTGTATCGCAATATATCGCGGTATGCTTTTGGCATATCGCGACAGCCCTAGTATAAAAATACCTTGCCATCAAAGATGATTACAGCTGCGAGGTCACTGATCATCAAGAACTGCTCGGGTCAATAATAATCAATAACCGGCTGATCAAAAATAACATTTAACGGAAAGAATTGAACCCCCAACAATTATTTAAAAAAATTATAAAAGAAAATAAGGCAATTTATATGATAACAGATAGGCTGACAAGCTTAAAACAATTTTAACCCTTTCTGTACCAAATGGAATCTTCCTCCTTATATATAACAGGAGTCCATTTCAAAATTTAGGGGTGTCGGGTTGTGTTTTCTTCAAAATTTATTAGAAAAATGGCCTAACGTTTTGCAAACATTGTAGTACCTGATCAGATACCGTGTTTTGCGGCATCTGATCTGGGCCTACTACCCATTTTGGGGTTTCCTGTACAAAATGGGTTAACATCCATTTTATATCGATTTCATTTTAATGTCTTAATAGATGCATTTTGACTGAATTACATGTGTCTTTTTCCTGTTGAATTAATGGAAGTATCATTTTGCTAATGTCATTTTATTTCCACCTTTTCATGTAACAGTGATGATATTTGTGAAACATAAGACAGAAGGAACTTCTGTAATACCAGGTGTTACCCTTATCCTGTTGTTCACAACAACCCCTACCTTTGCAAACAGTGTAGATCCAAATCAGAAGCCATCTGATCAGGATCTACACTGTCATTCAGTTTGTGAATTTGAACGAAAATATTTTATCATGTTATCTGATTGGCTAACAGTCAGAAATGGGTGTGACTAATCAAATTATTCAGCAGGGTAAGGGTTAAATACAAGGTTGGCAGTTGCAAGCATTAACAACCAGGGTCCAGTTGTTCAAAGCCTCATCACATCTTAACCCATTAAAGGTGCATTATTGAGCTATCTTGAAAAAATGCTTCAAAAAATAAAATACATATAGCCAGTATTTTTCTTTAAAACTGCATTTTATGCACAAATGTGAACAATTATGATGACAGGTAAACGAGTTTGAGAGGGATTCCCTAACTAGGTTTCGAACACTAGTTAGATCTATTTTTAGTTCGTGACAAAAATAGAATCCCCATATATGACGTTATGCGACGTTCATTTTTGGCCTTGTTTGCTTAGGCCATGCCTGAATCGGAAAAAATATGACGCTGAATACCATCCCATAAGTAACGACACTCAGAGACGATACTGTCGCCATGTATGTGTAAAGTGACAGATTTATTTTTTGAACAGAAATTCCAAACACATGTTCAGAGCGAAGGGTAAACACGAATGAAAACGACCATTTTCACAAAGTTCTGAAGCTGTATTTGGCTCCAAAAGTGTACACATGACAAAGGAGTATGCATTGAAGATAAAAACCAGAAAAAAAATTTTGAGACCCGGTAGCTCAATAATGCACCTTTAAGTACCGGAAACCCCAAAACGGGTACCAGGGCAAACAGTGCAGGTCCAGATCAGACGCCACAGAACGCGGCGTCTGATCAGGGCCTCCACTGTTTGCTAAAAGTTCAGCCATTTTCCAAATCAATTTTGAAGACAACACAACCTGACAACCCGAAATTTTGAAATGGACTCTTGCTATATATAAGGAGGGTTAAAAGGGTTAACCAACTTGTTAGTGACCAAATTGTTAAATTGTCGAGCAAGTGCACGATCTTATGCCTTAATCACAGACTTTGTTTGCTGAAAAAAAATGTGAGCAAAAAAATATGATCAATGATGTAACAATATTTTAATCAACAACACCGTTAGTTTTTAACAACTGGACCCTGAGAGCATAGGTTTTTGTGCAAGTGCTGCTAACAATTTGAGATTTGGGCTGTGATATTGTCCAAGCCCAACAAACTTGCTAAACTCCGTTTTGAAAATCTGAATATCGATGACTTTTTCGTTTCTTACTTTTAATATACATCACAATGGGAAAGTTTTAGATCAGACCGTCCACAGTCACATGCCTCTGTGACAGTCATGAAAGGCTGCAATTATTTGGAGAAAATTACAAAGTCTAAATTTTCTTTCACAGACTAAGTTGGGCACACCCTTTTATACCATTTATAGATGCGGTTACTGCTCGCGTATATGTTTTATTCATGGAAAATCATTTAGCTTTGACACGTTGGATATAGGTATAATTGTTAAATTGAAACTTTGTTTTGTGTGTCCATTCCATACTCCTTTACCCCTGCAAGGATTTTCATTAAACTTTGGCCAAATATCCCCCCCCCCCCCAAAAAAAAATGAGCTGATGTGCAGAACCCATAAACAAAAAATTCTGACTCAAGATCAAGGTCACAGTTGAAGGCCACGAGATTGAAACTTTGTATTTTGTGTCCATTCCATATCTTCTTTGCCCCTCGAAGGATTTTCATTAAACTTTGGTCGAATATCCCCCTCAGTGAGCTGATGTGCAGAACCTATAAATAAACCATGCCCACTCAAGGTCAAGGTGACATTTGAAAGTCACGAATGTGAAACTTTGAATTGTGTGTCCGTTTCATATCTCCTTTACCCCTGGAAGGATTTTCATTCAACTTTGGTCAAATATCCCCCTCAGTGAGCTGATGCAGAACCTATAAATAAACCATGCCGACTCAAAATCAAGGTCACATTTGAAGGTCACGAGTTTGAAACTTTGAATTTTGTACCTTAACACCTGGAAGGATTTTCATTAAACTTTAGACAAATATCCCCCTCAGTGAGCTGATGTGCAGCACCCATAAATAAACCATGCCAACTCAAGGTCAAGGTCAAAGGTGAAGGTCATCAGGTTGAACCTTGCTATTAAAGTGTGGCAGGGGATTTGGCTGTCCCTCAGACTGCTTTCTTGTACCAATGGCCATAAATCTAACAATATTGTTGCTAGAGTAACATAACTTGCCATAAAATTGTGTATTATGTTTAAAGTTTGAAGTTGATGCATTTAGTGGTTTGCGAGTTATTTAGAACAAGAGGGCCCAGAGGGCCCTGGTTCGCTCACCTGTCTGTCACTGTCTCGAGTACATTATATTTTTAGCTCTTGTGCCCATCTTGTTCATAAGCAGAGTGATTTTAGCTTATTTGGTAGGGAGTAACCTAGGCAACATTCCTGGGAACTTTGAATCAAATTGGCCTTATGGTTTAGGAAGAGTTCACGTTTGAATCAAATTTACAATATTTTTCTATTTTACCTCTGGTGGCCATTTTGTTCATCCGAGTGGGATTGTTTTAGCCTTTTGGGTAGAGGATAATCTAAGCAACATTGTCGCAAGGAACCTACATGCTAAATATGAAGGCTGTATCTCAAATGCTTTACAAGTTATGACAAAGTAGGTCAAAGGTCAAGGTCATAGGTCAAAAGTTTTGAATGGCTGAGAAAACCTTGTCACAAGGAATATGCATGCCAAATATGAAGGCTCTATCTCATATGGTTCAAAAGGTATGATTAAGTAGGTCACAGGTCAAGGTCACAGGTCAAATCTTTATGAGTGGGTAGCCCTTGTCAGAAGGAACCTACATGCCAAATATGAAGGCTCTATCTCAAACGGTTCAAAAGGTATTACAAAATAACCTTATGATCTACTTTTTGATTTGACATGACCCATATTTGAACTTAACTGAGATATTGTCCAGATGATCCTTCTGAGCAAGTTTTATGATGATTTGACTGACGCTGTGGCCTCTTAGAGTGTTCAAATCGTTTTTCTATGATTTGACCTGCTGACCTACTTTTTGACCCGACATGACCCATATTCAAACTTGACACAGATATTATCAAGATGATCATTCTGAGCAAGTTTGATGATGATCGGACCAAAAATTGGGCTTCTAGTTTGTTCACAAGGTTTTTCAACACTCTGACCTACTGACCTTCATATTGACCAGACATGACCCATATTCAAAATTAACCAAGATATTGTCAAATGATCATTTTGAGCAAGTTTGATGATGATCAGACCAAAACTGTAGCCACCAGTGTGTTCAGAGGGTTTTTACTATGATTTGACCTACTGACCTACTTTTTGACCCAACATGACCCATATTTGAACATGACTGAGATATTGTCAAGATGATCATTCTGGGCTGGTTTGATGATGATCGGACTAAAACTGTGGCCTCTAGTGTGTTCACAAGCTTTTTCTATGATTTGACCTACTGACCTACTTTTTGACCCGACATGATCCGTATTCAAACTTGACCCGGATATTGTCAAGACTATCATTCTGAGCAAGTTTGATGATGATCGGACCAAAACTGTGGCCTCTAGTGTGTTCACAAGGTTTTTCTCTGATTCGACCTACTGACCTACTTTTTGACCCTACATGACCCATATTCGAACTTGCCCGAGAAATTGTCAAGATAATCATTTTGAGCAAGTTTCGTGATGATCAGACAAAAACTGTGGCCTCTAGTGTATTCACAAGGTTTTTCTATGATTTGATCTACTGACCTACTTTGTGACCCGACATAACCCATATTCGAACTTGACCAAGATATTGTCAAAATAATCATTCTGGGAAAGTCTGATGATGATCTGACCAAAACTGTGGCCTCTAGTGTGTTCACAAGGTTTTTCTATGATTTGACCTACTGACCTACTTTTTGACCCGACATGACCCGTATTCAAACTTGACCGAGATATTGTCAAGATGATCATTCTGAGCAAGTTTGATAATGATTGGACCAAAACTGTGGCCTCTAGTGTATTCACAAGGTTTTTCTATGATTTGACCTACTGACCTACTTTTTGACCCGGCATGACTCATATTTGAATGTGACCAAGATATTATCAAGATGATCATTCTGAGCAAGTTTGATGATGATCGATTGGACATAAATTGTTGCCTCTAGTTTGTTCAGAAGGTTTTTCTATGATTTGACCTACTGACCTACTTTTTGACCCAACAACACCCATATTCGAACTTGACTGAGATATTGTCAAGATGATCATTCTGGGCAAGTTTGATGATAATAGGACCAAAACTGTGGCCTCTCGTGTCTTTACAAGGTTTTTTTTCTGATTTGACCTACTGACCTACTTTTTGACCCGACATGACCCATATTCGAACTTGACCGAGATTTTGTGGTGGTACAAATTGTGTGCAAGTTTAGTTAAAATCAAATCATAAATGAAACATCTATCATGCAGACAAGACCAAAATAGGCAATTTTTGCCTTTTCAGGGGCCGTAACTCCATAACACATGATGGGATATGGCTGGTTCAAGAAAGGAACCCAGATCTCATGGTGGTACAAGTTGTGTGGAAGTCTGGTTACAATCAAATCATAAATGAAGATGCTATCGCGCGGACAAGACCAAAATAGGCAATTTTTGCCCTTTCAGGGGCCGTAACTCTATAACACATGAAGGGATATGGCTGGTTCAAGAAAGGAACCTAGATCTCATGGTGGTACAAGTTGTGTGCAAGTCTGATTAAAATCAAAGTAGAAGTAAAATCAAAATCATAAATGAAGATGCTATCGTGCGGACAAGAAATTGTTTACGCACGCACGGACGCACGCATGGACGACGGACAAAATGTGATCACAAAAGCTCACCTTGTCACTACGTGACAGGTGAGCTTAAAAAAGTAACAAAAAAAATGTGGATGGACAGATGGGCCCTATACTGTAGAGCGCAAACAAATACACCACAACCCCTTTATAACACTATTAATGGGGTCCAACGCATACACCGTGTTAGTTAAACAACCATGTTATATCCAAACAAAAATGTATAGATTATATAGAAAAATGACCATTTATGGTCATTTTTCTTTTTAATCTACACAATTTTGGGATCCATCTTGAAACCGTGTTATATCCAAAACCGTGTTATAACGAACTGTGTTATAAAGAGGTTGGGGTGCAGGGCCCTAATAAAGTGGGCATTGTCTATTATGTCTTTGGAACAGTTATGGTATGGCATGCACACAAATCTTGTCCTTTTTGGTAACTTATAGGAAATGGTGTCCAATAATTGTCATGATTGGGAAGTAATGGCCAGGATGGCCTTATTGGATTACCATGGACTGTTTGTTCAATCATTAATACTTCATAGAAACCTGTTGGGACAGCAATAGTCATGCTGTGGACATTCCCATAGTATGACACAGGACAGATGAAAAAAAAAAAAAGTTGCATCAAGTGTTTGTTCTATTGCTGGGATTAAAATAAAAATATTGTGGATTATTCGTAGCAGCGTTAATTTTATATTGAACTTGTTAGTGGTGGAAAAGTTAAATGCCTTTAAGGAAGCAGATGTTTAACCGCCGTCAGCTGGTTTCTTTAAATAAAAGAATTTTTTTTTTTTGCAAACATTGTGAACCCAGATCAGACTGATCTGGACCCACACCCTTTGCCTGTATGCAAAAATACTTTAAAAAGTTTGCAAAAAAATTCAGCAGACAACATTTTCATTTGTAGTTTTTCTGGGCGACCTAAGGGTTAATACACTAATAATTTTGCTGAAAAAAAAAATGTTTCATTTTTTTCAGCAAAAAATATCTCCAGATGAGGGGAGCAACAAGGATAATAAAGGAATATTTTTATGTCCGCGGTAGCGATAGCGGGGACATATTGTTTTTGTCCTGTCTGTTTGTTTGTTGGTTTGTACATGTACATGGACAACTTTAACGTTGGTCATAACTTTTGAACCGTTGGAGGTAGAGTATTCATATTTGGCATGAAGGTTCCTTGTGACAAGAGCTTCACATTTATGGAAAAAAATTTGACCTGTGATTTTGACCTTGACCTTTGACCTACTTGAAATAAAAAATACCATTTTGGTCATAACTTTTGAACCATTTGAGATACAGCCTTCATATTTTGCATGTAGGTTCCTTGTGACAAGAGCTTTACATTCACACAAAAAATTTTGACCTATGACCTTGACCTTTGACCTACATAAAAGAAAAAGTTAACATTGGTCATATCTTTTGAACCGTTTGAGATACAGCCTTCATATATGAGATGTAGGTTCCTTGTAACAAGAGCTTTACATTCATGCAAAAATTTTTGACCTGTTACCTTGACCTTTGACCTACTTAAAAGAAAAAAATAACATTTTGGTCATAACTTTCTAACCTTTTGGGATAGGGCCTTCATATTTAGCATGTAGGTTCCTTGTGATAAAAGCTTTACATTCATGCAAAAATTTTTTACCATGACCTTGACCTTTGACCTCCTTAAAAGAACAAATAAAATTGTTCATAACTTTTGAATTATAAGATAGAGCCTTCTTATTTGGCATGTAGGTTCCTTGTGACAAGAGCTTTACATTTATGCAAACTTTTTTGACCTGTGACCTTGACCTATGACCTACTTGAAAGAAAAAAATATTATTGTTCACAACTTTCGAACCTTTTAAGATAGAGCCTTCATATTTGGCATGAAAGTTCCTAGTGCCAAGGGCTTTCCACTTAAAACAAAAAATCTTGACATGTGACCTTGACTTTGAACTGTGACCAACTTTGAAAAAAAAAATGACCATGCCCGGGGATATGTTCGTGTTTCACAAACACATCTTGTTCTTTCTTATTTCTTCGTAAAAACCTGAATTGTGAGTATTTCTTAGAATCTCCTACAATTGAGAAGTTTCTGGAGAAGATCATCAGGAAAACACGCCTATATAATTTTGACCTCTTTAAGTCCACTTTTTATATAGTAAAACTGAAGTTTGCAGGGGTGTACTTTATTTTTCTTATTTCTGCTCAAAATAATAGATTGTGATACTTGTAAGAACTGCCTCACTGAGGCGATTCCAACGAGTACCCTCACTATATGATTTTGAGCAGATATATAAAAATATCAAATTTTAATCCCGAAAATTTTCATTTATTTGGTGGTAAATTTAATAGGCATGTTTTCATTCTGTTAAGGAAAATTATACCTCAGTTATCCGCATTACGCCACCTAACCTGGAGCTATGCAAAAATATCAGTGTGTTTGCCATATTACCTGATTTAAGTTTTAAACTTTATAATTAAGTAACGACTTTGTTAGCTTTCAACACTGGACCCTGGATTAATAATTCTATTGGATCTGAGAGTCTTGTTGTTTTTGGAACTACATGTATTTTGTTATCTGTTAGTGAATAGAGATACACAAAGGAGATTTTTTTCATACTTCGTAAATTTTCAAAAGTGTGGCAGCCTTTTGTCGTGCTATGAGCATGGCACAATATAGGAGTGTTCATCTGTCTGTCCATCCATCTATTTGTCAGTCCATCAACATTTGCACCCACCCTATTTTCAAGAACTGTTAGAGCTATATTAATGATACTTGGTATGAACTTGCATCTAATGAATGGCAACTAAAATAGAAGCATCCATATTTGCCCTTTACCTACATTTCATGGTCCACAGACTATGTGAAATATTGCTGCAAACCTAGCATTCACCCTAATACATGTATTCAAGTTCATATTTCTTGAGAACCATAAGAGCTTTATGAATGGTACTTGTAACAAACTTGCATCTAGGAATGACAACTATATTGCAAGCATCCATATTTGACCTTGACCTACATTTCATGGTTCACTGACAATCCATCAACATTTGCGACCACCCTAGAGACACCCTAATGTTTAAGTCCATTTCTCATGAACTATAAGAGTTTCATTAATGATACTTGGAACAAACTTGCATCTAAGGAATGTCAACTAAAATAGAAGCATCCATATCTGACCTTGACCTACATTTCAGGGTTCACAGACTATGTGAACTATTGTGGCAAACCTAGTATTCACCCTAATATTCCAGTTCATATCTCAAGAATCATAAGAGCTTCATTAATGATACTTGGTACAAACTTGCATCTAGGGATGGTTACTATAAAGCTAGCATCCATATTTGACATTGACCTACAATTCATGGTTCACTGCCTTTGTGAACTATTGCATCAAAGCTGGCATTTACCCAAACATTAAAATTCATTTCTCAAGAACTATATGATACTTGGTATAAACTTGCATCTAGGCATGGCAACTTTAATGCAAGCATCCATATTTGAATGTGACCTTCATTTCATGGGTCACTGACTAGTGTTCTCCCTAATGTCCAAGTCCATTTCTCAAGAACTGATGATATTTGATACAAGCTTGCATAATGGAATGGCAACTTTTATGCAAGCATCCAATTTTTGACCTTGACCTACATTTCATGGTTCACTGGCTGACAGGACAAAGCCTGGTGGACTATCTGTTTGCTTTCCTGTCAATCGTAACCCATTGTATAATAGTGGACTCTTCCATTGCTATATTTTGGACTAGTCGATTTGTCATATAAGGGGTTTCATGCCTATTTTTTCGTTTGTATTCTATTTTTGACAGAAAATTCTGTTTGCAAATTGTGCAGGCCCTTATCAGACACCGCATTTTGCAGCGTCTGATCTGGGCCTGCACTGTTTGCCAACGTACCCCATTAGGGGTTATCCGCATACAATGGGTTAAAGGAAAGAATTTGCTTCTGATCAGATGGCGTCTGATCAGGGCCAGCACTATTACTTTTGTTAACAGAATTATGTGTCAAAAAAAGAATAAAAATGAAAAAAAGAAGATCTGCCACCCCTTATATGTCAAATGGACTTGTCCAACATACAGCAATGGAAGTGTCCACTAGTCCACAATGGGTTAAGGGAAGTCCACTGGGTGGTTGGGTGAGGCAAATATGACATGTATCTTGCGTCACTGGGGTGTCCAACTGATATTGGCTTACAGTTGGGCAAGGCCTCCTGTCCTTGCAGCAGGTAAGGGTAGAGGGGGAGTGTTGTTACACCAGAACCTCATTATAACATGGTTTGTTATAAGAAGATTTTGGATATAACATGGTTTCAAGGTGGATCCCAAGAATGTACAGATTATATAGAAAAATGACCATAAATGGTCATTTTTATCACCCGACCGAATAGGTTCGGGGGATATAGCGATCAGCCTGGCGTCCGTCCGTCCGTCCGTCTGTCCGTCCGTCCGTCCGTCCGTCCGTAGACGCAACCTTGTGATGGCCATAACTCCTATACCCTTTGAGATTCATTGATTGTTCTTGGCACAGTTGTTCACAAGGCCGAGACGGCGTGTCATGCGCAAGAACCAGAACTCTGGATGCCATACTTTTTTAGTTATCTCCCCTTTTAATAAAATAGAATGACTACTTTGTGATGGCCATAACTCCAATACCTTTTTAGATACATTGATGGTACCTGGCACAGTTGTTCACAAGGCTGAGACGGTGTGTCATGCACAAGAACCACAACTCTGGGTGCCATGGTTTTGGAGTTATCTCCCCTTCCAATAAAATAGTGTGACAACCTTGTGATGGCCATAACTCCTATACCCTGTGAGATTCATTGATGGTTCTTGGCACAATTGTTCACAAGGCTGAGACGGCGTGTCATGCGCAAGAACCAGAACTCTGGATGCCATACTTTGTTAGGTATCTCCCCTTTTAATAAAATAGAATGACTACTTTGTGATGGCCATAACTCCAATACCCTTTGAGATATATTGATGATACCTGGCACAGTTGTTCGCAAGGCCGAGACGGTGTGTCATGCACAAGAACCACAACTCTGGGTGCCATGGTTTTTTAGTTATCTCCCCTTCCAATAATATAGAATCACTACCTTGTGATGGCCACATCTCTAACACTCTTAGAGATATATTGATGATACTTGGTACAGTTGTACATGAGGTTAAGCAGGTGTGTCACGTGCAAGAACCACAACTCTGGGTGCCCTGTTTTTTTAATTATCTCCCCTGACAATATATTAACCTTGTGATGGCCATAACTCCAATATCCTTTGAGATGTATTGATGGTACTTGGCACAATTGTATACAACGTTGAGACGGCGCTTCATGCCTAAGATCAACAACTCTGGGTGTTATGATATTTGAGTTATCTCCCCTTCCAATATAACAGTATGACAATCTTGTGATCATCGTACCTACAATACCCTTTGAGACATATTTGTGGTACTTGATGCAGATGTACATGAGGTTAAGCAGGTGTGTCATGCTCAAGAATTACAACTCTGGGTGCTCTGGTTTTTTAATTATCTCCCCTGGCAATATATCCTTGTGATGGCCATAACTCCAACACCCTTTGAGCTATATTGAAGGAACTTGGCACAATTGTATACAAGGTACAGAAGGGATGTCATTTGCAAGAACCACAACTGTTGGTGCTGTGGTATTTGAGTTATCTACCCTTCCAATATAACAGTATGACCAGCTTGTGATCACCATATCTCCAATACCTTTTGAGACATATTGATGGTACTTTGTACAGAAATACATGAGCTTAAGCAGGCATGTCATGCGCAAGAACCACATTTCTGAGTGCCCTGGTTTTTTAGTTATCTCCCCTGACAGTATAATCTTGTGATGGCCATAACTACAATACTTTTGTGATATATTGCTGGTTTAATTCTTGTGCACTTTCTATTGGTGAACAATCTTCTGAAGGCCATATTGGCTTTTGGTCGGGGGATTTGCCATCTCTTCCGATGGCTATTTTTCTATATTATCTATACATTTTTGTTTGGGTATAACATGGTTGTTTAACTAACATGGGTTATGCTTTGGACCCCAACAATGGTGTTATAAAGAGGTTGTGGTGTACTTCTTATGTTTCTACACTTGCATTCATTTTCCGATTTCTCCTCTGTCCCTCATTGTGTTCTGTTCTGCAATTTCTTCTATCTCTAAAAGATCCACATGGGTTGACTCGTGGTTAAACCCAAAATAATCAATCAGTCTGAGAAGACCCATTTTGATAAGGGAGGTAAAATGTTTTTGAAAGAGTAATCTCCCATGCAAATTTATCTGTTCCCCATAATTTAAATGCTGAAATTTCAATACAAACTATTTTTATTTTTTCAGT
The DNA here is from genome assembly GCA_963580285.1 of Lucinisca nassula. NCBI lineage: Eukaryota > Metazoa > Mollusca > Bivalvia > Lucinida > Lucinidae > Lucinisca > Lucinisca nassula. The sequence continues at coordinate 16,582,928 of OY757013.1, forward strand.
CATGTTTTTCAGTCTCGAATTTAAATGAAAAATAAATGTATGATTTGTTTTTTTCTATGTCACTGTTAAGCTGTAAACATAACCTGGTTTTGTAAAAGATGTTGGTGAACTTAATGGGGTCTCTCTGTTTAATTAAGGAGCTTGATTGTCAAATTCGGACCATGGAAAATGTATTTTTAAAGATTGGATTTCCTGCTTCCCACATTTAATTACAAATGACATTCTGTTCATTGTAGTATTACGTTTTTATTGTAACAAATCTGGTCGTAAATTGCCTCGGTCATGTGATGTATCTTGTTTTTTTTTAAACACATCTGCGGTTGATACTGTTGAAAATAAGATGACTTTCGCTTCACTGTATTTTGTTGAGAATTCATTTTCACAAAAGTCACTTTCTGCTGCATAGCTAATTTGAAATTTAGTGTTCTTACCTTGCACTTTTAAGAAATTTACTGACATACATGTACGTACCTGTTGTTGTTATCATAGTTAGGGGATGGAATTTTCAAAATATTTATTTCTAATTTTTCAGAGAAACAAGGCTCATTACGAAAACACGCCTATACAAATGCACTGTAAACTTTATCACTGAAAAAACGAAAGATATAAAATTGTGATTTTTTCTAGATTGTGGATACTCGTTAGAACCCCCTCGATGCCTCATCGAGGCGGTTCTTATGAGTACCCACAATCTATGTTTTAAAGCAGAAATAAGAAAAATAAGGTTTACCCCTCTAAACCCCAATTTTACTACATAAAAGTTGGGTTTAATAGGGTCAAAATTATAAAGGGTGTGTTTTCGTGATGTTGACATAACATGTGAATCGTCTGCTGGGTAGACGCTTCACATGAAATGTCAAGCCTTTTTCTGTGCAGAAAAAAAAGGTTGTCATCTGCTCAAGAATTTCATATAGCACAAAACCCCTGACTTTGCAAACATAATGAGAATATGTATATATAATCAGGGTGTCCCGGCAATATAAGATCATTTTTATTTTGATAGTTGGAAATATGGCCCCTTTGGATAAGTGCTTAACTCTTATCATGCTGTTCGCGACAACCCCTATCTTTGGAAACAGTGTAGATCCAGATCAGATGGCTTCTGAAGAAGCCATCTGATCAGGATCTACACTGTTTGACATGAAGTTTAAGGATTTGTAAGAATAAATTACATGAATTAATCTGATTGGTTCAAAGTCAGTAATGGGTGTGGCTAAACTGAATATTCAGCAAGATAAGGGTATTAAACAATGAACAGTTTTTCAGATGATTGTTGAAATTGAGCAAATTCAAAACGAGCTAAGAAATTAATTATGTCTGATGACAATTTACAATTAATACAAATTTGTGTGTGAATACAAGAAACACGAGAAATGATGGCTAATATAAATAAAAACAACAGATTTGGATTTAATATCAACAGGGTACTGACCGAAGTAGCCATGTCTCAGAAGGTATGTGAAATTTTTTCATCATTACGATAACACACCCCTGTGATATAGTGCATTCTTTCATATCTCCAAAATGCTAACTTTTCTGGTGAAAATTTATGATATTTTTTCTTACTGATACTCCAAACAAAGGTTGTGAGTGCTCATTAGAACCGCCTCATTGGGGTGGTTCTAACGAGTACCCACAACCTATGTCTTGGAGAAGAATTAACCCTTGTCCTGCTGAATATTTAAATACGTCACACCCACTACTGATTATCAGCCAATCAGATTACTTGATGCAAATTATTGCAAGAAATTCATAAACTGGAAGGCAAACAATGAAGATCCTGATCAGATGGCTTCTTCAGAAGCCATCTGATCTGGATCTACATTGTTTCAAAGAAAAGGCATATCCGGGCTCAGCAGAACAACAAGGGTTAAGAATTGTAATATTGTATAATGTATACCACTGCAAACTCCCAAGTTTTAACATAAAGTGGGGTTTAAAGGGGTGTTTATTGCATGGACTTGTTATCGTGATGTAATTAAAAATGGGTGAAGGTTGTTAACCCTTAACCTGCTGAATATTTATATATGCCGCACCCACTACTGATTATCAACCAATCAGATTACTCGGCGCAAATTATTGCAACAAATTCATGAGCTGAATGACAAACAATGAAGATCCTGATCAGATGGCTTCTTCAGAAGCCATCTGATCTGGATCTTCATTGTTTGAAAGATAAGACATATCCGGGCTCAGCAGGACAAGGGTTAATGTCACTTTAGGAAAAGTACCTACCATAATGGACAGACACACCTAAGTAGTCAGTGCAGACCCAGGTCAGATTAGGCAGAGAAGATACAAAAACTCCAGTTTCATTTTGTGGACTGATTCTCACTCAATACTGCTGTTGTCCTTGTGATTATCATTGTCATTATCTTTGCCAAATAAGAATAAACAAATTAAAGGTTTTCTAATATACAGAGTGAAGACCCCCCAAGCACCAGAAATCAGAATTGAGTTGGTCACATACTGTAAAATCTCTAATATACGCCCGGGCGTTTATTAGAATCATTACCTTTCCTGAACAGTGGGGTGGGCGTTTATTAGAGGCTATAGAACCCTGCAATTCGCATTCGATGGTCCAAAACACTCACTTTCTTTCTTATGGCTGCCATCTTGTTTCTCAGAAAATGACTGGTGATACAATAGCCTTGTCTTAGAATAGAATAGTAGTTACCTCCCCTTTCTCACTAAAGCAAATATCATTAATGTTTTTCTCATTTCGTGCCAAACATGGCAAAATACTTAAAACCTGAAGTTATTTTGTTTGACTTGTTTTATTTCCGACCCTTTCACAATGTCACGAAAAAGTTCCTATCAATCAACATCGGAGTAAAGTGGGCGTTTATTGGAGGCTGGTATTTTTCTGAGAATTGCCCAAAAATTTGCCATTTTTAACATGCAAATCGGGGGGTGGGCGTTTATTAGAGCATGGGCTTCTAATAGAGATTTTACGGTAAATCAGTCCCCAAATTCAAATTCATCATGTTTTTCTTCCAGCCTGCACTGCGAGACTGTCAACCACCAGTGCTGTCAGTGCTTTGATTAATTTTAGGATGGTGACCATTCTGGATAATCTTATGGACTCAATAGTGTAGACCAGAAGTCCTTTGCTAAATCCTAAATCAATGTTTGGCACTGTTCCTGAGAACTGGAATCATATGCTCAGCCCAATTAACTTGAATGCATATTTTAGTGGAAATCAATTATATAAATATTGAAATATACCAGAAATGTAAATAAGTCACTGAACTGGATATAAACCTGTTTTTGCTCATGAGCTGACATTGAAGGATCTGATCAGACTGCACATTTGTGCAGTCTGATCAGATCCTTCGCTGTCAGTGTGAGGCTTCTGGGTCATTACGTAAGTCTTGCTGATGTCTCTAACTGTGCCAAACAAATACATAGCCGATCAGTTGGTAGGACCATCTGATATTGGAAGTAAAGTGGCTAATAGTCTGTTTGTTGAGTGCCCCCATCAACCCATTTTGTACCAGAAACCCCAAAATGGGTACCCGGGCAAACAGTGCAGACCCAGATCAGATGCGGCATTCTAATGTGCAGTCTGATCAGATCCTTCACTGTGAGCTTGAGGCTTCTGTGTCATTGTCTTGATGATGTCTCCAATTGTACCCAACAAATGCATAGCCGGATCTGTGTCTTCATCAGTTGGTAGGTTTGTTTGTTTGATTTGAGGTTTAACGTCCCCGTCAACACTGTAAAGGTCATTTTGGAGACGTTGCTTCCAATTTTGTGGGACTTTTACCCAACATTGAGATGAAATGACATCTCAAGCCCTGTCGCCCAATGAAACCAATAGGGTTTATTAGCATGGACGGTCCGCCTCGCACCGCGGTTCCTGGACAGGCTTAGATCCTCTAAGCGGTTTACCAGTACTAGTGTGCGGGCCGGATTCAGCTCTGCGTGGAAGCATCATGCAGCCCATATATTTCTTCAAGCCCCTATGGGCGGGGGTGGATCAGTTGGTAGGACCATCTGATATTGGAAGTGAAGTGGCTAATAGTCTGTTTGTTGAGTGCCCCCATTAACCCATTTTGTACCAGAAACCCCGAAACGGGTACCAGGGCAAACCATGCAGACCCAGATCTGATGCTGCAGAACGCGGCGTCCGATCAGGGCCTCCAGGGTTTGCTAAAAGTTCATTCATTTTCCAAATAAATTTTGAAGAAAACACAACCTGACACGCCTTAATTTTGAAATGAACTCCTGCTATATATAAGGGGGAAGATTCCATTTGGTACAAAAAGGGTTAAATAGACTATTTGTTGAGTGCCCTCATCAATAGTGATTTGATTTGTTTGTGCTTTTGTGTTTTTCTCTGGAATCCTTTTGTTTACCTTATGAAAATATGAGTGGTGTAAATATTTGTCTTATAGTCCATTTATGAGCTTCCTGGAAGGAACTCTTGTCATATAGAATCCACCTTAACTCTTATCCTGCTGTTCACGACAACCTCTCTCTTTGGAAACAGTGTAGATCCAGATCAGATGGCTTCTGAAGAAGCCATCTGATCAGGATCTACACTGTTTGACATTCAGTTTATGAATTTGTAGGAATAAATTACATCAAGTAATCTAATTGGTTCAAAGTCAGAAATGGGTGTGGCTAATCTGAATATTCAGCAAGAGAAGGGGTAAATACAGTAAAAAGCCAACTGATCAGGATCTATACTGTTTTCTATCCTGCTTCTGAATTCATGATAAAAATTGAAATCCTTCAACATAAATAAGTGTAGAATACAGTCAAACCTGTATTAAGCAAGCACCTTGCTATTAATAGAACAGGTGCTTGCTGATAATAAGTCAGGCAAATAATTGCTTTTTGGGGGAATCAAATGCATGCTTGCTTAAGGCAGGCTGCTTGCTTAATAGAAGTGGCCATTATATATGAGTGGTATTATTATATTAAGCATGACCAGAGTTAAATCTCTGATGACCTTGTAACTTGGAAGCTACCTCTTTTTAGGATGTTTGGGGTTCAGTTTTAACCCATTGCATGCAGGAAACCTCTGAAGGGGTACCTTGGAAAACAGTGCAGGCCCAGATCAGTCGCTGCAGAACCTGGCATCTGATCAGGGCCTGCACTATTTGTTAACAGAATTTTTCGTCAAAAACAGAATACAAACAAAAAAATACGCCTGACACCCCTTATATGACAAATGGATTAGCAATGGCCCCAGCGAAATTTTTAAGAAAAAAATCAAGAAATTTAAAGTTCTTTCACAGCTCAAGAACAAAGTTCAAGAACTGGGCATGAATTGCTCTTAAAGTGTTCAAGAATTGCTCTTAAAGTGTTCAAAAACAGTTCAAGAACAGTTTAAGAAATGTTAACTTGGACCATTTTTCAAAACAAGTAAAGAAAAATGCTCTTGAACAGTTCAAGAATGAAGTTCTCATACAGTTCAAGAACAGTTCTTGAACTCTTTAAAGAACTTTTGTTCTTGAACTATTCAAGAACAGTCTTTAAGAACTTTTCAAGAATACAATGTTCTTAAAAAATCAAGAACATATGTTCTTAAAAATTGTCCAATTTAACATTTATTTGTTCCTGAACACTTCAAGAGCAGCGCATATAGATTTCTTGAACAGTTCAAGAGAAACATAAGTTCTTCAACTGATCAAGAACTGTTCCAGAACATTATAGTTCTTGCATACTTCAAGAACATGTTTCAACCACTTTGAGAACAGATGTTCTTGAACTGTTCTTCACATTTTGAACTGCTCAAGAACTGCTCTTAATCAGTATGTGCCATTGCATACTTTTTATGAGAAGTAGGTCTAAACAGTAGACACCAGAGTTTCGCAAGGGCAGATAACTCATTAATTAAGTGAGGCATAGTTGTCCTTCTTGTGTAAGCCATATTGTCCCATGGTGTTGATTATTATTATCCACCTCATAACTCAAATCAGGCAAGTGGTCAAAGAGTTTCAGCCCAGACACAAAATTTTGACAAGGGCAGGTAACTCATAAATGCAGCAAGGTAGAGTTGTCATTCTTTTGCATGAGACAGTGTCCAGTCCTGTTGAATCCATCTCTACAGATTTCAATTTATAATACCAGACATTATATTTTTTAGGCTAACAAATGTGACAAATTAACCTGTGTGTCCAGCCAAGACTCAGATAAGCCTTGGCACTGCCCATGCTGATCAGAGTCTTTGCTCAGGGGTCTGCATGAAGAAAATTAGACCCTTTTTTACACACTGAGGACACAGCAAATGCTCTGACCAGACTCTGTGTCTTTGATGGGCTCATCTTGTGCTGCAGGAAGAAATTATACCCCATAAATGGTGCTGTCATGTGGACAGCAGATTTAAACATTTGCTCAACCATATTTAACAAAACACCTACAAATCTTGGAAACTGTCAGAAAGAAGTCTTTGGCAAAAGAGGCTGATCAATAATCAGAAATAAAAACAATATTTGAAAATCAAAATCATTTTGCTTACCCTAACAATAAATCTAAGTAGAAGCCATTTTGAAAAGGAAAGTTTGAAAACTGGCCAATGAAAGCTTAGATCTGAATGACATCATCAATCATGTGGCTTAAATCATGGGACAAAGTTCTGAAACTGTTGATAAAGTGTTCTTCAGAAAAAATTCAAGAAAAGTTTCTGAACATTTCAATAACACAAGTTCAAGAAAAGTCTTTGACATATCAAGAATAAATTTCAGAACAATTTCAGAACATCTGTCATTACAATTTGTTCCAGAAATGTCTTTGAAATAAACAAGAACAAATTTAAGAACAATTTAAGAATGCCTTTCAAGGCACTTTGTTCAAGAAAAGTCTTTGAAGTATAAACAAGAACAAATTTAAGAACAGTTCAAGAACATCAGAGTCATCATGTTATTCAAGAAAAGTCTTTTAAGTGTTCAAGAAAAGTTTAAGAATAGTTCAAGAATATCTCAAATTCTTAAAAAGTTCTTGAACTGTTCCCAGAATGTGTTCTTGAATTGAGTGAGTGTTTTGAGTTTTATGTCCCACCAACAGATAAGGTCATACAGAGACGGGTAATGTGTTCTTGAATAGTTCAAGTACATGTGTTCTTGAAAACCTTCATGAACAGATTAAGAACTCTTAAGAGCAGTTCAAGAACAGTTCTTGTGTTAAGAACTCCACTTTGCCGGTGGGGATGGGGGATAGTCCACTAGTATACAATGGGTTGATGCGTGTCTGCATATATGATATTTTACAACTATGAATTTCTCATTTTGAGCCTTTTACTAGTCGTAATGAAATGTGTTTATGTTCGTCTGGCATATCTTCCATTTCTACACTTAAATTGGAGCTCACAAAAATATGAACCTAAAAGCACCAGGCAGAATCATAAAGCAGATGCCACTCTGTTTTTATGCCCCCGGAATCTAAGATTCTGGGGGGCATATAGTTTTTGGTCTGTCCGTCTGTTTGTCCGTTTGTCCGTTTGTCTGTTTGTCCGTTTCTCCGTCTGCAAAAACTTTAACATTGGGCATAACTTTTGAATGGTAAGTGATACAGCTTTCATACTTCACATGTGCATTCCTTGTCACAAGACCTTTCAAGAGGTACCATAAATTTTGACCTCGTGACCTTCACCTTGAGATTTGACCTACTTTTGGCCTCATTTTTAAAAACTTTAACATTGGCCATAACTTTTGATTGGTAAGTGATAGAGCTTTCATATTTCACATGTGCATTCCTTGTCACAAGACCTTTCTATTGGTACTATAATTTTTGACCTCATGACCTTGACCTTGGCATATGACCTACTTTTTTAAAAACTTTAACATTGGCCATAACTTTTGATTGGTAAGTGATAGAGCTTTCATATTTCACATGTGCATTCCTTGTCACAAGACCTTTCTATTGGTACTATAATTTTTGACCTCATGACCTTGACCTTGGCATTTGACCTACTTTTTAAAAACTTTAACATTGGCCGTAACGTTTGATTGGTAAATGGTAGAGCTTTCATATTTCACATGTGCATTCCTTGTCACAAGACCTTTCTATTGGTACTATAATTTTTGACCTCATGACCTTGACCTTGGCATTTGACCTACTTTTTAAAAACTTTAACATTGGCCGTAACGTTTGATTGGTAAATGGTAGAGCTTTCATATTTCACATGTGCATTCCTTGTCACAAGACCTTTCTAATGGTACCATAATTTTTGACCTCATGACCTTGACCTTGATGTTTGACCTACTTTTTAAAAACTTTGACATTGGCCGTAACGTTTGATTGGTAAATGGTAGAGCTTTCATATTTCACATGTGCATTCCTTGTCACAAGACCTTTCTAATGGTACCATAATTTTTGACCTCCTCATGACCTTGACCTTGGCATTTGACCTACTTTTTAAAAACTTTAACATTGGCCGTAACGTTTGATTGGTAAATGGTAGAGCTTTCATATTTCACATGTGCATTCCTTGTCACAAGACCTTTCTATTGGTACTATAATTTTTGACCTCATGACCTTGACCTTGGCATTTGACCTACTTTTTAAAAACTTTAACATTGGCCGTAACGTTTGATTGGTAAATGGTAGAGCTTTCATATTTCACATGTGCATTCCTTGTCACAAGACCTTTCTAATGGTACCATAATTTTTGACCTCATGACCTTGACCTTGATGTTTGACCTACTTTTTAAAAACTTTGACATTGGCCGTAACGTTTGATTGGTAAATGGTAGAGCTTTCATATTTCACATGTGCATTCCTTGTCACAAGACCTTTCTAATGGTACCATAATTTTTGACCTCATGACCTTGACCTTGATGTTTGACCTACTTTTTAAAAACTTTAACATTGGCCATAACTTTTGATTGGTAAATGGTAGGGCTTTCATATTTCACATGTGCATTCCTTGTCACAAGACCTTTCTAGTGGTACTATAATTTTTGACCTTGTGACTTTGACCTTGATGTTTGACCTACTTTTTAAAAACTTTAATATAGTCCATAACTTTTGATTGGTAAGTGATAGAGCTTTCATATTTCACATGTGTATTCTTTCTCACAAGACCTTTCCAGTGGTACCATAATTTTTTACCTCGTGACCTTGTGGCCTCAACCATGACATAATTTAGTGATGGGGCTTTCATATTGCACAGGCGCTGTCCGGGGGCATCGGTGTTTCACAAACACATCTTGTTTTTTTCTTTTTTTTTTTAGAGAAAATAAGGCTTGACCTTACATGAAATGACAAGCCTTATTTTCTCTAAAATAAGAAGAGTTTTGCAGATGCCGTCTACTAATTGTGCATATGATTAGCATTGTAAGGGATAAACCAAGTCGCTCTTGGATAAACATATTTTTGAGCCAAAAACAAGCTTCCATTTATCGAAGGAAACCTTTTTATTCGTATAATCATACTTATTGTCTCTATAGCATTACCCAAGAGGCTTGGAAAGCTAATGCTTAAGAAAAATGTGATTAATCAGGAGCCTCGGTGGCTGTGTCATGCAATTTAACCCTTGACACCTAGAAAAACTACAACTGAAAATGTCTTCTTATGTCGGCAAACTTTTTAAAAATGTTTTTGCATACACTGGGCAGTGTTGGACCAGATCAGACTGATCCTACAGGAGCAGTCTGATCTGGGTCCACACTGTTTGCAAAAAACAAATACTTTGGCAAAGCAGACGACAATAGTCATGATTGGCATTTTATGGATTAACAAAATAAATGTTGCCATTCAGCCAGTCACATTTCTCAGTTTTTCATTTCAGAGCTTCCAGGCTCATCCGGCCAAGGCCAAAGCTGTTCTAGGCATACTTATGAAATGCCCAGCCTCGGCCCCCGCCCATCGGGGCTTGAAGAAATAGATGGGCTGCATGATGCTTCCACGCAGAGCTGAAACTGACCCGCACACGAGTACTGGTAAACCACTTAGAGGATGTAAGCCTGCCCAGGCAAAGCGGTGCGAGAGTCCATGCTTATTAACCTATTGGTTTCATTGGGCGGCAGGGCTTGAGATGTCATTCATCTCAGTGTCGGATAAAAGTCCCACAAAATTGGAAGCCTCAAATCAAACAAAAATCAAAGTAATGCTCAGCCTAGAAGCAATTGTCAACACAATTTAGGTCAGATCAAGCCAGTTAGTCTGAGGTAGGCTTATTCATACACGATTAATCAGTACAGTGCACATAATTAGAAGCCTCCGTGGTGTAATGGACCAATGGTTATATTACTCAGCTCGTAAACCAGGGTTGTGGGTTCGATTCCGAGCTTCTCCAGACATTTGGATGGGCCTTTATACTGAGGTTCTGTCTCTGTATGACCATAGTTATTGGTGGGATGTAAACCTCGAACATACTTACACAGAGTGCTCCTTGTTGAATCTTGAGGACGACTGTAGAAATGATTTCATGGTCAATCTTCACAAAAGAATGTTGCCGACCCCTGTGATCACCAGTCAGATGTAGAGAAGTTGTTTCCCTTGTTATAATCTCAGAAAAATCTATCCAGTGTTCAATTTACAAATGATTTGATTGGTCAACTTGCAACTTTTATTTTTGTATTCCCATGTTACTACCAGTGTTGATGAGCAGCGCCAATAATATGGCTTCATCTTGACTGATAAAAAAATGTCAACAAGCTCAAATAAATGCCATATTATATCCAGCATTAGGTCATAGACTGCTAATGATACATATCTTGGCGCCCATTAACCCATTTAGTACCAGAAACCCCAAAACGGGTAACCCGGCAAACAGGGCAGGCCATGATCAGATGCCGCATTCTGCGGCGTCTGATCAGGGCCTACACTGTTTCCAAAAAGTTCAGCTATTTTCCAAATAGATTTTCAAGAAAACACAACCTGACACCCCTAAATTTTGAAATGGACTCCTGCTATATATAAGGAGGAAGATTCCACTTGGTACAAAAAGGGTTACAGTCCATACCAGACAGGATAGGTTTCTTGTCGGGGCTTCTTCACCCATAGACTGCCAATCACCACATCAGCAGATAACATTTTGCAATTTTAAAAATGTCTTGTTCTTATTTCTCAGAGAAAATTAGGCTTAGGAATACATGTGAATCGTCTGCTGGGCGACATGTATTTCCAGGCCTTATTTTTCCTGAAAAATATTTAAAATTTTTTTTTTTTTTTTTTATTTTTGGTTTTATGGCCCTTTCAAGATTATTTCACTCATATCGAGCTGATCATTAATCAGAGGTGGGCGAAAACCGAAGTAAAAACTGCATCTAAAAATGTACCTGTTTATGCTGCCTACTGCATCTTTTTGCAAGCAAACAGTATGAACCCTGTTCAGACTCTAGGAGCAGTCTGATCTGGGTCCACACTGTATGCAACAATGATTTTTAAAGTAACTAGCAGACATCAAAGGTAGATCTAACATTTATCCTGCTGAATAAATTAATTTAGCCACACCCATTGTTGAATATCAACCAATTAAATTACTTAGTACAAATTATGCATTAAATTCACAAACTGCATGACAAACAGTGTAGATCCTGATCAGATGGCTTCTTCAGAAGCCATCTGATCTGGATCTACACTTTTTGTAAAGGTAGGGGTTGTGTGTTCAGCAGGATGAGTGTTAATTGTTGTGAGTGACATCAGTTTATTATGTATAAGCATTTGCTTTTAAAAAAAGTTAACATAGTAAATTTGATATTGTTGGGGTGTGAAGAAATAGATGGGCTGCATGATGCTTCCACGCAGAGCTGAAACTGACCGCATACTAGTACTGGTAAACCGCTTAGAGAATCTAAGATTCTCCAGGAAACGTGGTGCGAGTTGGACCGTCCATGCTTATAAACCCTATTAGTTTCATTGGGTGACAGGGCTTGAGATGTCATTTCATCTCAATGTCCAGTAAAAATCCCCCAAAATTGGAAGCAACGTCTCCAGAATGACTTATACTGTGTTGAAGGGGATGTTAAACCTCAAATCAAACAAACAAATTTTTTATATTCTTTAAATTTGTTGATCTTAACAGGTTCTGACAGTCTGATACTCTGAGTTAATCAAAGAAGTGTGCCTCCTCACAAAAAATGCAGGCTACAGGGCTCTCATGTTCATAAGCCACCTGGGAAAAGCATTAAGTGCCTTCAGTAATTGAATAATTTGATTGATAAATGATAAACTTTTTGTCTATTTTACTTCTATTTTTACGCTTTTTGCTCTCTTATGTTTGTTTTTTTTTGCATTTGAATGAAGTTCAGAAATGCTTTTGCTTTTAGTTCAAATGCTATTAAAATCTGGAGAAATGAGGGAATTTGAAATGGTTGCAAAAAAGGGAGATAAGTAATGAAATATTAGCTAAAATACTGTAACTAAAAAATGGAGTATAACAGCTTTTTTCTTCATGATTAACATTTTATTCAATAATAATAGCTTCAGTATTTTGGGAGGAGGCCCTGGAGTTTGACATACCCAATCTTCCCTGGGGCCCTGATTTGAGTTTTTTTTATGTCCCCGATAGTGGTAGCGGGGACATATTGTTTTTGCCCTGTCTGTTTGTTTGTTTGTTTGTGTTTGTTGGTTTGTACGTGGACAACTTTAACGTTGGTCATAACTTTTGAACCATTGGAGATAGAGTATTCATATTTGGCATGAAGGTTCCTTGTGACAAGAGCTTCACATTCATGCAAATTATTTTGACCTGTGACCTTGACCTTTGTCGCTTGTGACAACAGCTGCCAAATTTTTTTATCTGTGACCTTGACCTATGACCTACTTTAAAGAAAAAAATATTATTGTTCATAACTTTAGAACCGTTTAAGATAGAGCCTTCATATTTGGTATGTATGTTCCTTGGACCAAGGGCTTCCCACTAAAACCAAAAATCTTGACCTGTGACCTTGACTTCGAACTGTGACCATCTTTGAAAAAAAAAATGACCATGCCCGGGGACATTCGTGTTTCACAAACACATCTTGTTTTTTGATGTGTTTGCTAGCACTGATGATTTTTGTTTCTCTTATGGCACTGATGGATCAATCGTCTCTGAGCGTCATCTTATCTTATCATACACTGTTTGCCTAACCCTGTGTATGGGTCTAGTCCAGGTTTTACAGATATGCTGTAATCTGACATCAGAATGTAGCTATAAATAAACTGTTATAGTAAGCCCCCGCCCATAGGGGCTTGAAGAAATATATGGGCTGCATGATGCTTCCAGGCAGAGCTGAATCCGGCCCGCGCACTAGTACTGGTTAACCGCTTGGAGGATCTAAGCCTGTCCAGGAACCGCGGTGCGAGGCGGACCGTCCATGCTAATAAACCCTATTGGTTTCATTGGGTGACAGGGCTTGAGATGTCATTTCATCTCAACGTCGGGTAAAAGTCCCACAAAATTGGAAGCAACGTCTCCAAAATGACCTTTACAGTGTTGACGGGGACGTTAAACCTCAAATCAAACAAACAAACAAAACTGTTATAGTAGTTGCAGATAAGATCGACCAGGCGGAGCCATCGTTTGTACCTGCCTTTGGAATGTTCGATTAACAAAAAGGTAAACCAAGTCACCAAGGTGTGTGAATTCAAATGTAACACGAACAAAGCTGTGGCCTGTATGGTCATTTGGTCCGCTTGCAGAAAGCATGCGAAAGGCACTCTACCGAATCTTCTGGTGGACTCAGCGAATTTGACCTATATTGACAACACCTGAATAGCTCCACCTAGTTAATTTTATCGGCAACTACTATACCTGTTAAATCCTTATCCTGCTGTTCACGATAACCTCTACCTTTGCAAACAGTGTAGATCCAGATCAGATGGCTTCTGAATCTGATCAGGATCTACGCCGTTTGTCATGTAGTTTGTGAATCATGTCAAGCAATCTGATTAGTTGATAGTCAGCAATGGCTGTGGCTTAATTAATTTATGCAGCATGATAAGGGTTAAATGTATGTGTTAAAGAGAGTCATGTGGATAACTGCAGGGAAGCATCATGACCGACCATTTAGGTTTTGTTTGTTTGTTTGATTTGAGGTTTAACTTCCCCGTCAACACTGTAAAGGTCATTTTGGAGACGTTGCTTCCAATTTTGTGGGACTTTTACGACCATTTAGTAACTAAGGGCCGACTGATAAACAGTCTGCACCCCCCCCCCCCACCCCCCACCCCCGAAAAAAAAATAAAAGGATGTTTTCCATATTTATTCTGAAAGTTAAACACTCATGGACGGGCCTCGGTGGCTTAATGGAATAGAGTGCTGACTCTTAATAATTAGGTCTCTCACCACTGTGGTTCACGCCTCACTCGACTGTTTTCCATTCCGCTTCTTATTACGTGATAAAAATTGAAACCATGCAACGAAATGGTTGAAAAGGGGGGAGGAGTGAAGTAAATTGAATTATTCAGCATGGTGAGGGTTAACCCATTGTATATTTGGGGACTCTTCCATTGCTGTATGATGGACAAGTCCATTTGTCATATAAGGGGTGGAAGGCCATTTTTTTTTGTTTTTATTATAATTTTGACAGAAAATTCTGTAAGTAAATAGTGCAGGCCCTAATCAGACGCCACATTTTGTGGCGTCTGATCTGGGCCTGCACTGTTTGCCAAGGTATGCCCCCCCCCCCCCCCCCACACACACACATACAGTAGGTTAATAGTAACAGTTACAATAGCAATGCTGGGTATAATTATAGCAACAGCTGCTGCACCTTCATAATAACCTCTTATTACATATGGCCTCATCCAATAATTAACTTAGATGGTTATCTACACTGTAATAACGGTCATGTAATAATAGCCTACAGGTGTGACCATGTGCTGCTTTGACACAACAGCGCCACCTGAGCCCTTCAAGCCCCAGAAAATTTTTTAGAGCAGATATCAGTTTTATTTTTTTTTTAAATTACATGTATATTTTGGAGAAAGTTAGGCCCGACTTTACATGTCAGTAACTGTTGTCTACCTTGGTAATGTAAAGCCTCATTTTCTCTGAAAAACAGGGGAAAAAAATAAAAATGATATACGCAAATGTCATGATTGGTGGTTTACGGGTTAATCACTATGCTACGGAATTTTTTTTTTTGAGAAAATGGTTTGAAATTTCAAGGGAATTGTCTGTTAGTATATCCAAACAAAATATACAGAAAAAATAGAAATATGACCGTACAATGGTCATTTTTCTATATAATCTGTATATATTTTTGTAATCCATCTTTAAACCATGTTATATCTAAAACTGCGGTATAATGAACAGTATGCTAGTGGACTCTTCCATTACTATATGTTGGACAAGTCCATTTGTCATATAAGGGGTATCAGGCCTATTTTTTTCGTTTTTACTCTATTTTTGACAGAAAATTCTGTTAGTAAATAGTGCAGGCCCTGATCAGACGCCACATTCTGTGGCGTCTGATCTGGGCCTGCACTGTTTGCCAAGGTACTCCTGTAGGTGTTTTCCCAGCATATTTATTTGTGATGTAGACTCAGCAGGCCAGCTAAGAATCCAGTCTTTGGCAGGTAACTGTATTTTGGCTTATAAGCCACAGCCAAAACATGCTGTCAGTGCCATTCATTGTCACGATATAAAAGAATTCCTCAACCCAAGTGCACATCTTGCAGACAGAAGCATCATTCTTTTTATTTTCCTTTCGTTTCGTTTCCAGACAGGTTCTTTGGGAAGAATTTCTTACTTCTGGAGTAATAACTGTCCGTACAGTACGATAACATACCTGAGTGTTTCATACCTCTAAAATGGTTATTTTTCTGATGAAAATTTGTGCTATTTTTCTTATCAATGCTCCAAACACAGATTGTGAGTGCTCGTTAGAACAGCCTCATTGAGGCTGTTCTAACGAGTACCCACAATCTATGTTTCTAAGCTAAAACAAGGAAAATAATGAATACCCCCGAAAACCTCACTTTTCTTTAGATAAAGTCTGGTTAAGAGGGGACTTGTAAACCTGATGTGATCATGATCTTCACTGTTTATCATATGCAGTTTGTGAATTGAAGGAATACATTATATCGAGTAATTTGATTGGTGGATAATAAGAAATGAGTGTGTCTAAATTAATTTATTCAGCAGGATAAAGGTTAAGCAAAGTTGTTCAAAGTTTATTCTTGTTGTTCAGATGGATTCAATCATTGACATTTTAAAAGATATTTGTGGTACTCTGTCTTTTTAAGAATTTTAGGGGCAACCCATTAGATTCCAGTCATGACAATTGTCGGCTGCTTTGCCATCTGCTGGTTACCTTAAAAGTAATTTTTTGCAAATAGTGTGGACCCAGATCAGGGCAGACACTGTTTGCCTGTTGAAAAAAATATTTCTGAAAAAGTGTGCAAAAAAAAAAAAAAATACAGCAGACGCCATAAGCAGATGACATTTTCAGATGTAGTTTTTCTCAATCTAACTCTGCTGTTCACGACAACCCCTATCTTTGAAAACAGTGTAGATCCAGATCAGATGGCTTCTTCTGAAGAAGCCATCTGATCAGGATCTACACTGTTTGGCATTCAGTTTATGAATTTGTAGCAATAAATTACATCAAGTAATTTGATTGGCTGATAGACAGAAATGGGCATGCTTAAATGAATATTCAGCAAGAGAAGGGTTAACCCTTTACCACTCAGGGATTTTGTGAATTTCGCTGATTTTCACAGTGTTGCACCTGACAGCAACTTCAACTAGCCATTGTTTCATAATGGATGGTCTGTTTTACACCAAACTCGGTATGAATGTTCATTGGGCAGTAGCCTTTCAAATGCAACCTTTCATGACTTGATCATTGTTGTCATGGTAAAGAGGGGGCATCTCAAGCTTGGCAAAAAGTGTGTTTTCACATGAATTTTTGATCACATTTTAATCTTCACACAGCTGTCAAGGCAACAATTAAGGTGTTTGGCACTGGCCATTTTCACTGTTTGCAGCATGTTTTATCAGCATCATTTTTCAGGCATTTTTGACCCCAGACACCCTCAGATATAAATTTTAGCGGCTGGTTGGGCCATACACCCAAAATTTTTCGGGATGTGAGGGGGGCGCTGCCCCCCTTCAATCCCCCCCAGAATATTTTTAGTGGGGAAGCGCGCGAAAAAACAGGTCACTTTTTTGCCCCACAAATCCTAAAGCAAAGGGTGGGAATGCAGATTTTAGGTGCTTCTGGGGCTTAAAATGGGGGTGGGGGGGGGGGGTGCAGACACGTAAAAACACGTATCTGAGTGGTAAAGGGTTAAGGGTTAAACAGTATATAAAAGACTTGAGAAACTTTCACAATTGTACATAGACTATTGTACTTGGAAAATGTTGGTTCACTGATGAGAAAGTTCATTTAATGAGTGTTTCTAAATGTAACTTGGCACATGCCAGCCTCAAGGCATGTTCTGTTTATGAGCTTGGTTATGTTTAGAAAATTCAATGAGCAGGGTGAATGTATAATTTTCGGTCAGTACTAATGGAGCAAATTGATAGTTTGCCACAACTTGAGGATGACCAGCTACTGAACCACAATAATTTGGTGACCTAATCTGTAATAGCGAAAATATCATAGACGAAATGTCAGAGTCTGGCATGGTGGACATAAATCCATATCAATATTTCTAATGGGATATGTTCAATACTTATTTCCTACCTAACAAGCACTAATTATTTGTTTGGAGTTTCTCCAAAAACTGGTTGTAGCATTGAGAAATAACAGAAAATCAAAGTGGTGCAGCTTCTACTGCCTTTTGTAATAGGATTTTATGATTAATCTACATGAGTAACATATTGTGAATGTTTTTGAAGCAGTTGCTGAAGAATCAGCGATTGTTATTATTCTGCTGTTAGTGATGGATAGTGGTTAGTGTAGTGGTTTCTGTGGTAAAAATTCATGTTTCTGTGGAAAAAATTGGAATAATGGACCCTTTATCCCATTATGTGACAGACGGACTCTTGCAATTCTTTAACCTTGGATAGAGCAATTTCCAATATTAGGGGAGTCTGGATTTTTTTATTCATTGTAAATTTTATGAAACTCCTAACTGTATTTTCAAAATGAGACATCTGATCTGGAGCTATACATTTTGTCAATGTCCTTTTTATGGGACACATGGCATAATTATGTGTGACTGTTTAAATTAAATTTGACCCTTAAGACACAGAGAAAAACTAATCTGAAAATATCCTCTGCTTATGTCGTCTGCTGAATTTTTTTGTAAACACTTAAAAAAAATAGTTTTGCTTACAGGCGAACAGTGTGGACCCAAATCAGACTGCTCCTGGAGTCCTGGAGCCACTGGTTGCAAAAATGACTTTTAAAGTAACCGGCAGACGACAAAGCAGATGAAATTTTTATGGGTTAATGGTTAAAATTGGGAGGAACAGTGTTTACCCTAAACATTGGGACACCTCAAATCCTTATCATACTTATTCTAACAGCCATGTTGTGTCTAAAAATAGTTGGATGAATGGCAAACAGTGTAGACCCTGATGAGATGCCGCACAATGCGGCATCTCATCTGGGTCTACACTGTTTGCTCCGGCCTGTGTATTTGAATACATGTTGTAAATACTGTAGAGTTCCATAAAATTATGATGGACCTGTGGACATTATCTGATTGAAATTTAGTGGTAAAATTGTTGACAATGTTGTGACCTAATTTTAAGTGCTCTGATCAGTTGATATGTTTTGTTCAAAGGGAAGCTGGAAATATGGAGAAAAAATATTCTGCATGAAAAAAATTAAAAAAAATTCTTACTAATTAACAGTTGGTTGGGCCCTGATACCAACAGTTCAAAAGATAAAACAGCCAGCAGGTGAAGAAATAAGAAAAAGAAAATGGGTTGAAAAGTTTGATTTTTTTGTTTTCTTTCTTTTTTTAAGGAAACATGATGAGCATTTTCTCTTTGAATTGTTTTTCTGGTGGCTGTATATTTTGATGGATGAATTGATTGAACCTGAGAAAGCAGGTGTGTTGATCTGTTATTTGATCTCATTAGCTTTCAATTCAGTATCTATAGGTGTTGAAGCAGGTGCTACTGAGCAATTTGATTTAGATTTTCTTGATTTCTTTGTTTTTATTCATTTACCATGAAGGCATGAAACCGGAGGTGCTAAGTTGATTCTTGCGTCTGATTTTGATGTTTTTGTTTCTGAACCTGAATTGTTGCATCTATTTATAAAGTCTCTTAAGTCAGATTTGGTTGGAAGGGTTTGGTTTAGATGCAGCATCCCCCCATCTCACTATATAAAAATGTTAAAAATCTTTCATTAGCAAAGGGTGGCTGATCAGTTTCAGTCAAGTAAGGGAGTCAGTAAGTGCTGAAAAATAGTCAAGGAGGAGTTCTTCAACTCATAGCCTGGGAGCCAGGCTAGGTTTGGGTTAAGGGGGAGATAATTCTTATAATGAGAGATGCCAAGTTCTGCAATGGCAGGTCAGGTGGTCTTTCTCAGGGTACTCCGGTTTTGGCCCATCTCTGATTAACGATTGGCTCGATATAAATGACATAATCTTGAAAGGGCTGTAAAACCCAAATAAAAAAAAAACAACAACATGCCTTTGTTTAAGATACCCGTAAGTAAGGCTGACACGATTAATTGTATAATCGATTAATCGAACGATAAATTCCACAAAAATGATTATCATTTCTGATTTGCTTTCAACGGGTTACTCGATAGGTACAATTTACTACCCAAAGTCATGCCTAAAATAGCTGGATGTGTGGCAAACAGTGCAGACCCTGATGAGACGCCACATTATGTGGCGTCTCATCAGGGTCTACACTGTTTGCTCAGGCCTGTCTGTTCAAATATACATATGGTAAAGTGCAACATATGGTAAGAGTCATGCTCAGACAGAAAGTCAGACAGGTAAAATCATGACAAAAACCTTAGCGATTACTAATCGATTATCGATCGCAATGACAGGACTGATAATCGATTATCTTTTCAGCTCCGATTAGCCAGCCCTACCCGTAAGTCATCCCCATTATCAGGCACTATGACCAACCCTCGGTCTTTCCTACTATCCCTATCTGCAACATTGTTGCATGGTCCCAGAACTACAGAAGTTTGGTTGTAGGTTATTGGCAAACTCATTAGAGAAATCTGAAGTGAAGAAATGATTGAAATTAAAAGTTTTATTGGTTTGAAATGTGTTGCAACTGGTGTCAGTTTCTGTCAATCATTCCTCTCTTTTATTGGAATTTTCAGACAATCACAGCCCTCCTGTGTGCCCTTTCCTCAACAAAAAAGCTACGGCATGGGGAAAAAGTTTTTCAGTTTTGTTGAAAACAGTGATCATCCTCAAGGCACATTCTAAGTGGGTAGTGTGGGTTTCTTTGACATGAAGTTCAGTTTGGTTGTGTGGATTTGATGCTTACCTTAGCTTTATAATTAGAAAGATATTGTTGTTGTAATGGATTTATTTCCATGGCTTGAAGTGAAACTTTTTCTGTCCATGGCCAATTACTGCTTAGATTTTTTCCCAATTTTCCTGCCCAATAACTTTAAATTAACCCACATGAGCCTAGGATCACCAAAATGGGATATTTGCAGACAGCGTAGACACAGATTATTTGCTGCACCATGCACATGGTGTTCTGACCTTAGTCTACACTGTTTGCAGTATCGAAACTGTTGTAAAACTAACAACAGAGAAGAGACCTTTGGATGAGTCTTTAAACCAAGGTTCAGTCTCTGTATGACCTTAGCTGTTGGTGGGACATAAAACTCAAATACACACCCAACAAATAAGACAAATCAGCCACCCATAAACGGTATAACAGTATTATTTGGAAGGTTTTATAAGTCTATGTGGGTTAAACATGCATCTGTTCTACTCAGAGGGCTACTGGATAAAAATTGAGAGTTGAGTGAGTGTTTGAGTTTTACGTCCCACCAGCAGCTAAGGTCATAATTACGGAGACGGGACCTCGGTTTAAAGACTCATCTGAAAGTCTGGAAAAGCCCGGGATCAATCCTGCAACCCCTGATTTACAAGGTGAGTAGCGTAACCACTACACCACGGAGGCTTCTAAAAATGGAGAGTTAATTTAAAACTCATCAGCGATTTTTTATTAAATAAAGAGCAGATTTAACCCCTTTTTGTACAGGAAACCCCTAAATGGAACACTGGCAAACAGTGAAGGTCCTAATCAGATGCCGCAGAATGCGGCATCTGATCAGGACCTTCACTGTTTGCAAAAAAAGTTCAGCTATTTTCCTAAATGAATTTCTTAAACTACACCGATTTCATTTTGTACAAAATGGGTTGGAGGGAAGCTCTTTAGGGATACATAGTAGCTGCCTATTTTTGTGTTGGAATCTGGCTTGTTTTCTGAGGAATTAATGAGACTGAAGGGATTAGTCACTTAAAACAATGAATCAATAATTGGCTTTTTTTGTGGTTTCAGTTAGATTTTCTGGGGAAAAGAGGGACAGCTGTGTTGGTCATAAGATTTTACTGATAAATTATTTGGTCTAGTGCCTAAGTCAACAGTGAAGACCTTGATCAGATTAGTATTGTCTGCACTCTCTATTGCCATATTGATCAAATTATAGGTTTATTACATTTGGGGATCAGTCTTTATCATAAAAAATTGTGAATGATGGATTATCTGATTGTTTTTAAGGTTCCAGACATCACGAAAACAGGCCTGTATAATACTGACCCCCTTTAACCCCATTTTTATGTAGTAAAACTGGGGTTTACGGGGTAAACATTATTTTCTTATTTCTGCTCTAAAATATAGATTGTTGGTGCTTGTTAGAGCCGCATCAATGATGCGGTTCTAACATGTACCCACAATCTATATTTTGAGCAGAAATAAGAAAAATATCACAATTTTTCATTTTAAAATTTCCTTTTTTGGGCGGTAAAATTTACAATGCAATTGTATAATGAAACATCATTAAGCATGAAGCTTATACATAAGATAAGCTGCATTTTCAAAGTTTTTTTTTTTTCTTCTTATTTTTCTGTGAAAATAAGGCTTGACATTGCTTGTGAATTGTTTGGTGGGCAAATAGTTCACATGAAAAATCAAGCTCTTTTTCTTTGAATTAAATAAAAAAAAATAATAAATTGCTGTCTGCCATAGTGCTTGAAGGCTTAACCCCATACAATGACAATCAGGGCATAATTGTCAACTGCGTAACTTTAAAAGTCCATTTTGCAAACAGGTGTAGTCTGATCAGGGTCCACACTGTTTGCCTGAATGCATAAATGTTTTTAAAAAAGTTTGGAAGCTGCAGCAGACCACATAAACAGTGGGCGTTTTCAGATGTAAATTATCTTGGCATCTTGAAAAGTTCAATGGTGATATGTGATTTTCTTACTAATTTTGTAATGTATATTTGTGGGGAAAAAAAATCAGGAAAAAAAAAAAAATCAGGAAAAAAAAAATCAAAATATATGTGATGTTTTGATTGAAAGATGTGATAAATATTCTTTGAAACTTCATTAAATCACAGTTTGGATATATCGCTGCTTGTGATTGGCTCCCAAGTGTTCGTTTTATTATATTCTGTCATGGATATAACCAAGTCTTATTATACAAGTAACATGACATTTATATGCCTCCTCAAAGGAACTCTATCTAAAATGTTTAGTATAAATTATCTTATAACCCTTGTCCTGCTGAATGAATTTATTTTGCCACATTCACCAATCAGATTACTTGATGTAATAAATACATTTTAAGTCAAAACAGCATGACAAACAGTGTAGATCCTGATCAGAAGCCATCTGATCACGATCTTCACTGTCACTGTTTTGGTCTTCAGAAGCCATCTGATATGGATGTACATGGTTTGCAAAGAATCATCAGGACAAGGGTGAAAACAACAATCAATTAGCAGATGACATTTTTTCCAGAGAAAATCAGGCTTTTCATTTGCTTTATAGTGGTCAAATTACAGTAAAACCTGTCATAGTGGCCACCTATATTAAGCATGCAACCTGTCTTAAGCGAGCTGACAAAGGCATTTACATTATAATTCACCTGAAATAAGCAAGCACCTCTCTTAAACAAGCACATTTTGATTATCCCTTAGGTGCTTGCTTAATACAGGTTGTGCTTAATACAGACTGGACTGGACATGAACTATCAGGTCTAATTTGGCATCTACCATTCAGACAATTGATATGAAATGTCAAGCCTGATAAGAGAAAAATGTCATCTGTTATTTGGTACTTTAGCCCATTTAGTACCGGAAACCCCAAAACGGGTACCCTGGCAAACAGTGGAGGCCCAGGTCAGACGCCGCAGAACGCGGCGTCTGATCTGGGCCTCCACTGTTTGCTAAAAGTTCAGCCATTTTCCAAATAAATTCTGATGAAAACACAACCTGACACCCCTAAATTCCTGCTATATATAAGGAGGAAGATTCCATTTGGTACAAAAAGGGTTAAGGGATTATATATTTATTTCTGAGTGGTTATTAGTACTACGAATTTGTGCAAAAAGTGTGACTTTTGATTGAGATATGGAAATTTAACATCATACTAGAATTGAAAAAAAAGGAACTATGGTGCTGGAATATATGGTGACAGTTTGGGATTCCGCTGAACCTAAGACGTATTGCCATGACAACATCAAGGTAAAATCCTTCACATTTCATTGGTTTGTTACATAATGTTTGCAGAGTGGCCTCAAGTATGGAAAGCCATGGCTGTCTTAAGGTCAGTATGTGCAAGTTGGTAGACGCAGTGGTCAATATATTTGATCAAATGCATATTTTACTGGATCAGATTTATAAATCATTCAGTGGTGGATTCATAATATTGGGTGCAAACAATAAACTACTGTGTGCATTGGTTATTATATTTGGTCGGCGTAGCATATTATCCGATGAACTGCATATAGCAGTTGATGGTGGTGCCATAATACTGGATTCAGTGGATAAATTATTGCGTGTACAAATTATGATATTTGGTTTAAATAACACAGTATTAGACTCATTCACCATTGCACTCAGTGCAATAAATATAACAGTTGGTAAATTTTTAAGCTGGTATACGTAAAGGTCAAACTATATTATTCGTTTAATATTTTACTGGGTTAAATGTATAAAATATTGGGTAGTGGCGTCATAGTATTTGATGCAGCCAACATACTGGTGTATAGACTGGTTACAATATTTGGCCAGTTTTGCATTTTATTTGATCCAACACATAAAACACTTGGTGTTGGTATCATAGTATTGGATGCATTTGTCATAATACTGAGTAGTGTATACAGGGATTGGTTCGAAGGGCACTTTATTTGGTCAAAACATTTAATTGGACAGGTGTGATATGTATTTTACTGGTGCAAGCAACATATTAATATGTGCATTGATTATAATAATTGGTCAGCAACAATTTTTTTTTTCATCAAATGCATACATCAATGGCTGTTGATGCCATGATACTAGTCCCATCAGGCAATCTATTTCGTGTTATAATAATAGTATTTGATTTAAATACAAAGTATTTGATTCATTTGTCATACCCTTCAGTGTAGTGACTATAATATTGGATAAGAAGAGCAGTTTATTTGGTGGTAAAATACATCAATGTATATGATCACCATATTATTGGAGTGTTTCAGCATAATAGTCCATGTAAAAGTCATAATATTTGGTCGTTTTGTCATAGCATTAGCAGCAGCGCTCTTCATAAAAGCCGGACCGGACTAAAACCCGGAACCGCAACGGTTTCTGGGCAACTCGTACCCGAGTTAACTTGTACCCACACACATAATTGATGATTTGTTTAATGAACGGACAGACGGACGGATAGACAGACAGACAAACTGGCGGGTGGAGATGAATGAATAATGAATGAATAAATGATAGATAGATAGATAGATAGATAGATAGATAGATAGATAGATAGATAGATAGATAGATAGATGGATGGATGGATGGATGGATGGATGGATGGATGGATGGATGGATGGATGGATGGATGGACGGACGGACGGACGGACGGACGGACGAACAAATTAACGCATGGACGACAGAGAGAGAGAGAGAGAATGGTTAAATGGATATTATTTTGGTTACTACTTTTGATTTGATTAGCACTTCGGCTAAACACAACACCTTATTTCTGCTCAAAAACATAGATTGTGGGTACTCGTTAGAACCGCCTCACTGAGGCGGTTCTAACGAGCACCCACAATCAATGTTACTGAGGCGGTTCTAACGAGTACCCAAAAACTATGTTTTGAGCAGAAATACGAAAAGTAGCCGAATTTTTTATCTGAAAATTTTTATTTTCTGGCGGTAAACTTTTCATTATACCGGTATTTGAATAGGACTGTTTTCATAATGAATCTTACAGATCCCCACCCATAAACCATATATATTCTTGTTCCTTATGATAAGACACATTAAGTGACACCAGCCTGGTGGTCCCCGGGGGCCCAGGCCCACGCCTCACCCCTTTACTCCATTAAAAAGCCATATATCTCAGAAACCGTTCAGATCCCAACCCTAAACCTTATATATTCTTGTTCCTTATGATAAGATGCATTCAGTGACACCAGCCTGGGGGTTCCCCGGGCCATGCCTTGGCCCTGCCTCACCCCCTCCACTTCTTAAAAGGCCTTATATCTCAGAACTTTTACAGAGTCACACCCGTAAACCATATATATTCTTGTTCCTTATGATAAGACACATTGAGTGATACCAGCCTGGTGGTCCCCCGGGATGCGCCGGGCCATGCCTCTCCCCTTTATTTCACTAAAAGCCATATATCTTAGAATCCGTTCAGATCCCCACCCCTAAACCATATATATTCGTGTTCCTTATGATAAGACTCATTCAGTCACAATAACCTGGGGTCTCATTGTGCTGGGGCAATGTCCCGCCCTTCCACTTCATAAGAGACCATATTATCTCAGACGCCATTCAAATAATCCCCACCCCATAATCATATACATTCTTGTTCCTTGTTATTAAACACATTCAGTCACACCAACTTGGGCGGGGTCGGGGTGGGGGATATGCAGGGGCCATTCATCTCCCCTCCACTTCATAAAAGGGTGTCATATCTGAGAAACCATACAGATCCCACCCCATAACCATATATGTTTTTTGGCCCTTATGATAAGACTAATTCAGTGACAACACTCTTGGGCTTTCTTGGATGCGCCGGGACCATGCCCCAACCTCCAACTGCTTAAAATGCCTTATATCTCAGGAACCATACAGATCCCCACCTCTAAACCATATATAGTATTTTTCAAAATATGATAAAGACGCATTTAGAGATACCAACCAAGGCTCCAATGGGTCCATGCCCATACACCTCTAATGCACAAAAGGCCTAATATTTCAGATACAGTCCACACGGGTGCTCATTTGGGTATGGGGTGGGGTGGGGGCGGGGGATTCGTTTGGTAGACATTATAATTGGTATATTAAAATCATATCATGTTAAAATATATGGCTGCCATTTGGCAGTGCCCATCTGAGTTCTGATTTTTTTACTCCAGTGGGTCGCCAACTTCAACAAAGGGATTTTAACACAATAGAGAAAGTACCGTCCTGCTATTGTGTATTTGAAAACTACCAGTTGTCGTTACTACATAGAATGTTTCTCCATTCCCCTTTGACATAACTCTGATGCACCAGGTAAACAAAGCCGTGAAATCTGTACCCTGGTAAGTCCACTTCATATAGGGAAAAGTGGGGCCGCAGGGGTATACATTATTTTTTCTTATTTGCAAAACATAATTTGTGAGCATAAATAAAACCGCCTGAATTCGGCGACCCTAATGAGTTCATAATATATGTGCAGCACTCGTTTGAACCGCCAAACTGAGGCGGTTCTAACGAGCACCTACAATCTAGGCTTTGGTACGGTTCAAAAGAGTACCATCAATCTATGTTTTTTGGATCACCATGAGGTGGTTCAAACTAGTACCAACCTTCTGAGCAACTAGAAAAATGTCTGCTCAGTAAAATACATTGAGGGTACTCGTTAGAATAGATTGTATGTACTCGTTAGAACCGCATCATTGAAATGGTTCAATCGAGTACCACAGATAGACAATGAGGTCTGACAAGTACCTTCAATCTGTGTTTTGAGGCGGTTCTAACGAGAACCTGGATTATATGTTCTGGAGCAGAAATAAACACACTTTCAAACCTCTGAAGCCACTGGGTCGATTGGGACCAAATTTCATCTGTAGTATCCTTGATTGAAAGTTTATGGGGAGAGGTGGGTGGTTATAGGAAAATCGGCTCTTTAGTTTGGTTACCACGGCTACTTAGAGTGCCACAGGTTTATAATGGGTAAATTTGAACCATGGCATTGATGCCAAGCCATTGCAGATATTTTGACAAAACTTTTACAGAAATGTTCCTTGGATAGTCATCTACCTGATGTATGATTTTTGTGCCCACCTCTCATTTTGATTAGTTGGCATGGCGATGGACAGGCTCAAAACTGAAAAAAATATTCAAAAATCAACTCCTCGGAAGCCATATGGTATTTAAGGCTGATACTGTGCAGAAAGGTTCTTTGTATAAGCTTCTACAAAATTTGTGTTTTTATTGCCATTGCTCAAGAACCTAGGAAAAATTGAAAAATGACATTCGTTGCAGATATTTTGATTAAACTTTTACAGAAAGGTTCCTTGAATAGTGCTCTCTAGACAAGTGCCTTATGTGTCAACCACTCAATTTGATAGCTTGTCATGGCAACTAAAAGTCTTAAAATATTCCATTTTGGTGACCAAGTGATAACTCCTGGGATAGATTCATGAAACTTCACAGAAGAGATGGATGCACAGACAACTGTAATATCATTTACGGCTGACCGGGTTCATAAAAGTAATCTTCAGAGCCTGTATAAGTAATTATAAGGGAAGTTTTAACGTGCCGGGGGGGGGGGGGGAGGGGGGGGGGGGGGGGCACGTTACGTTAATTCCGTGACGTGTATATACTGAATAACAATGCGTAGGAATAAAGAGCTTTTCTTTCTCTTTCCTTCTAACGACACTATCTGTTTTCATTTGAAAAAATCGGAACATTGAACATTGTGTATTTTGGCTCCCTATTCGAGCAGTCCGCAATATGGTCATTAACTGGTATTTTACATAGTGCCTCATGTCGGATATGATTGTTGTGTAGGGTAGTTCTGTTCCGGAAATTATTTGTCTCCCCTAAATATTGTTCATCATATCTTTTGCATGAATAACGTAAATGACATTTGTGATGTGCGTGATATGTTTTCATCTACGTTAAAATCTTGTTTTTAAATTTTACTAAGGAACTTTCTACGACATATTTGCACGACCCACATCTAGTTTCACTGCATTTGCTTACAGCAAATGCTTCAGGTTTGTTTATGTCCCCAACTTCGGAGAAGTTGACGGGGCATATTGGTTTGGTCCTGTCCGTCCGTCCATCGTCCTTCCGCCCGTCCGAAACATTATAATGGCTTGAGCTAATATCTTGAAATTTCATATTCGGGATGAGCATGAAAACAATGGACCAAATTATTTTTCTTTTTCATCAGACTTGACTTTGCCATTATAACAATAGGAAAGCACTGTCAACAAAATATCAGGTGAACCGCTTGAGTTAGGGTCCTGATATTTGGCAGACAGTTTGGGATCAATGTGTAGATGACCTGATTACCTTTTGACGAAATTCCGTAAAAAATGTACTGAGTTATACCTCCTTTTTCGACTGCCATATTAACAATGGGACAACCTTTTCAATAAATATCTGGAGGACCGCTTGAGCTAGTTTCATGTTATTTGGCATACTGTTTGGGACTAATGTGTACATGACTTGGTTAACTTTTGATGAAATTCCATATCATTTTTGACTAAATTATGATTTTTTCGGACATGCCATAGGAAACCTTGTCAACAAAATACATGTAGAACCGATTGAGATAGGCATATGATATTTAGCATACAGTCTGGGACTAATGTGTAGATGACCTGATTGTTTTTGACGAAATTCTGTAAATTTTTGACTGAATTATGTCCGCGTTTTGGACTAACGCATTGTTGCTAAAGAGAGCCTTGTTAACAAAAAAGTTGGCGAACTGCTTGAGATAGTCGCATGATATTTGGCATACAGTCTGGGACTAATATGTAAATGTCCTGATTAACTTTTGACGGAATTCAGTAATGTTTTGACTGAATTATGCCCCTTTATAGACATGCATTGCGGCTCTAGGAAATTTTGTCAACAAAATATCTGGAGGACCCCTTGAGGCTCATGATATTTGGCATACTGTTTGGGACCAATGTGTAGATGACCTAAGTAACTTCAAAAAAAAAATCTGTAAATGTTTTCCTGAATTACGCCCCTTTTTGGACGTAACTAGACTGATGATAATTGGCAGGTGGCCTTGAGAAACCTTGTTGAACTTTGTCATTTTATCCATACTTTACAGACAAGCATATACTTAGGGGCCTAGTGTTTTACAAACACATTTTCTAGTTTTATTTATGATGGAAATAGTTACCATCGGCAGATCTTCCCCCTTTTAGATATGATCAGGCAAATTCCTGCTAGGTACGTCTGACTTAACTTAGTATAATGAATTATGTAGAAATCTGGCGTCTAACAGATAGAAGCAAGGTTTCCCGTCCCTATAAAACTGGCTAGAATGTTATTGATTTGTTTGGTATTTCAGAGCAAACGATATTAAATCTATTTACTTTTTTTCTCTTTTTTTTTTCTTTAAACGGATTATATATCAGTCAACGCGATGGTTGTTAATTTAGTTTGTTTAACATCGTATGATTAGCGATACGCTGCCTTCACATCGATCCTCGACGCTCTACCCTCGATTATCGATGCTCGTGAAACATCTCTAATAGAAACAGAACAGTTTTTTTCTCAGACCCTTTCTTTCTGGTTGTAGAGAAGGCAACAAAAGCTGTTCTATATCAATTTATTACTTTGAGATAATATCCTCAAAATGGTTTTACAATCTTTTTTACGACATGAGACAGCTTGTCAAAATGTATTGTGAATGTATGACTTTTTTCAGATGAAGATGATATCTCCCAGTTGTATAATTTACCATATACATGTAACAAAACGCTGAAATGACTTTTCGCGAAACTTTAGACAGTAACATTTGTTCTTTTAGACTTGCCTCAAATGTCTCTAATCCTGAAACCCACGGAAAAGCAATCAGTGCAATGTGGTGGTATATTATGTATTTCTACAACTGGTAGATATAAACCTCATCTGATTAAAAAATCATCAAATACTAAAGACGTTGACCAGAAAGTACCACAATGACAGTTCACAACCTACCAATGGAACAAAGAACAAATCTCGAAAATAATATATATCCAACAAAAAGCAAAGCAATCAGCTCTCTCTTCCCCATCAAGGCGATCACGATGCTAGAAAAACAGAATAAATCACCAATGTCCAAAACAGGACTACACACACACACACACACTCCATTTTGATAAACTGTCGCATCATTATAGGGATTCTATCATTACAAGGATTGTAAAACTATCTTACGGTAATAAATTGCTATAACACACGTTTCTTTCATTTCTCTGCAGTCAAGAAGAAAGCTTCTCAGAACAAACCTTTTCGGCTTCTGTTAAGTAAAGTATTGTTAATGCATTCCAACTAACCGGATGTCTAATCGACATGAATATGTCGACAAGAAGTGTCGATAAAGTCCAGAAAGTGACTTCAGAGCTGTATTGATTTTATATGCAATATAAAATCATGCACTGCATATGCTTTTCTGCGACACATGCGTTGTTAAAACCAGTGCTTCAGCTGAAGTGCACGACCCGCCGGATGCTTTTAGCTTTATGAGTGTTACGATATACGGGTATGGCGGCCATTTTGGTCATGTGACCTGGACCTAAACGGTCCCCCCAATAAATGTGCCTTATCGTAAGGAGCAAAAATATATCTAATACTTTAGTATTGTATTCTGAATCGTTTGAAGGATAAAATGCATTCTCGCTTTTCCAATACAAAAGCATATGTGTCAAAGTTTGACCTAGGCACAAAGGTCAAGGTCAACCCAGGGTCACCATTTTAGCAATTTATGATGGGCCTACGTCCTAGATGCTATTTATCAAGTTTCGTGGAAATCTGCCCAGTGGTTCTGGAGAAGACTATTTTTGAATGGTTTTTACCATATATGGCTTGGCGGCCATTTTGGTCATGTGACCTGGACCCATGAGCAAATTTTGGTTTTCCCCATCACATAGAGGCTCCATATGAAATTTGACTTCAATTGGCCCAACGGTTTCCGAGGAGAAGCAGTTCGAAAATGTTCACATTTTTCGCCTTGGCGAGGCTATACTAAATGGAATATAATATTTCGCAAGTTCATTGGTAAGATCTCATTGATATCTATTGGTATGTCAAAAATTGTTTAAATATTCCAAGCGGTTAAGTCACTATCACCAATTTTCACAAATGGGTTACGGATGGACAGACAGACAGACCATATATGGCTTGGCGGCCATTTTGGTCATGTTACCTGGACCCCATGAGCAAATTTTGGTTTCCCCCATCCCATAGAGGCTTCATATGAAATTTTGATTTCAGTCGGCCAAACGGTTTCCGAGGAGAAGCAGTTCGAAAATTTTCACATTTTTCGCCTCGGCGAGGCTATACTAAATGGAATGTAATATTTCGCAAGTTCATTGGTTAGATCTTATTGCTATCTATCAGTATGCCAAAAATTGTTTAAATATTCCAAGCGGGTAAGTCACTATCACCAATTATCACAAACGGGTTACGGACGAACCTAAAGAAGGTCAAGGTCAACCCAGGGTCACCATTTTAGCAATTTATGATGGGCCTACATCCCAGATGCTATTTATCAAGTTTCGTGGAAATCTGCCCAGTGGTTCTGGAGAAGACTATTTTTGAAGGGTTTTTACCATATATGGCTTGGCGGCCATTTTGGTCATGTGACCTGGACCCCATGAGCAAATTTTGGTTTCCCCCATCACATAGAGGCTCCATATGAAATTTGACTCCAATCGGCCCAACGGTTTCCGAGGAGAAGCAGTTCGAAAATTTTCACATTTTTCGCCTTGGCGAGGCTATACTAAATGGAATGTAATATTTCGCAAATCATTGGTAAGATCTCATTGATATCTATCAGTACGCCAAAAATTGTTTAAATATTCCAAGCGGTTAAGTCACTATCACCAATTTTCACAAACGGGTTACGGACGGACAGACAGACAGACCAAATTTGGCTTGGGGGCCATTTTGGTCATGTTACCTGGACCCCATGAGCAAATTTTGGTTTCCCCCATCCCATAGAGGCTTCATATGAAATTTGGATTTCAGTCGGCCAAACGGTTTCAGAGGAGAAGCAGTTCGAAAATTTTCACATTTTTCGCCTCGGCGAGGCTATACTAAATGGAATGTAATATTTCGAAAGTTCATTGGTTAGATCTTATTGATATCTATCAGTATGCCAAAAATTGTTTAAATATGCCAAGCGGTTAAGTCAATATCACCAATTTTCACAAACGGGTTACGGACGGACCTAAAGAAGGTCAAGGTCAATCCAGGGTCACCATTTTAGCAATTTATGATGGGCCTACGTCCCAGATGCTATTTATCAAGTTTCGTGGAAATCTGCCCAGTGGTTCTGGAGAAAACTATTTTTAAAGGGTTTTTACCATATATGGCTTGGCGGCCATTTTGGTCATGTGACCTGGACCCCATGAGCAAATTTTGGTTTCCCCCATCCCATAGAGGCTCCATATGAATTTTGACTTCAATCGGCCCAACGGTTTCTGAGGAGAAGCAGTTCGAAAATTTTCACATTTTTCGCCTCGGCGAGGCTATACTAAATGGAATGTTATATTTCGCAAGTTAATTGGTTAGATCTCATTGATATCTATCAGTATGCCAAAAAATGTTTAAATATTCCAAGCGGTTAAGTCACTATCACCATTTCGCAAACGGGTTACGGACGGCAGACTGACAGAATGACCGAATGACAGAATGACACGGTGATTTTAGGGCACTCTAAGAAATCAACCGACTTCAGTCGGTTGCTTTTTCTGCCGGTCGTGAAATATCACATTCTTCATTAGCGTAATGGAAGCTAAAACATCACAGTGGGTATGCAACTACTTATGCAAAAATTGCTGGGGTAAAAAAGTTTTCCAAAGCACCTGTAGAGTCTGATAGTGGGTGTGTATGTAGTAGAACAGTAGTGTACAGTCTGATAGTGGGCGTGTATGTAGTAAAACAGTAGTGTACAGTCTAATAGTGGGTGTGTATGTAGTAGAACAGTAGTGTACAGTCTGCTAGTGGGCGTGTATGTAGCAGAACAGTAGTGTACACTCTGATAGTGGGCGTGTATGTAGTAGATTAAGAGTGTACAGTCTGATAGTGCGCGTGTATGTAGTAGAACATTAGTAAACATTCTGATAGTGGGCGTGTATGTAGTTGAACAGTAGTGCACAGTCTGATAGTGGGCATGTATGTACTATGACAGTAGTGTACAGTCTGATAGTGGGCATGTTTCTAGTAGGAAAGTAGTGTACAGTCCGGTAGTGTGCGTGTATGTAGTTAAACAGTAGTGTACAGTCTGATAGTGGGCGTGTATGCAGTAAAAAAGTAGTATACATTTTGATAGTAGGCTTTTATGTAGTACAGCAGTAGTATACAGTCTGATAGTGGGCGTGTATGTAGTAGAACAGTAGTGCACAGTCTGATAGTTGGTGTGTATGTAGTAGAACAGTTGTGTACAGTCTGGCAGTAAGCGTGTGTGTAGTAGGACAGTAGTGTACAGACTGATAGTGGGCTTTTATGCAGTAGGACCGTAGTGTACAGTCTAATAGTGGGCATGTATGTAGTAGGACAGTAGTGTAAAGTCCGGAGTGGGCGTGTAAGAAGTAGAACAGTAGTGTACAGTCTGGTAGTGGACATGCATGTAGTAAAACAGTAGTGTACAGTCTGATAGTGGGCGTGTATGCACTAGAACAGTAGTGCACAGTCTGGTAGTGGGCGTGTATGTAGTAGAACAGTAGTATACAGTCTGGTATTGGCCGTGTATGTAGTAGATCAGTAGTAAACAGTCGTATTGTGGGCGTGTATGTAGTAGTACAGTAGTAAACAGTCTGATAGTGAGCGTGTATGTAGTGGAACAGTAGTATACAGTCTGATAGTGGGCGTGTATGTAGTAGAACAATAGTGTACAGTCTGATAGAAGGCGTGTTTGTTGTAGAACAGTAGTGTTCAGTCTGATTGTAGACGTTTATGTAGTAGGACAGTAGTGTACAGTCTGATAGCGGTCGTGTGTGTAAAAGAACAGTAGTGTACAGTCTGGTAGTAGGCTTCTATGTAGTAAAACAGTAGTGTATAGTCTGATAGTTGGCTTGTATGTGAAGAACAGAAGTGTAGAGTATGATAGTGGACATGTATGTAGTAGAACAATAGTAAACAGTCTGATTGTTGGCGTGCATGCAGAAGAACAGAAGTATACAGGTTGATAGTGGGCACATTTGTAATAGAACAGTAGTGTACAGTCTGATAGTTGGCATGTATGTAGTAGAAAAGTAGTGTAATCTGATAGTGGGCGTGTATGCAGTAGAACGGTATAGTACAGTCTGATAGTGGGCGTGTATGTAGTAGAACAGTAGTGTACAGTCTGATAGTGGGCGTGTATGTAGTAGAACAGTAGTAACCGGTCTGAAAGTGTGTGTGTGTGTGTGTGTGTGTGTGTGTGTGTGTGTGTGTGTGTGTGTGTGTGTGTGTGTGTGTGTGTGTGTGTGTGTGTGTGTGTGAATTCGGGTTTAACGTCGCTTTCAACAATTTTTCAGTCATATCACGACGGTGTCTGGTTGCGACAGGGAGCTCAATGCTCACGTTTATAGTGCTGCCTCATTGAAGTATCATGTCCCAGACACATTACATGATACCACACCCAGTCACATTATCCTGACACTGGATCGACCAGTCCTAGCTCTACCCCGTAAATCTGAGTGCCAAACGAGGAGCAGCTAGTACCATTTTTAACGACTTTGGTATGTCGCGGCCCGGGATCGAACCCGAGACCTCCCGTTCCCTGGAGCGGACAGGGCGTGTATGTAGTACAACAGTAGTGTAAAGGGTGATAGTGGACACATACGTTGTCAATAGTGTTCAGTCTGATAGTGAGCGTGAATGTCGTAGAACAGTAGTGCACAGTCTGATTGTGAGTGTGTATGTAGTAGGACAGTACTGTACAGTCTGAAAGTGGGCGTGTATGTATTAGAACAGTAGTGTACAGTCTGGTAGTGGGCGTGTATGTAGTAGAACAGTAGTGTACAGTCTGGTGCTGGACATGTATTTAGTAGAACAATAGTGAACAGTCTGATAGTGGACGTGTATATAGTAGGAAAGTAGTGTTCAGTCTGGTAGTGGGCGTGTATGTGGTAGAACAGTCGTAAACAGTCGTATAGTGGGTGTGTATGTAGTAGAACAATTGTATACAGTCTGATAGTGAGCGTGTATGTAGTAGGACAGTAGTGTACAGTCTGGTAGAGGGCGAGTATGAAGTAGAACAGTAGTAAACAGTCTGATAGTGGGTGTGTATGTAGTAGAACGGTAGTGTACATTCTGATAGTGGTCATGTATGTAGTAGAACGGTAGTATACAGGGTGATAGTGGGCGTGTATTTAGTAGAACAGTATTGTACAGTCTGATAGTGGGTGTGTATGTAGTACAACAGTAGTGAACAGTCTGGTAGTGGGCATTTATGTAGTGGAAAAGTAGTGCACAGTCTGATAGTGGGCGTGTATGTAGTAGAACAGTAGTAAACAGTCTTACAGGTGGCGTGTAGGTAGTTCAACAGTAGTGTACAGGGTGATAGTGGACACATATGTTGTCAAAAGTGTTCAGTCTGATAATGAGCGTGAATGTCGTAGAACAGTAGTGTACAGTCTGATAGTGAGCGTGTATGTAGTAGGACAGTACTGTATAGTCTGAAAGTGGTCATGTATGTAGTAGAACAGAAGTGTACAGTCTGGTAGTAGGCGTGTATGTAGTAGAATAGTTGTGTACAGTCTGGTGCTGGACATGTATTTAGAAGAACAATAGTGTACAGTCTGATAGTGGCAGTGTATGTAGTAGGAAAGTATTGTTCAGTCTGGTAGTGGGCGTGTATGTTGCAGAACAGTCGTAAACAGTCGTATAGTGGGCGTGTATGTAGTAGAACAGTACTATAGAGTCTGATAGTGAGCTTGTATGTAGTAGAAAAGTAGTGTACAGTCCGATATGGGGTATGTAGTAGAACAGTAGTGTACAGTCTGATAGTGGGCGTGTATGTAGTAGAAAAGTAGTGTACAGTCTGATTATGAGCGTGTATATAGTAGAACAGTAGTAAATAGGTTGATGGTAGGCCCATGTGTAGAAGAACAGCAGTGTACAGTCTGATAGTGGGTGTTTATGTAGTAGAACAGTAGTGTACATTCTGATAGTGGGCATGTATGTAGTAGAACAGTAGTGTACAGTCTGATAGTTGACGTGTGTAGTAGGTCAGTAGTGTACAGTCTGGAAGAAGGCGTGTATGAAGTAGAACAGTAGTGTACAGTCTGGTAGGGGTGTGTATTTAGTAGAACAGTAGTATACAATCTCTTAGTGGGTGTGTATGTGGTAGAACAGTAGTATACAGGATGATAGTGGGCGTGTATGTAGTAGAACAGTAGTGTTCAGTCTGATAGTGGGCGTGTATGTAGTAGAACAGTAGTGTACAGTCTGATAGTGGGCGTGTACGTAGTAGAACAGTAGTGCACAGTTTGGTAGTGGGTGCATATGAGTAGAACAGTAGTTTACAGTTTGATAGTGGGCATGTATGTAGTAGAACAGTAGTATACAGGGTGATAGTGGGCATGTATGTAGTAGAACAGTAGTATACAGGGTGATAGTGGGTGTGTATGTAGTAGAACAGTAGTGTACAGTCTGATAGTGGGCGAGTATGTAGTAGAACAGTAGTATACAGGGTGATAGTGGGCGTGTATGAGTATAACAGTAGTGTACAGTCTGATAGTGAGCGTGTATGTAGTAGAACAGTAGTGTACAGTCTAATAGTGGGCGTGTATGTAGTAGGACATTAGTGTACGGTCTGATGGCGGGCGTGTATGTAGTAGAGTAGTGTACAGTCTGATAGTGGGCGTGTGTGTGGTAGAAAAGTAGTGTACAGTCTGGTAGTGGGCGTGTATGTAGTAGAACAGTTGCGTACAGTCCGATGGTGGGCGTGTATGAAGTAGAACAGTAGTATACAGTGTGATAGTTGGCGTGTATGAAGTATGACAGTAGTGTCAAAAAGTGAAGTTTTTGTTGTTGGACGACCGACTCGCACTGCTGAACCTTCTAAGTGGTATTACCAGTATCAAGTTTTCGGTCAGATTCAGCTCTGTCAGAAAGTAATCTGCATCAACAACTATTTATAAAGCCTCGGTGATCGGGGGCCTTAAATTGACAAGAGAGACACCAAAAAAAAAAGTCGAATGGGAAGGTGAAGACCCCTGTTGCCCCTATGTCGACTTATACTGATGTAGCCCATATAATCACCATTAGGCCCACACTATTTGGGCTATAGAAAAAGATGTGGTTGCAAATTGCTTCCTGACCGGCAGAGCTGAAGCCGACCGAAAACTAGATACTGGTAATACCTCTTGGCAGGTCTAAGCCAGCCCAGCTAAAGTTGTGCGTGTCAGGCCGTCAATTAACAAAACTACACTTTTGTTTCAGCGGACGGTAGCGCTTGGAATGTCATTTCATCCCACAGACGGGTAAAAGTTCCACGAAAGAGAGAAGCAACGTCCCCAAACTGACCTAAACATGTGTTGACGGGGACGTAAAACCTCCATCAAAACAAAACAAAAAAAACTCCCTCTTAAGCTCTTGGAAGGGTGTGAGGAAGTGGCCAAACAGCCGACATCGCTCAATCCAGTGTATGGTCCACAAACGCCGGGTTCTTCTAAGTCCTCAATTAAGCACATGTAGCGCTAAAATTGCTGCATGGCACTCTTCTCCTTTCTGCAGCCTTTTTCCGAGAGCAGCAGCACGTAACCGTTTGGGAGGATAGTCATAAAGAAGAGGTGTGCTGACGGCAAGCTCTGGTAGCACTCTGTCGAAAAAGGAGGTATAACTCAGTACAGTTTTACGAAATTTCGTCAAAAGTTAGTCAGGTCATATACACATTGATCCCAAATTGTCTGCCAAATATCAGGACCCTAACTCAAGCGGTTCATCTGATATTTTGTTGACAGTGTTTTCCTATTGTTATAATGGCAAAGTCAAGTCTGATGAAAAAGAAAAAAATCTGGTCCATTGTTTTCATGCTCTTCCCAAATATGAAATTTCAAGATATTAGCTCAAGCCATTATAATATTTCGGACGGGCGGAAGGACGGGTGGACGGACAGACAGGACCAAACCAATATGCCCCGTCAACTTCTCCGAAGTTGGGGACATAAACAAAACCTGAAGCATTTGCTGTAAGCAAATGCAGTGAAACTAGATGTGAGTCGTGCAAATATGTCGTAGAAAGTTCCTTAGTAAAATTTAAAAACAAGATTTTAACGTAAATGAAAAGATATCACGCACATCACAAATGTCATTTACGTTATTCATGCAAAAGTTATGATGAACAATATTGAGGGGAGACAAATAATTTCCGGAAAGGACTACCTTACACAACCATCATATCCGATATGAGGCAAAAATACCTGTTAATAGCCATATTGCGGACTGCTCGAATAGGGAGCCAAAATACACAATGTTCAATGTTCCCATTTTATCAAATGAAAACAGATAGTGTCGTTAGAAGGAAAGAGAAAGAAAAGATCTTTATCCCTACGCATTGTTATTCAGAATATACACGTCACGGAATTAACATAACGTGACCCCCCCCCCCCCCCCCCCCCCCGGCACGTTAAGATTCCCTTATAATTACTTATACAGGCTTTGAAGTTTACTTTTATGAAACTGGTCAGCCGTAAGTGATATTACAGTTGTCTGTGCATCCATCTCTTCTGTGAAGTTTCATGAATCTATCCCAGGAGTTGTCACTGGGTCACCAAAATGGAATATTTTACGACTTTTAGTTGCCATGACAAGCTATTAAATTGAGTGGTTGACACATAAGTCACTTGTCTAGAGAGCACTATTCAAGGAACCTTTCTGTAAAAGTTTAATCAAAATATCTGCAACGAATGCCATTTTTCAATTTTTCCAAGGTTCTTGAGCAATGGCAATAAAAACACAAATTTTGTAGAAGCTTATACAAAGAACCTTTCGGCACAGTATCAGCCTTAAATACCATATGGCTTCCGAGGAGTTGATTTTTGAATATTTTTTCAGTTTTGAGCCTGTCCATCGCCATGCCAACTAATCAAAATGAGAGGTGGGCACAAAAATCATACATCAGGTAGATGACTATCCAAGTTTTGTCAAAATATCTGCAATGGCTTGGCACCAAATTTCATTTTTCGATTTACCCATCATAAACCTGTGGCACTCTAAGTTGCCGTGGTAACCAAACTAAAGAGCCGAATTTCCTATAACCACCCCCTCCCCCCATAAACTTTCAATCAAGGATACTACAGATGAAATTTGGTCCCAATCGACCCAGTGGCTTCAGAGGAGGTATCGTTTGATAGTGTGTTAATTACTGCTCCAGAACATATATTCCGAGTTCTCGTTAGAACCGCCTCAAAACACAGATTGTAGGTACTTGTCAGACCTCATTGTCTATCTGTGGTACTCGATTGAACCATTTCAATGATGCGGTTCTAACGAGTACATACAATATATCTAACGAGTACCCTCAATGTATTATTACTGAGCAGACATTTTTTTAGTTGCTTAGAAGGTTGGTACTAGTTTGAACCACTCTCGGTGATCCAAAACACATAGATTGACGGTACTCGTTTGAACCGTACCA
This sequence comes from Lucinisca nassula, assembly GCA_963580285.1. NCBI lineage: Eukaryota > Metazoa > Mollusca > Bivalvia > Lucinida > Lucinidae > Lucinisca > Lucinisca nassula. Next base: position 16,622,770 of record OY757013.1, read on the forward strand.
AAGCCTAGATTGTAGGTGCTCGTTAGAACCGCCTCAGTTTGGCGGTTAAAACGAGTACTGCACATTTATTATGTACTCATTAGAATCGCCGAATTCAGACGGTTTTAACGAGTACTCACAATCTATTTATGCTCTCAAAGTATCTTTTGCAAATAAGAAAAAATAATGTATACCCCTGCGGCCCCACTTTTCCCAATATGAACTGGACTTACCAAGGTACAGATTTCACGGCTATGTTTACCTGGTGCATCAGAGTTATGTCAAAGGGGAATGGAGAAACATTCTATGCAGTAAGAATATTGCTCTAACGACAACTGGAAGTTTTACAAATGCACTATAGCAGGACAGTACTTTCTCTCGTATTGTGTTAAAATCCCTTTGTTGAAGTTGGCGACCCACTGGAGTGAAAAAAAACAGAACTCGGATGGGCACTGCCAAATGACAGCCATATATTTTAACATGATATGATTTTAATCTACCAATTATAATGTCTACCAAACGAGCCCCCATCCCACCCCTTACCCAAATGAGCACCCGTGTGGACTGTATCTGAAATATTAGGCCTTTTATGCATTCGAGGGGTTGGGGCATGGACTCATTGGAGCCTTGGTTGGTATCTCTAAATGCGTCTTTATCATCTTTTGAAAAAAACTATATATGGTTTAGAGGTGGGGATCTGTATGGCTCATGAGATATAAGGCATTTTAAGCAGTGGGAGGTTGGGGCATGGTTATGGCGCATCCAAGAAAGCCTAAGAGTGTTGTCACTGAATAAGGGCCAAAAAACATATATGGTTATGGGGTGGGATCTGTATGGTCACTGAGATATGACACCTTTTTATGAAGTGGAGGGGAGATGAATGGCCCTTGCATATCCCCCACCCCATCCCCGCCCAAGTTGGTGTGACTGAATGTGTTTAATAACAAGGAACAAGAATGTATATGATTAGAGGTTGGGGATAATTTGAATGGCTTCTGAAATATATGGTCTTTTATGAAGTGGAGGGGCGGGACATTGCCCCAGCACATTGCCCCAGCACAAAGAGACCCCCAGGTTAGTGTGACTGAATGAGTCTTATCATAAGGAACACGAATCATATATGGTTAAGGGGTGGGGATCTGAACGGTTTCTAAGATATATGGCTTTTAGTGAAATAAAGGGGAGAGGCATGGCCCGGCGCATCCCGGGGGACCACCAGGCTGGTGTCACTCAATGTGTCTTATCATAAGGAACAAGAATATATATGGTTTACGGGTGAGACTCTGTAAAAGTTCTGAGATATAATGCCTTTTATGAAGTGGAGGGGGTGCGACAGGGCCCAGGCATGGCCCGGGGACACCCAGGCTGGTGTCCATGAATGCATCTTATCATAAGGAACAAGAATATTTATGGTTTAGGGTTGGGATCTGAACGGTTTCTGAGATATATGGCTTTTTAATGGAGTAAAGGGGTGAGGCGTGGGCCTGGGCACCCGGGGACCACCAGGCTGGTATCACGTAATGTGTCTTATCATAAGGAACAAGAATATGTACGGTTTATGGGTGGGGATCTGTAAGAATCATTATGAAAACAGGCCTATTAAAATATATTTAAAAGTTTACCGCCAAAAAATGAAAATTTTCAAATAAAAAATTCGGCTACTTTTCGTATTTCTGCTCAAAACATAGTTTGTGGGTACTCGTTAGAACCGCCTCAGTAAATCTATGTTTTTGAGCAGAAAATATGGTGTTGTGTTTAGCCGAAGTGCTAATTAAATCAAAAGTAGTAACCAAAATAATATCCTCTCTCTCTCTCTCTCTCTCTCTCTCTCTCTCTCTCTCTCTCTCTCTCTCTCTGTCGTCTGTCCGTTCATTTGTTCGTCCGTTCGTCCATCCATCCATCCATCTATCTATCTATCTATCTATCTATCTATCTATCTATCTATCTATCTATCTATCTATCTATCTATCTATCTATCTATCTATCTATCTATCTATCATTTATTCATTCATTCATTCATCATTCATTTATATCCACCCGCCAGTGTGTCTGTCTGTCCGTCCCTCTGTCCGTTCATTAAACAAATCATCAATTATGTGTGTGGGTACGAGTTGACTCGGGTACGAGTTGACTAGAAACCGTTGTGGTTCCGGGTTTTAGTCCGGTCCGGCTTTGATCAAGAGCGCTGCTGCTAATGCTATGACAAAACGACCAAATATTATGACTTTTACTCTGACTATTATGCTGAAACAATCCAATAATATGGTGAGCATATACAATGGTATATTTTACCACCAAATAAACTGCTCTTCTAATCCAATATTATAGTCACTACACTGAAGGGTATGACAAATGAATCAAATACTTTGTATTTAAATCAAATACTATTATTATAACACAGAATAGATTGCCTGATGGGACTAGTATCATGGCATCAACAGCCATTGATGTATGCATTTGATAAAAAAAATGTTGCTGACCAATCATTATAATCAATGCACATATTAATATGTTGCTTGCACCCAGTAATATTCATATCACACCTGTCCAATTAAATGTTTTGACCAAATAAAGTGCCCTTCGAACCAATCCCTGTATACACTTTACTCAGTATTATGACAAATGCATCCAATACTATGATACCAACACCAAGTGTTTTATGTGTTGGATCAAATAAAATGCAAAACTGGCCAAATATTGTAACCAGTTTCTACACCAGTAGGTTGGCTGCATCAAATACTATGACGCCACTACTCAATATTTTATACATTTAACCCAGTAAAATATTAAACGAATAATAAAGTTCGACCTTTACGTAAACCAGCTTAAAAATTTACCAACTGTTATATTTATTGCACTGAGTGCAATGGTGAAGGAGTCTAATACTGTCTTATTTAAACCAAATATCATAATTTGTACACGCAATAATTTATCCGCTGAATCCAGTATTATGGCACCACCATCAACTGCTATATGCAGTTCATTGGATAATATGCTACGCCGACCAAATATCATAACCAATGCACACAGTAGTTTGTTGTTTGCACCCAATACTATGACTCCACCACTGAATGATTTATAAATCTGATCCAGTAAAATATGCATTTGATCAAATATATTGACCACTGCGTCTACCAACTTGCACATACTGACCTTAACCCTTATCTTGCTGTTCACGACAACCTCTATCTTTGCAAACAGTGTAGATCCAGATCAGATGGCTTCTGAAGAAGCCATCTGATCAGGATCTACACTGTTTGGCATTTAGTTTATGAATTTGTAGCAATAAATTACTTTAAGTAATTTGATTGGTTGATAGACAGAAATGGGTGTGGCTTAAATGAATATTCAGCAAGATAAGGGTTAAGACAGCCATGGCTTTCCATACTCATGTGCTCAAACAAAATGTAGGCAATATGGTATCAAGGTTGATAATGATCCTAAGTATAGGGACAGATAGGCCTAAGCAAACAGTGCCAAGATCAGACTGCTACTGAAGGAACAGTCTGATCAGGGTCTACACTGTTTGTCATAATAAATCTCTCTGCCTGTTTTGGACTCCTTGCTGGATCCTGAAACAAATTTGGTAAAAATTTTTAGGAGTATTACAGCAAGTCCTCAAGGTGTCAGGATTTTTAGGATTTTTACGGAACTATGACATCGCTTGTTGCTTATTCCTTGTATTGCTAAACCATAATATGCACTACTTTTTGCAAACAGTGTAGATACTGATCAGATGACTTAGACATCCGATCAGTACCTACATTGTTCGGCATTGTCCGTTCTGAATTTGTAGGAATATTAAAGTACATCAAGTAATCTGATTGGTTGAAAGTCAGAAATGGGCATGGCTAAATTAATTTATTCAGCAGGACAAGAGTTAAATCTTATTTGTCCAGTAGTCTAGTGACTGGTGTCTTACTTGAGTGGGTCAGAGTCTGACTCAGAGCCAGTAATGTTTGTCTGACTGATTTAGTGCTGGTGCGGTGGGGGGTTTATGTGGGGAGTGAGTGGAGGAAGGCTAAGAGCAGTTGATACACCTTGCTTATCTTCCCCCATTTTGTGGGAGTGATGTTTATCAGTGGAACCAAAGCTACTAAACACTAGAAGCTCTTCAGTGATCATCCACATTATTTATTATATTATCGTGATAGTCACATGGACATCAGCACTGAACAGCTACTTGTGCTTTATAAGCACTTGGACATCAGCACTGAACAGCTACTTGTGCTTTAAGCACATGGACATCAGCACTGAACAGCTACTTGTGCTTTAAGCCCATGGACATCAGCACTGAACAGCTACTTGTGCTTTAAGCCCATGGACATCAGCACTGAACAGCTACTTGTGCTTTAAGCCCATGGACATCAACACTGAACAGCTACTTGTGCTTTAAGCCCATGGACATCAGCACTGAACAGCTACTTGTGCTTTAAGCACTTGGACATCAGCACTGAACAGCTACTTGTGCTTTAAGCCCATGGACATCAGCACTGAACAGCTACTTGTGCTTTAAGCCCATGGACATCAGCACTGAACAGCTACTTGTGCTTTAAGCCCATGGACATCAGCACTGAACAACTACTTGTGCTTTAAGCACTTGGACATCAGCACTGAACAGCTTCTTGTGCTTTAAGCACTTGGGCATCAGCACTGAACAACTACTTGTGCTTTAAGCACTTGGACATCAGCACTGAACAGCTACTTGTGCTTTAAGCACTTGGACATCAGCACTGAACAGCTACTTGTGCTTTAAGCACTTGGACATCAGCACTGAACAGCTACTTGTGTTTTAAGCTCTTGGACATCAGCACTGAACAGCTACTTGTGCTTTAAGCACAAGTAGCTGTTCAGTGCTGATGTCCATGTGACTATCACTGATTTATATGAAATCCAGGTAACAGTTATTTATAGAAATTAGTCACTCAATTCTTATCGTTGTGAGGTCAGAGTGTTGCTTAAGAGTTATCAATAGAATCTGGACTGGATAGTTATTTGTTGTCCTTGGCATACAGTGTAGAGTCAGATCATACGCTTCAGAACATGACGTTTAACCAGGGTCTACACTGTTTGCTAACAGTGGGTTAAACCAAACAGATGATGATGAGTCTAAATTCCTGTTCAGGACCATTTCCCAGCCTATACTCAGAGACAATCGACCCACCAGGGATGTCAGTGCTTTGTTACAAGGAAGTCATCATTTAGAGACTGCTCTTTTGCTTCACTATCAGCTAAGCCCCTCCTTGAAAGGGGTCTACTCTCTTGCCTCCCCTGAATGAACAAATTCTTTTCTTTGTGAGTAGACTTGAGTCACATGTGAGACGCCAAGTTTAGCAATGGAAGCTCAGGTATTATTTTTTCCGGATAGTCCTGTTTTTGCCCACCTCTGATTAACGGTCAACTTGTAATAAGTGAAATAATCTTGAAAGGGCCGTAAAACAAAAAAAAAAGTAGTTATGAGGTATTTTGATAAAGGTGTTAAAAATATTTTTCACAGAGTTGCCATGATATGGGCCTTAAAAAAAGAAAAAAAAATAATTATGAGGTAGACCACTATTGATAAAGCGGTCAGAAATATTTTTGACAGAGTTGCCTCTCCTGAAGGTGTATCCATTCTCTGTTAAAAACAGGGAAAGGTCCCTGTTAACCCTTATCTTGCTGAATATTCATTTAAGCCACACCTATTTCTGTCTATCAACCAATCAAATTACTTGATGTAATTTATTGATACCAATTCATAAACTGTATGCCAAACAGTGTAGATCCTGATCAGATGGCTTCTTCAGACGCCATCTGATCTGGATCTACACTGTTTGCAAAGATAGGGGTTGTCCTGAACAGCAAGATAAGTGTTAAAAACAGGGAAACCATAAAAATTCAGACACTTTGAGAACCTGCTGTAATTCTCCTAAAATTGCAACAAATTGTATTATGAACCAGCAAGGAGTCCAAAAGGCGCAGACAGAATCGCAAACAATGTAGACACTGATCAGACTGCTCCTTCAGGAGCAGTCTGATCTGAGTCTGCACTGTTTGTTTAGGCCTATATGTCCCAATACTGTTACTTAGGATCATTACGGGAACTGAAAAATACAGCTCTTATACCTAAATGGGTCCCTGTCATTTGTGTTGGATGTTATTCTACGGGTACTATTATATTCTCCCACCTCCAATCATATAAATTTAATATGGTACATAAAAGACAAATCTCAAGATGTGCATGCGAAATAACCATGCACCCTGTCATTTTCCTGATATCAAATCATTTAAAAATGGTTGTTCTCACATGAACATGAAATAGAAACCATGGAATTATGCAAGTTCCCACAGTTTTCATGCAACCACAATATTTGATTAATTTCTTTCATTGTATAATAAACATAATGCTGCACCCATAAAAGTAGAGACAAAATCAACCATATTACACAGCTCCAGATAAGGGGAAGAATTGAGAATAAAGGAAGAAGTAATAGATATGAGTGAGTGTTTGAGTTTTACGTCCCACCAACAGCTCAGGTCATACGGAGGCGGGACCTCGGTTTCAAGACTCATCAGAAAGTCTGGAGAAGCCTGGGATCTATCCTGCGATCCCTGGTTTACAAGGCGAGTAGCGTAACCACTACACCACAGAGGCTTCTGTTTGTTTGTTTGTTTGATTTGAGGTTTAACGTCCCCGTCAACACTGTAAATGTCATTTTGGAGATGTTGCTTCCAATTTTGTGGGACTTTTACCCGACATTGTGATGAAATGACATCTCAAGCCCTGTCGTCCAATGAAACCAATAGGGAGGCTTCGTAATAGATAAAGAACAGTGTCACGAAATATTTGCAGATAGAAACTGTCACAGAAAATAGTCATCTTAGGCCTTAACATTGCAACTTATATAGTTTACAAAATGTTGGAGGCATCAGAAAATTGCATAGGAAACTGTCCAGCGAGGTCTGCTCTGGGTCTACACTAGCTCTGCTTCATTGTGACTGCTCCAGACATGGAGCGTGAACAAGGAGTTTTAAAGAATTATTTCTTATTACATGTACGTCACAAAAACCTGTTGTGGATATTTATTAGAACAAGTACAGTCGAACTTCGATGGCTCAAACACTGATGGCTCGTTTACCATGGCTGAGTCGAATCCGTTCTTGAGTCCCTAGGGAATTTCTGTACGTAAGAAATAAGGAGAGTAAAAATGAGGATATTTTCGTCTTTTATCTTGCAAATGTATGCTGTGTGTACTCATTAGAATCGCCTCGATGAGGCGATTCTAATGAGTACACACAGCATACATTTTTCATTATAGAACCCAGAAAACGATGTCCTAAAGTATGTCGTTATGCCTCCTGGCATTAGCACTCAGTGGCTCGAACTACCCCTGTCTCGGACAGATTTTCATGGTCCCAAAGGTGTTCGAGCCATTGAAGTTCGACTGTAGTTTCTAAAATAGAAATAAGGAAACTTGTCCCCAAATTATATTCATTTCTCCACATTATCTGGAGCTAGGATTGGTTTGTCTCATGGCTGCAAGCTCAGCTCAGCCTCCCACACTTGTTGAATGATTAATGTGATCTCTCTGATACACCACAGCTACTGTATGTCAGTGCAAATTAAGTTTTATTTATTCTAAAGTAACTTTAATGTGTGCACATTCAGGGGAAGCAACAGTCTTTTTCACTGAAAAAATTCTACTCACTCATTCTTACATTAAGACCACCTTTGGGACTGTTCAAAAGTGGTCTTTAAGACCACCTTTGGGACTGTTCAAAAGTGGTCTTTAAGACCACTTTTGAACAGTCCCAAAGGTGGTTACAGGGTGATAAACATTAGCAAGTAAAGGCTTTTATAAATATATGTAGTCTTAATTTTTGCTGGTTTCACTGTTAAAGGCGGCAATTTATTGCAAGCATGGTACATGTACTATTTAATGAACAGGCCCGCTGTCATTTTGTCCTGGATGCTGTGGGTCACTTTCATCAGGCAGTGCCAGCTCACCTGGTGGCTTGATAGTTGAATGTGTGTCTGACTGGTAACATGAGGTCATGGGTTTAATCCCTGTGTTTGTTTGTTTGATTTGAGGTTTATTGTCCCCTTCAACACTATTTAGGTCATTTTGGAGATGCTGCTTCCAGTTTTGTGGGACTTCTACCTGACACTGAGATGTCCCTGTCCCCTAATGAAACCAATAAGGTTAACCCTTATCTTGCTGTTCACAACAACCCCTATCTTTGCAAACAGTGTAGATCCAGATCAGATGGCTTCTGAAGAAGCCATCTGATCAGGATCTACACTGTTTGGCATTCAGTTTATGAATTTGTAGCAATAAATTACATCAAGTAATTTGATTGGTTGACAGACAGAAATGGGTGTGACTTAAATGAATATTCAGCAAGATAAGGGTTAAAATGCATGGACGGGCCGACTCACATCACTTTGCCTGGCCTGGCTTAGCCCTCGTCAGCAGTTTACCAGAACCCATGTGTTTCAGCTGTGCGTGGAAGCATCATGCAGCCCATTCTATTTCTCCAGACCCCAATGGACGGGGGCCACTTTAATCCCTGTGGAGTCGAGTAACATATTTTCTGTGGTCTTGCAAAAGACAGTACACGGTCGGTCAATTGACATGTTCAGCTTGACTAAATAGTAAAAAGTGCTGGCTGGGCCATTAAACTCAAGTTTTTATGTACCATTTTGAGCCAGCCTCGGTAGCTCAGTCGGATGCCCGTCTGACTGGTTATCAGGTCGCGGGTTCGATACCTGCCTGGAACAGCAACATTCTTTCGTGGAGATTGATCATGAAATCTTTTCTGTGCTCATTCTCTCCCTTCCGCTGATTCAAGAAGGGCAGTTGTCAGTTTCTGGCGATAGAATGTGCACTGGACTGGTTAACCACATACGAACATGTATAAGCCTGCCCAGGAAAAGTGTGGATAAGTAAACTGACCGGCTCAAAAATGACCTAAAATGGTGTTGATTGGGCCGTTAAACTCCAATACAAACAAACAAACAAATGTACCATTATGAGAGAAAAGGAAAATAACAACAAAAGACAAACAAGCGATGAAAACATTACATTTCCATAGGATAAAGATATGGTTAATCAGACAATTACAGCAGTGAAACCATTTATCTCTTGGCTGATATATTTTTGATAGCTTGTAGATATTTTCTAGAGAGAATAAGAAAATGATTGATGTTTTTCATTCCATCAAACTGCCTGTTTTACTACCATCAAATTGGGCATTGCCCTGTTTCTTGTTTTATTGGGTCAGATATTGCCAGTCTAGACTGAGGGCAATTACTTCAGAAGGCAGAAAAATATCAAAGTATTGGCAGCACTGTTAGGTCAGTTGTGTCTTAGTGTGGGCTGGAAAAATGATTCTGATTGGTCTTATCCTGCTGAATATTGAAATTAGCCATACCCATTTCTGACTATCAGCCAATCAGATTACAATATAATACTTTTGTTCAAATTCACTAGCTGAATGACAAACAGTATAGATCCTGATCAGATGGCTTCTTCAAAAGCCATCTGATCTGGATCTACACTGATTGCAAAGTTAGGGGTTGTTGTGAGCAGCAGGATAAGAGTTAAGCAATCCAATATTAACTCTTATCCCACTGAAGATGACAAACCCTATGTTAGCGTTTGAATGAAACCTTGTATCAAGTATTTTGCATTTTGTCACAAATGTTAAAATTCATGTCGTACCCCATCTACAATTCATGCCCCCATGCTATGCCACTCGAGCATAAGTATCATGAATATACACACATGATAGTCAGAGCATAAATATCATGCATATACACACATGATAGTCAGTTGACATGGTATACCCGATATTTTATTATTATAGCCCCGCTTTGAAAAAGTGGGGCTATATTGGATTTGCCATGTCCTTCTGTCATTCCGTGATTCCGTTAATTTGTGTTGGCTCCATAACTTTGTATCTGCTTAACATATTTAGGGCCCCGCACTGAAAGTGTGGGTGCCCTATAGTAATCACTCTGTCCGTCCGTCTGTCTGTCTGTCCGTCCGTCTGTCCGTCTGTCCGTCCACAAATTTTTTTATCCTCCATAACTTTTTATTATTCCTGGATGGATTTAAATATTACTTGGCATCATTCTGTCCGTCCGTCTGTCTGTCTGTCTGTCTGTCCGTCTGTCCGTCCACAAATTTTTTTATCCTCCATAACTTTCTTATTCCTGGATGGATTTAAATATTACTTGGCAGAAATGTTAACCATAATGTGATGGAGTGTTGCGCGCAAGACTCAGGTCCGTACCTCAAAGGTCAAGGTCATACTTAGAGGTTAAAGGTCAAAAAAGGGTCTTTCCTGTGTCCAATTAATAACTTTGTTATTATTCCTGGATGGATTTAAATATTACTTGGCAGAAATGTTAACCATAATGTGACAAAGTGTCACACGCAAGACCCACAGCCGTACCTCAAAGGTCAAGGTCATACTTAGAGATAAAAGGTCAAAAAAGCGTCTTTTTTATTGTGTCCAATCTATAACTTTCTTATACCTGGATGGATTTAAATATTACTTAGCAGAAATATTAACCATAATGTGACAGTGTGTCACGCGCAAGACCCAGGTCCGTACCTCAAAGGTCAAGGTCATACTTAGAGGTGAAAGGAAAAAAAAAACGTCTTTTTTAACATCAACACTTTCCTACTCCTCTGATAGCGCTGCCGGGGCCCTAGTCAGTTTCACTGACAGCTCTAGTTTCATGAAACTTCACACATATGTTAAACACCATAAGACAATGTGCAGAGCGAAGGAATTATAACTGTGGATTGCCTACTTTTGGAGTTATTGCCCTTTGAACATTTTCCGTAATTCCGTAATTCCGTGATTCCGTTAATTTGTGTTGGCTCCATAACTTTGTATCTGCTTAACATATTTTCATGAAACTTCACACAAATGTTAAACACCATAAGACAATGTGCAGAGCGAAGGAATTATAACTGTGGATTGCATACTTTTGGAGTTATTGCCCTTTGAACATTGAAAAATGGCAATTTTAATTGTGTCCGCTTCATAACTCGAAAACCGTTTGAGATATTTTTAGGAAACTTCACACAAATGTTAAGCACTATGAGACGATGTGCAGAGCACAGGAACCATAACTCTGCATTGCTTATTTTTGGAGTTATTGCCCTTTGAACATTGAAAAATGGCAATTTTAACAGTGTCCGCTTCATAACTCGAAAACCGTTTGAGATAATTTCATGAAACTTCACACAAATGTTAAGCACTATGAGACAATGTGCAGAGCGCAAGAACCATAACTCTGGTTTTCGTATTTTCTGTGTGTCTGTCTGTGTGTCTGTCTGTGTCTGTTAACAATTTTCGTGTCCGCTCCATAACTTTAAAACCCATTCACATATTTTCATGAAACTTCACACAAACATTAAACACCATGAGATGGTGTGCAGAGTGCAGGAACCATAACTCTGGATTGCCTAATTTTTGAGTTATTTCCCTTTGAATATTGAAAAATATCAATTTTAGCGGTCTTTGCTCGATAACTCAAAAACTGTTTGAAATAATTTTATGAAACTTCACACAAATGTAAAGCACCATATTACGTGTGCAGAGCGCAGGAACCCAAACTCTGGATTGTCTACTTTTTCAGTTATAGGCTTTTGAATATTAAAAAATGGCAATTTTAACTATGTCCGCTCCATAACCGTTTCTGATATTTTCATGAAACTTCAAATAAATGAAAAGCACCTTGAGATGATGTGCAGAGTGCAGGAACCATAACTCTGGTTTGCCTACTTTAGGAGTTATTGCCCTTTGAACATTTAAAAAGGCAATTTTGACTGTGTCGGCTCCATAACTCACAAACCATTTGAGATATTTTCATGACACTTCACACAAGTGTAAAGCACCATGAGACAATGTGCAGAGCGCAGGAACCCTGACTCTGATTTGCCTACTTTAGGAGTTATTACCCTTTGAACATTGAAAAATGGAAGATGAAATTTAGTATAAACATGGACATTCTGGTAATGTATCATGCTCATTGAAATGAGGGACAAGGGCTCACAACTCTTAGAGTTTTTCCAGATAATGTAAAATTTTCAACAGTTATTTCTTGTTCATAACTGTTTTCTCTGCAGCTTAAATAACTTTCTTCTCTGACAGCGCTGAAGCGGGGCTATAGTCAGATCCTCTGACAGCTCTAGTTCCTAATGTTTAGGCTGATGGGCTCGAAGGAACCCAAATATCCCCTACTTTTTGTGAACATTATACACTGCAACCTCGTTATAACGCGGGTGGTGGGGTCCAAGAACCCCAACCGCGTTAGTGGTGATCACCGCGTTATAAATTTGGGGGCACCGGCAAGCCCAGATCAGACACCTCAGAAAGACGCCGCAGACATCTGATTTGGATTTACACTGTTTGATGATTTATAACGGTTCAATTATGACACTATTGTTAATCCCTGTCATATAATTGCCACCCTGCGGTGCATGTCGATAAGGTGTGAAAATATGGTCAAGTTATGTCTCTAATTTGCGTTTATTCCCCGATCATAAAATTTAATCCGCAATCAATGTGAAAATTATTTAATTGCTCCTAAGATGAGTTGCTGCGACTATTCTACTATCTCGTGAATGATTATGTTTTGGCGCCAAATAGCAGACGCTTGGCGAGAAAAGTTGGAGAAAAATTCGTGTTAACACATCTGTATGCTGCTGTTGGTTATTGACACGGAGCTTACTGTTTTCCACAACCGTTTTGCTATCGAGAATTTTTTTACCGTTTCCAAACAATTAATGAAAGAGATACGCCCCATTAAGATAAAACAATAGACACGTGTGGGGTTGCTGGGGTCCGATGACGTCATTTACCGATCGCGTGCAGAAAAAACCGTAGGGGTGGTTTCATCTCATTGATTCGCGCCCGTCAATTTCGGACGCTCGGAAAAAATCGGCCGATTCGCCCCAGTCAATTTCGGATGCGCGGAAGTTCTATGCGCCGGATTCAAGTGTGCGGGTTGTCAAAGATCTATTTCAGCTAATCAGCCGATTCGCCCCCGTCAATTTCGGACGCTGGAAAAAAAAAAGGCCGGTTCGCCCCAGTAAATTTCGGATGCGCGGAAGCTCTACTATGCCACGGATTCAAGTCTGCGGCTTGTCGCATATCTATTTCAGCGAATCGGCTGATTCGCCCCCGTCACTTTCGGACGCTTGAAAAAATCTGCCGGTTCGCCCCAGTCAATTTCGGACGCGCGGAATCTCGCCCGACGGAAAAAAATCGGGAGCCATGGAACAACCGCTTTATACTGATTTCCGCGCTTAAACGATCAGCGCTATAACGAGGTTGCAGTGTAGTAGTTATTGGCATCTGCAACAAGATAACAATTTTATAGAACATTTAACTTTACTACTGATAGCCCCCGCCCATCAGGGCTTGAAGAAATATATGGGCTGCATGATGCTTCCACGCAGAGCTGAAACCGACCCGCACACTAATACTGGTTAACCGCTTAGAGGATCTAAGCCTGTCCAGGAACCGCGGTGCGAGGCGGACCGTCCATGCTAATAAACCCTATTGGTTTCATTGGGCGACAGGGCTTGAGATGTCATGTCATCTCAATGTCGGGTAAAAGTTCCACAAAATTGGAAGCAACGTCTCCAAAATGACCTTTACAGTGTTGACGGGGATGTTAAACCTCAAATCAAACAAACAAAAACTTTACTACTGTAACAGCAATGTGTGGTGGCCATAAAAAGTCTCCCTGCCCTTCATCATAGTGTAGATTATTTTTTTCTTGTCCTTTGGGATCATTGATTTCATTGTGGAATTTTTAAACTATATGAGGGTCACTGATGAGGTCGAATTGGCCAAAACTAGCTAGCCTGGCCTAGAAAACATCGTACACACTCTAAACTTTTTAGTTCTGCTGCCAAAGGATAACCCTTTTATAGAACATATTGATCCCTGTGAGTCCTTAGTCCCACAGGAAGACTTGTCTGGAGTGCTTGCAAGGACATTATGGTAGAAAGAAATAAGATGACCTATCTTTGATTGATTATTATATCAGATAACTTTGGATAGAGGTATCTACAAGTCTTTATTTTTGTTCTGTCTGTTTCAAGTATTCCTAATTGTTCCTGAACCCCACAACAATTGTTTAACCCATTTTGTACTGAATGGAACTTTTCCACAACACCATTTCAAAATTTAGACGTGTCAGGTTGTTTTCTTCAAAATATATTTTGGAAAATGGCTGAACTTTTCGCAAACAGTGTAGGTCCTGATCAGATGCCGCATTATGTGGCATCTGATCTGGGCCTGCACTGTATGCCAGTTACCCATTTTGGGGTTTCCAGTATAAAATGGATAAAGATGAGTGATTTTTTGGATACATTGCTTGTCTCTGGCTAACAGATCAAACAACTCTCACCTTTTTTCTGCCTTTGATGTTCCTCAAGTAGTAGCATATAAGCCTCTTTTGGCTGACTCACATTTCAAGCTTCACCATTAGAAGGTCTGTTTTATGATGCAATTATGACCAGCAAAGACCCTGATGATAAGACTGATTGTGCACCCTGATCAGGATCTCTGCTGGTCACTGTTTGCAATTGAACGCCCATATGTTGACAGACTCTGACAATGGAGAGACATTGTGACTGTGGAGGCTACGTAGCCTAGCCACTAGGCGTTAAAATGATTAATATGGAATTAAAATCATCTTTTGCACTAAAATGAAAAGTGTATAAAAGTTTAGCTAGTCTAGTCTCTAAGATTTGAGACTCTACCAAATAGACCTGCCATTACTAAGAAGGTGATAAATTTTTAAACCAATAAAAAAAATAAAAAAAAAATAAAAAAAAATGATCAGACTTTTATTATCAGACTAGTTGCTAGTCTAGAGGCTACGCTAACTATGCTGTTTGAAGATGGGTAAAGTCAGATTTTTGAAGGATTTAGCTCTTTACTCTGTAATATGGCAGACCTTGCTGAAGAATACTTATAATAATAACTGAACAACTAATTAGATGTCAGAAATAGATCTTTATTAATTGCTTCAGATGAAGTTGCAGTGAAGCATTTAAAACTGCAACTGTTGCTGCATATTGACTTTCCCTTATTTTTAATGGGGTTTGAAGCTCTTTGAATATTTGTATGAAAAGGGAGGTGTAATATGTTGTTACTGAAGGATTCTGGCCGGTCCCAATTACAGAAGACCCTTGTTATAACCACAGTATTTGTTTCCTTATTTTTAGCTCACCTGAGCACGAAATGCTCATGGTGATCTATTGTGATCACCCTGTGTCCATCGTACGTGCGTCGTCCATCGTGCATTGTCCGTTGTCAACATCTACCTTGTTCACGCCTTAGAGGCCACAGTTTTACTTCAGTTGTCATGAAACTTTGCCAGAATGTTTGTCTTGATGACATCTAGGTCAAGTTCGGATGTGGGTGGTGTCAGGTCCACCCTCTAGAAGCCATAATTTTGCTTCAATCTTTATGATTAGCAAATGCAACATTCTTGAAAGGGACATAGAACCCAATTTAAAACACACACACACACAAGATTTTATAAAATAAATATTGGTTTGACATTGATTATTATAAGGCTAAAAAGGAAGTGAAAGTTCAAATTAATTAGTTCTTGAGTGTTAGTGGGTTTAAAATGTGGCCAGTATGTCTGGAAATTAATATGTATGACTTTTTGACTTTTGTTTAAAGAGGCAGCTTGTACTAATAGCTCAGTATTTGTTTTTGTTTGATTTGAGGTTTAACGTCACCGTCAACACTGTAAAGGTCATTTTGGAGACGTTGCTTCCAATTTTGTGGGACTTTTACCCGACATTGAGATGAAATGACATCTCAAGCCCTGTGGCCCAATGAAACCAATAGGGTTTATTAGCATGGGCGGTTTGCCTCGCACCGCGGTTCCTGGACAGGCTTAGATCCTCTAAGCGGTTTACCAGTACTAGTGTGCGGGCTGGGTTCAGCTCTGCGTGGAAGCATCATGCAGCCCATATATTTCTTCAAACCCCTATGGTGGCCGCTATAGCTCAGTAATGATAGTAAGAAACACATGTTGTGGGTACTTGTTAGCTCACCTGACCGAAAGTCATGGTGAGCATTTTTTTGACTGTGAGATGTCCAGCGTCGTCATTCGTCGTGCTTCGGTAAACTTTTCTTGTTAACACTCTAGAGGCCACAGTTTTCATCCAATCATCATCAAACTTGGTCAGAATGATCACCATGACAATATGTTGGTCAAGTTCGAATATGGATCATGTCGAGTCAAAAAGTAGGTCACCAGGTCAAATCAAAGGAAAACCTTGTTTGCACTCTAGAGGCCACAGTTTTGGTCCAATCATCCTCAAACTTGCTCAGAATGATCATCCTGACAATATCTAGGTCAAGTTCGAATATGGGTCATGTCAGGACAAATAGGAGGTCAGTAGGTCAAATCATAGAAAAACCTTGTTTACACTCTAGAGGCCACAGTTTTGGTCCAATCATCCTCAAATATGCTCAGAATGTTCATCCTGGCAATATCTCGGTCAAGTTCTAATACGGGTCATGTCGGGTCAAAAAGTAGGTCACCAGGTCAAATCAAAGGAAAACCTTGTTAACACTCTAGAGGCGACAGTTTTGGTCCAATCATCCTCAAACTTGCTCAGGATGATCATCTTGATAATATCTCGGTGAAGTTTCAATATGGGTCATGTAGGTCAGTAGGTCAAAGCACAGAAAAACTTTGTTAGCACTCTAGAGGCTACAGTTTTGGTCCAATCATCCTCAAACTTGCTCAGAATGATCATCCTGACAATGTCGGTGTCAAGTTCGAATATGGGTCATGTTGGGTCAAAAAGTAGGTCAGTAGGTCAAATCCCGGAAAAACCTTAACACTCCTGAGGCCACAGTTTTGGCCCAATCATCCTCAAACATGCTCAGACTGTTCATCCTGGCAATATTTTGGTCAATTTGAATATGGGTCATGTCAGATCAAAAAGTAGGGCAGAAGGTCAAACCACAGAAAAACCTTGTTAGCACTCTTGAGGCCACAGTTTTGGTCCAAACATCCTCAAACTTGCTCAGAATAATCATCCTGACAATATCTAGGTCAAGTTCGATTATGGGTCATGTCTGGTCAAAAAGTAGGTCAGTAGGTCAAACCATAGAAAAACCTTGTTAGCACTCTTGAGGCCACAGTTTTGGTCCAATCATCCTCAAACTTGCTCAGAATGATCATCCTGACAATGTCTAGGTCAACTTCGAATATGGGTCATGTCAGGTCCAAAACTAGGTCAAACCATAGACAAACCTTGTTAACACTCGAGAGGCCACAGTTTTGGTCCAATCATCCTCAAACTTGCTCAGGACGATCATCTTGATAATATCTAGGTCAAGTTCGAATATGGGTCATGTCAGGTCAAAAACTAGGTCAAACCATAGAAAAACCTTGTTAACACTCGAGAGGCCACAGTTTTGGTCCTCATCCTCAAACTTGCTCAGGACGATCATCTTGATAATATCTCAGTCACTTTCGAATATGGGTCATGTTGGGTCAAAAAGTAGGTCAGTAGGTCAAACCACGGAAAAACCTTGTTAGCACTCTAGAGGCCACAGTTTTGGTCCAACCATCCTCAAACTTACTCAGAATGTTCATCCTGACAATATCTCATTAAAGTTGGAATATGGGTCATGTCAGGACAAAAAGTAGGTCAGTAGGTCAAATTATAGAAAAACCTTGTTAACACTCTAGAGGCCACAGTTTTGGGTCCAATCATCCTCAAACATGCTCAGAATGTTCATCCTGACAATATCTCGGTCAAGTTTGAATATGGGTCATTTCAGGTCAAAAAGTAGGTCAGTAGATCAAACCATAGAAAAACCTTGTTAACACACCAGAGGCCACAGGTTTGGTCCAATCATCTTCAAACATGCTCAGAATGATCATCCTGACAATATCTCAGTCAAGTTCAAATACATGACATGTCGGGTCAAAAAGTAGGTCAGTAGGTCAAATCATAGAAAAACTTGTTTACACTCTAAGGCCACAGTTCTGGTCTAATCATTGTCAGACTTGCTCAGAATGATCATCTCTACAATATCTAGGTCAAGTTCAAACATTGGTCATGTGTAGTCAAAAAGTAGGTCAAATCATAGAAAAAAATTGTTTACACTCTATAGACAACAATTTTAGTCTTAATATCATCAAACTTGCTCAGAATGATCATCTTGACAATATCTAGGTCAAGTTTGAATATTGGTCATGTGGGGTCTAAAAGAGGGGAGTAGGTTAAATTATAGAAAAAACCTTGTTGACACTCTAGAGGCCACAATTTTAGTCCAGTCAACATCAAACTTGCTCTGAATTGACCTCTTTTGGTAATACCTTGGTCAGGAGGGGTATTTTAGGAATATAGTGGTACCTTTTACAAAGGGCCACCCCCTACCCCCCACCCACACTCCCTTTGTCGCCATTGTTAGTTAGACTGAGCGTGTTCATCTCTGTCTGGTGCACTAGGACCTGACCCTCAATGTCCACAAGGTGCCCAGATAGTGACATATAAGTCAGCTCTGTATTGTCAAAGGGAACTTTTGAATGACGTCTTCCTCAAAAAAGAAAACAATTTTGAAGGAATGTTCCATGAGTGACACTGACAATTTTCCACTGAACACGATAGCCACCAGAAAAAAAAAAACAACTGTATGACACTTAAAATGACTTAAGTTCCTAAATAGCCAGATTGATTTTGAAATGTTCCTTGAGTCACTGTCAGCCAAAATTACTCTTACCCTCCACTCCACCTTATATTACCTACCATAAGGATCAGGTGAGAGATCCAGGGCCATCATGGCCCTCTTGTTAGAATTGCAACAGTAAGGCTATTCTAACAAGTACCCACAACATGTGCTTTAATAGAGAAATGAGAAAATTTATACAAAAATTATCTCAGTGAGGCTATTCTAACAAGTACCCACAACATTTGCTTTAACCCATTTAGTACCAGAAACCCCAAAACGGGTAATTGGCAAACAGTGCAGGCCAAGATCAGACAAGATCAGACATCTGATCAGGGCCTATACTGTTTGCAAAAAGTTCAGCCATTTTCCAAATAAAGTTTGATGAAAACACAACTTGACACCCCTAAATTTTGAAATGGACTCATGCTATATATAAGGTGGATGATTGCATTTGGTACAAACAGGGTTACTAGGTTACTAGTAATAGAGAAACGAGAAAGTTTATCTCAAAAACTAGAAATAAGTTTGTGGTGTAGTGAACAGTGGGGATGGCGAACTCGTTTTAGACATGCCTACACGTCTTCCTTCCGAATCCCTAACCCCCACCACCACCCACATCAACATCACGTTTAACCCCTTTTTGTACCAAATGGAATCTTCCTCCTTATATATAGCAGGGGTCCAATTCAAATTTAGGGGTGACAGGTTGTGTTTTCTTTAAAACTGATTTGGAAAATGACTGAACTTTTAGCAAACAGTGAAGGCCCTGATCAGATGCCGCATTCTGCGGTGTCTGATCTGGGCCTGCACTGTTTGCCTGGGTACCCATTTTGGGGTTTCTGGTATCAAATGGGTTAATAGGCAGCATATTCACTGTCCATACATCAACATGTATATTCTTGTTCCTTATGATAAGCCACTTTCAGTGACACCAACCTGGAAGTTCCCCTGGGTGCACCGGGGCCTTACCCCACCCCCTCCATTTTTTAAAGGCCTTATATCTCAGAAACAGTTCTGATCCCTACCCCTAAACCATATATGTTCTTGTTCCTTATGATAAGACACATTTAGAGATGCAAACTATGTTGACCCCTGGGTTGTGCTTGGGCCATGCCCCACTCCTCCACTTCATAAAAGGACATATATTTCAGAAACCATCAAGATCCCCACCCCTAAACCATATAATTATACTCTTGTTCATTATGATAAGATGCTTTCACTGACACAAACCTTGAGGACCCCCGGGGTACATCGGGGCCATGACCCACCCCTTCCATTTTATTAAAGGCCTTATATCTCAGAAATGTGGAGTTCCCTACCCCTAAACCATATATACATGTATTCTTGTTCCTTATGATAAGATGCATTCAATGACACCAACCACTGGGTCCTCTGGGTGTGCTGGGGTCATGCCCTACCCCCTTCACTCCATAAAAGGCCTAATATGGAAGAAACTGCTCAAATTCCCACCCTTAATCAATATATATTCTTGACGCATTCAGTGACAGATACCCACCCCTAAACTATATATATTTATTATCCTCATGCTTTTAAAAAAATGTTTGAGGATATTGTGAATCAATCCATCCATCTGTCCATTCATCCATCTATCACGCTATCCTCTGCTTAACACCTGGACGGAATGCAAACAAATTTGGTACATGGCTTCCTTACATAATCTGGGCATGTGAGAACAGCATTATATTTGGCACTGTCAGAAGCAAGGGGATTTGTGATGGCATGCCATCGACAACACACTCTAGTTTTTCTTTTAGATTTTCTTATTTATCTTGAAAATGTATGTTGTGTATTAGAACCACCTCACGAGGTGATTCTAAAGAGTGCACACAACATACCTTTATTTTATAGAGGATCCAAAAGGTAGCCTTAAATAATCCCCAATACGTCCTGACCTCCTGGGACTATGATTAACCCTTCTCTTGCTGAATATTCATTTAAGCCACACCCATTTCTGTCTATCAACCAATCAAATTACTTGATGTAATATATTGCTACAAATTCATAAATTGAATGCCAAACAGTGTAGATCCTGATCAGATGGCTTCTGAAGAAGCCATCTGATCTGGATCTGCACTGTTTGCAAAGATAGGTGTTGTCGTGAACAGCAAGATAAGGGTTAACCATCAGTGGCTCAGACAACAAATTTCCAAGGGCCCTCTACACATGTGTTTACATATAAATGCAGTAGAACAGAGTACTGAGAGGTGCAGTGGTTCTACTCTATTTACATGTTTTTACATACAAATGCAGTAGAACAGAGTACAGATTACTGAGAACTGTTTACATGTAAACACATGTATTGTTTTTTTACATATAAATGCAGTAGAACAGAGTACAGAGTACTGAGATTACTGAACACATTGTATTGTGTGTTTACATATAAATGCAGTAGAACAGAGTAATGAGAGGTGCAGTAGTTCTACTGTATTTATATGTAAACACATGTCTCATGTGTAGGGCTGGCTGATCGGAGCTGAAAAGATAATCGATTATCATTGTCATTGCGATTGATAATCAATTAGTAATCGCAAAGGTTTTTGTCATTATTTTGCCTGTCTGGCTTTCTGTCTGAGCATGACTCTTACCATATGTTGCACTTTACATTATGTATCTTTGAAAAGACAGGCCTGAGCAAACAGTGTAGACCCAGATGAGATGCTGCATATTGTGGCGTCTCATCAGGGTCTGCACTGTTTGCCATTCATCCAGCTATTTTAGGCATAACTTTGGCTAGTAAATTGTACCTATCAAGTAATTGATTAAAAGCAAATCAGAAATGATAATCATTTTTGTGGAATTTATCGATCAATTAATCGATTATGCGATTAATCGTGTCAGCCTTAGTCATGTGTTTACATATGAATGCGATAGAACAGTATCAGAGGTACCACTAAAGGAGAGTGAGTGAGTGTTTTAGTTTTACATCCCACCAACAGCTAAGGTCATACGGAGACAGGACCTCAGTTTAAAGACTCAACCAAAAGTCTGTAGAAGCCCAGGATCGATCTTGCGATCCCTGGTTTACAATGCGAGTAGCGTAACCACTACACCATGGAGGCTTCTTAAACCACTAAAGAAGAGAATTGTGCCTGGCCTTTCATATTATGCTGTTTGCCGAAATGGTATCAGGTTTTGGGATACCTTTACCTTTAAATCTTCTTGTAATAATGTACATGTATAAATACTATAACTATGGAGCTTCATAATCCTCCCTTGACTGCTTATCATGTAGACTTTCCAATGCAGGTGGGGAAACTCCTAAAAAGAGTGCAGGCCCATATCAGATGCAGAATGTGGCGTCTGATCAGGGCCTGAACTATTTGCTAACAGAATTTTCCATCAAAAACAGAATAAAAACGAAAAAAATAGGTCTACCATCCCTTATTATGACAAATGGACTTATCCAACATATAGCAATGGATACAATGGATTGGGTTAATTGGTAATAAAACTTTGTTTGTGTGATGGCCAGCCTCAGTAGGTCGGTCACTGGTGATTTGATATAAAATCTTTTCTATGGTCTTTCTGTCCCTTTCGCTGATTCAAGAAGAGCAGTTGTCTGCTTCTAGTGAAAGAATGTGCAATGTACTGATTAACCCCTCATGTATTATAAGCCAGTCCACAAAAAATGACCTAAATAGTGTTGACTGGACCATTAAACTCCAAAAAAAAACGGTGCTTGTGTGGCTATCAGCCGGAGCTTATTTCTGCTGTGGAAATGGTGAGCGTCGGATATAAGAAGTCTTTAGAACAATTGTTAACTTTTTTTCTCAGGTATATCAGCCAGGTGAGATGCTGAAGAAGCTATTAAAAGTGGTAGTAATTTTCAGAGAATGCCTTTAGTTATGAGCATAAACATACAGTTGTAATTCAGGTGAAAGCAAAAGTACCATGTGTTTGCAACCATAATTTTTTGGTTATGAATGTGTTTTCCAGAAAAGATGCTAAAATATTGTTGTAATAAAATCAAGCTTCTCTTAAGAATAGTAACAGTTTCATGTGGATTTACGTCAGGAGTTACGCGTTTAAAAATTTCAGTCCAGATTATATTGGGGTGAAACGGAGTGCTTTTTACCATATAAGTAGTTGTCTGAAGTTTTAAAGATGGAAGAGTATATAAGGAAAAATCTGGGGGTAAGTTATGGAATCATTATCAGTTGATATTGTTCATAGTGCCTCCATTTTGACGCTTATGACCCACAAAGAGGGTTGACGCGTCGTGTCGTTAAACACGAAATCATCATCATCATCATAGTGCCTCCATAAGGCCAGTCCAGTTCTCATTTTGCATTTATTATATTGAGGAGGCCATGGGTTCAATCATTTAGTTTCTGACCATATTGGGGGTGGGGTGGACATGGAAAACACTGTCTTAAGTGTCATTATCTTATTCCATCCAAGGGCCAATCCAGTTTTCAGTTTGTTGTACGGCTGTAGATTTACTGAGGAGGTCAAAGATTCAATCCTGTGGACCCTTACATATATCATGCTGAAACCGGATACAGTTTAATTCTTATACTAAGACCACCTTTGGTACTGTTAAAAAGTGGTCTTGCAGACCACTTTTGAACAGTCCCAAAAGTGGTCTCATTCTAGAGGACACATGGTGTGAAGAACAGCGGAGAATTTGTCTTTATTTTAGCTGGTCTTAGTTGATCAGGATCTATACTGTTTTCTATACTGTTTAAAAATTAAATTATGCAACACAAACGGCTGTCACAATCGGGGAGGAGTGTAGTATAGTGGAATATTCGTTAATCATGAAGTATAAGCCAGTGCAACAAACCTAAGAAACTGGCCAGGACTCAGATCAAGGCAACTCAGCCAACAATTCTGGTAAAAGTTTATAGTTTACCTTTCCATCACATGAACTTGTAAGTCTGTGAAATGAATACCCCCCAAACCCCAATTTATGTAGAGAAAACTGGGGTTTACGGGGGAATACATGATTTTCCTTATTTCGGCTCCAAGACATAGGTTGTGGGTACTCGTTAGAACAGCCTCAATGAGGCGGTTCTAACGAGCACCCACAACCTAAGTTTGCAGTATAAATTAGAAAAATATCATGGATTTTCATCAGAAAAGTAGCCATTTTGGAGATGTGAAAAAAAAATGCACTGTTTCAGGGGTGTGTTATCGTAATTTCTATTTCTGACTAACCGCCAATAAAATTACTTGATATAATAACATTTATGAAAACTGATGGCTACACTATTTGCAGAAGCCCCCGTGGTGTAGTGGTTCTGCTAATTTACTCGCAGGATCGATCCTGGGCTTCTGCAGACTTTCCGATGAGTCTTTAAACCGAGGTCCAGTCTCCATATGACCTTAGCTGTTGGTGAGACATAAAACTCTAACACTTGCAAAGGATAAGGACTAAGCTGAAATTTGCAGTTATTTGTTAATAAAGATAATTTTTATCCCACACCTGTGTTCAGTGGCCACAAATGGGAAAGCCAAAAAGTGGTTACTTAAGACAGGTGCTTGCTTAGTACAGGTAAATCCCAACTAGTTTACCTTGTCTCAGTTTTACATAGTAAGGTAAAATAAGAGGCTAAATTTGCCTTTGAAGGGATTCTTCAAAAGTTGTCTTTTAAAGGGGCTCTTACACTGTCACGATTTTGGCCACGACTCACCACGATTTTTTAAATCGTGAACAACGTCGTAGAGAAGTCGGCAGAGATCTTGAGGAATCTAGGTTGATCGTGATAGTTCGGGAGTGACCACAACTGTTTTGGACATGTTCAAAACATTTGTGACGAGTCGGCATCATTTTTCAAATCATAGAGCCGTCGTCGTGGTAATCGTGGCCAATCGTGAATAATCGTGACTGAATTCTACCACGATTGAGCTATGACGAGACAAGATCATCTACGACGCCTCTACGATTCCGTTGCGACTGCCGTACGATCTACTACGATATCACGACGACTGCTCACGACAATGCGAGATTCACCAGGAACGCACTACAATTGATGACGACGCTAGCATGATTTATCCCGACGAATGACACTGTGCATTTGATGAACACTTTTATATACCCAGATCGTTATAAATCCTGACGAATCGGGAGAAGTCTTGGTTAATCGTGAGTAAATTGTATCGAATCCTCCATGATCGTACCAAGTCTGTGATGATGGTGCCAATTCGGCCTTGGTCGTAAAGCAGTCTTGCATGGGATCGTGAGAAATCGTGTATGATCGTCTGATATCCTGAAGCAATTGTGATGCAGTCGTAGAAGAATCCTAGAGGATCGTAAGACATCGTGGTCGATCGTGGAGGATCGTTGTAACTCGGCTCCATTATCGTACAGCAATCGTGATTGTTCGTAGAAGTGTCGTAGCAATGTCGTGAGTATTAGTAGGGTAGTGAAATCGGAACCGTGTATGCCCCGATTTGCCACGATTTTCATGGTCCCCATTGGTCATGGACAGTCATGGACAATCGTGGTCAAAGTCATGACAGTGTATGAGCCGCATAATACACATTGATCACTTAATAGATGGGACCTTTTTAGATAAAGTTTGACTGAAATACAGTAAAACCTGCTATAGCAGCCATCTATATTAGGCAATAGGGCAAGTAGCATATTGTAGGAAAGCCCACATTCAGTTCCCCATGAAGGCAAATGGTTTAAAGCAACCAGTTTTAAGCAAGCACCCCTATTACATACATGTATGTACCTAAAAAAGACCTATAGGCAGCATTTGATTGTGATTCTTAAGGTGAATTGATACACCCAGTATATTTTCTGTCATTGTTTTTTTGTTTGACTTTCTGTAAACTGATATCCTCCCAAAAAGGGGTCTTTGTTTGATTGTTCGAGCCCCTTCAACACTATTTAGGTCAGTTTGGAGACCTTGCTTCTGATTTTATGGGACTTTTACCCAACATTGAGATGAAATGGCATCTCAAGTCCTACCACCCATAGAAACCCCTAGGGTTTAAGGAGGGTCCCACTTGCATCACTTTTCCTGGGCAGGCTTATATGGATCTAAGTGGTTTACCAGTACTCAAATTTGGCCGATTTCATTTCTATGCGGAAGCGTCATGCATCCCAATCTATTTCTCCAAGCCTCGATGGCCGGGGGCACTCAAAAAGAGGTCTACTCTTAAAGGTAAGAATTTGCTCCTTTAAGAGAAGGCTCCTATGGATAGACATATTTTGAAAGAGTTGTCTACCCTGAGAGTGTATTCATTCCCCTAGGCATTAAATATTGTAAAATTTAAGATAACTGCTGCTGAGTTTGAAGTGCATCAAGTGCAGTATCAGTAATTCCATAATTAATGACAGTGCTAAATACAGGTGTGAACTTGTATGATACATGCAAGGCTGCAAGCATTACTAATATTCATGCTTGGAAATCTTTTTAACCCTTATCTTGCTGAATATTCATTTAAGCCACACCTATTTCTGTCTATCAACCAATCAAATTACTTGATGTAATTTATTGCTACAAATTCATAAACTGAATGCCAAACAGTGTAGATCCTGATCAGAAGCCATCTGATCTGGATCCACACTGTTTGCAAAGATAGGGGTTGTCGTGAACAGCAAGATAAGGGTTAACATGATTGTATGGGCTATTGGTTTAACAGTCCAGAAGACACTCTGTCAGAATTGTTCAAATGAACACATGTCGCAAGAACTTCAATAGAAATTTTTTTTTTTATTTGAATTGAGGTTTAAAGTCCCCATCAACACTGTTTAGGTCATTTTGGAGACATTGCTTCCAAATTTTTGGGACTTTTACCATACACTAAGATGAAATGATATCTCAAGCCCTGCCGCCTAATGAAACCAATAGTGTTTAAATTTATAGGCGGTTTGACTCACACCATTTTACCTGGGCAGGCTTAGTTCTTCTAAGCGGTTTACCAGTACTTGTGCATTTGGGTTTCAGCTCTGCGTGGAAGCATCTTGCAGCCCAATCTATTTCACTTGAAGCTCTGTTGGGCCGGAGTCAAAACTTTTAAAAATACTTCTTTCTCTAAAAGGAAGCAATTTAACCCTTAACTTGCTGAATATTCATTTAAGCCACACCCATTTCTCCCTATCATCCAATCAAATTACTTGATGTAATTTTACTTGATGTAATTTATTGCTACAAATTCATAAACTGAATGTCAAACAGTGTAGATCCTGATCAGATGGCTTCTTCAGAAGCGATCTGATCGGGCTCTACACTGTTTCCAAAGATAGGGGTTGTTGTGAACAGCAAGATAAGGGTTAATAGGAATGTTCCATGGGTGACCCTTGTTTTTGTTTGTTTGTTTATATTGAAGTTTAATGGCACAGCCAACAGTATTTTAGGTCATTTTTGAGCCGGTCAGTTTACCTTTCCACAGTTTTCCTGGGCAAGCTTATACATAAGCGGTTAACCCGAGTACAGTGCACATTCTTTTGCCAGAAACTGACAACTGCCCTTCTTGAATCAGCACAAGGGAGAGAATGACCGTAGAAAAGATTTCAGGATCAATCTCTGTGACCCTTGTTAAAATTACTCAAAATATTTTGCTTCACTGAGCATGATGGCCACCAGAGCTAAAAATCTCAAACCTCAGAACCTCAAAATGACATCCACGTTCCTTGGGTCAATCCGAAATTGCTCATACCTTCTACTGCACCATATATTACCTACAATTGTGCAATATGGATCAAGTGAGTGATCCAGGGTCATGATCGACCTCTTGCTCATGGAAAATAAGGCTTGACATTTCATGTGAATTGTCTGCTGCTAGGCAGATGATTCATTTGAGATGTCATGACTTTTTTTTTTTTCGGTGAGAAATAATAAAATTAAATGGTTATCTGCATAAGAATTTCCCATAGTGCTTGGAGGATTAACAAGCTACATGTAAAGTTGATTACATTCATAGTCCAGATAAGAGGGGTATCCACTGCCCATGGAATCAAAGATTGATTGGGGGGGGGCATATAGTATTTGGTCTGTCTGTCTGTCTGTCCATCTGTCTGTCTGTTCGTCTGTCCGCAAAAACCTTAACATTGGGCATAACTTTGGTAACTGATAGGGCTTTGATATTTCACTTGTGCATTCCCTGTCACAAGACCTTTGCAGTGGTAGCATAATTTTTGATATTGTGACCTTGACCATTGACCTACTTTTTAAAAAAAATTAACATTGGCAACATTGGGCATAACTTTTGCATGGTAACTGTTAGGGCTTTCATATTTCACATGTGCATTCCTAGTCACAAGACCTTTCCAGTGGTACCATGTTTAATGACCTGGTGACCTTGACCTTGATGTTTGACCTACTTCTGTTTGTCTGTCTGCAAAAACCTTAACATTGGGTATAACTTTTGAATGGTAATTGAAAAGGCTTTCATATTTCACATGTGCTTTCCTTGTCAAAAGACCTTTTCAGTGGTATCATAATTTTTGATCTTATGACCTTGACCTTTGACCTACTTTTTAAAAAATTTTAACATTGGCAACATTTGGTATAACTTTTGAATGGTAACTGATAGGGCTTTCATATTCTACATGTGCATTCCTTGTCACAAGACCGCTCCAGTGGTACCATATTTTTTGACCTTGTGACCTTGACCTTTACATTTGACCTACTTTTTTAAAAACTTCAACATTGGCCATAACTTTTGATTGGTAAGTGATAGGGCTTTCATATTTCACGTTTGCATTTTTTGTCACAAGATCTTTCCAGCAGTACCATAATTTTTGACCTTATGACCTTGACATTGACATTTGACCTACTTTTTAAAAACTTCAATATTGGCCATAACCTTTGATTGGTTAGTGACATGACTTTCATATTTCACGTGTGCATTCCTTGTCACAAGTCATTTTCAGAGGTATCATAATTTTTGACCTCCAGACCTTGACCTTGATGTTTGACTTACATTTTAAATACCGTATTCGACCCATTTACCGCACCGTGCGCTTAGTTTTTTCAAAATTGTATGAAAATATTGTGGTGAAAAATCTACCTAATAAGCGCACACTCAATAAGAAAAAAATACGAAAAAAATGCTTCCGATATGATAATTTTGTAGAGTTTAATTTCAGCATAGGGGTTCACCACATATACATATGGTTGTCTGGGTCAAAGATGCAGCAAAACTCAATATGAATTTGTTGGGATGTTACTGTAAAGTGTGCGCTTGTGTATTTTTTTCCAGAAAAAGCTTGGATGTGCGCTTATAGGAGCATGTGCGGTAAATAGGTCGAATACGGTACCTTAAAATTGGCCATGACTTTCGATTGGTTAGTGATAGGGCTTTGATATTTCAAATGTGCATTCCATGTCACAAGACCTTTCCAGTGGCACCATGATTTCTGACCTTGTGACCTTGACCATGACATTTAACCTTTAGCATGCTGAATTAATTTTTTTATCGATACTCCGTCCCACTGAATTGTTTTTATCAAATACTACCATTTTCAGCAACTTTTCACACACAAAAACCCGTATTTTTCTTGATTTCTCCACCATTCAAAGCATATGGAAAACGAAAGTAGCCTACTGTCACTCAGCTGACTGAGTCGAAAAATCGTTTAAAACACCCTTTCAGAGCGTATTTTGGGCTCGATTAGATCAAGTTCGTCAAAAAGTAGCGATTTCCTAAAAAAAATTGCATCCTTACCCAGAAAACCCGAAGAAAATCCATCCAAAAACATCGAAACGGCAAGTTTTTTTTTTCATCGATGCTCGGATGTTATTTGATACTGAAATGCCAAACCGCACCGAAAAACGAGAGTTCCTCCTTTTCTATGAGTCGCACAAAGCACACCAGTCAATTTCGGCGCACGATTGCGCCTACAGCGTGGCGCCATTACATTTTCACGGGCGCACGAATGCGCCTACAGCATGCTAAAGGTTAACCAACAATTTAACAACTTTATAATGGCCGTA
The DNA here is from genome assembly GCA_963580285.1 of Lucinisca nassula. NCBI lineage: Eukaryota > Metazoa > Mollusca > Bivalvia > Lucinida > Lucinidae > Lucinisca > Lucinisca nassula. Next base: position 16,652,397 of record OY757013.1, read on the forward strand.
ACTTTTGATTGGTAAGTGAAAGGGCTTTCAGATTTCACATGTTTCTTGGCACAAGATCTTTCCAGTGATACCACAATTTGTGACCTTGACCTTGATGTTTGACCTACTTTTTAAAGACTAACATTGACCATAACATTCAGTTGATAAGTGATAGGGCTTTCATATTTCACATGTGCCTTTCTTGTGACAAGACCTTTCCAGTGGTACCATAATTTTTACCTTGTTACCTTGACCTTGACCTACTTGACCATCTTGAAACTTGATCATCAGCCATACCCTTTGATTGGTTAGTGATAGGGCTTTCATATTTCACATCCGCTGTCTGGGGGCATCAGTGTTTCACAAACACATCTTGTTCTTATTTCTGCATGAAAATGTGTTGTGGGTACCCATTAGAAGCGCCTCGGTGAGGCGCTTCTAATGGGTACCCACAACATACGTTTTCTTGCAGAAATAAGAAAAATATCAGAACTTTTTGGTTGATCATGAAACAAGCACTTTATCTGGAGCTATGAAATTTACATAGACTGCTGTAAAGAAACAATGGCCCTAATTGTGGGGATAACAAGTGAGGAACAGCTGTCAGACAAGCACATCATTGCTGACATAATCATCATAACCTTACCTACCCTCAGAATTAATAGAAATATATTTCTGGGATAGATGCCAGACTGCAGAAAGTGCTTGGAGAACCAGTTTGTTCAGAAAATATTTGTTGAATATTGTTCCATAGATGGGAGGGTTGGGGGTGGGGTTTGTTGGAATTGAAGTTTAACACATCTCCGTCTACACTATTTATGTCATTTTGGAGACGCTGCTTCCAATTTTATGGGACTTTTACCAAATATTTTCGCCCCTGCCCCTCAGGGCTTGGAGAAATAGATTGGGCTGCATGATGCTTCCATGCAGAGCTGAATCTGACCACACACAAGTACTGGTAAACCGCTTAGAAGGACTTAGCCTGCCCAGGCAAAGTGGTGTGAGTCGGATCTTCCAGTGCATAAGCCTTCTGGTTTCATTGGGCAGCAGGGCTTGAGATGTCAATGTCGGGTAAAAGTCCCAGAAAATTGGAAGCAACATTTCCAAAATGACCTAAAAAGTGTTAACAGGGTCATTAAACCCCAATTCAAACAAACAAACAATTACCCAATATTACGATGAAATGACATCTCAAGCTTTGTCCCCCAATGAAACCAGAAGGTTAATATGCATTGGACAGTCTGACTCACACCGTTTTGTCTCGGCAGGCTTAGTTCTTCAGCGGTTTACCAGTACTCATGTGTGGTCAGTTTCAGCTTTGCTAGAAGCACAATGCAGCCCAATCTATTTCTTCAAGCCCCGATGGGCGGGCTGGGGGTGGGGCAGGTAACTGGTCAGCCCTGCTCTACTGTATTTATCAACGACAATGAGATCTGAACATATGACAATAATGGACAGCATGCCACCTTGCTCTTGCCAGTCAGTTGCCATTAACCCATTGTATACTAGTGGACTCTTCCATTGCTCCATGTTGGACAAGTCCATTTGTCACATAAGGGGTGCTAGGCCTAATTTTTCATTTTTATTCTATTTTTGCCGGAAAATTCTGTTAGCAAATAGTGCAGGCCCTGATCAGACGCTGCGTTTTGCGGCATCTGATCTGGGCCTGCACTGTTTGCCAAGGTACCTCTTTTGGGATTTCATTCATTTAAGATGCTCAGGTGAGCAATGGACCCAGTGGGAACATCCAGCAACAGTAGCTAAGACAACTACTATCTTATCATTACTAAACATAAGTTACCAATTAGTCTAGAGTTACCTTTTATCCTCCCAAACCCATCAACAGATCATGCTTAATTAAACCTGCTAGGTTTTATTGGGGTCAATGTAATCTACCCCTGTTTCATTCAATTGGAAGCAACATGACATACAGCAAAAAGTGAGATAAACTAAATTGCAAATCATAACCTAACTGAGAAAAAACTACAGGGGACACAAACAATCCCTTGTGTAGTGGTTAAGCTACTCATAAACCTGGGGTCATGGGTTTGATTCTGGGCTTCTCCAGACTTTTGGATGTGCCTCTAAACTGAGGTCTCTTTATGACCTAAGTTGCTGGTGGACACACACACACAAATAGTGAAAAGGACACAGTTGTCTTAGCTCAGCCCACACAGTCATGTGGCCTATTTGTTTTTATTTTGAGGTTTTACATCCCTGTCAACACTGTAAAGTTCATTTTGGAGACGTTGCTTCCAATTTTGTGGGACTTTTACCCGACATTGAGATGAAATGACATCTCAAGCCCTGTTGCCCAATGAAACCAATAGGGTTTATACTGAGCATGGACGGTCAGACACACACCGCTTTGCCTTGGCAGACTTAGATCCTCTAAGTGGTTTACCATTACTCTTGGGCGGTTGGTTTCAGCACTGCATGGAAGCATCATGCAGCCCATCTATTTCTTCAAGCCCCAATGGGCGGGGGCCATCATGTGGCCTATACAAAAGATACAGATATAATTATGAATGAAGGGGGCACAGAGAAAACACACATGCACACATAATAGTGCGTCTGTCATTGCTGACAATGACCAATATCTTAATCACATGCAAGAAATGCTATTGTTTGTGTATTCTTACAAATTCCCAGCACAATCCAAACTTTTAATGTCCCCCACCGGAGGTGACCGGGACATATTGTTTTTGGTGTGGATCCCATTTGCGTCAGCGTTGGCATTGGCATCGGCGTTGGCGTCAGCATTGCGTCTGTTTAGCCTGTTTGAAGCACTGTATCTCCTGAACCTGCGGATGGATTCTGACCAAACTTGCATGGCTATTTTGCCAGTATGGGAGGTTATGATGACCTTCACCTCAATTTTAAGGACACAAGCCACCAAAAACAGTCAATTTTGGGTAAAAAATGGCTTGTTTCCACTCTATCTCATGAACAAATCGATTAATTTTGGTCAAACTTGGTACAATACATCACTACAACATACCAGAGATTTGATTAGGTTTTGGTGATGCTGACCTTATTTTCAAGGGCACAGGCCCCAAAAGACTCTGAATTTTGCCTTGTCTGCACCCTATCTTATGAACAAATGAATGAAATTGGTCCATTTGTTGTAATGACCATCTGCTCAGGATCTACACTGTTTAACATTCAGTTTGTGAATTTGCAGGAATAAATTACATCAAGTACATGTAATCTGATTGATTGAAAATCAGAAATGGGTGTGGCTAAATTAATATAAAAGTTCAGAGTCCACTTCCGTAATTCGGGGTTGAAAGGGTCAGCCCTATTTGTAACAAATGGAATCTTCCTCCTTATATATAGCAGGAGTCCATTTCAAAATTTAGGGGATGTCAGGTTGTGTTTTCTTCAAAATTTATTTGGAAAATGACTGAAATTTTAGCAAACAGTGGAGGCCCTGATCAGTTGCCGCGTTCTGCTGTTTCCCAATCACCAGTTTTGGGTAATGCTGCATCTGATCTGGGCCTGCAATCTTTGCCAGGGTACGTACCCGTTTTGGGGTTTCTGGTACAAAATGGGTTAATTATACTGAGAACAAGAGAACACTGGCAGAACTCATCAGAGAAACAGAGAAAAGGGTGGTCCAGCAATTTACTAAAGTTTCAATCATACATAATTGTTCATTTCTATGATAGAAAATACATTAACCAAGAATTAATGGGTAATTTGGTGTATGTTTCTGCCTTGTTAACAAAAGATGAAAGCTACTGGTAGGGACTGATTGGAAATGTCAGACAAATGATACTGGCTGGCCTCTGAATGCTGCTGTTCATGAGAAAATATTCCATGATTAGCCTCAACATCATCATCATTCATCATCATCGGAGTTTTGATTAATGTGCAGCCACAGGGACAACATCCACATAAGTGGGGCCCCCTTCCAGGTAGCTGGCTTGCTGCACGCATGGCAGATCTCAGACCAGATCTCCAGGTATGTCTATCATGAGCGCCCATAGCCTATAGCTTCCACTCTCTGCAGAAAATATATACAGTAAAACCTGTCTTAGTGGCCACCTCTTATAAGCAAGCAACCTGTCTTAAGCAAGCATGTAATTGTTTCCTGAAAATGGAAAATGCATTAAAATCCACCTGTATTAAGCAAGCACTTGTCTTAAGCAAGCGTATTTTGATCATCCCTAAGGTACTTGCTTAACCCTTCTCTTGCTGAATATTCGTTTTAGCCACACCCATTTCTGTCTATCAACCAATCAAATTACTTGATGCAATTTATTCCTACAAATTCATAAATTGAATGCCAAACAGTGTAGATCCTGATCAGGTGGCTTCTTCAGAAGCCACCTGATCTGGATCTACACTGTTTCCAAAGAAAGGGTTGTCGTGAACAGCAGGATAAGAGTTAAACGAGTTGAGAAAGCTCCTTTTTCTCAACTCATTAAATAAATTCAATAAAACATGCAAGATTCTGTTTATCATTTGACATGATTTGAGGTTTAACGTCCCCGACAACAGTGTATAGGTCATTTTGGAGACATTGCTTCCAATTTTGTGGGACTTTTACCCAACATTGAGATTAAATGACATCTCAAGCCCTGTCGTCCAATGAAACCAATAGGGTTTATGAACATAGACGGTCCAACTCCCACCGTTTTACCAGGGCAGGCTAAGATCCTCTAAGCGGTTTCATGATGCCTCCACGTAGAGCTGAAATTGACCTGCACACGAGTACTGGTAAACCAGATAAGGAGTAAAGAAGATAATTAAGGAATAATTATGTTTTGTTCATAACCCTAAGTTGTGGGTACTGGGTATAATCGCCTCATCGAGGCGATTCTAACAAGTTCCAACAACACAGTTTTCAATGAAGGAATGGGAAAAATCTGATCAGATCAGATGGCTTCTGAAGAAGTCTTATCCACTGTTCATGACAACCCCTACCTTTGCAAACAGTGTAGATCCAGATCAGATGGCTTCTGAAGAACCCTTGTTCTGCTGTCCACAACAACCCCTACCTTTGACGGGCCTCCGTGGCCTAGTGGATAAGAGCGCTGACTCTTAGTCATTAGGTCTCTCACCGCCGTAGGTTCGAGCCTCGCTCGGGCCACGTGTGAGACGCCAAGTTCTGCAACGGAAGGTCAGGTGGTTTTTCTCCGGGTACTCCGGTTTTCGCCCACCTCTGATTAACGATCGGCTCGATATGAGTGAAATAATCTTGAAAGGGCCGTAAAACCCAAACCAAAAAAAAAACAAAAACAAAAAAAAACACTACCTTTGCAAACAGTGTAGATACAGATCAGATGGCTTCTGAAGAACCCTTATTCTGCTGTCCACAACAACCCCTACCTTTGCAAACAGTGTTGATCCAGATCAGATGGCTTCTGAAGAACCCTTGTCTCACTGTTCACGACTATCCCTACCTATGGAAACAGTGTAGGTCCAGATCAGATGGCTTCTGAAGAACCCTTATTCTGCTGTCCACAACAACCCCTACCTTTGCAAACAGTGTAGATACAGATCAGATGGCTTCTGAAGAACCCTTATTCTGCTGTCCACAACAACCCCTACCTTTGCAAACAGTGTAGATCCAAATCAGATGACTTCCATCTAATCAGGATCTACAGTGTTTGTCATTCAGTTTGTGAATTTGAATGAAAACATCATATCATGTAATCTGATTGGCTGATAGTCAGAAATGGGCATGGCTAATTAAATTGTTCAACAGGATAACGGTTATTTCTCCTTGTTTCTCCTTATATCTATGGATTGTAAATGGCCAAGTTCCTGCTTCTTTGAATCTTTCTGCAGAAATCATGATGCATTTAGTGTACTAACCTTAAGACTTTCTTTGGGATTTAAACTCCATAAAAAATAACAATTTAAATAAACAAATATATAAATAAAATTTGGAGGGAAGTGCCTTTACCAAATATTTTAGACCTGGTGACGCCAGACTGCTCAAGTTCAACACTTGCTGCCTTTGGCAGGTTGTGAAAGAAAGACAGTAAAGGTGGTCAGATATTTAGGGTATTTACCATAGCTATTAGTGTTGTGCATTTACCTGCATTGATAGGAAAAACACTCTCCTTGTCTTCTAAAAATCTTAAAAAAGAAAAAAAAAACAAGCATACGTATATACTATCATATTTACACAAAATATTTCCAACACATTACGAGAACACGCCATATAATTTTGACCCCTACATACCCACTTTTATATAGTAAAACTGGGGTTTCATGGGGTATACATTATTTTTCTTATTTCCGCTCAAAAACATAGATTGTGGGTACTCGATAGAACCGCCGAGTCCCCACAATCTATGTTTTGAGCAAAAATATGAAAAATATCACAATTTTTCACCTTAAAATTTCAATTTTTTGGCCAAAAAATTGGCAATGTATTTGTATAGGCGTGTTTTCTTAATGCCTCAACTCCTTGCCGTACTTTTTCTAAAATTTGAACAAGTATAATATACTACCTGATGTTGTGTCTAAAAATAGCTCAATGAGTGGTAAACAGTGATCCTGATGAGATGCCATATTCAGTAGCGTACACTGGTTGTTCATGCCAGTCTGTCCTGGTAAGTGAGTGAGTGAGTGTTTGAGTTTTGGGTCCCACCAACAGCTAAGGTCAAATGGAGACAGGACCTCGGTTTAAAGACTCATCCGAAAGTCTGGAGAAGCCCGGGATTGATCCTGCGAATCTGTCCTGGTAAATATAGTATACATTGTTTTTATGTATTGAAGTTTTACGGCCCAGTCAACACTATTTTACGTCATTTTTGAGCTGGTCAGTTTACCTATCCACACTTTTCCTGGGCAGGCTTATACATAAGCGGGTAACCAGAACAGAACAGAACAGAACATAACTTTATTGAAGATAAACTCAGGCCACACACAGGTGGCGTAAGAGCATATTATACAAACAGGTGACATGTAATAAAAGGATATATATAAACAAGCAAATGCAACAACAAAAAAGGAAGCAAATACTTCACATTACCATGCCTATGCAAAAAAAAGATTTTTAAGGCCATTAAAAAACAGACAGTGGATCTCACCAAGCCTGTCAGATTTGGGCAGTTCTATAAGGCAGCCATAGCAGGAACAGGAAAAATGTGTATCCCCGAAAACACACCTCCTTCCTACATGAGACATGAGGTAGGGTTGTCGGAGACTTGGTCACATATCACATAGACTTGTTAATGTGATGAAAGTTAGAAAAAAAAAAAAAAAAAAAAAAAACATAATGTTAAGAACATGTATATAGTGTTAAAATACAGACAACTTAATTAGCATTTGAAAATTTCTTCATAATGATTTCTATAAAACAGGATAATTTGATAAGAAGAGTTTTATCTGCAGTAGATAATAACTCCTTGACCAGTACAGTGCACATTCTTTCCCCAGGAACTGACAACTGCCCTTCTTGACTCTGTGGAGGGGAGAAAATGATCGTAGAAAGATTTCATGATCAATCTCCGTGAAAGAATGTTGCCGACCCCGGCAGGTATCAAACCTGCGACCTCCTGATCACCAGTCATGCGCGTATCCGACTGAGCTACCGAGGCCAGCATGGTAAATATAGTACTGAACCATTAGCAAATGAATACCAAAATGATCCTAAAAGCCTAAACAAACAGTGCAGACCTAGATCAGACTGTCTGATCGGGGCCTACACTGTTTGCCATTCCATCTGCCAAAGATTTGTTCTTGAGAAGTTCAGAATAAATAAACAGGTTTTGCTTATAAATTCAACTTTTATTTCCAGGAAAAATTGATGTGTGAGAGCAAATCAAATATTTATGTGCCTTTTAAGTATCAAGATGCTGTGATAATTTACATAATTTAAAACCTTTACCCTTTCCACTGAGATGAATATGCGAAACAAATGATTTTATTTAGCCAAGAATCCATTAAGTGAACAAGTCTGTGAAATGAACACCCCCTACACCCCACGTTATATAGAGAAAACAGGTTTACAGGGGGTATACACTATTTTTCTCCAAAATATAGGTTGTGGGTACTCGTTAGAACCACCTCAATGAGGCGGTTCTAATGAGCACCCACAAGCCATGTTGTAGTATAAATAAGGAAAAAATCTCGGAATTTCATCAGAAAGGAGCCATTTTAGAGATGTAAAAAATGCACTAAAAATGCACCATGACAAACGGGTTTATTAAGTATAGCTGTATATAAGGATAAGTATTAACAAGGATAATAGTAAGAGATAATTTTCCTTGACACTCTACAGAAATCTATGCAGTGGGTACTTGTTAGAATTGCCTCATGGAGGCAATTCTAGCAAGTACCCACAGCAGAGGATTTTTAAGAAGAAACACTTATTGTTCTGTTAATAATCTTCGTTACTTAGGATGAACAGGGCCTAAGATTTTATATAACATATTTGAGACAATTTTGTTTGATTTGAGGTTTAACGTCCCCGTCAACACTGTATAGGTCATTTTGGAGACGTTGCTTCCAATTTTGTGGGACTTTTCCCCGACATTGAGATGAAATGACATCTTAAGCCCTGTCACCCAATGAAACTATTAGTGTTCATAAGCATGGGCGATCCGACTCGCACCGCTTTGCCTGGGCAGGCTTAGATCCTCTAAGCGGTTTACCAGTACTCGTGTGCGGTCGATTTCAGCTCTGCGTGGAAGCATCATGCAGCCCATCTATTTCTTCAAGCCCCGATGGGCGGGGGCCGAATACAATAAGTGTACAGTGTGTTTATAAAAACCATATATTAAACATAAAATTCAGCAATTATTTTCCTCAACCTCAACCAATTTCAAAACAGTAACTGAACTTGATGCCCCTAACTTTCAAAATGGACTCCTGCTTTATATTAATCCATTTTATGCGAGAAACCCCCAAATGGGTCACTTGCGAGTAGTGCAGGCCCAGTTCAAATGGCACAGAAAGAGGCATATATAATCAGCCTTCATTGTGTGCAAAAAGTTCAGCCAATGTTTAAATCAATTTCTTAACCCTTGTCCTGCTGAATATTTTAATCTACCTATCATCAACCAATCAGATTACTTGATGCAAATTATTGAAAAAAATTCACAATCTGATTGACAAACACTGTAGATCCAGATCAGATGGCTTCTTCAGAAGCCATCTGATCTGGATCTAAATTGTTTGAAAAATAAGGAGTATGCGGGCTAAGCAGGACAAAGGTAAAATAAATCAACTTGACCTGGTACCCCTAAAATTTCAAAATGGAGTCTTGGAATATGTAAGGTGGAATATTCCATTCAGTACAAAATGGGTTAAGACAGGAGATTCCATTCAGTACATAATGGGTTTTGGGTTAATTTGCAAGCAACACCCCAAAAATATGAGAGCTTTGAGGATATAGGTATAACTTTAGTATGTAACATTTCATTACAAGTGGAAGGATGGTAATAAGTCATTGTAGAAACTCTGGAGTAATTAACTGCTGATAGTATGCATCTGCCAGTTGAGTTTATTTTTGTCAGTTAATTATTGTTACATCATAACCGGTAGCTCCAGGTTATTTGTTTGATTTGAGGTTTAACGTCACTGTCAACACTGTATAGGTCATTTTGAAGACGTTGTTTCCAATTTTATGGGACTTTTACCCGACATCGGGATGAAATGACATCTCAAGCCCTGTCGCCCAATGAAACCATTAGGGTTTATAAGCATGGACAGACCGTCTCGCACCGCCTTGACTGGGCAGGCTTAGATCCTCTAAGCTGTTTACCAGTACTTGTGTGCGGTCGGTTTCAGCTCTGTGTGGAAGCATCATGCAGCCCATCTATTTCTTCAAGCACCAATAGCTCCAGGTAAGGACTCTGGGTTAATAAGGCTAGTTTTAGGATATTTTTTCCTATTTCTCCATCAAATCATATGTTGTGAGTACTTGTTAGAATTGCCTCAATGAGGCAATTCTAACAAGTACCCACAACATATAATAGAGAAAATTGCCCTTGATTATCTGCACTACTTGGCAATGCGGTGCGAGTCGGCCCGTCCATGCTTATAAACCCTATTGGTTTCATTGGGCTTGAGATGTCATTTCATCTGAGTGTCAGGTAAAAGTCCCACAAAATTGGAAGCAACGTCTCCAAAATGACCTTTACAGTGTTGATGGGGACGTTAAACTTCAAATCAAATAAACAAATCTGGATTACTTCTGCTTTAATCTGGAGTGCTGATGAATCTGAGCAATGTAGCAACGGAAAAAAAAAATTCCACTAAGCAACGGATTTAGTGACACGTTAATTAGCAAAATCAATTTTGCAGTTTACCCTGAAAAACAGTTTCACTTTACATCCCTTTTCAATAGATTTCAGTCTCTTTTTCAGGGCATTATTTCATTTAGAATGGCTCAACCCACAAGTGCCATTATAACCCTTTTGTCCATTTCTACTAGAGTTACTGCCCTTGGTTGCCAATATCTTTTGAAAGATTATTGAAGGATTCAGATCAAAATTTGTATATACTACACATTCGAATATCCCTAACCGTTCTCTTGCTGAATATTCAGATTAGCCACACCCATTTCTGCCTCTGAACCAATCAGATTACTTGATGCAATTTATTCCTACAAATTCATAAATTGAATGTCAAACAGTGTAGATCCTGTAGATCTACACTGTTTCCAAAGATAGGGGTTGTCATAAACAGCATGATAAGATCTAAGATTGATACTAGTTTTAAGGTAACCGAGTGCTAAAAGTACATTGGGGCTATCCCTTCCTTAGACTTCTTTTTAAACAAAATTTATATTCTTGTTGACAATGTTCCAGTAATAGTGGGGTCATGTTAATCAGCATTTTCCTTCAATTTCTACCAGAGTTACTGCCCTTGAATGTATTCAGAAAATGGTTTCTACTCAGTATGTTGTAAAAGATGATGAATTTCAGAATTATATTGACAACATTTGGCTTAGAATTGTTCCTTATCGTTTTTCTTGAATTTATACTAGTTATTGCTCATGATTGTCATTAGAAAAAGGGTACCGCATTCAACTCAACATATTCTGAAAAGCCATCTGTTGAGGATCTTTTGTGAATTTGCAGGAATAAATTACATCAAGTAATCTGATTGGTTCGGGGTCAGAAAATGGGTGTGGTTAAAATGCTAGAATATTGTCTGCTTTGGAATTTTCTGTGCTGCTTAATCTGATCAGGAATAAACAGATGTGCAGTATTTTCCTGTTTTCTCCTGTTAAGAGCTTTTTGATTTTTTTCCAAGGTTTTTAAACAGTCTAGTACTTCCAGGAGTAATTAATCAAGAGAGGGCTTACCATAATCTCTACTGAAATCAGGACAGTGTCAGACCAAGGTCAGACTGCTCCAGAACCTACCTACTGTATTTATTTAGACACCTGGTTAAGCTACTTGCCTTATAACCAGAGGTCTTTGGTTAGATCCCGGAGCTCCTCCAGACTTCCAGATGAGTCTTTTAACAGAGGTCCCATCCCAGTATGACCTTTGCTGTTGGTGGGACGTAAAACTCAAACACGCACACACATACTGTATTTAACATTTTGGCAAATTTTGTGATTTAAATTTAGTATCATGCAATGAAGTTGGTCTCTGGGTTGAAGTGTCACCTACACATATCAGGGCAGGAATATCTTAATTAGCAGATACCCAGAGAGCAGATATTGTCGACCCTGATCAGTTTACTTTACAGGTACTTTGACAATGTTTTTTGACTGACAAAATGAATGTATCATGGTAACTCTTGAAAATAAATAAGACAGTTATTTCCCTTAGACTTTGTAGTAAACATATCCAAGAAACAGTTGACAATTTGGATGAACTGCCAAATCCTGTTTTCTAGGAAAAATAAGAAAAATATTTCAAAATGTCGTCTGCTGAAAAAAATACCCAGCATGCAGAACAAAAATGAATAAATGATGACAGCATTACGAAAACATGCCTACACTAATAATATATTGTAAATTTTACCACCGAAAAAATGATAATTTTCAGATGAAAAATTGTCTTATTTCTGCTAAAAATATAGATTGTGGGCACCCAAAATCTGTATTTTAGAGCAGAAATAAGAAAAATAAGGTTTACCCATGTAAACCCCAGTTTTACTATATAAAAGTGAGGTTTAAGGGGGTCAGAATTATATAGGTGTCTTTTCATGATGGTGTGCTGTGACAGTTCTATGGTTGGATGGTGTTGAAAATGTGTGGGTTTGGGTGGTTCATTGTGATGTGAAGTGGGTTAACCCTTATCTTGATGAATATTCATTAAGCCACACCCATTTCTGTCTATCAACCAATCAAATTACTTGATGTAATTTATTGGTACAAATTCATAAACTGAATGCCAAACAGTGTAGATCCTGATCAGATGGCTTCTTCAGAAGCCATCTGATCTGGATCTACACTGTTTGCAAAGATAGGTGTTGTTGTGAACATCAAGATAAGGGTTAACATGGTCTTGGATTTAGTGGCATTTGGGTTTTGTGTGGTGTTGGGTGGGTTATGCTACGTTGTGTGGCGTGATGTGGCTTGGCAGGATTGAGTATAGTGACATGTTTTGTGTTTAGCACATGTGACATGATTATGACCTGGTTGGGTGGGGCTTAGATGTGACAAGGCTGTTTGGCTGATCTAAGGTGGCATGGCTATGAGTGGGTTGTGGCATTAGGTGGGTTTCATGTTTGGAGATATTCTGTCATTTAGGGAATAATGTGGCATGTGTGAGATGCGTATATGCTGGGTGGAGGGGGGTGTTGTAGGAAAACATGTTTGTGAATGCATATTTTCTTCATTACATTGCATTACTGTTACAGTACCACATTTTTCAAGACCCATATGGGTCTAGATCAGACTGCTCCTACAGAAGCAGTCTGATCTGGGTCCACAGTGTTTGCAAAAATTACTTTAAAGGTAACCAGCCATGATTGGCATTTTATGGGTAATGTCAACTTTCTCGAATTCATGGATAATATCATGGATAATTCAAATTATTGAATTATTCCAACATTTACGAGTCACATAGTGATGTATAAATTTTTAGCCTATATATTTACAATATTTTTCCTTTCTATTTTCAGATCTACACTGACTGGGCCAACCACTACCTGGAAAAAGCCCGCAACAAGCGTTACATCTCTGACCTACAGCAGGACGTCACTGACGGGGTTCTGCTAGCTGACGTTATTGAGGCAGTCAGTTAGTACACTTTATTGTTCTTTGTCAGTAAAATTCACATTCTAATGCACTTGCATATGTAACGCAACGTCTGATTGGATAACGTAAAAAATTTGCAACAATATGTTCTGCGATATTCTGTCAGAAACTCGACATCATCATGTAACATCACTTTTCATTGGTTGGTATGTGGTTTTACGCAGTTGACCGTGCTTGCCGTTTTGGGCAAAGAGAGCGATTTTTTTTTTCAACAAAAGTGAATAAGTGCATTAGAATGGGGATAACTGTGTTTAAAAATTTAGGGAGGTCATCCTTAGAATAGAATTCATGATCAATCTCCACGAAAGAATGTTGCCGACCCAGGCAGACATCGAATCCGCATCCTCCTGATCACCGACTGAGGTAACAAGGCCGGCTGGTTGGGTGTGTATCTTCCTTCACTGGGACATCCAATATAATATTATATTGGTTTACAGTTACACGCATGCCGTCCTTGCAGCAGGAAAAGTGTTATTTCTACTGTTTCTACACTTCCATTTATTTTCCTCTTTCTCTCTTCATCTCCACTACTATCTGTTCAATCTCTTTTCCCTGATATAATCAATCAAATCTGGGCTGAGAGAAACTGCTGCCACTGTGAGACGGCGACAGTTCTTCTCCCATCTATCTTGAGCTAAAAGGCAGCATCCCAAGATGACTGAAACACTGTTGAATGGCATCACATGGACAAGTCCTTGTAATTAACACCCCTTAAACCCCACTTAATAATTTTAGGTCGTTCTAATGAGCACCCACAACCTATGTTTGGAGCATTAATAAGAAAAATGTCAGATTTTCATCACAAAAGTAACCATTTTGGAGATGTGAAAAAATGCACTGTGTTATCATAATGGAATGCAGTTGAAACTAGAGCTGACTGTAATCCAAGCTATTCAAGAATTCTGATTGGTCGAGAGAATGCCTCGCGCAGGGCGACAAAAGATCATGTCCCCTTGTAATATTCCCCTCTGTTTTCACTGCTCAAAAGTACAAGTGCACTAGTAGAAATTTGTTGCCATTGTGTGAGGGGAATATTACCTGCTGGGGTCAACCAATCATCATATTCCCCTCACGCATGGGCAACAAAATTCCTGGAAGGTTTCCTAGGATAAAGTTGTCATTTCCTTGGAAAAATAAACTTTGGAGTATTGGAACACAAAAAGGAAATAATTCAAAAATTCAAAAATTGAATAAAATCGAAAAAAAATAGGCCTGACACCCCTTATATGACAAATGGACTTGTCCAACATAAGTAATGGAAGAGTCCACTAATATACAATGGGCTAGTTCTTTTCTTTTCTTTTTCAGCGAATGAAAAGCTTCAAGACATCAAAACTAAGCCCAAGAACAGTGCACAAATGGTGAGTGTAGAATTTCTAACACATTGTAGCTCTAGATACACCTCAACCTCTTTATAACACTATAAATGGGATCCAAAGCAGAAACCGTGTTAGTTAAACAGCCGTGTTATATCCCAACAAAAATGTATAGATTATATAGAAAAATGACCATTTATGGTCATTTTTCTATATATTCTATACATTTTTGGGATCCATCTTGAAACCGTTTTACCGGTATATCCCAAAATGTGTTATAACGACCGTGTGATAATGAGGTTGTGGTGTATAGAGCAATTTTCCTGTCAAAAAAAGATATGTTGTGAGTTCTATTTAGGCAATTCTAACAAAATCCACATTTGTTAGTAACAAGAAATTAAATGTTTTTGTCACATGATTCATATCTTTGGTTATTTTTAGAGGAATTCTCCTATCTTGAAACATGTTGTGGGTACTTGTTAGAATTTCCACATTGACAGATTTCTAGAGATATGATTATGTTGTGAGTACTTATCATTTCTAAAAAAGAATAAGGAATATTATCTTCTAGGAAAAACTGTCTTCAGAATCAGAATTGTTACTGGACACGTCAAATGACATTCATACACCATCTTCATTAGCTCTGAGAGAGCTGACCACTTGAGACGCCAAGTTCTGCATAGGAACTCTGGTTTTTGCTCACCAGGCATGAATTAAAGAAAAAAAAAAATAAAAAGCTTGTTGCAGGGAGACAATCTCACATTATCCTGTAGATAATAGTTTTAGTTGTATTACTTCCCCTCCAAATAAAAAGGGAGAAGACTTTGGTTGCTTTTCAAAGTGTGTGTGAAAGAGCATTACTGCCCATAATATGTACTAACCTATTTACTACCTGAAACCCCAAAACAAGTAGTTGGCAAACATTGCAGACCCAGATCAGACGCCGCAGAACGCGGCATCTGATCAGGGCCTCCACTGATTGCTAAAAGTTCAGTCATTTTCCAAATCGATTTTGAAGGAAACACAACCTGACACCCATAAATTTTTAAATGGACTACTGCTATATATAAGGAGGAAGATTCTATTTGGTACACACACGGCCAGACGGGCAATGGCTATGGAACACGATTTGCAGGTCGGAATTGACCAGGTTCCATAGCCGCGATTGACAGCCCACAACTATTTGGAGACTATGTCAAAAACCACGGTAACTTACAGACCACTTTCACCTTTACTGCACCGCGACTGAGGCGAGAGGAGTACACCGGAATTAGTGTACAACTCCATGCGAAAGCCTTTCAGAAAGTTGGAAAACTAATCCTGGACACGTTCTAGGGGTAGCCCCTATGTGCTTATAGCGCCCGGTTACCTTAAAAACCAGTTCAGTCAGTCAGTTCAGTCAGTCTATTTGGTACAATAAGGGATAAAAAATACTCTGGAAACATCTACATGGTTTAGGGGCTAAGAATAAACTCGAATCGGAAGCACAGAACATTCAGCTGTCTGATTCCAGGGTATCCCATGTGGAAAGCATTTCTATTGATTACAAGTTAAAGGAACTGTTAACATCCAAAAACGTTAAACTACTAATTAAATTATCCAAATTTGCAGAACATATTATGAAGAAGTTTTCAGTTCTAACAGTTGAATTATTTAGTTTCCCATCACCTTTCGAAATGACTGCATTTCGATCATGAAAACAGTCACCTATTCAAATATATTGAAAATCTTATCACAAATAATGAATATTTTCAGATGAAAGATTCTGATAGTTTTTCATGTTTTTGCCTTGGGCATGGGTTGTGGGTGCTCATTAGAACCGCCTCTCCAAGACGGTCTTAATGGGTGCCCACGGCCTGTGGGTTTGGGCAGACATATACCCCTGTAAACCCCAGTTTTACTGTATAAAAGCAGGCGTAACTGGGCCAAAATTATATAGGCATGTTTTTGTGATGCTTTCATTATTTTGTCATCTACTTGTAGTGTATACAGTAGAACTTCAATGGCCCGAACACCGATGGCTCGTTTACCATGGCTGAGTCGAACCCTTTCTTGAGTCCCTATGGTATTTCTGTACATAAGAAATAGGGAGTGTAAAAATTAGGATATTTTCGTCTTTTATCTTGCAAATGTATGTTGTGTGTACTCATTAGAATCGCCTCGATGAGGCGATTCTAATGAGTACACACACCATACGTTCTTCATTATAGAACACAAAAAAAGATGTCCTAAAGTATGTCGTTATGCCTCCTGGCATTAGCCCTCAGTGGCTCGAACTACCCCTGTCTTGAACAGATTTTCATGGTCCCAAAGGTGTTTGAGCCATTGAAGGTCGACTGTAAATGTTTTTACAAATTCATTCTCTTACACCACCTGTGAGTGACCTGAGAAGCAGTTAATTAAAAAAAGGACTGTTCTGTTTTGTCAAAGACTTCTCTGCTGCTTCAGAGGTAGCAATGCAGCAGAAGAAATCTTGGAACTGACCCCAGACCACCCCCGCCCATCCGGGTTTGGAGAAATAGATTGGGCTGCATGATGCTTCCACACAGAGCTGAATCTGACCACACATGAGTACTGGTAAAACGCTTAGAAGGACCAAGCTTTGCACAGGCAGTGATGTGAGTCAGACCATCCAATACATATAAACCTTTTAGTTTCATTGGGCAGCAGAGCTTGTGTAGTAATAATAATAATGATAATAATCGACCTTATTTATAGAGGGTAACACATTTAGTACCAGTACTAATCTTCCATGTGGCCCTCTTTTTTCTGGGTAGTAACCAGTACTAAACAATATGGATAAAGTCTCTTGCTCAAGGAAACAACACTTGGTGCTTGCGAGGATCGAACCGGCTGCCTCTCGATCTCAAATTGGATGCTTTACCACTGCACCACAGCGCTCCACTTTGAGATGTCATTTCATCTCATTGTTGGGTACAAGTCCCACAAAATTGGAAGCAACCTTGCCAAAATGACCTAAAAAGTGTTGACAGGGATGTTAAACCTCAATTCAAACAAACAAACAAAACTGACCCCAGAAATTAAAATTATTTTAGTTTAGGCTTGCAAATGTAGCAGCAACTTTACCCGTTTTGTACCAAATGGGATCTTCCTCCTTATACATAGCAGGAGTCCACTTCAAAATTTAGGGGTGTCAGGTTGTGTTTTCATCAAAATTTATTTGGAAAATGACTGAACTTTTAGCAAACAGTGGAGGCCCTGATCAGACGTCGCATTCTGCGGCGTCTGATCTGGGCCTGCACTGTTTGCTAGGGTACCCGTTTTGGGGTTTCTGGTACTAAATGGGTTAATCATTGTAGACTTGTGTCAGAAACAAAATAGAAAAAATAAATAGAACCAGCCTATAATCCTTTTGAAGATTTAGCTGATGAGTGATGGAGTCAGATACATCAGGTAAATTAGCCTCGCCCATAGGGGCTTGAAGAAATATATGGGCTGCATGATGCTTCCACGCAGAGCTAAATCCGGCCCGCACACTAGTACTGGTAAACCCCTTAGAGGATCTAAGCCTGTCCAGGAACCGTAGTGCGAGGCAGACCGTCCATGCTAATAAACCCTTTTGGTTTCATTGGGCGACAGGGCTTGAGATGTCATTTCATCTCAACGTCGGGTAAAAGTCCCACAAAATTGGAAGCGACGTCTCCAAAATGACCTTTACAGTGTTGACGGGGACGCTAAACCTCAAATCAACCAACCAACTTCAGGTAAAGTGTTTGGTTTAAACATATTTTATTTTTTCAAATTAAATCATAAAGGGATCAGAAAGAAGCCAATCAGCTTGTACATGTATAAGCATGAACCCATATCTTGCTGAATTTTTCAAACCCTGCCTATACAAATAGTGCAGATCAAGATCAGTTGGCTTCTAAAGAAGCCATCTGATCAGGATCTACACAGCTTGTCATTCTGTGAAATATATTATAATTGATTTGTCAGGGAAGACAAATGCTTCAAGAAAGAGTAAATTTGCCAGATTGGATTATGTCCCACTACAGCATATTTTGATATGCCAAAAAATTGGGCCATCTTGAACAAAGTCTGATTTTGGTTCTCCACTGTTTGCACAGGCTTATAGTCAAGATCTTTAATAGGATTGTTGCAGTGTAGTATCAGAGACAAACTCAAGCAAGTGTGGATCCTTTAGGAGCAGTCTGATCAGGGTCTTGCCTGTATGCAAAAAATGTTTTTAAAAACGTTTGCAAGAAGATAGCTCGGATCAATGAATCCCTATACCTATCTTAACCCATTTAGTACTGGAAACCCAAAAACGGGTACCCTGGCAAACAGTGCAGGCCCAGATCAGACGCCGCAGAACACGGCATCTGATCAGGGCCTTCACTGTTTGCAAAAAGTTAAGCCATTTTCCAAATTAATTTTGAAGAAAACATGCTATATATAAGAAGGAAGATTCCATTTGGTACAAAAAGGTTTAATTCTCCTGTCCTGCTGAATAAATCATTTTAACCACACCCATTTCTGTCTTTCAACCAGTCTGATTACTTGAAGTTGATGTAATTACTTGATGTAATTTATTCCTACAAATTCATGAACTGAATGTGAGACAATGCAATGTAGATTGTCTGATCAGAAGTCATCTGATCTGTATCTACACTGTTTTCAGATATGTACATTTTCTTGTTCAGCAGGACAAGGGAATTATCAAATGACTAACCCCAGATAAGAGGGGACATCCACATAATAATAAATTATATTATTTTTCTTATTTCTGCATGAAAACATATGTTGTGGGTACTCATTAGAAGTGCCTCAATGAGGCACTTCTAATGAGTTTCCACAACATGTTTTTGTGCAATGAGGCGCTTCTAATGAGTATCCATAATGTATGAAATTGAGGCGCTTCTAAGGAGTACCCACAACATTCGTTTTTGTGCAGAAATAAGAAAAATATCAGTACTTTTCGGATTAAAAAAGTATTGAATCTGGCGCCATGTAAATGATTGCATGATTAATTAAAATGACTGAGGAGACATTTGTAAACAGTGCCAGTGAATACAATTTCTTAGAATTTGTTGGGCAATATTTATTCTTCCCTGTGCTCAAAAACATTTTAACCTTTTGAAGTGTTAAATGAAACTGAGCAGCAGAATCAGAAGCAGAATTGTTACTGGTGACACGTCAAATGACATTCATACACCAGGACAGCAGATGACAACCAAACTAATTTTCTAATTTTTTCAGAGAAAATCAGGCTTGACATTCATATGAACTGTTTCCTTGGCAGAGTGAGTGTCTTTGAAAAAATAAAAAAAAAGTAGAATTCTGTATACTGTTTGCTATACAGTTTCGCTTGGTGCTTAAAGGGTTATAATGGACTTCCTTTTCAGATTAAATCTGATATTAGCACTATTTATGTGTCCCTTGGCTCAAAAACATTTAAAAATAAATAAAGTAAATACTTTAAGTGTTGTATCTAAGGAGTAATCAGCCTGAAAAAATAGTTCCTGTGGGTATTTTTTTCTGGAATAATTCAAGGGGTTATTGCTTAGAATCATGTTATACCATTGTGATTGACTGAGTAATGAATTGAGATTTGATTTAGTTTGAGAATGCTTCAGTGAAAGCAGAGGGAATGAGGAAGATTTGATTCAAACTAAGGAAAAAATCCTTTTTCATCAGAAATATGGAATATTGAAATCTATCATTATGATAACTCACCCGCACGATATAGTGCATTTTTCATATCTCCAAAATGGCTACTTTTCTGATGAAAATCTGTGATATTTTTCTCATAAATGCTCAAAACATAGGTTGAAGGTGCTCGTTAGAACCGCCTCATTGAAGCGGTTCTAACGAGCACCCACAACCTATGTCTTGGAGCAGAAAAAAAAAACAATACTGTTTACCCCCCTAAACCCCAGTTTTTTTCTGTATTTAAAGTGGGGTTTAAGGGGGTCTTCATTTCACGGACTTGTTCACGTGATGCTTTTAACGCTCTGCATGCTGGGTATTTATTTTTCAGCAGACAACATTTTGAAATATTTTGCCTAATTTTCCTTGAAAACAGGATTTGACATTTCATTAAACTTGTCTCCATTTTATTATTTTTCCTAAGAAACAAGATGTCAAATCTGCATGAGATGTAATATTTTTATGAAAAATAAGAAACTCATGAATACGAACAATTTGTTGTCTGTTGAATTAGCTTAGAGAGCTTGTCATTACCTCTGATGGACATGAAATGTCAAGCCTTACTGCCTCTGATAATAAACATATTCAAAGCATGGTCCAATGACACTGTGTACAGTAGGATGAGAAAAAATTCCTGAACCGGGAACTTGGCATTTATTTTGAATCTTAATGTCCTGTTCTTTAAGCAAACAGTTCAGATGCTGCTCCTGTGGCATCTGATCAAGGTCTAAAATATTTGCGAATGTCCAATCCAGATTTTCCAGTTAAAGCTTTTGACTTTACATGGACAAGAATAATGTGACAGACTCCTGTACTCCTGTACTTTACATGGACAAGAATAATGTGACAGACTCCTATACTCCTGTACTTTACATGGACAAGAATAATGTGACAGACTCCTGTACTCCTGTACTTTACATGGACAAGAATAATGTGACAGACTCCTGTACTCCTGTACTTTACATGGACAAGAATAATGTGACAGACTCCTGTACTTTACATGGACAAGAATAATGTGACAGACTCCTGTACTCCTGTACTTTACATGGACAAGAATAATGTGTCAGACTCCTGTACTCCTGTACTTTACATGGACAAGAATAATGTGACGGACTCCTGTACTCCTGTACTTTACATGGACAAGAATAATGTGACAGACTTCTGTACTCCTGTACTTTACATGGACAAGAATAATGTGACAGACTCCTGTACTCCTGTACTTTACATGGACAAGAATAATGTGTCAGACTCCTGTACTCCTGTACTTTCCATGGACAAGAATAATGTGACAGACTCCTATACTCCTGTACTTTACATGGACAAGAATAATGTGACAGACTCCTGTACTCCTGTACTTTACATGGACAAGAATAATGTGACAGACTGCTGTACTCCTGTACTTTACATGGACAAGAATAATGTGACAGACTCCTATACTGTAATGATCCTTTAAGTACTAGTTGAGATTTTCTAAACAAACAGTGCAGACCCAGATCAGACTGCTTCTAGCTTTCTGATTAGGGTCTACACTGTTTGCCATTCTCACTGCACCTTTTGAACTCCTTGCTGGATTATTTTGAGAATTACAGCAAATCCTGAAGGGGTCCCAATTTTTAGCTCACCTGTCACCTGTCACGTAGTGACAAGGTGAGCATTTGTGCTCAAATTTTGTCCGGCGTCCGTCAAGTGCGTCCGTGTGTGTGCATCTGTACATGCCACAGATACATAATTGGGTTTATGTTCTGTACTTTTCATACTTAATGAGGTTTATTCCGTAAATTTTCAACCCCACAACACCAAACATGCCTATTTGTGGGGTTAGTGGCTGTACAATGCTACATTATGGGGTTAAAGTCTTCATAGAGTTAACATTGGGAACCCCAGAATGTACGTCTCGTAAGAATGTCTGTAAACAATTTCAAATAAGTATATCTCTAATACCTCATGGCCAATCTTGACCAAATTTCATGAGAAGCATCATCAGATAGGGGGGAAAGGCTGCATAAGGTTTTGGGGCTGATGGGATTGGAATTCTGGTTGCCATGGCAACATATAGCTCCCATAGACTTACAAAGAGAAAAACTTAAAAATTATTATCCCCTCGCTTTTCGAAGAAAAAGTGGGGATATTGTAATTGTCTTCGTCGTCCGTACGTCCGTACGTCCGTCCGTCCGTCTTACCGGACGACTCCTCCCACACTTTTAGAGCTAGAAACTTAAAACTTTGGGAACTGATAGGTCTTTGGTCTGAGGAGTGCATGACACTTTTGGAATTTTGATCCTACCCCTAGGGGCCAGGCCAGGGGGTGGGGTGCCCCGGGGGTAAAAAATCAAAGTTTTCAGAACCTGGTCGTGTGACATATCAAATCGAACGGCATAATGAGTAGAATACATAACAATCAAAATTTGACCCCTAGGGTCAGGTTTGAGGTCACCAGAGGTCAAAAACATGGATTTTCACCCCCATAACCCCCTTTTTAACGATTACCGGATAACTCCTCCTACACCCTTTCAGATAGAAACATGTAACTTTGGGAACTGATAGGTCTTTGGTCTGAGGAGTGCATGACACTTTTGGAATTTTGATCCTACCCCTAGGGGCCAGGCCAGGGGGTGGGGTGCCCCGGGGGTAAATAATCAAAGTTTTCAGAACCTGGTCGTGTGACATATCAAATCGAACGGCATAATGAGTAGAATACATAACAATCAAAATTTGACCCCTAGGGTCAGGTTTGAGGTCACCAGAGGTCAAAAACATGGATTTTCACCCCCATAACCCCCTTTTTAACGATTTCCGGATAACTCCTCCTACACCCTTTCAGATAGAAACATGAAACTTTGGGAACTGATAGGTCTTTGGTCTGAGGAGTGCATGACACTTTTGGAATTTTGATCCTACCCCTAGGGGCAAGGCCAGGGGGTGGGGTGCCCTGGGGGTAAAAAAATCTAAGTTTTCAGAACCTGGTAGTGTGACATATCAAATCGAACGGCATAATGAGTAGAATACATAACAATCAAAATTTGACCCTTGGGTCAGGTTTGAGGTCACCAGAGGTCAAAAACTTGGATTTTCACCCCCCATAACCTCCTTTTTAATGATTACTGGATAACTGCTCCTACGCCCTTTCAGATAGAAACATGAAACTTTGGGAACTGATAGGTCTTTGGTCTGAGGAGTGCATGACACTTTTGGAATTTTGATCCTACCCCTAGGGGCCAGGCCAGGGGGTGGGGTACCCCGGGGGTAAAAAATCAAAGTTTTTAGAACCTGGTCGTGTGACATATCAAATCGAACAGCATAATGAGTAGAATACATAATCAAAATTTGACCCCTAGGGTCAGGTTTGAGGTCACCAGAGGTCAAAAACTTGGATTTTCAACCCCACAACCCCCTTTTTAATGATTACCGGATAACTCCTCCTACGCCGTTTCAGATAGAAACATGAAACTTTGGGAACTGATAGGTCTTTGGTCTGAGGAGTGCATGGCACTTTCGGAATTTTGATCTTAAGATTGGGTGGGAGTTGCAATTGAACTTATATAGTGGCGTATCTTTAAAAAAGCGTGGGGATATGCGATGGCTTGCCATCGACTGCGCAATTCTAGTTCTTCTCTGAAACCACAGGGCCCAGAGCTTAGATATTTAGCTTGTAGCAATGTCAAGTGGTCACCTACATAAATCCTGCCAATCATGCCCTTTGGGTCCAAATTGGCCACACCCCCGGGCCCCTTAGCGCCCATGGACATATAATGGAAAAAAAAACATTCTTCTCTGAAATCATGGAGCACATTGCTTAGATATTTAGTATGTAGCAACAGAAAATAGTTACCTACATAAATCCTGCTTACCATACCCCTGGGGCAGAAATTGGCCACGCCCCGGGGCTCATCAGCTCCCATAGACTTATAAGGGCAAAAACTTAAAAAATCTTCTTCTCTGAAACCACAGGGCCCAGAGCTTAGATATTTAGCATGTAGCGACGACAAGTGGTTACCTACATAAATCCTGCCAATCATACCCCTTGGGATCAAATGGGTCACGCCACGGGGCCCCTTAGCTCCCATAGACTTAATAATAATGGAAAAAAAGCTAAACAATCTTCTTCTCTGCTCTGAAACTATATAGCAACATAAAATAGTCATCTACATAAATCCTACTGACCTTGCCCCTGGGTTCAATGTCCATGGGCACATTAGCTCCCATAGACTTTTAATGGAAAAAAACAACAAAAATCTTCCTCTCTGAAACCATTAGGCCCAGAGCTTAGATATTTAGTATATATAGCAACAACAAGTGGCCACCTACATAAATCCTGCCAATAATGCCCCTGGGATCCAAATTGGCCACACCACAGGGCTGTTTAGCACCCATAGACTTATAATTGGAAAAAACTTCAAAAATCTTCTTCTCTGAAACCACAGGACCCAGAGCTTAAATATATAGCCTGTAGCAACATCAAGTGGTCACCTACATAAATCCTGCCAACCATGCCCCTGGGGTCAAAATTGGCCAGGCCTATTGGCCCATTAGCTCCCATAGACTTATAATGGAGAAAAAAACTTCAAAAATCCATAAGCCCCAGAGCTTAGATATTTAGTATGTAGCAACATGAAATGGTCACCTTAATAAATCCTGCCAGCCATGCCCCTTGGGTCAAAATTGATCATGCCCAAGGGCCCATTAGCTACTATATACTTAAAATGGCTAAAAAACACCTTTAAGTGGAAAAAAAATTCAAAATCTTCTTCTCTGAACCCATAAGGCTCAGAGCTTAGGTATTAAGCATGTAGCAACGTCGAGTGGTCGCCAACATGAATCCAGCCAATCATGTCCCTAGGGTCAAAATTGGCCAAATCCTGTGGCCCCTTAACTCAAATAAACTTACAATAGAAAAAAAAGCTTCAAAAATCTTATTCTCTGTTCCCATGAAGTGCATTTCTTAGATATTTAGTATATAGCAACATAAAATTGTCGCCTACATAAATCCTGCCCACCATGCCCTTTGGCTCAAAATTGGCCGCGCCCCAGGACTCATTAGCTCCTATAGACTTATACTGGAAAAAAACTTTAAAAAACTTCTTCTCCAAAACCATAAGGCCCAGAGCTTAGATATTTAGTATGTAGCAATGTCAAGTGGTCTCCTACATAAATCCTGCCAACCATGCCCCTGGAGTCCGAATTGGCCATGCCCCAGCGCTCCTTAGCTCCCATAGACTTATAATGGATTAACTTCAAAAATCTTCTTCTCTGAAACCACAGGGCCCAGATTTTTGATTGATTTGAGGTTTTGCATCCCCATCAACACAGTGTAGGTAATTTTGGAGACGTTGCTTCCAGTTTTGTGGGACTTTTACCCGACATTGAAATATAAAGACATCTTAAGCCCTGCCGCCCAATGAAACCAATAGGGTTTATATGCATGGATGGTCCAACTGGCCCGATTTTTCCTGGGCAGGCTTAGAACCTCTAAGCTGTATACCAGTACTCATGTGCGGTCGGTTCCAGCTCTGCATGGAAGTAGCCCAGTCTATTTCTTCAAGCCCTGATGAGAATTCTTAACATCACTAATGATTTTCTGGTACATAGGTTAGGATTTTTACGGTATTTTATGGACACTACTTGCATGGTCAGTGACAGTCACATGGAGATCAGCAAGGTAACTCAGATGTGGTCAGTAACTTTGTGTTGATTGACAAACAGCCCAAAAATTGCAGAATTTACCATAAAAATTCAAAAAATTCAGACACCTTAAAGACTTCATGTAATTCTCCATAGACTATCAAATTTTCAATTTATTTCCCTATCCTGCTAGGAAAGGATTCAGAATGGCAGACTGCTCAGGAGCAGCCTGATCTGGGTCTGCACTGTTTGCTTAAGCCTGTCTGTCCCAATACTTAGGATCATTAAGCCACAATACTGGCCCCCGCCCATTGGGGCTTGAAGAAATAGATGGGCTGCATGATGCTTCCACGTAGAGCTGAAACCGACCCGCACACGAGTACTGGTAAACCGCTTGGAGGCTCTAAGCTTGCCCAGGCAAAGCGGTGGGAGTCGGCCCATCCATGCATATAAACCCTATTGGCTTCATTGGGCGGCAGGATTGAGATGTCATTTCATCTCAATGTCGGGTAAAAGTCCCACAAAATTGTAAGCAACGTCTCCAAAATGACCTTTACAGTGTTGACGGGGACGTTAAAAGTCAAATCAAACAAGCGCTACAGCACATTGGGTTTAATAATATCTTGGAAGTTAGCTCAATGTCTTCTGACAACAATTTATATCATTATAAGAAAGCTAAAATAATTCTCTTGTTGGGGAATATCCAAATTCATTTGTCAGGCTTAGAAGTTATTTTGGAATGATATAAGACAAGATTTCAGTTCTGTCAAAGCCACCTTGTCATTCTTAACCATAATACTTGTGTGATTTATGATGATTTATTTGTTATACAGTATTTCCAGTATTCTGAGCAAACAGTGTAGACCCTGCAGTATGCAGCATCTCATCAGGGTCTGCACTCTTTGCCACCCGTCCAGCTATTTTTAGACACAACATGGGGTAGTTAGTTGTACTTGTTCACATTTAAGAATAAGTATGATAAGGGATTGAGGTGTCCGAATATTTAGGGTAAATTAGGTAATACTGGTTACTTTAAAAGTCATTTTTGCAAATAGTGTGGACCCAGATCAGGCTGCTCTTCTAGGAGCAGTCTGATCTGGGTCCACACTGTTTGCCTGTTTGCAAAAATATTTTTAAAAATTTTGCAAAAAGATTCAGCAGACACCATAAACAGACAACATTTTCAGATGTAGCATTTCTCGGTGTCTAAAGGGTTAAATCACCAAACACAATAACAACAGACAACATTTAAAAAAAAAGAAATCAGAATCAAGCTTTACATGTCATGTTTGATGCCTAATCAAATGCAAAGCCTGATTCCAATCTAAATGGAGACAATTCACATGAAATGCCTTACTTTTTCTTGAGAAAAAAAAAAATGTAAATAAAATTAAAAATTTGAAAATGTTATTTGCTCAAATTTGCTTAGTGCTTAAAGGGTTATACCATTGTATACTGGCTGCATGATGCTTCCACGCAGAGCTGAAATCCGACCGCACACAAGTACTGGTAAACCGCTTACAGGATCTAAGCCTGCCCAGGCAAAGCTGTGCGAGTCGGCCCGTCCATGCTTATAAATCCTATTGGTTTCATTGTGTGGCAGGGCTTGAGATGTCATTTCATCGCAAAGTCGGGTAAAAGTCCCACAAAATTGGAAGCAACGTCTCCAAAATGATCTATACAGTGTTGACGGGGACGTTAAACCTCAAATCAAACAATCAAAATAAAAAAGTAAAAATTTGAAAATGTCTTCTGCTCCAGTTTTGCTTAGTGCTTAAAGGGTTAACCCATTGTATACTAGTGGACTCTTCCATTGTTATATGTTGGACAAGTCTATTTGTCAATGCAAGGGTGGTAAGCCTATTTTTTCGTGTTTATTCTTCTTTAACGGAAAATTCTGTTAGCAAATTAATAGTGCATGCAGGCCCATATCAGCCGCCCCCGCCTATAGGGGCTTGAAGAAATATATGGGCTGCATGATGCTTCCATGCAGAGCTGAATCCGGCCCGCACACTAGTACTGGTAAACCACTTAGAGGATCTAAGCCTGACCAGGAACCGCAGTGCGAGGCGGACCGTCCATGCTAATAAACCCTATTTGTTTGATTGGGCGACAGGACTTGAGATGTCATTTCATCTCAATGTCGGGTAAAAGTCCCACAAAATTGGAAGCAATGTCTCCAAAATGACCTTTACAGTTTTGATGGGGACGTTAAACTTTAAATCAAACAAAAGGCCCATATCAGACACCACATTCTGCAGCCTCTGATCTGGGCCTGCACTGTTTACCAAGGTTCCCCTTTTTAGGGGTTTGCCGCATGCAATGGGTTAATGATGGATGGGATCTAAATCCACTTTACCCATACAACATACAACGCCAGTCATGATGACAATGGTCGTCTGCTTTGTCGTCTGCTGTAAACTTTAAAAGTCATTGTTGCTGACACTGTGGACCCAGATCAGACTGCTCCTAGAGTAGATTCAGCAGACGACATCAACAGACAACATTTTCGGATGCAGTTTTTCTTGGCATCTTAAACGTTTGTAAGTCCTGTTGATTCCTTAACATGTACAGTAAGAAAAAATTGTTTTAAAGTCTCAATTTAATTACTATTGATGGATGTAGGATAATCAGATTTTAGGAAAACTGTGCTTGTGCAATTCTTGCAGAAAATTTGGTTTTGAGAAAATGGAGTGTTTTTCCAGAAATAAAATCAGAGCACCGACAGCACTGGTGTGTCAATTGTCTCTGGCCGTAGGGTGGAAAAAGGGTCCTGAACGGGGATTTAGACTGTTTGGTTAAACCCCTAAATTCCTGGGCCCAGTTGTTCAAAGCATTGTTAGCTTAACGAGCTTGTTAGTGGTCAAATTGTTAGCTGTTCTAGCAAGTACAATATTGAAAATTTTGGTATTTTTGCTGAAAAAATATGAGCAGCTGCTCACATTTTTTTTTCAGCAAAAATAGTATATTTGCCATTTTAAATGATCAAAGTTTTAACGATACGTTAACTAAAGACGTCATTAGTTTTGAACAACTTGCCCCTGTACTTTAAGCAAACAGTGTAGACCCTGATTGGACATGCTCTCTGACATTTAAAACCCTGAAATTCCTGTACTTTAAGTAAACAGTGTAGACCCTGATTGGACACTGCTTTCTGACATTCTGACCTCACAACGAAAAGAAAACATGGCTATAAATAACTGTTACCTGGATTTTGTACAAATCAGTGACAGTCACATGGACATCAGCAAAGTGTGTGTGAATTCGGGTTTAACATCGCTTTCAACAATTTTTCAGTCATATCACGACGTTGTCTGGTTGTGATAGGGAGCTCAATGCTCACTTTTATAGTGCTACCTCACTGAAGTATCATGTTCCAGACACATTACATGATACCACACCCAGTCACATTATCCTGACACTGGGTCGACCAGTCCTAGCTCTACCCTGTAAATCTGAGTGCCAAGCGAGGAGCAGCTAGTACCATTCTTAATGACTTTGGTATGTTGCGGCCCGGTGTCATATAATATTTTGACCCGCCTAAAAAGTGACCCGCGGGTCATAATATTATGACCCGCGGGTCAATATATTATTATAATATTTTGACCCCCCCTATAATATTTTGACCCCCCTCCCTAACTTCACAAAAGTTACATTTAAATGACCAAATATGGTGAGGTAACTGTTAAGCAGTAAAACTATGACAATTGTGGTGGTTTTTCCTGCTGATTTTTACACTTGGGCAGTGTCTGAGGGGTGGGGTGGGATAGTTCTAGATCTGAAAATCTACAGCAAGAATAATGACTATAATATATAAGAAAGGGCAATCATGTTTAAAGGGAAATGGCTAAAAGCAGCAAAAAAGAAAAAAAATAACAGAAAAAAACCACATTACTAAAATGGTATTGAGAGAACCAGCCTATGCACGTGGGGGGGGGGGGGGGGGGGGTCAAATTATTATAGCTATAATAAAATGACCCACCCTTTTTATCTGTTATCGATATACTGGTATTTGAGTTCATTCAATTAATTAAACTTTTCATTGAATTAGATGGCTTGTAATACACTAGATTCAGTAAGGTTCAGTATGTGGGAGGGGTTGTAACTTAATGACTTGAAATAAGGGGGGGGGGGCAAATTATTATAGCTATAATAAAATGACCTACCCTTACTATTTGTAAATAGTGTAGTGGTATTCGAGTTCACACAGTTAAATTAAAACTTAAATTGCTTTATATGGCTAGAAATAGACTATATTCAGTAAGGTTCAGTATGTGAGAGGGGTTGTTACTTAATGACTTGAAATTGGCGGGGGGGGGGGGGGGGGGGTCAAATTATTATAGCTATAATAAAATGACCCACTCTTACTATCTGTTATTGACATACTGGCATTTTGAGTTCATTCAATTAATTAAACTTTTCATTGAATTAGATGGATTGTAATACACTAGATTCAGTAAGGTTCAGTATGTGGGAGGGGTTGTAACTTAATGACCTGAAATGGGGGGGGGGGGGGGTCAAATTATTATAGCTATAATATAATGACCCACCCTTATTATCTGTTATTGATATATTGGTATTTTGAGTTCATTCAATTAATTAAACTTTTCATTGAATTAGATGGATTGTAATACACTAGATTCAGTAAGGTTCACTGGTTCAGTATGTTGGAGGGATTGTAACTTAATGACTTTAAATGGGGGGGGGGGGTCAAATTATTATAGCTATAATAATATGACCCACCCTTACAATTTGTAATTAGTGTACTGGAATTTGAGTTCACACAGTTAAATTAAAACTTAAATTGCTTTATATGGCTAGAAATAGACTATATTCAGTAAGGTTCAGTATGTGGGAGGGGTTGTTACTTAATGACTTGAAATTGGCGGGGGGGGGGGGGGGGGGGGGGTCAAATTATTATAGCTATAATAAAATGACCCACTCTTACTATTTGTAATTAGTGAATTGGTATTTGAGTTCACAGTTAAATTAAAACTTATATTGCTTTATATGGCTAGAAATAGGACTATATTCAGTAAGGTTCAGTATGTGGGAGGGGTTGTTACTTAATGACTTGAAATTGAGGGGAGGGTCAAATTATTATAGCTATAATAAAATGACCCACCCTTATTATCTGTTATTGATATACTGGCATTTGAGTTCACTCAATAGATCAAACTTTTAATTGAATTAGATGGCTTGTGATACACTAGATTCAGCAAGGTTCTGTATGTGGGAGGGGTTGTAACTTAATGACCTGAAATGGGGGGGGGGTCAAATTATTATAGCTATAATATAATGACCCACCCTTATTATCTGTTATTGATATATTGGTATTTTGAGTTCATTCATTTAATTAAACTTTTCATTGAATTAGATGGATTGTAATACACTAGATTCAGTAAGGTTCACTGGTTCAGTATGTTGGAGGGATTGTAACTTAATGACTTTAAATTGGGGGGGGGGGGGGGGGGGGGGGTGTCAAATTATTATAGCTATAATAATATGACCCACCCTTACTATTTGTAATTAGTGTACTGGTATTTGAGTTCACACAGTTAAATTAAAACTTAAATTGCTTTATATGGCTAGAAATAGACTAGATTCAGTAAGGTTCAGTAGTTGGGAGGGGTTCTTGAAATTGAGGGGGGTCAAATTATTATAGCTATAATAAAATGACCCACCCTAATTATCTGTTATTGATATACTGGTATTTGAGTTCACTAAAAAAAATTAAACTTTTAAAGCTGCTGGCCCACGGCTCAATATCGAAAATATATTTTTTTTTAAAATCGCCTAAAACAGCTTATTGTGGAAGGAAATATAAAAAAATAACGATCCAATGTTGAAATCTTAAGAAATTTTCCGTATATTGGTGTTTGAGTTCACTCAATAGATTAAACTTTTAATTTAATTAGATGGCTTGTAATAGAAAAGATTCAGTAAGGTTCAGTATGTGGGTTGGGTTGTAACTTAATGACCTGAAATCGGGGAGGGGGGGGTCCAAATTATTATAGCTATAATAAAATGACCCACCCTTACTATTTGTAATTAGTGTACTGGTATTTGAGTTCACTCAGTTAAATTAAAACTTAAATTGCTTTGTATGGCTAGAAATAGACTAGGTTAAGTAAGGTTCAGCATTGGGGATCTAAGTATTGACTAGTAGGGGGGTAATTTTTTTATACCTATAATAAAATGACCTACCCTTACTATTTGTTACAATACTGGTATATTATTTCACTAAATTAAATTTTAGTTTAAATCAATTATACATACGTATAATAAAATGACCTACCCCAACCATCTGTTGTTCATACTGGTATATGAATTAATTTAAAGCTAGAATGCTAGAAATACACTAGGTTCAGTAAAGTTCAGAAGATGTGGGGGGGGGGGGGGGGGGGAATTAATCCAGTTAATTAGAAATAATCTACTGCTATATCCCCTTTTCTTTACATAATTTTGAGTCCATTTCCTTGGTTGAAAAAGATACTTGGTGTGGGGGATCATTTTATTATGGGTATAATATTTTGACCCCCCCCCCCCCCCCCCTACATTTCATCAACAATTCAACATTCAATAGTCATGATTATTCTGGTGTTTTAATCCAGTTAATTAGAAATAATCTACTGCTATATCCCCTTTTCTTTACATTATTTTGAGTCCATTTCCTTGGTTGAAAAGGATACGTGGTGTGGGGGGTCATTTTATTATGGGTATAATATTTTGACCCCCCCCCCTACATTTCATCATGATTATCCTGTTGTTTTAATCCAGTTAATTAGAAATAGTCTACTACTATATCCCCTTTTCTTTACATTATTACATTATTTTGACTCCATTTCCTTTGTTGAAAAAGATACTTGGGGGGGGGGGGCATTTTATTATGGGTATAATATTTTGACCCCCCCCCCTTCTAAGCAGCAAGACCCATTTCAAAGAATATTATTCTTCATTATCTTGTTAAATGTGATATAATGATGATAATGATATTATTGTCCAGTACTTTGTAAATTTTACTGGGGGGGGGTCATTTTATTATAGCTATAATATTTTGACCCCCCCCCCCCCCCCTTTCTTGGCAGCAACACCCATTTCAAAAGAGAATATTATTATCCCCTCGCTTTTCGAAGAAAAAGTGGGGATATTGTAATTGTCTTCGTCGTCCGTACGTCCGTACGTCCGTCCGTCCGTCTTACCGGACGACTCCTCCCACACTTTTAGAGCTAGAAACTTAAAACTTTGGGAACTGATAGGTCTTTGGTCTGAGGAGTGCATGACACTTTTGGAATTTTGATCCTACCCCTAGGGGCCAGGCCAGGGGGTGGGGTGCCCCGGGGGTAAAAAATCAAAGTTTTCAGAACCTGGTCGTGTGACATATCAAATCGAACGGCATAATGAGTAGAATACATAACAATCAAAATTTGACCCCTAGGGTCAGGTTTGAGGTCACCAGAGGTCAAAAACATGGATTTTCACCCCCATAACCCCCTTTTTAACGATTACCGGATAACTCCTCCTACACCCTTTCAGATAGAAACATGTAACTTTGGGAACTGATAGGTCTTTGGTCTGAGGAGTGCATGACACTTTTGGAATTTTGATCCTACCCCTAGGGGCCAGGCCAGGGGGTGGGGTGCCCCGGGGGTAAATAATCAAAGTTTTCAGAACCTGGTCGTGTGACATATCAAATCGAACGGCATAATGAGTAGAATACATAACAATCAAAATTTGACCCCTAGGGTCAGGTTTGAGGTCACCAGAGGTCAAAAACATGGATTTTCACCCCCATAACCCCCTTTTTAACGATTTCCGGATAACTCCTCCTACACCCTTTCAGATAGAAACATGAAACTTTGGGAACTGATAGGTCTTTGGTCTGAGGAGTGCATGACACTTTTGGAATTTTGATCCTACCCCTAGGGGCAAGGCCAGGGGGTGGGGTGCCCTGGGGGTAAAAAAATCTAAGTTTTCAGAACCTGGTCGTGTGACATATCAAATCGAACGGCATAATGAGTAGAATACATAACAATCAAAATTTGACCCTTGGGTCAGGTTTGAGGTCACCAGAGGTCAAAAACTTGGATTTTCACCCCCCATAACCTCCTTTTTAATGATTACTGGATAACTGCTCCTACGCCCTTTCAGATAGAAACATGAAACTTTGGGAACTGATAGGTCTTTGGTCTGAGGAGTGCATGACACTTTTGGAATTTTGATCCTACCCCTAGGGGCCAGGCCAGGGGGTGGGGTACCCCGGGGGTAAAAAATCAAAGTTTTTAGAACCTGGTCGTGTGACATATCAAATCGAACAGCATAATGAGTAGAATACATAATCAAAATTTGACCCCTAGGGTCAGGTTTGAGGTCACCAGAGGTCAAAACTTGGATTTTCAACCCCACAACCCCCTTTTTAATGATTACCGGATAACTCCTCCTACGCCGTTTCAGATAGAAACATGAAACTTTGGGAACTGATAGGTCTTTGGTCTGAGGAGTGCATGGCACTTTCGGAATTTTGATCTTAAGATTGGGTGGGAGTTGCAATTGAACTTATATAGTGGCGTATCTTTAAAAAAGCGTGGGGATATGCGATGGCTTGCCATCGACTGCGCAATTCTAGTTCTGCATTAATTTTGTCAAATGTAAAATAATTTGTTGATATTATTGTCCAGTACTATTATTTTGAGTCCATTTACTTTGTTGAAAAAGATACTTGGGGGGGGGGGGGGTCATTTTATTATGGGTATAATATTTTGCCCCCCCCCCCCCCCCCCCCCCCCCCCCCCCCCCCCCCTCTAAGCATCAACACCCATTTCAAAAGAGAATATTATTCTTCATTATCTTGTTAAATGTGATATAATATGTTGTTTTATCCGTTTTCTTGACATGATATTATTGTCCAATACTTTGTAAATTGTACTGGGGGGGGGGGGGGGGTCATTTTATTATAGCTATAATATTTTGACCCCCCCCCCCCCCCCTTTCTTGGCAGCAACACCCATTTCAAAAGAGAATATTATTCTGCATTAATTTTGTCAAATGTGAAATAATCTGTTGATATTACTGTCCAGTACTATTATTTTGAGTCAATTTCCTTAGTTGAAAAAAGATATGTATTGGTGTGGGGGTCATTTTATTATAGCTATAATATTTTGACCCCCCTACCCATGTTGTCAGATCTGCAATAGACTCCTTGCAATACCCATTTCTTATCTTGTCAATACCTATTTATTGATAAAAGTCCACTTCTGATTTATTTTGCTGAAGTTTTAGGGGCGGGGTCAAAATATTATAGGGGGGGTCAAAATATTACTGTAATATATTGACCCGCGGGTCAAAATATTACACGGGTCAAAATATTATCTGACACCGGGATAGAACCCGTGACCTCCTGTTCCCCGGAGCGGACACTCTACCGACTGTGCTATTGGGGCCGGTGTGTAGCTCAGTCGGTAGAGTGTCCGCTCCGGGGAACGGGAGGTCACGGGACATCAGCAAAGCTGCTGCTCTTAGTAACTTTGGGTCGATTGACAAAGCCATCTGACCGGGATCTACACTGTTTGTCATTCCCTTTGTGAATTTGCAGGAATGAATTGCATCAAGAGTTTCGATAGGCTGGTAGTCAGAAATGGATGTGGCAAAATTAATGTATTCAGTAGGACAAAGGTTAAAGGAAAAAAAAATCGCTTCATGCTTCTATATGAAATTTCCTCTATCTGTAAGGGAGTTAACAGTTTTAAAAAGAGTTTCTTCTCCTAAAAAGATGTATCCATTCCCCATGAAAACAATGTGTATTTGTAAATCATGGAATCTGTTGCCTGCAGTTTTAGTATGGAACTGATTCCATTCACAGACCCCAGGGACATATGCTTTGTATCAACTTTTAATTTCAGAAGCCTGTTGTAAAACCAGAAGCAATTTGCTTCATGAATAGTGTAGACCCATCTTTAAAATACAGCTGGAATATTGGTAGATAAATGTTAATGACAGTTTAATGCACTAGCCATTTGCCCCCAAGGCCCCTGTGGTGGGGTGGGGTGGGGTGGGATGGGATGGGGTTTGTCAGACACTACAGGGACAATTTTGAAGTAAAAGCATTTCCGAAATTCCTGCTAATTGGTTGTGGAATCAAAAACTATCACAGTTCTAGGGCATTTGACAGCCCCCGCCCATCAGGGCTTGAAGAAATAGATGGGCTGCATGATGCTTCCATGCAGAGCTGAAGCTGACCGCTATGGGGATCTAAGCCTGCTCAGGCAAAGCGGTTTGAGTCAGATCTTCCATGCTTATAAACCCTATTGGATTCATTGGGCGTCAGAACTTGAGATGTCATTTCATCTCAGTGTCGGATAAAAATCCCACAGAATTGGAAGCAACATCTACAGTGTTGACGGGCATGTTAAACCTCAAAACTAGGGCACTTGGGAAGTTTCTGTGGAAGGCAGTCATTTTTCTCCAGTCAGTCCTGTTTTTGCCCAACTCTGATTTATTATCTAATTAGCTCCAAATAAGTGATATATTCTTGAAAGGGCCATAAACTCATATCTTGTCATAAAACACCAAAACATCAACATTGAGTTACCTCCCTTCCTTATACAGATTTCCAGGTAAGACATATACCTCTAAACCTTGACATGCTGAGCCCGGATATGCCTTATCTTTAAACTTTAAAACAATGTAGATCCAGAGTCGAAGCCATCTGATCAGGATCTACATAGTTTGTTATTCAGATTGTGAATTTGTTGCAAAAATTTGCATCAGGTAATCTGATTGGTTGATAATCAGTACAGTAGTGGGTGTGGCATATTTGAATATTCAGCAGGACAAGGGTTAATATCATGACTGGCAGATGGCATTTTCAAAAAGTCTCCCCCCCATCCCCTCCCCCTCCCCTATTTTTTCACGAAACAGACGCTTTCTATTTGCTTGTGAATCGTCCGCTGGGTAGTTGATCCACATGAAATATCAATAATAATTTAACCCGTATCACGACAGACTACCCCTATCTTAGCAAACAGTGTAGATCCAGATCAGGTGGCATCTGAAGAAGCCATCTGATCAGGATCTACACTGTTTGGCATTCAGTTTATGAATTTGTAGCAATAAATTACATCAAGTAATTTGATTGGTTGATAGACAGAAATGGGTGTGGCTTAGATGAATATTCAGCAGGTCAAGGGTTAAAAAGTATAATTGCCATCTGGTTTAAATATTCCTGTGCGACTTTAACCTTTACCACTCTCTAGGCTAACTCAGCAGATGACAAATTGTTGATATTTTTTGCTCACCTGACCGAAGGTCATAGTGAGCTTTTGTGACTGCGAGATGTCCGGTGGCATCATTCGTCACATGTCCTACGTCATCTGTGCGTAAACTTTTCTTGTGAACACTCTGAGAGGCCACAGTTTTGGGCCAATCATCATGAAACTTGGTCAGAATGATCATCATGACAATATCTCGATCAAGTTCGAATATGGATCATGCCGGGTCAAAAAGTAGGTCAGTAAGACAAATCAGAGAAAAACCTTGTGAACACACTAGAGGCCACAGTTTTGGTCTGATCATCATCAAACTTGCTCGGAATTATCCTCTTGACAATATCTCAGTCAAGTTCTAATATGGTCATGTCGGGTCAAAAATTAGGTCAGCAGGTCAAGTCATAAAAAATGTTGTGAACAATCAAGAGGCCACAGTTTTGGTCCAATCACAATAAAACTTGCTCAGAATGACCATCTTGACATTCTCAGTCAAGTTCGAATACGGGTCATATCGGATAAAAAAGTAGGTCAGTAGGTCAAATTAAAGACCTTGTGAACACTCTAGAGGCCACAGGTTTGGTTTAATCATCATCGAACTGGCTCAGAATAATCATCTTGACAAATCTCGCTCAAGTTGGAATATGGGTCATCTCGGGTCAAAAGGTACGACAGAGGGTCATGTCAGAAAAACCTTGTGAACACTCTAGAAGCCATAGTTTTGGTCCAGTTATCATAATTCTTGCTCAGAATGATCATCTGGACAAATCTTGGTCAGGTTTGAATTATTGGGTCTTGTCGAATCAAAAAGTAGATCAGTAGGTCATTTTGTTATAACTTTTGAACCGTTTGAGGTAGAGCCTTCATATTTGGCATCTAGGTTCCTGGTGACAAAGGCTTCCAACTCATACCAAAATTTGACCTATGACCTACTTTATCATAACTTTCGAACCATTTGAGATACAGCCTTCATATTTGGCATGTATGTTCCTCGTGACAAGGCCTTACCACCTATACAATAATTTTGACCTATGACCCTTACCTTTGACCTACTTTGTCATTTTGACCTGTGACCTACTTAATCATAACTTTTGAACCATTTGAGATAGAGCCTTCATATTTGGCATGTCTGTTCCTTGTGACAAAGGCTTCCCACCCATACAAAAAGTTTGACCTGTGACCTTGACCTTTGACCTACTTAAAGTCTTTATCATAACTTTGAACCTTTTGAGATAGAGCCTTCATATTTGGTATGCATGTTCCTTCTGACAAGGCACCTCACTATATTGCCTACCATTTCATTTCTACAGAGTGGAATCAGGTGAGCGATTGAGGGCCACCATGGCCCTCTTGTTCTTATTTTTTAGAAAAACAATTCAAAATGACGTCTGCTGAAAAAAAAATAAATGCCCACAGGGGTGTAAAATTCCACTCGCCCGCTCGCATTTGCGAGTAAGTTTTAAGCCAGGGCGAGTAAGGTTTTCAAAACTGACCTTACTTTTTCTTCATTTTTAGCACCTAAATGAAAAGTTTAGACGATAAGGGCGAGTAAGTTTGAGGGAAATTTTACACCTCTGGCCCAGCGTGTAGAGTGTTAACTCTTATCTTGCTGTTCACGACAACCCCTATTTTTGCAAACAGTGTAGATCCAGATCAGATGGCTTCTGAAGAAGCCATCTGATCAGAATCTGCACTGTTTGGCATTTAGTTTATGAATTTGTAGCAATAAATTACATTAAGTAATTTGATTGGTTGCTATAATGAAATGGGTGTGGCTAAAATGAATATTCAGCAAGATAAGTTAAGAGCTAAACCAGAAGCTGTTCTTGAATCAATTAGCAGAGAAACTTTGTGTAATCATAGCTAATTAATTTTATATCCTGGGTAAGTTATTAACCCTTTTTGTACCAAATGGAATCTTCCAACATATAAATACTAGGAGTCCATTTCAAAATTTAGGGGTGTCAGGTTGTGTTTTCATCAAAATTCATTTCGAAAGTGACTGAACTTTTAGCAAACAGTGGCGGCCCTGATCAGACGCCGCGTTCTGCGGCGTTTGATCTGGGCCTGCCCTGTTTGCCAGGTTTTGGGGGTTTCTGGTACAAAATGGGTTAACAAAAGCATTTTTGAGTAAAACCAAGAGTTGTAGACATGATGAATATTGAAGTTAACACTTTTCATATTTTAGTGACAAAATGCATGTGAATTGAATCATTAGAATTGTTTCGATGAGGCGATTCCTATGCGTTCCCACAGCACACGCATGAAAGTGGGAAAAATTAAAGAAATAAGTATCCAACATCTGAGCCATTGGATTTCTTACGCTTATCCCCGGCTTAATGGGTTTGGTGCATGGTCTGTGAGTCAGCAGCCTGTAGTCTTCCTGCTGAAGCTTTCATGTAAATGCCTCATACGAAATTCTGTGGATTTTTATGAATATTAAATCCATTTAGCAGGATCCTAACTGCGCCATTAGATCTAATGATGTTTTCCTCCATATAATACATGCAGGAGACACAGCTTCTGTTTTGAGTTAAAGAGAATAATGTTATTACCTTATTATAATAGGGAGATGATCAGGGGGTCTGTAAAACATATGCAGACATTGCTATTATAACAGTGAGATCATCAGAGCGTCTATAAAACATATGCAAACATCGTCACCAGTCCTACAGATCAAATTTTGTTTACTGATGTATCAGAAGTTACTTGTTCCATCAAAAATACTGTAAAACACTTATATTTGGCGGTCATTTTATTTTGGCAATATTGGTTGTCAAGGAAAAAAAATACCAAAATAAAAAATCACCAGTAATAAGATCAAAGAGCTTAAGAGAAGAATAACAAACTGGCAGAAATTTTATTCCCAGTGTACATCGCAAGTTTACAAATTGGGCAATATATAACTTCAATCAGTCAAAGCAAGTAGCTCATCATGACCGCCCATGCTAATAAACCCTATTGGTTTCATTGGGCGACAGGGCTTGAGATGTCATTTCATCTCAATGTCGGGTAAAAGTCCCTCAAAATTGGTAGCAACGTCTCCAAAATGACCTTTACAGTGTTGATGGGGACGTTAAACCTCAAATCAAACAAACAAAATGTGCTCTTGGTCAAAGGCATTATGCATGACAAACCAATCTTTTGGGGTTTTTTGGTTTTGGTTTTACATCCCTTTCAAGATTATTTCACTCATATTGAGCCGACCATTAATCAGAGGTGGGCAAAAACTGGAGTACCCGGAGAAAAACCACCTGACCTTCCGTTGCAGAACTTGGCGTCTCACATGTGACCTTGGCCAGGCTCGAACCCACAATGGTGAGAGACCTAATGATTAAGAGATTAAGAGTTAGCGCTCTTATCCACTAGGTCACGAAGGCCTGACTTTTTAGAAGTCGAACATGGTGTTGGGGAGCAAACATGGTGTTAGGGAGATATTTTATCAAGTCTTTCTCTTTGCTTAACTTGTCAACTATGAAGCCATTTAGCATGCTCAGCAGGGCTGAATGAAAGAAAGAGGATATTGAAAAGGTGTGTGTGTGTGTTTGAGTTTTACATTCCTCCCACAACCAAGAACCTTGGTTTAAAGACTCATCCGAAAGTTTGATTGTATAAAAGGTGTATTTTACATGAAGTAGGGTTGCATGTGCTAGGAAATTGATTTTGGAAATAATATTTATGTAATATGGAATGTTCATCAAAGAATCTGGTTATTGTTTGTTGTAAAGGTAAACTGAGTTAACGCAAAATGTGCAGAAATAATATTTGTTTGAGTCATGCAAAGCAGGCATGTTAACTTTTATCATGCTGTTCACGACAACCCCTTTCTTTGGAAACAGTGTAGATCCAGATCAGATGGCTTCTGAAGAAGCCATCTGATCAGGATCTACACTGTTTGACATTCAGTTTATGAATTTGTAGGAATAAATTACATCAAGTAATCTGATTGGTTCAAAGTCAGAAATGGGTGTGGCTAAACTGAATATTCAGCAAGAGAAGGGTTAAATTAGTGAAACATTAAGCACATATTGGTGTTTTCTCACTGATTCAGGGCCA
This sequence comes from Lucinisca nassula, assembly GCA_963580285.1. NCBI lineage: Eukaryota > Metazoa > Mollusca > Bivalvia > Lucinida > Lucinidae > Lucinisca > Lucinisca nassula. The sequence continues at coordinate 16,693,487 of OY757013.1, forward strand.
TCATTATGACTTAACCCTTATCCTGCTGAATAAATTAATTAAGCCACACATATTTTTGACTATCCACCAATCAAATTACTTGATTCAGTTCACAAACACTTTGACAAACAGTGTAGATCCTGGTCAGATGGCTATCTGAAAAGAAGCATTCTGATTTGGATCCAAACAGTGTAGCTCCTGATCAGATGGCTTCTTATAGCAGGTAGGGATAATTGTGTTCAGCAGGATAAGGTTTAACCTCCCTGGGTATTCTAAATTCAGTAAAATTTCTACCTTTGGTCCTGTCCAGAGGTTGTTTTATTGGTGGAATTGCCTTAAATAAATGGATATGAAAACATTAGGAAAGCCTTAACTCTTATCTTGCTGTTCACAACAACCCCTATCTTTGGAAACAGTGCAGATCCAGATCAGATGGCCATCTGATCAGGATCTACACTGATTGGGCATTCAGTTCATGAATTTGTAGCAATAAATTACATCAAGTAATTTGATTGGTTGATAGACGGAAATGGGTGTGGCTTAAATGAATATTCAGCAAGATAAGAGTTAAACATGCTGATTAGTCCAACACGATTTTCAGCCATTGCATTAACCCTTATCCTGCTGAATAATAATTTAGCTACACCCATTTCTAACTCTGAACCAATCAGATTACTTCATATAATTTATTCCTACAAATTCATAAACTCAATGTCAAACAGTGTAGATCCTGATCCATCTGATCTGGATCTACACTGTTTGCAAAGATAGGGATTTCGTGAACAACAGGATAAGAGTTAATTTCAACTTTTACCATGGATTCACAAGCAGACTGGTAAACAGTACAAATCCTGATCAGTCATTTTATGCAAGAATAAGGTCACAGGGAAGTGTATCTGTCTACCTTAAATGCATGTATGTAAAGTGTCTGGTCCTGATGACAGAGCTTGTTAACAAGAGGAAGATTTATCCTCCTGATGTTGAAGGAAACTGTAATGATTATTGACATAATGTAATATTTTGTCAAGTTTCCAAACTAGTTTCAGAAGTTGTCATCATCCAGCAGACAATTCATTTCCCAGGTGGGGGCTGCAATCTTAAACTGCCAGTCACAACATTTTCAGATACAATTAGCTCCCCTGAGCAGGATGTGCTCACACTGAGTTATTGTGATCAGGCAGTGTCTGGCCATATAAGGTAGAAACACTTCAGAAATCCTCTTCGGGCCGTTTTTCATGAAACTTGGTAAGTAGCATTGTTGACTTGGGCCCATTATAGTTTCTTCAAATGATGACCCCTGGCTGGCCTTAACCTATTTTATGCCAAGGTCAAATTTGGTCGCATAGATGTGTATGGAAAAAAAGTAAAAACCATGTATTTTCAGAAACTATTGGAGCTGATCCGAAAGTTGGTAGAGATGCTGTTAGCTAGTTGAGTGTATGAAACTACTTGATTATCTGACCTTGGCCTGAGGTCATTCAGATATATAAAAATTAAAACTTATTTTAACAGAAACCACTGCTCCATTTGTAACCAAATGTCACATGAAAGCTTTTAGGAACAAACAAATGAAAATTTATTAATATGAGTTTGGTGGCATGACCAGTATTGCCGCCATGCCAGTATAAGATAAAAGCTCTTCTCTGGAACCAATGAGCCCATAATCAGGTCACATATACGAAATGGCTGCCATGGTAAAAACCCTTCAAAAATCTTCTTCTCAGAAATGAATAGGCTTCATAAACTCTCAGCACTCATGTGAACAGCTCAAGACCATTGGTCCTCTTAACATTGTTGTTATTGTTATCATTACTATCAATTATAATGGTAATGATGATGATAAAGATGGTAATAATAACTTTATACTCAATTATGTCATATTCATGACCTGAGTTTGTCTTAATAAAGAACTATTACATTAAAAAGCAAACAAAAAAACAACAACGTTATGTTAATATTGTTAACCCATTTAGAACCAGAAACCCAAAATTGGTTACCCTGGCAAACAGTGCAGGCCCAGATCAGACGCCGCAGAACCCGGCGTCTGATCAGGGCCTCCACTGTTTGCTAAAAGTTCAGTCATTTTCCAAATAAATTTTGAAGAAAACACAACTTGACAACCCTAAATTTTGAAATGGCCTCCTGCTATATATATGGAGGAAGAGTCCATTTGGTACAAAAAGGGTTAGCTATCATCATCATCATCAACGGATTTTTTTTATTAACGTGCAGGTACAGGGGCAACGTCCACATAAGTGGGCCCCCTTCCAGGTAGCTGGCTTGCTGCACGCATGGCAGATCTTACACCAGATCTCCAGGCTTGTCTATCATGAGGATGGATAGCAGAGAGCTTCCATTCTCTGCAATCTCTTTCTGTTAGCTGCTTCCAGGTCATCTTGGGCCTTCCTGGCCCCCGCTTTCCACTTACCTGTATGTCACAGGCAGTCTTGACTGCACCGTTGGAGCGTTCCACATGTCCATACCAGCGAAGTCTTCTCTCTTTCAGGATGAGGTCCAGGTCCTCAATGCCAAGGCGCTCAAGTAACTCACTGGACCTGATGGTGACAGTGTCCTGTGGCTTGACATTGCAGATCTGTCTGATCATTGCCCTGTCATTTCGCTGTAGACGTTGGAGGTTTGGCTTTGTCAATGGCCATGTCTCACTGGCATGGAGCATTGCGCTCTGCACACAAGAGCTATACACACGGCCACGTGTCTTGAACGAGAGGTGGCGGGAAGAGAGAACTGGTAGCAACTCCTTGAATTTCTTCCAGGCTGTTTTCACATGTGATGTAGTTGAAAGGTCGCAACCACCCGCTGCCGAGAGCATATCACCTAGGTAGCAGAAGGAAGCTACAACCTCCAGCTTGTCGGATCCGACTTGGACTTCCCTCTGTGGTCTGCCATCTAAGGGGCGTGCAGTTCCTTGGCACCGTGTACACCTGTAATCAGGGTCCTCTATCAAGCGTTTGAGCCCACTGCATTTCTTGTGCACCCAAAACTTGCAGCCATTACAAAAGATACTGTTGCTGCCCACTCCAGTGCGACATACAGCGCATGGGAACTGGCCTGTACTCTGCAAGAGGTCCAGACCTGTACCACAGATCATGATCTTTGTCTTTCCTGCATTCACTCTCAGCCCTTTCGCCTCCATTGCGTCTTTCCAAGTTAAGAGCCTCCCGACACATTCCTCAAGGGATTCAGCTATGATGACAAGGTCATCAGCATACAGGTCCTCCCAGGGGACTCCAGAGCGGAACTCGCATGACAAGGCTTCAAGCACAATGATGAAAAGCAGTGGGCTGAGAACAGAGCCTTGATGAACACCCACCTTGTCCTCGAATTCTTCACTGTAACCATCACCAACTCGGACACGGCTCCGAGCATTAGCGTACATCCCTTGGACCAGTTTCACAATCCACTTGTCCACTCCAAGTTTTCTTAGTGCCCACCAGATGACTTTCCGAGGCACTCGATCAAATGCCTTCTTCAGGTCTACAAAAGCCAAGTAGAGTCTCCTGTTGGCCGCCAGATACTTCTCTTGCAGCTGTCGGACCACAAAAATTGCATCTGTTGTGCCTCTTCCTGGGATGAAGCCAAACTGAGAATCATCGATGGACACCAACTGCCTAATGAGGCCATCAACAATCCTCTCCAGGACATTATGAGAAAATATGTTTTATAATAGGAGCAACCAGGAAAGACTCAAATCAGTCTGTGCAGTCTCATCAGTGTGTGTGTGAATTTGGGTTTAACGTCGCTTTCAACAATTTTTCAGTCATATCACGACGGTGTCTGGTTGCGACAGGGAGCTCAATGCTCACTTTTATAGTGCTGCCTCACTGAAGTATCATGTCCCAGACACATTACATGATACCACACCCAGTCACATTATTCTGACACTGGGTCGACCAGTCCCTAAGCTCTACCCCGTAAATCTGCAGCAGGTTGTAGCTTCCTTCTGCTACCTAGGTGATATGCTCTCTGCAGGGGGTGGTTGCGACCTTTCAACTACATCACGTGTGAAAACAGCCTGGAAGAAATTCAAGGAGTTGCTACCAGTTCTCTCTTCCCGCCACCTCTCGTTCAAGACACGTGGCCGTGTGTATAGCTCTTGTGTGCGGAGCGCAATGCTCCATGCCAGTGAGACATGGCCATTGACAAAGCCAAACCTCCAACGTCTACAGCGAAATGACAGGGCAATGATCAGACAGATCTGCAATGTCAAGCCACAGGACACTGTCACCATCAGGTCCAGTGAGTTACTGGAGCGTCTTGGCATTGAGGACCTGGACCTCATCCTGAAAGAGAGAAGACTTCGCTGGTATGGACATGTGGAACGCTCCAACGGTGCAATCAAGACTGCCTGTGACATACAGGTAAGTGGAAAGCGGGGGCCAGGAAGGCCCAAGATGACCTGGAAGCAGCTAACAGAAAGAGATTGCAGAGAATGGAAGCTCTCTGCTATCGATCCTCATGATAGACAAGCCTGGAGATCTGGTGTAAGATCTGCCATGCGTGCAGCAAGCCAGCTACCTGGAAGGGGGCCCACTTATGTGGACGTACGTTGCCCCTGTACCTGCACGTTAATCAAAAATCCGTTGATGATGATGATGATGAGTCTCATCAGAGTCTTTAACCTATTCTTACCTAGAAACCCATAAAAGGGCCTTGCCCAAATGTAAGCCAATATTGGTTGGACACCCCAGTGACATAAGATCCTTGCCACATACCTTCTGGCGAAAGAATGTTCGCTCATTTCACTTAACTGTTCAAACACTTCTGTTTAAGCCTGCCCAGGAAAAGTGGTTAGCAGGTAAACTGACTGGCTCAACATGAGCTAAATAGTGTTGACTGGGCCATTAAACTCCAAACATACAAGTCACAAGTAGTCACATTTGGTCAGGCACATGATGAAAATATAAACATCTCAAGAACTCAGAGTAATAATGTAAACAACCAAAGATCAATGGCTAGTTCTTTCTCTGATGGTGATGGTTTGTTTGAAATGTTATAACTATTTTCATAAACAATAACATATTTAATTTGTTACCTCTGATTAATGTTATAACCAAAGGTGAACTAATGGCATAAATTGTACAAACATCACGAATGCTTCCAAAATGGGGCCCACTTGGGCTGGTTAGCTATTCCCTTGCCAAATATTGAACTACCCCTTCTTGAGGGTTTGAACATGCGAGGGGGAGTGAATAAAAAAACAGCCTACCTTATTTCTGGGTGAGATGGATCTCTTCTTTTTTGATGTAATTGCCCTCAAGAATGATACAAGCTTGGACCAACGCTGTTCCAGTGCCATCAGCCCAGAACTGAAGAAGCCAGGGTCCTTGTCTCAGACCCACTCCTCAACTGCCACCACAGCTTCTTCATTGGACTGGAAATGACGTCCATGGATATCCTTTTTCAAGGCTGGGAATAGGAAAAAGTCACTAGGAGCTAAGTCCGGAGAATGGGGGGTGGGTGGGGGTGCAGTATTAGCTCGTACCTATTCTGCTCAGCAGCATCCATTGCAATTTTGCAAGTGTGGACTCTTTCATTTTCCTGTTGGAGAGTTTACCTCGGCATTTTTCATCGATTGCAGTGACTTCAACTTCTCATTTGGTCGAGCAAATTTGCATAATACGCACCTGTTATTGTACTTTTCTTTGCAAGAAAGTCCAACATAATAACACCTTGTGCTTCCCAAAATACAGGTGCCATTACCTTGCCAGCAGAGGGTTGTGTTAGAACTTCTTTGGCCTCAGAGACCCCGGCCCTACAGACTGACGACTTGGAGGTTTTTTTTCTCTGGCTAATATTGGACCCAGGGGTCTCATCTACAGTCACAAGACGTGAAAGAAAATCATCTTCTTTTGACCTCAAACAGTGCACTGCATATTGAAACTCTGGTTGCCATTTGCTCATTGCTAAGGTAATATGGGACCCAACAGGTTGTTGAAACGCTACCCTGTTAAATGTGTAATGCATTTGGTATTTCTTCCATCTTAATTTGCCTATCAGAGTACACCAGATCCTGTACTTTTTTACACATTTCTTCATCCATGGCATCTAATGAGCGTCCAGACATGGTTTCGTCTTCTAAATACGTTCTACTGCGTTTAAATTCCCCTACCCAGAATTTAACTTGTGCTTACAGTGTAGTCTGGATCCAGATTCTTTACTTCTTCTCTCTTTCTGAAGGGACATAAAGCTTGCATAGCTTATAGAATTTTGTTTTACTTCAGACCCTTGTTCAGGGAAAGGTAACAAAGAGGAACAGGATAAAATAATGTAAAGAATGAATTTTAAGAGATGGATATAAAACAAAAAGACTGGAGCCAGTCTACATACAGTGGTGCAGATTGGTCAACTTCCAATTTATTTTCTGACCTGTTTTCCCTTTCAAATACAAGTACCGAATTATAGCATGGTACTAAGCTTGCTTTTGCATTGCTAGCCATGTTTGACATTCAATATCTTATGAGTGAATATTGTCAACCATTATGATAGCACACCCGTGCGACAGTGCAAGCTTTCACATCTCAAAATGGCTACTTTTCTGATGAGAATCTGTGTTATTTATACTGTAAACCTAAGTTGTGGATTGAGGTGGTTTTAAAGAGTACCCACACCCTATGTCTTGGAGTAAAAATAAGAAAAATAATGTATGCCCCCGTAAACTGCAGTTTTCTCTATACCAAGTGGGGTTTAGTGGGTGTGGATGGGGTGGGGTTCATTTCACGGACTTGTTCATGTGATGTATACCTGTCAACACAAAACCGTACAAACTTTGATGGGCTTCGTTTCATTTCGATATGACATATTTTTCAAATATATCCTAACGTCCTGTCGGAAGGTAACCTGCAAGAAGAGCTTCAAATCTGAAATGACTCATTCTTCACCACCAATTTTCCTAATGTTGCATAAATTTCAAATTTATTGGAAATATTCTATTCTTTATGTGAATTTTATGACACTGTCTTTAGCTATACTTTATAAAGGTTAAGTGCCTTTAATTGTAGAATTAAGCAGTGCTTACTGTTTATTTCTGTCATTAAAGGGTGGAATTGTGGTTTTAAGCATGGTCTTAAGTAGCAGCTTAATATATCCTCCATTTATGGTCGGCTTAAGTTTTTTCTGCAGTTTTATAATTAGAATTTTTTACAGCAGACGGCAATTTTTATACAGTAATGCCAAACACAGTGAGCTGTGTAAAACGAAATGCTACCCAATGAAAATCGATGTTACATCATGACGTCATGTTTCCTACAGTATGATATACATGTACTGTAAAAAATGTTTGACGTTATTCAATCAAACGTCGCGTTACATACGCAAGTACAGTAGAATGGATTTTTATTTCGGTTAACTCAAAACCTGGCTGCTGTTGAGAGGTGATCATTTATGGAGGTTCCACTGTAATAATACAAGTTTTAAGGGGAACAGGGATACCTTCAGGGGAGAAAACTCTTTTAAAAATATTTTCCTCTCCCATATCAATAGGATCTTTGAGGTGTAATGTACCCATCAACACTATATAGGTCATTTTCGAGACATTGCTTCCAATTTTATGGGACTCTTACCTGACTGAGATGACATGACATGTCAAGCCCTGCTGCCCAATGAAATAATGGGTTTATATGCATGGACGGTCCAATTCGCACCTATTCTCCTGGGCAGGCTTAGACCCTCTTAGCCCTTTACCAATACTCCTGTGTGTGGCTCCCCCAGGAGCAAATTCTTTCCTTTAAGAGTAGACCCCTTTTTCAGACGGGCCCAGTTGCAAACAAGAAATTCCAAAAGTTGTCTTCAATATTAAAACAAATGGCTGTAAAACATCAAGTGTATTTATCTCTTTAAAATGATCTTGACAAAAGGAACTTTCAAACAGATTCCTTTTTAATGATCTAAGCTTATGATAGTGCAAGCGTTAATTAATAACTTCTTTTTTGTGCATTCGCATCTGTCAGGATTTATGAGCAAAAAAACTTAAGAGTATCGTTAATGACTTGATGCATTATGCAGTAAATGACTGAAGTAATTTATTCGGAGCTATCAACAACATGGCGGTGGGTAGGCGAAACAAAGCCCTTTGTCTTGTCACACTTCTCGGCACAGAATACACAGAATTTCATTTAACCCTTAAGCCACCGAGAGAAAAACTACATCTGAAAATGTTGTTTGCTTTTGTCGTCTGCTGAATTTTTTTGCAAACTTTTTAAAAATATTTTTGCATACAGGCAAACAGTGTGGGCCTAGATCAGACTGCTCCTACAGGAGCAGTCTGATCTGGGTCCACACTGTTTGGAAAATATTACTTTAAGGTAACCGGCAGACGGCAAAGCAGACCAGAATAGTCGTGATTGGCATTTTATGGGTTTAACTGAGAAAAAACACAAATGGGAATTGTTATTGAGCCACATTATAAGAAAACTAGTCCAGTTCCATTGACACCTTTGTTCGATTTATAGCATATTTCAGTACCATTGTACTGTGACTTTAATTCGGATGTAGCAGTACATAACGTCTTAATATTCACATCTGTTGATTTTGCATGCTTGCAAAGCAGGGATGCTGGGGGTGGTGGGGGTGTTATAAATGCTCTAATGTACATCTAACTGTGATGTTCCTTTTCATGTGGCATGCCTCATAAGACTCGGATGTCAAATGGAAGGGCCATTATTATTAAAAGGCCTCATTGTAGAAAAATTGATTTTCGTCACGATCGGTGTGATTCAAGCAAAGTTTGTTTCATTAGTCACTATAATAGGGATAATGGCATGATAGTCTTTTTGAAGCAGAAGTATTTTCTCGGTATATTATGTTTGATTCGGAGACAGATATAAGAAACATTATATCAAAATGCCTGTATAAAATGTTATGCATGTTGATACAGTAGATTTGTAGTGAAATTTCTCTGTCAAGACCAGCTACAATTAACCCTTATCCTGCTGAATATTTAAATTAGCCACACCCAGCCAATCAGATCAGACATAATGTTTTTGCTCAAGTTCACAAACTGAATGCCAGACAGTGAAGATCCTGATCAGATGGCTTCTTCAGAAGCCATCTGATCTGGGTCTTCACTGTTTGCAAATGTAGGGGTTGCTGTGGCATCTGATCTGGGCCTGCACTGTTTGCCGGGGTACCCGTGCCTGAAATGGGTTAAAACCACTGTCTGAGAAAATGGATGCATCCAATTTCAAAGATGGATGAGTCCACTTCAAAAACACAGGGGTGAAAGCAATTAATATTTGCTTTGGTATAATGGGAGTGAAAATGAGTTTGAACAAAGTGTCCATTATATTCACCAACATATACAGTGAAATTTCTGTATTAAGCCCACCTTTGGGACTGTTCAAAACTGGTCTTGAAGACCAACAGTCCCAAAGGTGGTCTCTTACTGGAGAACATTGGGCGTAGAAAATACAAAGAAAGAAAAAAGAAATCCCATTGGTCTGAAAAGAAGAATTACAGTAAAAATCCTATTTCAAGACCACCCTTGAGACTGTTCAAAAGTGGTCTTAAAGACAACTTTTGAACAGTCCCAAAGGTGGTTCTTGACCAGATGACACTGTGGGCAGATTACACAAAGAAAGATTAAGTGCACCCTTCAAAATATTAAAGCTTTTTGAAGCATAATTAGTCTCAATTTGAGATGGCCTTAATAGCAAATTTTACTGTAGTTATAATTTTAGCTGGTCTTATAAATAGCAGAATATAATTTTGACTGTACATGTAATTTTCCTGAGCCTGGAAGATCATCTTCTGACTAGCAGGAAGTGATTATGACACTGGGAGGGAAATTTTTAACAGATGAAAATAATTAAAGGAGTTCACAGAAGTTTATCAACTATACTGTCCAGGGAGATGTGCTCATAGCTGAACTGAACTGAACTGAACTGAACTTTATTATCTCAAAACTCAGGCCACGCAGAGGTGGCGTAAGAGCATATACAAACAGACAGATGTCAACAAAAATATTTACAAGCTATACATAACATAGTATATACATATGAAGCATTCAACGGCCCCCGCCCATAGGGGCTTGAAGAAATATATGAAATATATGGGCTGCATGATGCTTCCACGCAGAGCTGAATCCGGCCCGCACACTAGTACAGGTAAACCGCTTAGAGGGTCTAAGCCTCTCCAGGAACCGCGGTGCAAGGCGGACCGCCCATGCTAATAAACCCTATTGGTTTCATTGGGCGACAGGGCTTGAGATGTCATTTCATCTCAATGTCGGGTAAAAGTCCCATAAAATTGGAAGCAGCGTCTCCAAAATGACCTTTACAGTGTTGACGGGGACGTTAAACCTCAAATCAAACAAACAAAATGAAGCATTCAAGATGTAAACGTGCTCATAATCTTTTTGACAAATTCTGAAAGCTTCTTAAGTATCACTAAATTGTCAGAGCAAAGTAACTCTTTAAATTTTATCATGTTAGGTCTTATGTAAAAATAAGGTTTCAGGAGACGCTTTCGTTCTGACTCAAAGAACTTGCAACATAGAAGGTAGTGAAACTCGTCGCCAATATCTGTTTTTGTACATAATTTACATTTCCTTTCATCTAGCGGGATATTTTCCCACCGACCCGTCTCGACCGGCAATCTGTGGTTACTTGTTCTGAACTTTATGATGGGTAAATAGTGTTTTGGACCAAGCTTTGATAAGTAGTTTTGAAAAGTAAGATCTTGCTTGAAACTAGAATAAAGTTTACCTTTTGACGAGTCATTAAGTTTTTGAACCCACGCTTGTATGTGTAAATCAAATAGCGTTCGGGATATTGACATCTTGACAGATCTGGGATTATCGACAAAATTTTTGTAAAAAAGATCTAAGCGACCGACAGAAATGAGGATGTCTCTGATACACCGTATCCATTTGTGTTCGTAAATTCCTGAATTATAGTCATGTAGCATTTTTTGGTATAATATCTTTGACAGTTTAGTCTCTTTTCCATTTACAATGGATAGCCAAAAGCCAATCATTCGTGTTTTTACGTTAATTTCAATTGGTTTACGTCCTAGTTCGGCATGTAACATATAAGAAGGCGTGCTTTTCCTAAGGTTTGTTATTCGCCTTAGAAACTCATTATGTAGATTTTCAATGAGCTGTATATTCTCAAATCCCCAGACTTCGCATGAGTATAAAGCAATAGGTAAAATAGTGTGATCGAAAAGGTGTAGCTGCAAATCGAGAGGAAGATTCAGATTTCGCGCCCTTTTATACAAGAGATGCAGGGCCTTTCTAGCCTGATCAACATTATGTTTCCTAGCTTTATAAAAACTTCTAGTTTTCGTGAAAACAACACCTAAATATTTAAAGTCATTACAGATAGCAATGGTGTTTTCGCCAAGTTTGAAGTTAAACTTATCGTCATTACGTGTTCCGAAGACAAGAATTTTAGTTTTATCGAAATTTATGTCAAGTTTCCAGATTTGTGAGTACTCAAAGAATGTGTTCAAATTGTTTTGAAAATTAACTTCATCAGTCCCAAAGATTACAGTGTCGTCAGCATAAAGCAAAATAAATATTTTGATATAAATGCTAAGGTCAGCATCCGACATTTTTAGATTTATACCATTGCAGTTATTCTCTGTAAGAAAACTTTCCAAATCATTCAAGAACAGTGCAAAAAGAACAGGCGACAGATTTTCACCTTGTCGTACCCCTCTATAGCTTTGGAAGAAGGTAGAGTCGGATCCATTAAAGGACACACACGATTTTATTTCCTGGTACAGGTTGTAAATTATGCGAAAGAAATTTCCTTTGATGTTATGCTTAAGAATTTTTGTCCATAAACCAACACGCCAAACAGAATCAAAAGCCTTGCTGAAATCAATAAATGAACAGAAAAGTTTTGTCTTTGTAGATTTGAGTATTTCAATAAGCGCGTGAAGGGCAAAAATGTGGTCAGTGGTTGAATATCCCGGCCTGAAACCAGCCTGGTTTTCATCTAGAATGTTGTGGTGTTCGAGAAATTTGTGGAGCCTCATATTTAAAACAGACGTAAAAAGTTTCCCAAAACAGCTCAATATAGTTATTGGCCTATAATTTTCTGGCTGAAGGGGGTCGCCTTTGTTTTTATAAATAGGTTTAATTATGCCTTCAAGCCAAGAATCGGGCAAAATGCCTGACTCGAGAATGAGATTAAAGAAGCTGTTATATAAAGGTAACATTATGTCCGATGTGCTTTTGATATATTCGTTAATTATGTGATCGTTGGAACAAGCTTTATTGTTCTTCAATGAATTTATACATTTTAAAATTTCAGAGTCAGTAATTTGAGAATTTAAAATGACATCATTATCATTTTCTGAAAAATTTAAATCATCGTACACTTGTTCATTATTCGAGTCGATTTGCTCGTTTAGATCCTTAAAAAAGTTATAAAGAGCGTCAAGTTCAATTTCATTTTTATTCTTTTGTTTCTTTCCAATCTCATTTAAAATTTTCCAGTAGTCCTTTGGGTTTTTAGATTTCAAGTTTCTTAGTTTCTTTTGGGCGGTTTTGTTGTATTTTGCAATGTAAAAATTTATTTTTCGCTTGTATATTTTACTGGCTTGCAGAAGGTTTAGTTTAGTACTTGGAGAAGGTAACTGAGTGTGTCGTTTTTTAGCGATATGATACTTTTTTCGAGCTAGCCCACACTGTTTGCCAAACCAAGGCTTTTTACTATTTTCCCGCCTAGAGTTAATGTTCACGGGAATGCAAGAATCTGCAGACTCTTCGAATATAGCGGAAAACATGGAGCAAATTCTGTTTACATTTTCTCTGTTTACAGATAACATATTACCTTTTGACTGTAAAATATGACTATGTAAATCTTGTACTTTGACCCGATCTATGTTTTGGGCAAACATTATTTTTTTCTCTGCAGGTAGCTTTGGTCTATGTTTCTTTGCATGGGTATGGGGTTTGTATTTGTTTAACAAAGCATTATGAAGAGTGAGTGATGTACTTATTAAACAATGACCATCGGAATAAAGGTGGTCTAGTTCAGTGACACTGAATGTGTCGATAAAATGTACGGCATCACAAGAGACAATAGAATAATCAATTACTGATTGACCGCGAAACGTCATTGAACCAACATTTTTATCGGGACCACACCTTCCATTAAGAATGAACAAGTTATTTGATTTACACATGTCAAGGAGTAGGTAACCCTCATTATTTACTGTGGTGTCCTGTGAAACACGGCTTCTAGATAATTTAGAAACGTCCAATTTAGAAGAGATATTATAATTGTTCGAGTATACATCAGGATCAATTAATTCTGATAAGAAATCATCAGGTTCGATAAAATCCGGTTTGTCGTACGTTCTTGCGTTAAAATCGCCCATCAGCAAGATATAATCATGTGAGATACACGTTTCAGACACTTCAGCGTGGAACAAATCGATTTCATCATTTGTATAGAACCTTGAGTCCCTAGGTGGGATGTAGACTGCGCCAATAAAAATATCATCATTCATGTTGAAAGCACGTTTGTCCAGCTTAAGCCATAAAACGTAATCTGACTCTGAGTCTGCGACTGAAACATGCTCAGAGATAGTCTCTTTAACAAAAACGCCAATGCCACCACTTTTACGAAAACATTTCTGCTTTCGAGACTGTGATATAAATTCGTACCCAGACAGTTTGATTTCATCATAAGCATCTAGCTTTGTTTCGCATACGCAAAATAAATCATATTGATTAACCAAACCACTAAATTCAGGGTATTGCACTTTACGCCTTAGACCACATACATTCAAAGAGGCGCATTTAAGTTCTTTGTTATTCCGGTGTGTGCATTTTGCTGTCGCTACACCGTCTAGTGGGCGGGTTCCAACAGATCTATTTTGCGTATTCGTGTTAACAAAGGATGCGGGACCGACAATAGTAGTCATATCATATGCAACAGGTATTGTTTGGTTGAGGTAATCATTGTGCGGGAACTGTGACGTATCATAAATTGTTGTTCTATCAGACCAGTCTTTAGAACTGTCAGTAATGCTCTTCGGAGCAGTAATATCTGGAATAACTAGATCATAACAATTACACACATAGTTATTACAACTAGCACATATCGAGTTAAGTATCTCAAAGGTATTTGACACATTAGTCAGTGGATCGGCATCAATGCCGATTCCCTAGTTCAAACAGAAGTTAGATTTATGGCCCGATGAGCCGCAGAACCAGCAAATTACTGGTTTCTGGTGTCGACACTGGTAAGTTTCATGGGTTGGATCTGAACAGTTAAGGCATCTCGGGCTTACAGCGAAAGGCTGTGGTTGAGCATCTCTTCGGCCGTAGCGTCCGCTGAAACTGTTCCTGTTGTCAGATCTTACACTAGAGAATGCGCACTTGGCAAAGTCACTCACAATTTTAACTTTTTCATTAATCTGCCCAAGTATACGTCTGATCCCGATGACTGACGGATGGACTTGGTCATTGGGGCCGTAATAGCGCATAATTAACGACCCGTGCTTGTCGAAGAAGGCCCGGTACTGGTCCACGAGGTCGCATTTGTATCGAACTGATAGCCGCTCTATGATGGAGTTCACGGCTGATACGTCGGTGTCTCCCCTCGGTGCTAGTTTACAGATGACTAGCCTGGTAGTTGGATTTCTCGTCTTAACGGTCATAGCCAAAGTTTTAGCACTGGACAAAATCTGAGATCGGAAACCACATAAAAGGACATTAGAAAACAGTGCACATAGAGGGTGTCCAGATATTGTCTTATTTTTTGGCACGAAACGTTTGTTGCCTATATGCAAAAATATTTTTTTAAAAATTCGCAAAAAAAATCAGCAGACGACATAAGCAGATGACATTTTCAGATGTAGTTAAGGGTTAGTGCTGTAAAGAGGTGGAATCAGTGAATGAAGGTACATTTGCCCACATATTCTGCTTGCATCCGTACATGTGCATGCAAACTGTGTAGAACCTGATCAGATGCCTTGTTCTACAGCATCTGATCTGGGTCCACAGTGTTTTGGTGTTCTTGTAGCTTATGCTCTGTTCAGACGAGCAAAATACACCAAAGCAAAACCATATTTGCAGCAAAGAAAGTGTTTACTTCAAATTAAAAAGTTACCAAATTTACCCTATGTATTCAGACAGACAGGCCTAAGCAAACAGTGTAGACCCAGATGAGATGCCGCAAAAGACAGCTTATCATTGTGGTCATCACTCTTTGCCACTCATCTCGTCATTCTTAGACACAACATCAGGTAGTAAATTGAACTTTTTCAAATTTTATAACAAGTATGGTAAGGAGTTGAGGTGTCCAAATACTTGGGGTAAATACGCTAATTCGGCATAAGCAACAGTTTCCTTTTTCAGTTCTGAGTAAATTGTTCTCTAGTAAACTTGTATCATTCAACAGCACCTTTGCTTGAATTTTTTCTTGTTTGGTTTCATTGTATGTCAGAGCACTCTGCTCCATAGCAGAATTTATCGCATTTCTAAATCTGATGTTTAGGCTACCATAATTTTGCATTGAATACAGTGCTGTTTAAATAGAGTATACGGTAAGGCTATATTTTGGTCCTGTTCAGATATTGGATATTTTTCCCCTGCATCTTACAAGTTCATAAACACACTTTAGCAGCAGTAGCAAGGTGATTCTGTTTAACTATCTCTGTTATCTGATTCTGAGACAACTACTGGAACTTTTTCATGTGTCACATACAATACAGTTCTTTGTGGGAGTGGTGTGCACTTCGGTTGCTGAAAAATTGTATTGGAAATTTTTATGAAACTTCACAAAATAATTCATCAACTGACAGTGTTATTCTGGTGATTAAACAGTATTAACTCTAATAATTTCTGTGTTTTGCTTCGCGAAAACACACCTATATAATTTCAACCCCCTTGAACCCCACTTTTATATTGTAAAACTGGGGTTTACAGGGGTAAACATTATTTTTCTTATTTCTGCTCTAAAATATAGATTGTGGGTACTCGTTAGAACCGCCTCTATGAGGCGGTTCTAATGAGTGCCCACAATCTATATTAACAGAAATAAGAAAAATATCGTAATTTTTCGTCTGAAAATTTTCATTTTTGGCGGTAAAATTTGCAATGTATTTGAATAGACCTGTTTTTGTGATGGAAAAGTGAAGTTTTTCCAAGGATTAGTTTTGATTGTGATGAATAACAAAACCATTTTAGTGTCTGATTAAGAAATATTGAAATACTTTCAGTTTTCGATTTGCAACTTTTATCCTACTTAAAGGGGCTTTTGTTTGGATTTATTGCTAATCAGGTAAGAGTCTGTGATTAACCCATAAAATGCCAATCACGACAATTGTCGTCTGCTTTGTCATCCATTA
Organism: Lucinisca nassula; assembly: GCA_963580285.1. Taxonomy (NCBI): domain Eukaryota; kingdom Metazoa; phylum Mollusca; class Bivalvia; order Lucinida; family Lucinidae; genus Lucinisca; species Lucinisca nassula. The sequence goes on from OY757013.1 coordinate 16,709,795, forward strand.
GTAACTTAAAAGTTATTGTTACAAACAGTGTGGACCCAGATCAGACTGCTCCTCTAGGAACAGTCTGATCGGGGTCTAAACTGTTTGCCAGTATCCAAAGATATGTTTGAAAAGTTTGCATCCCCCCCCCCCCCCGGCAACTGTACACAACTGTACAGACTGGTGATGAGTACAGCAAGCGACTGTATGGACTGTGGTGATGAGCTGTCAGGAGATTGTATACAAACAGCAAGCCACTGTACAGACTGTGGTGATGAGTAGCCAGGGGATTGTATACTAACAGCAAGCCACTGTACAGACTGGTGATGTGTAGTCTGAAGATTGTGTATACAATTTTCAAGTCAGCACTTGTACAAGCAGTCAGGAGATTGTATACAAACAACAAGCCACTGTACATGACTGTGATGATGAGTAGTCTGGAGATTACGAGCAGCAAGCCACTGTACATACTGTGGTGATGAGCAGCCAGAGATTGTATACAAACAGCAAACCACTGTAGTCTGTTGTGATGAGCAGTCAAGAGATGAATGCAGATAGCAAGCCACTGTACAGACTGTGGTGATGAGCATACAAACAGCAAGCAACTGTACAGACTGTTTTGGTGGTGAGTTGTCCAGAGAGTGTGTATACAAACAGCAAGCAACTGTACAGACTGTGGTGATGAGCTGTCAGGAGATTATATGCAAACAGCAAACCACTGCAGTCTGTGGTGATGAGCAGTTAGGATATTGAATACAAACAACAAACCACTGTACAGACTGTGGTAGTGAGCAGTCAGGCAATTGTATGCAAACAGCAAGCAACTGTACAGACAGTGGTGATGAGCAGTCAGGAGATTGTATACAAACAGCAAGCCAATGTACAGACTGTGGTGATGAGTAGTCCAGAGAGTGTGTATACAAACAGAAAGCAACTGTAAGGACTGTGGTCATGAGCAGTCAGGAGATTGTATACAAACAGCAAGCAACTGTAAGGACAGTGGTGATGAGCACTCAGGAGATTGTATACAAACAGCAAGCAACTGTACAGACTGTGGTGATAAGCAGTCAGGAGATTGTATGCAAACAGCAAGCGACTGTACAGACTGTTGTGATGAGCAGTCAGGAGATTGTACGCAAACAGAAAGCGGCTGTACAGACTGTGGTGATGAGCAGTCAGGAGATTGTATGCAAGCAGCAAGCGAATGTACAGACTGTGGTGATGAGCAGTCAGGAGATTGTATGCAAACAGCAAGGGACTGTACAGACTGTGGTGATGAGCAGTCAGGAGATTGTATGCAAACAGCAAGTGCCTGTACAGACTGTGGTGATGAGCAGTCTGGAGATTGTATGCAAACAGCAAGCGACTGTACAGACTGTGGTGATGAGCTGTCAGGAGATTGTATGCAAACAGCAAGCGACTGTACAGACTGTGGTGATGAGCAGTCAGGAGATTGTATGCAAACAGCAAGCGAATGTACAGACTGTGGTGATGAGCAGTCAGGAGATTGTATGCAAACAGCAAGGGACTGTACAGACTGTGGTGATGAGCAGTCAGGAGATTGTATGCAAACAGCAAGTGCCTGTACAGACTGTGGTGATGAGCAGTCTGGAGATTGTATGCAAACAGCAAGCGACTGTACAGACTGTGGTGATGAGCTGTCAGGAGATTGTATGCAAACAGCAAGCGACTGTACAGACTGTGGTGATGAGCAGTCAGGAGATTGTATGCAAACAGCAAGTGCCTGTACAGACAGTGGTGATGAGCAGTCAGGAGATTGTATACAAACAGCAAGCCAATGTACAGACTGTGGTGAGGAGTAGTCCAGAGTGTGTGTATACAAACAGCAAGCAACTGTAAGGACTGTGGTGATGAGCAGTCAGGAGATTGTATACAAACAGCAAGCAACTGTAAGGACAGTGGTGATAAGCACTCTGGAGATTGTATACAAACAGCAAGCAACTGTACAGACTGTGGTGATGAGCAGTCAGGAGATTGTATGCAAACAGCAAGTGCCTGTACAGACTGTGGTGATGAGCAGTCAGGAGATTGTATACAAACAGCACGCAACTGTACAGACTGTGGTGATGAGCAGTCAGGAGATTGTATGCAAACAGCAAGTGCCTGTACAGACTTTGTGATGAGCAGTCTGGAGATTGTTTGCAAACAGCAAGCGACTGTACAGACTGTGGTGATGAGCAGTCAGGAGATTGTATACAAACAGCACGCAACTGTACAGACTGTGGTGATGAGCAGTCAGGAGATTGTATGCAAACAGCAAGTGCCTGTACAGACTTTGTGATGAGCAGTCTGGAGATTGTTTGCGAACAGCAAGCGACTGTACAGACTGTGGTGATGAGCAGTCAGGAGATTGTATGCAAACAGCAAGTGACTGTACAGACTGTGGTGATGAGCAGTCAAGAGATTGTATGCAAACAGCAAGTGCCTGTACAGACTGTGGTGATGAGCAGTCAAGAGATTGTATGCAAACAGCAAGTGCCTGTACAGACTGTGGTGATGAGCAGTCAGGAGATTGTATGCAAACAGCAAGCGCCTGCACAGACTGTGGTGACGAGCAGTCAGGAGATTGTATGCAAACAGCAAGTGCCTGTACAGACTGTGGTGATGAGCAGTCAGGAGATTGTATGCAAACAGCAAGTGCCTGTACAGACTGGTGATGAGCAGTCAGGAGATTGTATGCAAACAGCAAGTGCCTGTACAGACTGTGGTGATGAGCAGTCAGGAGATTGTTTACAAACAGCAAGCGACTGTACAGACTGTGGTGATGAGCAGTCAGGAGATTGTATGCAAACAGCAAGTGACTGTACATACTGTGGTGATGAGTAGTCCAGATATTGTGTATATAAACAGCAGGCAGGGAATTGTATATAAACAACAAGCCTCTGTACAGACTGTGGTGATGAGCAGTCCAGAGATTGTATATAAATACTAAGCCACTGTACAGACTGTGGTGAGGAGTAGTCCAGAGTGTGTGTATACAAACAGCATGCCACTGTACAGACTGTGGTGATGAGTGTATATACAAAACAGCAAGACTTAGTCTGTACAGACTTGGTGATGAGCAGTGAGGAGATTGTATACAAACAGTAAGCCACTGTACAGACTGTGATGATGAGTAGTCCAGAGAGTGTATATAAACAGCAAGCGACTGTACAGACTTTGGTGATGAGTGTGTGTACAAACAGCAAGACTCAGTCTTTACAGACTGTCGTGATGAGTAGTCAGGAGATAGTATGCAAGCCACTCTACATACTGTGATGATGAGTGTGTATACAAACATCAAGCCACTGTACAGACTGTGGTGATGAGTGTGTATAAAGACAGAAAGCCACTCTACAGACTGAGGTGGGAGGAGTCTGGAGATTGTACACAAACAGCAAGCCACTGTACAGTGTGGTGATGAGTGTGTATACAAACAACAAGCCACTGTACAGCTTGTGGTGATGATTGTGTATAGAAAGTACAGACTGTGGTGATGAGTGTGTATACAAACAGCAAGCTACTGCACAGACTGGTAATGAGCAGTCAGGAGATTGTATACAAACAGCAAGCAAACTGTACAAGCCGAGGTGAGAGGAGCCACAGGGATTGTATACAATCAGCAAGCCACTGTACAGTGTGGTGATGAGTGTGTATGCAAAACTTTGAAATCTTGTGGACAGTTTGCAAGCCACTGAACAGACTGAGGGGATGAGCAGACTTGAAATGGTGTTACATTTTGCAAGTCTCTATACAGTCTGTGGTGATGAGCAGACTTGAAATAGTGTGTACAGTTTGCAAGTCCCTATACTGTCTGTGGTGATAAGCTGACTTGAAATTTTGTGTACAGTTTGCAAGTCCCTGTACTGTCTGTGGGGATGAGCAGACTTGAAATTGTGCTTACAGTTTGCAAGTCCCTATACTGTGTGTGGTGATGAGCAGATTTGAAATTGTGTGTACAGTTTGCAAGTCCCTATACTGTCTGTGGTGATGAGCAGACTTGAAATTGTGCTTCCAGTTTGCAAGTCCCTATACAGTCTGCGGTGATGAGCAGACTTGAAATTGTGCTTACAGTTTGCAAGTCCCTATACAGTCTGTGGTGATGAGCAGACTTGAAATTGTGCTTACAGTTTGCAAGCCCCTGTACAGTCTATGGTGATGAGCAGTCTAGAAATTGTGTGTACATTTTGCAAGCCCATGTGCAGTTTGTGGGGATGAGCAGTCTAGAAATTGTGTATACAGTTTGCAAGTCCCTATACTGTCTGTGGTGATGAGCAGACTTGAAATTGTGTGTACAGTTTGCAAACCCCTGTACAGTCTGTGGTGATGAATAGTCTAGAAATTGTGTGTACAGTTTGCAAGCCCCTGTACAGTTTGTGGTGATGAGCAGTCTTGAAACTGTGTGTACAGTTTGCAAGCCACTGCACAGACTGAGATGATGAGCAGTCAGGAGATTGTGTTTTTCAAATTGCATGTCACTGTATTGTCTCTCTTTGTGTTGAAAGTCGATCCGTCAGATGTACGTCTGAATGCTGATCAGGAGGTTGCAGGTTTGATTCTTGGGCCGGCAACAATCTTTTGCTGAAATTTGCAGTTTTAAGTTGCTGGAGTGCTTAAATAATCTAAACCTGCTGAGGTAAAGTTGACCAGATTGATATGACCTTGACCTTAACAGTGTTGATTTGAATACAGCAGATAAGAATATTTTACAAGTCCTAGTATTCATGGGTTAAATATCAGTTGACTTCAGCAGTTAACATTTAATTTTCTAGACTGTGGGTAAAGATGATAGATTTTGATATTCGCTCAATTTTGCTTTAAATATTCAAATATTAAGAGATAATGTGGCAGTAGTATGATAGTATAGATGAGAGTAGGCACTGATTGTGAGAAGAAGTGACAGTTCAATTATTGGAATTGTCAAGAGTGTCTGGAATATATGCAGATGTAGAGGGCATAATATGTGATCCTGTAGCAGTAGTTACAAGATAAATTTTGGATAATTTTTCTTATTTGTTCATGAAATCATATATTGTGGGTACTTGTTAGAATCGCCTCATTGAGGCGATTATAACAAGTACCCACAACATATGTTTCTATGGAGAACTAAGGAAAATTATCTTTTAATTATCCTTGTTGCTGGATCTTATCTGGAACCAGTAAATGATGGCATGTGATCCCACACTCGGGTGTCCATTTCTGGTGGTGTTTATGTAACTCTTTTTGTACCAAATGGAATGGAGATTGATCATGAAATCTTTTCTACGGTCATTCTCTCCCTTCCGCTGATTCAAGAAGGGCAGTTGTCAGTTTCTGGCTTAAGAATGTGCACTGTACTGGTTAACCACCTACGTATAGGCCTGCCCAGGAAAAGTGTGGATTATGTAAACTGACCGGCTCATAAATGACCTAAAATAGTGTTAACTGGGCTGTTAAACTCCAATACATACAAACAAACCAAATGGAATCTTCCTCTTTATATATAGCAGGAGTCCATTTCTAAATAGAGGGGTGACAGGTTGTGGTATCTTCAAAATTGATTTGGAAAATGGCTGAATGTTTTGCAAACAGTGTAGGCCCTGGTCAGACACCATGTTCAGTGGCATCTGATCTGGGCCTGCACTGTTTGCCAATTACCCGTTTTGGGGTTTCGGTATAAAAAGGGTTAAGAGCAGGGGATGCAATCACAATGATTTTTATGCCCACATAGGCATGAAAGATTTGTCCTCCTGCGTTAACCCATTTTGAACCAGAAACCCCAAAACGGGTACCCTGGCAAACAGTGCAGGCCCAGATCAATCGCCGCCGAATGCAGCATCTATCAGGTTCTCCACTGTTTGCTAAAAGTTCTGTCATTTTCCTAATAAATTTTGAAGAAAATACAACCTAACACCCTAAATTTTGAAATGGGCTCCTGCTATATATAAGGAGGAAGATTCCATTTGGTACAAAAAAGGGTTAATATGCATGTTATGCAGTGGGGGCTACTTTTGATGGAAAGAAGTCTGCAAAAGGTGATTCCGATATCCAGAAACCTCTCCCTGTTACTGAAGATGGAATATTGGCTGGCAACATAATGATATTACATGATTCTTTTGCACCTATAATTTTTTTTCCCATAGAGGGGAGAAAAGGGGACACCCTGGGGATTAGACATGCAAAAACCCCAACCTTTGGAATTCGACAGAACACTTTGAGACAGATACCTAACCTGGAATGCTGCAAGAAAGCATGTGCTAATCTAACACTGACACTAAATTGTGACTTAGCCCTCCTCTTGCTGAATATTCAGTTAAGCCACACCCATTTCTGACTTTGAACCAATCAGATTTCTTCATGTAATTTAGTCATACAAATTCATAAACTGAATGTCAAACAGTTCTTCAGAAGCCATCTGATCTGGATCTACACTGTTTCCAAAGATAATGGTTGTTGTGTGTGTGTGAATTCGGGTTTAACGTCGCTTTCAACAATTTTTCAGTCATATCACGACGGTGTCTGGTTGCGACAGGGAGCTCAATGCTCACGTTTATAGTGCTGCCTCACTGAAGTATCATGTCCCAGACACATTACATGATACCACACCCAGTCACATTATCCTGACACTGGATCGACCAGTCCTAGCTCTACCCCGTAAATCTGAGTGCCAAACGAGGAGCAGCTAGTACCATTTTTAACGACTTTGGTATGTCGCGGCCCGGGATCGAACCCGAGACCTCCCGTTCCCCGGAGCGGACACTCTACCAACTGAGCTATCGGGGCCGGTAAATAATGGTTGTTGTGATCAACAGGATAAGAGTTAGAAACAAAGTTTTCAAAGTAATTCTGTGGAGGAAAACATTGTTCTTGTGCAGAAGATAAGGAAATCCAGACTTAACCCTGGGATAGAAATTCTTATCTTACCCATATATAGAGAACTGCATGTGATCGGGTTGAATACGCTGTCATTAAGCTTGACATCATATCATGATATAGCGGACGTCGACAATCAGAGTGACTGCATTATAAAATACATGGGCCCCATAAACTGGAGGTCCTTGGTTTGATTCAGTGCTTTTCCAGACTTTCAGATGAGTCCATAATCCATGCATAGCCTTATAATGGTCAGTGGGTACGTGAAACTCAATCACATTCGAACTTTGCCGACTGTGGTTCTGGGGTACTGAGTACTGAAATAAAATGTTATTACTTAGAATATCAAATAAAATCCTGCAAATTAGAGACATATCAATATGGAATAATTCCTCTTGGGGATACTTCAGTTCTGATAGTTCTTGGGGAAAAGTATCTAGATGTGCTATTGGATTTTCTCTTTGTGTGTTTTATTGTGAAGTCTATCAAGAAACTGGATTCAATTCCCATCTATTGTTACCACAAATGGTGTTTTGCTGTCTCTGATAAAGGAATGTTTTATGATCAAAGGGATTGTATGGCAAACTTTTTGTGAGTAACATAATTGTTTTCCAATATATATTTGCTCATTTCAATATCAGATTCTTCTTTACTGTTGCTTTTATTGAAGTTTAATCCATTTTATACTAGTGAACTCTTCCATTGCTATATCTTGGTTAAGTCCATTTGTCATATAAGGGGTGTCAGGCCATTTTTTGTCATTGAAGGAAAATTCTGTTATCAAATAGTGTAGGCCCTGATCAGACGCCGCTTTCTGCGGCGTCTGATCAGGGCCTGCACTGTTTGCCAAGGTACCCCTTAAGGGGTTTCCCGCATGCAATGGGTTAATTAACACGATTTCTTTCGATAAACCAAATAAATGCTTAACCCGAATTCAGTCTGTGCTGCTGATCATGACAACCCCTGCCTTTGCAAACAGTGTAGATTCAGATCAGACTGCTCCTGAAGAAGCCATCTGATTAGAGTATATGCTGTCATTCAGCTTGTGGATTGAAATGATAATTACACCAAGGAATTTGATTGGTTGAAAGTCAGAAACGGCTGTGGCATAATTAATCTATTCAGCAGGACAAGGGTTGGTGAGTGGTTAATCTTACATGACACTCTGACCTTACAGCCATAAGAATACATATATTATAACCGTTACCTGGATTTTCGAAAAATCAGTGATAGTCATGTGGACTTAGCATTGAAATGCTACTGCACTTTTACAACTTTCTATTTGATTGATAAACAATTAACCCAGGAATAGAAAAGATCAGAAAATTGTTGAAATAAGGAACAAATTTTGTTTGTTTGAGTTTAGGTTTAATGTCCTCATCAACACGGTTTAGATCATTTTGGAGACATTGCTTCCTATTTTGTGGACATTGAGATATAATGACATGTCAAGCCCTACTGCCCATAAAAACCACTAGGGTTTAAGGACAGGTCTGACTTGCATCACTTTTCCTGGGCAAGCTTAGACCTAAGCGGTTCAACCAGTACTTTAATTCCGTCAGTTTCAGCTCTGCGCGGAAGCACCGTGCAGCCCAATATATTTCTCCAAACCCGATGGGCGTGGGCGCAATAAGGAATTAAGACCTAAAGCTAAGCATGTATTTTACTGCAGAAGTTGCTGTTACATCTTCCTGCATCTAGTCCACATTGCAGGGATTTTGTTTGGAGCCGAACATTGGCCATAGTCCTTAAAAATTTATGATTGTCCGACAGTAACAAAGTAAAAGATTTCAGGCCAGTTAGGACAAATGTCCTGAAAAAACATTGAGCTCAAATTCTTTGTATCAATATTGTTTGTCAGGATCAATATTGTTAAATCAGTAGTAACATTGACTATTTAAGTTTAAGAAAATTTCATCTTATAAAACTTGTCCTAATGAAATTCAGTATGTCTGATAAATGATGGAGCTGTCCGGACAGTTTGTCTGAAATCCATTTTGGGCCAGCAGAACTCCTGCATTGGAGAAGCATTCCCTTTCATGCTTTCTTTTGTTTGCTCATTGGAACTTTAATTTTGCTGTTTAGAATTCTTTATTGATAGGAGACCAAAGTTGAGAGCAATGGCACCATATGTTTCTCTTTAAAAAGTAGTCTCAATGGGAATTTTTAGGAGATGAATCATGGTGGCAGCAGTTTTTGTCTGGGACAGGAGGCATTGCAGTAATTAAGACAAACAAATGTCATTCAGACATGGCATTGGCATCCTTTGTGTTCCACTAGCAAAGTTTAAAACATGGAATGGAGTGGAATGAATCTCACTACCATTTGCACTGTTTAATTTGTTTGTAGAGTACCTGTCAACACTGTGTAGGTCATTTTGGTGACGTTGAAGACAAGATCAGAAAATTGTTGTAATAAGGAACAGTTTTTGTTTGAGTTGAGATACAACCCATTCACTACCGGAAACCCCAAAACGGGTACCCTGTCAAACAGTGCAGGCCCAGATCATACGGGGCGTCTGATCAGGGCCTGCACTGTTTGCAAAAAGTTCAACCATTTTCCTAACAAATTTTGAAGAAAACACGACCTCTGACCCCTCAATTTTGAAATGGACTCCTGCTACATATAAGGAGGAAGATTCCATTTGGTACTAAAATGGGTTAATGGATCCTCATCAACACTGTTTAGGTCATTTTGGAGACTTTGCCTCCAATTTTGTGGGACTTTTACCCGGCATTGAGATGAAAGGACATCTCAAGCCGTGTCGCCCAGTTAAACCAACAGGGTTTATAAGCATGCACAGTCAGACTCGCACTGCTTTGCCCGGCAAGCTTTGATCCTCTAAGCGGTTTACCAGTTCTCATGTGCGGTCGGTTTCAGCTCTCCATGGAAACATTATGCAGCCCATCTATTTCTTCAAGTCCCCATGTGGGGGAGCAATTGCATTGTTTGAAGCTTGTCCTGCTGATCCAGAATATGCTCTGCCTTCACAACAGTGTAGATCCAGATCAGATGGAGAAGCCATCTGGTCTGGATCTTCAGTTTGTCATTCAGCCGGTGAATTTATAGAAATGAATTACATCAAGTAATTTGACTTGACTGGGTGATAATCGAAAAGTGGGTGTGGCAAATTTATTCAGCAGGACAACGGTTAAAAGGGTTTAATGAACAGATTTTGTGCTGGAAACCCCAAAATGGGTAATTGGCAAACAGTGCAGGCCCAGATCAGATGCCACAGAATGTGGTGTCTGATCAAGGCCTACAGTTTGCAAAAAAAAAACAAAAAAAAAAACGACAACATTTTCTAAATCAGTTTTGAAGATAACACAAGCTAAACACCCCTAATTTTTTTAAATGGATGCCTGCTATATATAAGGATGAAGATTCCATTTGGTACCACATGCTTTTCTCATTCCATTCCATGTTTTATAAAGTGCCAGTTCCAGATCTATTGTTCCAGGTCTGTTATAGTACTCTTGGTTGGACAAAGACTTAGTTTAGGACAAAGACTATTCAGAAACCAGGGTGGAGTTGTTCAAAGCATCGTTAGCTTAACAAGCTCGTTAGTGGTCATATTGTTAACTGCTCTAGCAAGTTTAATATTTAAATTTTTTGTATTTTTGCTGAAAAAATGTGAGCAGCTTTTGCATTCGCAAAAGCTGCTCACATTTTTTCAGCAAAAATTTTAGCATTTTTGCCATATTTAATGATCAAAATTTTAACGATACGTTAACTAACGACGTCGTTAGTTTTGAACAACTGGCCCCTGGTGTGCAAATATACCGTAATGATCCTAAGTATTCGGACAGTTAGGCCTAAGCAAACAGTGCAGACCTAGACCAGACTGCTCCTCTGATCAGGATCTACACCATTTGCCATTCTGTCTGCACCTTTTGGACTCTTTTCTGGATTGTGAAACTTTGTCAAAGTCTTAGGAGAATTACGGCAAGTCTTAATGTGTCCGAATTTTTTAGCACTTTATGGTAACAGCTCATGAGCCTGCCTTGGTAATTATAATAATGCTTCTCAGTCACTTGTGATTAGGTGGTTGTGGGTTTGATACCTGTTCGGTTAGTAAAAATTTCCAGTGATTCAAGAAGGGCAGTTGTGAGTTTCAGTCCTGTCCAGTTTCTATTGATAACCCTGTTACGCAATACTCTGAGAATAAAGTGGCTTTTTGCTATAAATAACTGTTACCTGGATTTCCTATAAATCAGTGATAGTCACATGGACATTAGCCCTGAAGAGCTACTTGTGCTAAGTAACTTTGGGTCAACTGACATAATCAACTCAAAAACTGTCCTTGTGGTTATTCAACCAGTGGGGCAAGCTAAATAGAGATAACACCCTAATCATCCTAAGTATTGGGACAGACACACAGTTTGCCATACCCAACAAATGATTCCAGTCGTGTCAAGTTCCTATTGAGATCTCTGTTATGCAATTCTCTGACTTCACAGTGATAAGAAATGTGTGGCTTTTTGCTATAAATAACTGTTACCTGGATTTCCTATAATTCAGTGATAGTCACATGGACATTAGCCCTGAAAACTACTTGTGCATAGTAACTTTGGGTGGATTGACATAATCAACCCAAAAACTGTCCTTGGGGTTATACAACCAGTGGGGCCAGCTAAGTGAGCCATATCTGTTAGCCCATGGGGTAGATGGGCTTCATTGAAGCTTCATTTGAACAGTGAGGATTCTGATCTGACTGCACAACACTGTTCACAAATACAGTGGGTGCATGAAAATTTTATCCTCAGGTGTATCAAATGACAGTAGAGATAATACCCTAATGATTCTAAGTATTGGGACAGACCTGAGCAAACAGTGCAGACCCAGATCAGACTGCTCAAATTTTAGGAGAAGTACAGCAAGTCCACAAACTGTCTGAATTTTAGGATTTTCATGGTATTTCTTATTTATCCTTATTAAACCATATCTTGCTGAATATTCATTAAAGCCACACCCATTTCTGTCTATCAGCCAATCAAATTACTTGATGTAATTTATCGCTACAAATTCATAAACTGAATGCCAAACAGTGTAGATCCTGATCAGATGGCTTCTTCAGAAGCCATCTGATCTGGATCTACACTGTTTCCAAAGATAGGGGTTGTCGTGAACAGCATGATAAGAGTTAAACCATAGATATGTTGTGGGTACTTGTTAGAATCACCTGCACAAGTACCCACAACATGTTTCTGACAAGAAAGAAAGAAAATTATCCCCAGATTATTTTCAGTAGCATGATGCTCAATATTTCATTTTCTGTAACCATTTTTCTGCTTCATTAAAGGGGTCAAAGTATGAAAGTGAAGTATTTCAGGGATCTGTTTCAGAGAAGAAAAGCTTTGTTGTTTGTGAATATTGGAGGCCAGATGGTTGATTTGTAACTGGGTTAATGAGTGAAATCAATCCCTGTCTGGGTTACTGGGATTAATGGTACAGAACAGAACATAACTTTATGGTACTTGCACACTGATCCCTTGCATATATTTTGGATAAAACAACAACAACAAACAAGAACAACATTGACTTTTATCCAATTTAAGCACCAATCCTGAGTGGTCCAGCCGATGACATGCATTTTATTGTTTTACAGTGAAAATAATGTGCACCAGTGACTTGTAACCCCCCCCCCCCCCACCTACGGGGAATGTGGGGATGATGACTTTCCACTAGCCCTGCACTGTGGGGACCTCCAGAATGTCGTTGCCCCGCTGTTTATAATAGTTAATCCACTGGGGTATGCTTGGCTTGCATAATATCAAAACCCCTGCATCATTAACCGGGCACTGCAGGGGGAACACAGAGGGTAACTACCCCGCACATTAGCCCCTCTATCTCCCACCCATCCCCGTAGGTGGGGGGACATGGTTAAAAATGACTAGTGCATAAGGCTTGTCATTCCATGTGAATTGTCTGCCAAGGCAAATGATTCAAATGAAATGTCAAGCCTTATCATCTCTGGAAAATAGAAAAACTAGATTGTTAGCTGCTCCAGAATTCTCTTTGGTGCTTAAGCTTTTATGGGTGAAATAAAGATCGTCTCAATGCAAGTGAAATAATACTGAAAGGGCCGTAAAACCAAAATAAAAAAAATTGAAAATACTGTAAACATTGAGGGCACAATTGTGATCTTTTTTACCCATAATATGCCAATCACAACAATTGTCATCTGTTTTGTCCTCTACTTTAAAAGTCATTTTGCAAACAGTGTGGACCCAGATCACACTGCTCCGATCAGGGTTTAAACTGTCGGCCTGTATGCAACAATATGTTTGAAAAGTTTGCAAGTTTTTGTATGCAAAAATATGTTTGAAAAGTTCAGCAGATGACATAATCAGACAACATTTTCTGTTGTAGTTTTTCTCAGCAGCTTTAAGGGTTAATGTTGTGGATTTGTCAAAACACTTTGTGGCATCCTGACTTCTGTTTTCCCTATGTAATGAAGATGAATGTTTTACACAGCAATAAAGAAAGAAAAGGACATTACCAGCCTGCCCCAAGAAATCCTATCTTGTGGGTTCGTACCCATGTAAATTTATCACAAAACGGCCTACTCAGCTACACGCACTAGCAAGTCTTAAAAGTTTAAATATAGGAACTAAATTCATTGTACCATTCGAGGAGCAAACAATAAAGGTGCTGATCAGACTGCGCAGATGCGCAGTCTAATCTTCACCTTTATTGTTTGCTGTGGTATAAAATGGGTTTTCTTGGAATAGGAGCCAAAAAAAAAAGTGATTGGTATTATCTATCTTGACAGCTTGATTACTACTTTTTGGTGGTATTATTTAATGGGTCTGAACTTGAGCTTGATCAAATAGTAGTTGAGGTTTTACATCCCCATCAGCAGAAGCTTCCATGGTGTAGTGGTTATGTTACTCGCCTCATAAATCAGGGGTCGTGGGTGCGATCCTGGGCTTAGCCAGATTTTGTGGGACTTTTACCCGACATTGAGATGAAATAACATCTCAAGCCCTACCGCTCCTCCCCCAACCAAAAAAAAAAAAAACAACACAATATCAAAAAACCAACAACAACCCTGCATTGAGGCATTGTTGGTGCTTGTTAGAACTGCCTCCTTGAGGCATTGTGGGTGCTTGTTAGGACTGCCTTCTTGAGGCATTGTGGGTGCTTGTTAGAACTGCCTCCTTGAGGCATTCATGATTGTGGACGCTTGTTAGAAGTGCCTCCTTGCAGCATTTTTGGTGCTTGTTGCCTCCTCGAGGCATTGTGGTGCTTGTTAGTACTGCCTCCTTGAGGCATACATGATTGTGGATGCTTGTTAGAACTGCCTCCTTGAGGCATTCATAGTTGTGGGTGCTGGTTAGAACTGCCTCCTTGGGGCATTGTGGGTGTTTCTTAGAACTGCCTCCTTGAGGCATTGACGGTGTTTGTTAAAACTACCTCCTCGAGGCATTGTGGGTGCTTGTTAGAACAGCCACCTTGAGGCATCATTGGTGCTTATAAGAACTGCCTCCTTGAGGCATTGTTGGTTCTTGTTAGAACTGCCTCCTTGGGGCATTGTTAGTGTTTGTTAGAACTGACTTCTTCGGGCATTGTGGGTACTTGTTAGAACTGTCTCCTTGAGACATTGTGGGTGCTTGTAAGAACAGTCTCCTTGAGGCATTGTAGGTGCTTGTAAGAACTGCCTCCTTGAGGCATTTAGGGTGCTTGTAAGAACTGCCTCCTTGAGCCATTGTGGGTGCCTGTAAGAACTGTCTCCTTGAGGCATTGTTGGTTCTTGTTAGAACTGTCTCCTTGGGGCATTGTTAGTGTTTGTTAGAACTGACTTCTTCAGGCATTGTGGGTACTTGTTAGAACTGTCTCCTTGAGGCATTGTGGGTGCTTGTAAGAACTGCCTCCTTGAGGCATTTAGGGTGCTTGTAAGAACTGCCTTCTTTAGCAACTGTGGGTGCCTGTAAGAACTGCCTCATTGAGGCATTGTGGTTGCTTGTTAGAAATGCCTCCTTAAGGCTTTTTGGGTGCTTGTTAGAACTGCCTCCTTAAGCCATTGTGGGTGATTGTTAGAACCGCCTCCTTGAGGCATAGGGGGTGCTTGTTAGAACTGCCTCCTTGTGGCATTGTGGGTGCTTGTAAGAATTGCCCCCTTGAGGCATTGTGGGTGCTTGTTAGAACTGCCTCCTTGAGGCATTGTGGGTGTTTGTTAGAACTGCCTCCTTGAGGCATTGTCAGTGCTTGTTAAAACTACCTCCTTGAGGCAATAAGGGTGCTTGTTAGAACAGCCACCTTGAGGCATCATTGGTGCTTGTTAGAACTTCTCCTTGAGGCATTGTTGGTTCTTGTTAGAACTGCATCCTTGGGGGCATTGTTAGTGCTTGTTAGAACAGCCACCTTGAGGCATCATTGGTGCTTGTTAGAACTGCCTCCTTGAGGCATTGTTGGTTCTTGTTAGAACTGCCTCCTTGGGGCATTGTTAGTGCTTGTTAGAACTGACTTCTTCAGGCATTGTGGGTACTTGTTAGAACTGTCTCCTTGATATATTGTGGGTGCTTGTAAGAACTGTCTCCTTGAGGCATTGTGGGTGCTTGTACGAACTGACTCCTTGAGGCATTTAGGGTGCTTGTAAGAACTGCCTCCTTGAGCCATTGTGGGTGCCTGTAAGAACTTCTTCATTGAGGCATTGTGGGTGCTTGTTAGAACTGCTTCCTTAAGTCATTGTGGGTGATTGTTAGAACCGCCTCCTTGAGCAATTGTGGGTGCTTGTAAGAACTGCATCCTGGTGGCATTGTGGGTACTTGTAAGAACTGCCTCCTTGAGGCATTGTGGGTGCTTGTATGAAACGCCTCTTTGAGCCATTGTGGGTGCATGTAAGAATTGCCTCCTTGAGGCATTGTGGTTGCTTGTTAGAAATGCCTCCTTGAGGCATTTTGTGTGCTTGTAAAAACTGCCTCCTGGAGCCATGGCAGGTGCTTGTAAGAACTGCCTACTTGAGGCATTGTGGGTGCTTGTAAGAACAGCCTCCTTGAGGCATTGTGGGTGCTTGTTTGAACTGCCTCTTTGAGACAGTGTTTGCATTTGTTAGAAATGCCTCTTTGGGGCATTATGGGTGCTTGTAAGAACTGCCTTCTTGGGGCATTGTTGGTGCTTGTTAGAAATGCCTCCCTGAGGCATTGTGGGTGCTTGTAAGAACTGCCTACTTGAGGCATTGTTGGTGCTTGTTAGACATGCCTCCTCGAGGCATTCTGGGTGCTTGAAAGAACTGCCTACTTGAGGCATTGTTGGTGCTTGTTAGAAATGCCTCCTGGAGGCATTGTGGGTGCTTGTAAGAACTGCCTACTTGAGGCATTGTGGGTGCTTGTTAGAAATGCCTCCTTGAGGCATTCATGATAGTGGGTGCTTGTAAGAACTGCCTACTTGAGGCATTGTGGGTGCTTGTAAGAACTGCCTCCTTGAGGCATTGTGGGTGCTTGTTAGAAATGCTCCTTGAGGCATTCATGATTGTGGGTGCCTGTTAGAACTGTCTCCTTGAGGCATTGTGGGTGCTTGTTAGAACTGCCTCAATGAGGCATTGTGTGTGCTTGTTAGAACTTCCTCCGTGAGTCATTGTGGGTGCTTGTTAGAATTGCCTCCTTGAGGCATTGTGGGTGCTTGTTAGAACTATCTCAGTGTGGGTGCTTGTTAGAACTGCCTCATTGAGTCATTGTGTGTGCTTGTTAGAACTGTCTCCTTGAGGCATTGTTGGTGCTTGTTAGAATTGCCTCCTTGAGGCATTGTGGGTGCTTGTTAGAATTATCTCAGTGTGGGTGCTTGTTAGAACTGCCTCATTGAGTCATTGTGGGTGCTTGTTAGAACTGCCTCCTTGAGTCATTGTGGGTGCTTGTTAGAACTGCCTCCTTGAGGCATTGTTGGTGCTTGTTAGAACTGCCTCCTTGAGGCATTGTTGGTACTTGTTAGAACTGCCTCCTGGAGTCATTGTGGGTGCTTGTCAGAACTGCCTCCTTGAGGCATTGTTGGTGCTTGTTAGAACTGTCTCAATGAGGCATTGTGGGTGATTGTTAGAACTGTCTCAATGCGGCATTGCGGGTGCTTGTTAGAACTGTCTCAATGAGGCATTGTGGCTGCTCGTTAGAACTGCCTCCTTGAGGCATTGCAGGTGCTTGTTAGATCTGTCTCAATGAGGCATTGTTGGTGCTTGTTAGAATTGCCTCCTTGAGGCATTGTGGGTGCTTGTTAGAACTATCTCAGTGTGGGTGCTTGTTAGAACTGCCTCATTGAGTCATTGTGGGTGCTTGTTAGAACTGTCTCAATGAGGCATTGTGGGTGCTTGTTAGAACTGTCTCAATGAGGCATTGCGGGTGCTTGTTAGAACTGTCTCAATGAGGCATTGTGGGTGCTTGTTAGAACTATCTCAGTGTGGGTGCTTGTTAGAACTGCCTCCTTGAGGCATTGTGGGTGCTTGTTAGAACTGTCTCCTTGAGGCATTGTGGGTGCTTGTTAGAACTGTCTCAATGAGGCATTGCGGGTGCTTGTTAGAACTGTCTCAATGAGGCATTGTGGGTGCATGTTAGAACTATCTCAGTGTGCGTGCTTGTTAGAACTGCCTCCTTGAGGCATTGTGGGTGCTTGTTAGAACTATCTCAGTGTGGGTGCTTGTTAGAACTGCCTCATTGAGTCATTGTGGGTGCTTGTTAGAACTGCCTCCTTGAGGCATTGTTGGTGCTTGTTAGAACTGTCTCAATGAGGCATTGTGGGTGCTTGTTAGAACTGTCTCAATGAGGCATTGCGGGTGCTTGTTAGAACTGTCTCAATGAGGCATTGTGGCTGCTCGTTAGAACTGCCTCCTTGAGGCATTGCAGGTGCTTGTTAGAACTGTCTCAATGAGGCATTGTTGGTGCTTGTTAGAATTGCCTCCTTGAGGCATTGTGGGTGCTTGTTAGAACTATCTCAGTGTGGGCGCTTGTTAGAACTGCCTCATTTAATCATTGTGGGTGCTCGTTAGAACTGCCTTCTTTAGGCATTGTTGGTGCTTGTTAGAACTGCCTCTGTATGACCTTAGCTGTTGGTGGGATGTAAAAGTCAAAACTCTCACACATCACATTGTCAATAAGATGATATATTTTCATTCTAGCACCACCATAAATCACATGATTTCCTCTGTTTCACTGGATTTCACATTAACCCATTCAATGCCGGGTGGGGGGGAACCCCTATAGGGGTACCTTGGCAAACAGTGCAGGCCCCAATCAGACGTCGCAGAACACGGCATCTGATCAAGGCCTACACTGTTTGCAAAAAGTTAAGCCATTTTCCGAAAATTTTTGAAGAAGACACTCAAAATGGACTCCTGCCATATATAAGGTGGAAGATTCCATTTGGTACAAAAAGGGTTAACCAAGGTTAACCTTTTTTTGTAATACATCATTATTAGCATTATTGTCTGAGTTTCCTATGGTGTTTCTAGGTGTGAAGCCACTCTACAGATCAACTTTAATGGGCTACTGTTCTGTTTTATGACATGTTTTATAGATTTTTTATGTTTTTTTATCATCATTTTATTATTCTTAAGGCCATATGTTGGTATTAAAATGTAGCATTTGTTGATGTTTTTAAGTGACCATTATAGTTATATAGTTTGTACACTTTTGTGAGGAAAGGATAACATTGATAGGTACCTAATTTCAGCATTGATAGAAATTTATATAATAGTCCAAGGGCCCCTACCCTTATCTTTGTATAGTGTTGACTGGGCCATTAAACTCCAATATTAACAAACAAAACCTTTACCCTTGCCCATGACTTTGTAGTCAGAGACAAGGGAGTGGTTGGTTTGTTTTGTTTGTTTGAGTTGAGATTTAACGTCACCATCAACGCTATTTAGTTAATTTTGGAGACATTGCTTCCAATCTACGGGGACTTTAACCTGACATTGAGATGAAACGACTTCTCAAGCACTGCCATCCAATGAAACCAAAGGGTTTATAAGAATGGATGGACCGACTAGCACCACTTTGCCTGGGCAGGCTTACACCTTCTAAGTGGTTTATCAGTACTCATGTGCAGTCGGTTTCAGCTCTGTGTGGAAGCACGATGCAGCCCAATCTATTTCTCCAACCCCCCATAGGTGGGGGTGCTAGATGTGGTTGGATGAGGCAAAGGTGTCACACAAACTGTTGGGCAAGGCCTGCAACCTTGCAGCAGGTAAGAGATGAGGGGGAGTGTTGTTATCTCTTCTGTTTCTACACTTCCTTTCATGTTCCTCCTTTACTAGTTCCTCTATATTTTTCTTCCTTTTTCTAGGAGACTATACAAAATGACCCACAAGGGTTGATGGTCATTAAACCCCCAACACAGTCAATTGTAGTCAGTCATGGACTTCAAAGATTTTTCTTCTGTTTAAGGGGAATGTGAACACTTGGCAGATGTTTCCTCCACTTTTCAAAGGGAGACAACTTTTCGGACTTTTTTTCACTTTTCTATAAGCATGATAAGCCCTGTCCCTCTGAAAAAGGGGTCTACCCTTAAAGGAAAGAATTTGCTCCTCAAGAGCAAATTCTTTCCTTTAAGAGTTGACCACTTTTGACATGGGAGACAAAAATTCTTTTGCAGGAGTTGCCTCCCCTGAAGGTGTATCCATTCCCTTAAAAGCGAGATGGGAACGGGACAGCTACCCAGTGTCTAGGGACGGGTTTTGTTGCTTATGAGAGGACTTTTTGCAGGACTTGTCCTGTTTTCGTTTTCATGTTGTATTTTGTCAATAATTACAACCCTTTTTTATGCCGCACCATGCAAAAGGTGGCAGGGTATTATGTTATACCCTCCGAAATTTTGAGAGTCAATCTGACTTTACCTCTGTCAGTGCTTCACAGTTTTATGTCCAGTCCATAACTCTGATACTGTTTAAAACTTCACAGATAAGTACCATGATATGAGGTACAGAACACATGAACTGTAACTCTGATTATCCTAGTTTTGGAGTTACTGCCCATTGAACATTAAACATAGCCATTTCTTTCATGTACTCATGTACACTCCATAACTCCGATACCGTTTGAGATATTTTCACGAACCTTCACAGGTATGTAAAGCACCATGAGACGACGTGCAGAACATATGAACCATAACTCTGGTTTGCCTGCTTTTGGAGTATTTGCCCTTTGAACTTCAAACATAGCCATTCTAAGGCATCTGATCTGGTCTGGCACTGTTTGCAAATGACCCGTTTCGGGTTTAACCTTATGAAATTGGTTTAACCCTTATCCCGCTGCATAAATTTATTTAGCCACACCCATTTATGTTTTAACCAATCAAATTACATGTACTTGATGTAATTTATTCATTGAAATTCGCAAACTGAATGACAGTGTAAATCCTGATCAGATGGCATCTTCAGAAACCATCTGATCTGGATCTACACTATTGCAAAGGTAGGATTAATTGTCATGAACAGCAGCTTGAGAATTTAAATATGCCCCACCCACTACTGATTATCAACCAATCAGATTACTTGATGAAAATTATTGCAACACATTCATAAACTGAATGACAAACAATGAAGATCCTGATCAGATGGCTTCAGAAGCCATCTGATCTGGATCTACATTGTTTGAAAGATAAGACATTTCCAGGCTCAGCAGGACAAGGATTAAGACAGATGATATAGACTTTTGTTGGATGCAAGGACAAATCAGTTAACCTATTTGGTCACAAGATTAATGAAGCATCTACTCCTTGAATTGGAACGCACTGACTCACAGGATTGATTGGTCAAATTGTACCCATTGCCAGTCATGGAATTCCAACAGTTTATTGTAAAAACTCCTATTTCAGCCCTGCCGCCAAAAAATAGGTCTTTGGCGTTTACGACCAGGCAAGACACAAACCAGTCTTCTCACCTACACAGAGTAGTTAGTATGTGTCTTGAAATTTCAAATATAGAAACTAGAGGTATTGCACTATGCAAGCTGCGAACAACAAAGGCGTAGATCAGACTGCGCGGATGCGCAGTCTGATCTACGCCTTTATTGTTCGCGAATGGCCAAAACAGTTTTTTTTCGTGACGTGACTATCTTTGGCAATTGTTATGGCTCTGTCATTAGTTCTGGACGAAAGCTGTTCATTTCTGAGTATTTAACATGATTTGTCATTGATTTCTCTCTGTCATAATCGAGGACTTTAAGGCTATCAATCATCGTTGCGAAAATCATGCCAATAAAGCTTCATTTAAGAGCGGACCATGATTCTTTTCCTGTTCGTCAACTTCCGCCAACATTCGAGCCTAATCAAGCAGGCAATTCGAGCTATTCTTGAATCATATCCGTGTTCAGATCAATATGTTTCAATGTTTGGATAGTTCGGTGCATGAAATATTTCATTTGTCACCAACCTCGGATTACCCGTAAAAATTCTAAAAATTAGGACTTGCTGTAATTCTCCTGAAATTTTGATAAATTTGTTTCATGATCCAGCAAGGACTCAGAAAAGTGCAGATGGAATGGCAAACAGTGAAGACCCTGATCAGCCTGCTCCTTCAGGAGCAGTCTGATTTGGGTCTGCACTGTTTGCTTAGGCCTGACTGTCCCAATACTTAGGACCATTACAGTAATTTTCTTTTTTGAAAAATCTTTAATTCTTAGAATGCCACAGAGCAGATGGTATCTTGCAGCTTACAGTTGGACAAGGTCTGCTGTCCTTGCAGCAGGTAATAGTAGAGGGGGAATGTTGTTATTTCTTCACTTCTTCTGCACTTGCATTCATTTTCTTCTTTCTATTCTGTCCCTCATTTTCATCTCCTCTACTATCTCTTCTATCTCTATTCTCCCTTTCTCATAATGAGGCACTTCTAATGAGCACCCAAAACATATGTTTTTGTGCAGAATTAAGAAAAATATCAGTACTTTTCAGCTGAAAAAAGCGCCTTAAAACCACGTAGTCCTCCTTGCTGGAAGTTGACTCTCCAAATTTATAACTACGCGACTGTGGGTAGCTCAGTCAGATGCACATCAGACTTGCCATTAGCAGGTTGCAGGTTAATACCTGCCGAGTCATCAACATAATCTTTCGTGGAGATAGAACATGAAATTTTTCTATTGTCATTTGTTCTCTCCCACTGATTCAAGAAGGACAGTTGTCAGTTTCTGGTGAAAGAATGTGCACTGTAATGAAGCTATGATGAACGGAGACTGACAAGTCATATGCACTGTGGGTGCTCTTACTCAATCCCAGTGAGTTTCGTAAACAAATTTCGGTAAATTTCGGTTAACTGCTTGTGTACTTAGTAACTTTGGGTTGATTGACAAACAATCAACCCAAAAATTTGTATAGGGAAAGTGGTGAAGAAGAGTATAGTAGACATCTGATACATTCCTCAATCCCCTCTTCTTTAATAAGTAATTTGATTATTTCTTCGTAACTGTCACTCGTAACTTTATTATACACTACATAAATGTCACAGCAATTTGAAAAATTCAGTTCATGTATGTGTCTGGGGATGAAAAGGAAAAAAAAAAGATTATATATAAAGATATACTTTTCTCTGCTGCCAGTCGATCAATAGAAAATATGGTCCCCTGGCAGTTTGGTTGGAACCCAATTTCCTAAATATGGTTTAGGAGTAATGAGTTTTGTAACTAGAAGAGTTTTATGTCTGTTTCATTATGGCTAATCAATGTTATGTTTATGACAAAAATGAAAGTTGCTGCATCAGCTATTCTTCTCAGTAGAAATCACACTTCAAATTTTAACCCTTGTTTTCTATTGCAATTCTATGTCATCATTAAATTTTCTCAATCAGTTAACCCTTATCTTGCTGTTCACCACAACCCCTATCTTTGAAAACAGTGTAGATCCAGATCAGATGGCTTCTGAAGAAGCCATCTGATCAGGATCTACACTGTTTGGTATTCAGTTTATGAATTTGTAGCAATAAATTACATCAAGTAATTCGATTGGTTGATAGACAGAAATGGGTGTGGCTTAAATGAATATTCAGCAAGATAAGGGTTAAATCACACAAAGAAGAGCTATGCCACAACATTTTGATGTTGTTTTTAAAACTTTATAAGATTGTTCATAGCCGGCCTCGGAAGCTCAGTCGGATGCGCGCTTGACTGGTGATCAGGAGGACGCGGGTTAGATACCTGCCTGGGTCGGCAACATTCTTTCGTGGAGATTGATCATGAAATCTTTTCTATGGTCATTCTCTCTCTTCCGCTGATTCAAAAAGGGCAGTTGTCAGTTTCTGGCGAAAGAATGTGCACTGTACTGGTTAACAGCTTACGTATTAGCCTGCCCAGGAAAAGTGGATAGGTAAACTGACTGCCTCAAAAATGACCAAATAGTGTTGACTGGGCCGTTAAACTCCAATACAAACAAAATCATTATAACAAGACCAAACATAATTTATGGTTATGGAGTTTGTAGAACACCAGGAACAGCACAAAAAGGTGGTGCCATCCAATGTTATGTACAAACTCCATAAAATTCCTCCAGTGAGTTCCTTGAACAATGCTTCTGGCTCTTTTCTCTCCAAATTTTCCATTTACAATGCATGATGTTCCATTCCATGGGATTCATGAAAAACCAGTGGAACAGCACCAGCAATGTGTTGTTCCAGGTTTTCTACAAACTCAGTAAAATTCCTCCAGTGAGTTCATTGATATAGTTCATAGAATCATTCTTCTGTCTTTTTTTGTCTTCAAGACCATTTATTACTCCCTCATGATCCCAATTCACAATCTCTGCTGACTCATTTGCATGCTTAAAGCTATTAAAGGGCCCTTTTGTCTGGCTTGAGATGCACTGAAAGAGGTCTGATTTAATTATGGGTGTAAAATATGGGGCTTGTTCTTTGAGAACTGCATGCATTCAGGCCTTCAGGCTGTTACTTTCATTCCAAGTAGCATTAGGATATAAGGCTCAAGGGAGTCATGGCTAGAAGAGTTTGATGGTCTCTAACTGTAGGTTGGGAACATGGTCCAGAACAGGGACTTGGACCCCCCTTATCTTGCCAAATAGATTTGTCTGCCACACTGGTTTATGACTGTTGACCAATCAAATAACAGTAAAATTACGCTATTAAGACCACCTAAAATGAAGACTAATTCTGCTTTAAAAAGCTTATTTTGAAGGCTGCACTTAATCTTTCTTTGTGTTTTCTGCGAACTGTGTCTTCAGGTCAAGGACCACCTTTGGGACTGTTCGAAAGTGGTCTTTAAGACCATTTTTAAACAGTCCCAAAGATGATCTTAATATAGGAATTTTACTGTACTTGATATAAAGTATTTGTTCAAATTCACAAACTGTATGGCAAACAGTTTAGATCCTGATCAGATGGCTTCTTCAGAAGCCATCTGATTTGGATCTACACTGTTTGCAAAAGTAGGGGTTGTCATGAACAGGATAAGGTTAAAATACCTGGATCCAATTGTTCAAAGCCTTGTTAACTTAACAAGCTCTTTAGTGGTCATATTGTTAACTGTTCTAGCAAGTTCAAGATCTAAAATTTTGGAATTTTTTGCTGATAAAATGTTTGTAGCTTTTGCATATTTTGAGTTTAACATCCCACCAACAACAGATGGAACCTCGGTTTATGAACTCATCCGAAAGTCTGAAGAAGCCCAGAATAAGCTATTGGGCATAAGAATCTAGTGGTTTGTTTGTTTAATTTGAGGTTAAACGTCCCCGTCAACCCTGTATAGGTCATTTTGGAGATGCTGCTTCCAATTTTGTGGCACTTTTACCTGACATTGAGATGAAATGACTTTTCAAGCTCTGTCGCCCAATGAAACCAATATGGTTTATAAGCATGGACTATCTGACTGCACCGCTGTGCCTGGGCAGGCTTAGATCCTCTAAGCGTTTTACCAGTACTTATTGTGTGGTCGGTTTCAGCTCTGCATGGAAGCATCTTGCAGCCCATCTATTTCTTCAAGCCCCGATGGGCGGGAGGGAATTAATAAAGGTTGAACAATAGGCAAAAACTTTTAACGTAATTTGCCTGCAGTTTAACCCTTGTCCTGCTAATCCCGGATATGCCTTTTCTTTGAAACAATGTAGATCCAGATCAGATGGCTTCTGAAGAGGCCATCTGATCAGGATCTACATTGTCATTCAGATTGAGAATTTGTTGTAATAATTTGCTACAGGTAATCTGATTGGCTGATAATCGGTAGTGGGTGTGGCATATATGAATATTCAGCAGGACAAGGGTTAAGTTAATTGGTCAGTGGGTTACAAGTCACATGGACATTAGCAGTACAAGTGCTGTTGTATAAACAGGGCCTGACAAATCCAAGTTTCAGCCACTTGCCCATCGTTCCACAACATCTTCAGAAAGTTCAGAATTCAATTACAATATTGCCTATATATTCTATACATTTTTCTAGGCAAGTGAAAAAAAAAATCGCTTGCCCCCACCAAGATTTGTATTGTCCCCGAGTAGCTGGGCAATGGATTTGTCAGACCCTTAACTTTGTCTTGATTGACAATCAATTCACCCAAAAATCAGTTATTAGGGCCCCGCACTGAAAGTGTGGGTGCCCTATGGTATTCACTCTGTCCGTCCATCTGTCTGTCTGTCCGTCCACAAATTTCTGATAGCGCTGCCGGGGGGGGGGGGGGGGGGGGGGGCCCTAGTCAGTTTCACTGACAGCTCTAGTTTCTAAGTTAAAAGCTGATGATTGAAATTGTGTTATTACTGAGCATTTTAATGTCTTTTACTTGCAGTTACCAGGTTGTTTAACCCTTTTAGTACCGGAAACCCCAAAACGGGTACCTTGGCAAACAGTGCAGGCCCAGATCAGACGCCGCAGAACGCGGCGTCTGATCAGGGCCTACATGTTTGCAAAAAGTTTAGCCATTTTCCGAGTAATATTTGACGAAAACACAACCGTACAACCCTAAATTTTGCAATGGACTCCTGCTATATATAAGGAGGAAGATTCCATTTGGTACAAAAAGGGTTAATTTAGTTCAAAAACGTCTCCGCATCTTGATCAAATCTCTACAGAATTCTCTGTGACTATTTTGGTATCATTGATTTGTTACACTTTTCTGAGCTTTGCCTGATTGTAGCAAAAATTTGTTTATATGATCTTGTATATAAGTTTGGGATATGTTTTTTGGGCCTTGGAAAGCAGTCAATTTTCATAACTCAATTAGAGAATGTAATCTCAATCTTTTAGTTAATGACATGCTGCCATAAACCTTTCTTCGCAATTCCTTACTGATCTATATTAACCCATTTCATACCGAATGGAATCTTCCACCTTATATACAAAATATGTCCATTTCAAAATTTAGGGTTGTCAGGTTGTGTTTTCTTCAAAATGTATCTGGAAAATGGCATAACTTTTTGCAAACAGTGTAGGCCCTGATCAGACGCCGCATTCTGCGGCGTCTGATCTGGGCCTGCACTGTTTGCCAACTACCCATTTTGGGGTTTCCGGTACTTAATGAGTTAACCCATTTCATACCAAATGGAAGCTTCCACCTTACATACAACATGTCAATTTAAAAAAAATTTAGAAGTGTCAGGTTGTGTTTTCTTCAAACTGATCAGATGCCGCATTCTGATCTGTGCCTGCACTGTTTGCCAATTACCCCTTTTGGGGTGTTCCTGTTCAAAATGGGCTACACCTTAATCCACCAATCACAAAAACTGCAGATTTAGTTTTCAAATATATTTTTGTTTTCCTGATTTTAGAAGAAAATCATTCCTGATTTTAGAAGAAAATCAGAGTTGACATTACATGTGAATCGTCTGCTCGCAGGTGATTCACATGAAATGTGAAGTCGGATTTTTCTTCGAAAAATAAGAAAACACATGGATGACTTATGCACCAGAATTTTCCTTGATGCTGAAAGTGTTAATATCCCTGGAGGTTTAAAGCTCATGTCTTATAATGTCTTAGATGATAGGCACTGGGTCCTAGCAAAACTTGATGCATGGTGTAGATGAAAAAAAAATGATTAGCATGGATTTGGTATGCTTTTGTTAGTTTTCTGTATTTCTTGTGGACGGCCGATGTAATTGTGATCCAAAAGCTAGGACATTGCCAGCGGAGCAGAGTCGGACCAGAGTCGTGGCTGTTCAATCATGTGATGCTGCTAGCTTTGCTCTAGTCCGGCTTAGTTTCTTAGATGATATGTTTCGAAGTTGGATTTCAGCACCAGATTGATTTCCTCAGATTTTCAGTGCAAGATTATTGAGCTGAAGGTACAAACAGTGAGAATCATACAAACAACAATAACAGAAATCAAAGTACTAGAAACACTGTTATAAGATTAACATAATCAAAGTACTAGAAACACTGTTATGTGATTACATAATCAAAGGACTGGATGTGCTGCAAAACATTTAAGATTGTTTTGGATTTAACATGTCAACTCTTGTGGCGTCTCCCAGAAAAAGGGAGAAATGAGAAAGAAGAGATAGTAGAGGAGATGAAAGTGAGGGACAGAGGAGAAAGACGAAAATGAATGGAAGTGTATGAATGGAAGTGTAGAGACAGAAGAAATAACAACAGTCTGCCTCTACCCTTACCAATATCAGTTGGACGCCCCATTGAGGCAAGATACATGGCACCTTTGCCTCACCCAACCATCTTCCTGGAACATCTTTGTAAACTCCATTTTATATAGTGAAAAGTTGGGTTAACAAAGTAATAATTCTAGAGCTAAATACTGGTCCGTATAAAATAATATACTGCATGAATGCATTTGAAAAAAAAAGCATCAATATGCATACATTTTAGGCATCAGTTCAGCAGTGTAATAAATTTATGTTGATCTATTTTTCAGGTGGAGAATATCAATGCCTGTCTGACTTTCCTGGCCAATCTTGGTGTGAATATAGAAGGTCTTACTGCAAAAGGTTAGTATATCAGTTTTAAATGTCTCACCATATTTACCCTAAATGTATGAACTATGAACACCTCAAGTCCTTACCATACCTGCACTAAAATTTTAACAAGTACAGTTTGCTATCTAGGCCCCCGCCCATCGGGGCTTGAAGAAATATATGGGCTTCATGTTGCTTCCATGCAGAGCTAAACATGAGTACTGGTAAACCGCTTAGAGGATCTAAGCCTGGCCAGGCAGCGTTGCGAGTCGGCCCATCCATGCTTATAAACCTGGCTGCAGGGCTTGAGATGTCATTTCATCTCAATGTCAGGTAAAAGTCCCACAAAATTGGAAGCAATGTCTCTAAAATGACCTTAAAGTGTGGACGGGGACGTTAAACTTTAAATCAAACAAACAAACAAAACAGTTTGCTGCCCGATGCTGTGTCAAAAAATAGCTGAATGAATTGCCAATAGTGCAGACCCTGATGAGATGCTGTGGTCTGCTTCAGTTAACCATTCAGTACTGGTTCTTTAAGCTAACAGTATAGACCCTGATCAGATGCTGCTTTCAGTTATATGTGATCTGGGTCTGCACTGTTCACCTAACTCAGGTTTTGAGCCCAGTCTATGTTTTACTGAGACAATTTGCATGAGATGCCAAATCCTGTTTTCAGGAAAATTAGAAAAATATTTCAAAATGACGTCTGCTGAGAAAGAATTACCCAGCATGCAGAGCGTTAAATACCCATTGCCTGGATTTCGCTGGTAGTTCAGTCGGATGCGCATCTGACTGGTGATCAGGAGGATGGGGGTTCGATACCTACCTGTGTCGGCAACATTCTTCCGTGGAGATTGATCATGAAATCTTTTCTACGGTCATTCTCTCCCTTCCGCTGATTCAAGAAGGGCAGTTGTCAGTTTCTGGCAAAAGAATGTTCTCTGTACTGGTTAACTGCTTACGTTTAAGCCTGCCCAGGAAAAGTGTGGATAGGTGAACTGACTGGCTCAAAAATGACCTAAAATAGTGTTGACTGGGCTGTTAAACTCCAATTCAAATAAACAAAACAAATTACCTTGATTTCATACGAGGGTTGTCCCAAAATATCGTGGACAAATGCATTTTCTCCCGAATGCGGCGTAACAAGCAAATGAAATTTTTTCCATTCATGAAACAATCATATTCGACTTTAGTAATGCTAGTTAGTTGACGCTGACTCTAGTTTTTTCAGATTTATACTACATTATTATAACAGAGGTAGGGTGTCGCGGCCCAGGTCAAAGTCAACGTTAATTTTAACAACTCCGTTCGAGACTAATTCTAACACAGATGTTGCATTTATTAAGCTGGTGCCAAACGGTTTCAGACAATGTCGCGTGAATAAGCTTGACATCATTATGTGAAATTTCAAAACAATCGTGACGTTATTTCAAAATCTACAGCGTGTTTGGTGAAGGTGCCCCCCGGAAGAAAATCGCGTAAAAATGGGGACGTCAGACAAGGACGAGGCCAACCGAAATGTGATTAAATTCTGTTTTGATCTTGGTATGACACCAGTAGAGACTCAAAAGAAGCTGCAATTAACAGAGGATCATCGGCATGTGTCTCAGTCACTTGTTTACAAATGGCACAAACGGTTTGAAGATGCGTGGACAGACAGTTTGAACGGAAAATCAGGAAGGCCACGGGAAATTAATGCATCAGCCGTGGATAATGTTAACGATGTGATCATGGGCGACAGGAGACAGACCGTGCGCGAAGTTGGTGAAAAACTGGGACTGAGTAAAACTTCTGTTCAGCGTGTACTGAACAAAGATTTATCTATGATAAGTGGTTACATCGCTATGAAAAGTGCATTAATCATAATGGGGAGTATTTCGAAAAGTAGTGACGCTAAAGTTTAAGTGGGCGATGTTGTTTTACGACGCAGACCTGGGCCGCTCGGCCCTGACCCTAGTTAGTAAATAGGCTATAATTTCTATGTTGCTGAACATATAAGCTTGAAATTTAGCATATCAATAGAGCCACAATTGTCTTAAAATTTCATTAAATTCTGCCGATTATAAGAAAAGTTATAGACGTTGTGTATGATATATTGGGACAACCCTCGTATAAATTTATGACATCTGTGAAAGTAATGTGGACGTTAGCAGTATAACATATCGATATAGTAACGTTGGGTAGACTGTGTGTCAGCACGTGAACAATTTTGTGAAAAGAACATACTTAAAACCCCACTTTATACAGAGAAAACTGGGGTTTATGGATGTATACGTTATTTTTCGTATTTCTGCTCCAATACATAGGTTGTGGGTACTCGTTAGAACCGCCTCATTGAGTCTGTTCTAACGAGTACCCACAATCTATGTTTCCAGTATAAATGAGAAAAAATATCACAGATTTTCATCAGAAAAGTAGCCAGATGTGAAAAATGCACTATGTCGCACGGATGTGTTATCATAATAATATGAAATTTATGAAAGTAACCAAAGGCTTGTTTCATAAATTTTCACATGAAATGACTACTCGTGTAATACTCGCTATTTCTCACATGGGAGTGCTATTTTACTATTAAAGCCCCCGCCCATTGGGGCTTGAAGAAATATCTGGGCTGCATGATGCTTCCACGCAGAGCTGAATCCTGCCCGCACACTAGTACTTGTAAACCGCTTAGAGGATCTAAGCATGTCAAGGAACCGCCTTGCGAGTCGGACCGTCCATGCTAATAAACCCTATTGGTTTCATTGGGCGACAGGGCTTGAGATGTCATTTCTTCTCAATGTCGGGTAAAAGTCCCACAAACTTGGAAGCAACGTCTCCAAAATGACCTTTACAGTGTTGACCGGGACGTTAAACCTCAAATCCAACAAACAAATATTCTACTAATAATTTTCTGTTACAGACATCCGGGATGGCAACTTGAAAGCCATACTTGGTCTGTTCTTTAGTTTGTCACGGTACAAGCAACAGCAGAAAACACAACAGCAGCAACACAAACAAGAACAGAGGACCCACCAGGGGGAGCTAACTGACAATCAGGGAAACAAAACTGCTGGCCAAACAAATGCTGAAGAAGCTCAATCAAGGTAAATTTTGACCCATAGCATGCAGGAAACCCCTAAAGGGGTACATTGGCAAACAGTGCAGACCCAGATCAGATGCCGCAGAATGCTGCATCTGATCAGGGCCTACACTATTTGCTAACAGAATTTTCCATCAAATATTGAATAAAAACAAAGAAATAGGCCTACCACCCCATATATATGGCAAATGGACTTGTCCAACATATAGCAATGGAAGAGTCCAACAGTTTACAATGGGTTAAGGGAAAAGTTTACAATAGCAAAAAAAAAATAAAATAAATAAATCTGCGTAACTAATACATAGGTGGCGACCCATTTTAGATATTTTCAATATTTTCCTTATTGTCAAGACACATTTTTGGTATTGTCAATATAAGAATCCACACTCGTGGGATTTAATATCGGCATTGGCGTCCACATTTACGTTTAAGCTTTTCAATCCATTACGCAAACACGCCTATACAAATACATCGCCAAAAAAATGAAAATTTTATGATGAAAAATTGTTATATTTTTCTTATTTCTGGTCAAAATATAGATTGTGGGCATTCGTTAGAACCGCCTCATCGAGGCGGTTCTAACGAGTGCCCACAATCTATATTTTAGAGCAGAAATAAGAAAAATAAGGTATACCCCTGGAAACCCCAGTTTTACAGTATAAAAGTGGGGTTCAAGGGGGTCAAAATTATATAGGCGTGTTTTCGTGATGACTCATAATTCTCCAATCCAAACAAGCATTTTTTATCACAGACGACATACAAAAACTGTCACGCGGTTAGCCATATTGGTGGAAATACACACTGCACGTGACCTGAAAATAACTGGGTACCAGTAAATATCTGGTAGTTCCGGTTTGCTAAACTGCTGCACAAGGCAACATCGTAACTCATAATCATTTTTAGCTTGCCTGGACAAAGTCCTGGAAGAGCTATGGCACTACCCCAACATCAGCGTCAGTGTTAGCCTTAGAATAAGCATCAGCGTCCACATTTACGTCAAAGTTTTTCAAGAGCTTATAATTTCCAAACTGTATGATGGACTTGGTTCAAATTTGGTATGGTGAAAGATATACATGTAGGTCCAAAGTTTTATCCAGCAACACCCATGCCCATGACATTACGGTCAAGGTGAGGTCACAGACTTGGAAATTTTATGTTAAGTTTTTTTAAGAGCCCATATTTTCCAAACCATACAATGGATTTTGTTCATATTTTGGTGTAATGATAGATATTGGCCCAAAGTTTTATTCAGCAATACCCCGATCACAGAATTTTTAATAGTGCCTATCTTCCAAACCATACGGTAGATTTGGTTCATGTTTGGTGGGCCCAAAATTTTATCCATACCCCAGCCCATGCCCATGACTGCACTGTTTGCTTAGGCTTATCTGTTGCAATAATTAGGATCATTACGGTACATTAGTTCTGTTTTTCTTGCCCAAAAATATAGATTGTGCACCATAATTGAAGAATTACGACCAAATCAATAGATTTTGGTGGCCTTGACCTTCCTTTCAAAGTTGTACAGGAGTATTATCCTTTACCACTCTCCAGGCTAATTCAGCAGATGACATTTTGAAATATTATTCTTATTTTTCCCAGGAAAAAATATGAAAAATGTCAAAATGCTGTCTGCAGTTAAAAATACCCAGCATGCAGAGTGTTAAATACACCGTGTTAAATACACACAGACGTGATAATCCTAGGCTTTAAGACACAAGTCACAAAAATTTTTGACTGCTGGTTATGCCCCGCCATCCAAAAAAATACCCTCCAAAGTTTTAAGTGTCCGTCTGTACGTCCGTCAGCGCCCCTAGTCCCGTGTCTACTCCATAACTCTGATACCGTTTGAGATATTTTCATGAAACTTGACAGATATGTAAAGCACTCACTATCAGACGACGTGCAGAACATAAAAACCGTAACTCCGATTTTCCTACTTTTGGAGTTCTTGCCCTTTGAACATTGAACATATGCATTTCTATCATAGTTTCGTGTCCGCTCCATAACTTCGATACCATTTAAGATATTTTCATGAAACTTCACAGATATGTGGAGTACTATCAGATGACGTGCAGAACATATGAACCGTAACTCTGATTTTCCTTATATGTAGAGCACTACATATCAAGACTGCCTGTTACATACAGGTAGGTGGAAAACGGGGGCCTGGAAGGCCCAAGATGACCTGGAAGCAGCTGACAGAAAGAGATAGCAGAGAATGGAAGCTCTCTGCTATTGATCCTCATGATAGACAGGCCTGGAGATCTGGTGTAAGATCTGCCATGCGTGCAGCAAGCCAGCTACCTGGAAGGGGGTCCACTTATGTGGATGTTGCCCCTATACCTGCATGTTAATCAAAAATCCGTTGATGATGATGATGATGATTCCTACTTTTGGAGTTATTGCCCTTTGAACATTTGAAATAGCCATTTCTATCGTAGTTTTGTGTCCGCTCCATAACTTCAATACCATTTGAGATATTTCCATGAAACTTCACAGATATGTAGAGCACCATGAGACAACATGCAGAACATATGAACCATAACTCTAATTTTCCTTTTTTTGGAGTTATTGAACTTTGAATATAGCAGTTGCTGTCAGTTTCGAGTCTGCTCCATAACTCTGATACCATTTGAGATATTTTCACGGAACTTCACAGATATGTAGAGCAGCCTGAGAAGACATTCAGAACTTATGAACCATAACTCTGATTTTCCTACTTTTGGAGTTCTCGCCCTTGAACATTGAACATAGCCATTTCTGTCATGTAGTCTGTTTGAAGCACTATATCTCCTGAACATAATGATTGATTCTGACCAAACTTGCATGGTTACATCACTAGGATGGGGGAAAACAGCCATTAGGTTTTGTTTCACTGTTATATGGCACTAGCCTAGCCACTAGGCGTTAAAATGAATAATATGGAATTAGAAAATCATCTTTTGCACTAAAGTGAACAGTGTATAAAAGTTTAGCTAGTCTAGTCTCTCTGACTCAATTTTATAATCCTAAGATTTGAGACTGTACCAAATAGAATTGCCATTACTTAGAAGGTGATAAATTTTTAAACCAATAAAAATATCAAAAAAATAAAAAAAAATGATCAGACTTTTATTATCAGACTAGTAGCTAGTCTAATATGGCACTTGCTTGATGTAATTGTAGTGGCGGGGCATCATGCAGTGCTTGCAGTTTTATTTGTCTGCTAGTTACTTTAAATGTAATTGTTGCAAACAATGTGGACCCAGATCAGACTGCTTCTGTAGGAGCAGTCTGATCAGGGTCCACACTGTTTGCCTCCATGCAAAATTTTTTTTAACAAGTTTGCAAGAAGATTTACAGAATCAGGTATAGTTTTCTTGGTTAACATGATTTTTATATAAGAGGAATTCTTTTATTCAGCATTGATTTCTGTGTATGGTAATGAAACTAATGATTGTTGTATTTGGTTGTAAAGTTGACCTTGGAACTTGACATTCAAGTGCAGAGACAGTTTTATGGCGCTCCTGATACCCTTTTATTACTTGTCCTGGCAGACTTTATAGCTTTTTACATCAAATTTACATTGATTCTTTTGACTTCTCAACTTCAGAAATGCAACATGTTTGTCTGTATTGTTATGTTAAATGTGTCTAGTGTATGCCATATCCTTTCGACTACCATAGCGTATTTCTGCCTAAATGCTGCTCAACACTTTTTGTACGATTCATTCTTTCGCATTTGATATGACTGTTTCGGAATATGGTATTGCCACAATTGTTCACAGCATGCATTATGGGCCCCCTAAGCAAGACTAGGACATTCATTAGGCCAACTTGCCCAAAAGATAATCTTCAGGGTGAAATGATCTCCCCTACCCCCATTTCAACCACAATTTCACAAAAGATCAGCCGTTCTAAGAATATAGTCTACATTCATATTTGGGAAAACTGGGTGGCCCAGTATATTGTTAGTTAGCATGTCAGTAAAAATTTGATCTTTTTTTAAGGCATATTTTATATTATGCTGTTATTTTTGCTGAAAAAGGCAAAAATACCAGAGTATTACAGATTGTACTTGCTAGAATAGGTAACATTTTGGCCACTGACAAGCTCGTTTATCATATGATGTCGCCTCTGAGAATGTAATAACATCATGTAATAAATTTGATAATCCACTAGTGGATTAAATATGCAAATTAGTTAGATATGCACCGTAACGTTACATGTACAACGCCCTTAACGACGTCGCGTTTACTTATGGCAGAATATTGACATATTTGTAAAACAATCATAAATAAAATGCGTTTTAAAAGTCATATGATAAATAGAATCTTGCATTCGTGCTCATGTATTATTAAATTTATTAAACTTGTTGAAGAAAAGGGATAAAATGCTCGGCATAGCCTCGCATTTTATCCCTTTTCCTCAACTCGTTTAATAAATTCAATAATACATGAGCACTCATGTAAGATCCTCTATTAAGCTAATGATGCTTTGAATAACTGGACCCTCTTGTTCAAAGGTAGCAAAGTTGTAAGTTGAATAATTAATTTAGCCACACCCATTTCTAACTGAACCAGTCCTCTTACTTGAACCAGTCAGATTACTTGAAGTCATTTATTTATTCAAAGTCACAAACTGAATGTCAAACAGTGTAGATCCTGATCAAATGGCTTCTTCAGAAGCCATCTGATCTGGATCTACACTGTTTGCAAAGGTAGGGGTTGTCGTGAACAGCAAGATAAAGGTTAAGTAGTTTCCGGCCTTCTTTTATTTCTTGTAGAGGAACAGAAACTATAAACTTTTATAAT
Organism: Lucinisca nassula; assembly: GCA_963580285.1. Classification (NCBI taxonomy): domain Eukaryota; kingdom Metazoa; phylum Mollusca; class Bivalvia; order Lucinida; family Lucinidae; genus Lucinisca; species Lucinisca nassula. The sequence goes on from OY757013.1 coordinate 16,745,320, forward strand.
TATTATCATTATTATTATTATCATCATCACAGAAATATTTTAGTACTTTTATTTATCCTGACTATTCAGATACCAAAATGTCATAAATTTAAGCCTGAATATAAAGGGCAAATACAATAAACTCTGATTAGTCTATTCTCAACCATCATGACAGCAATTCCGTGAAATAAACACCCCCTTAAACCCCACTCTATATAGAGAAAACTGGGGTTTACGGGGTATTCATTATTTTTCTTATTTCTTTTCCAAGACATAGGTTGTGGATACTTGTTAGAACCGCCTCAATGAGGCGGTTCTAACGAGTACCCACAATCTAAGTTTGCAGTAGCTAAATGTAAAGGGGGTCTTTCATTTGTGCCCACGCATGTTTTTTCTTTAAACTTTGTATATTAATAAGTCAGCATATTCAACCTATAAAAATGTATTTAATAAATTATATAAATCAAAGTAGGACTCAGGAGGCCACTCTAACTGACTCCCTCCATGAGCTGGTGTCTGTCTCTAAATAAGTGCGTCTTAAATCTTATGTTTTATTTAGTTTCAAGATTTGTGAACTGGCTTGAATGCAGAACTCCATAGGCATTTCTTTGATACTGAAAAACTTTTTGAATTAATTAAAGTTTACATTTTCTGATAAAATAATTATCAAAAATCTCATTTTTTTAATTAAAATTTTAAAAAATTATCAAAATTCAATCCCTAAGATAGATATGTTCTAGTCTTTGTCAAGATTTCATTTTGCTAGGAAAACTTGCCACATGTATCCTCTTTAGCTATGCGAAATTTTATGAAAATCCAAAACCGGTAACATTGTAGTTTTACATCTTTAATGGATGTAGGTCGTTTCTGCAAAATTTACTATTTCATTGAAATCATCCAAGAACCTTATAAAAAGGCAATCCGTAACACTTACAGTATAAAAATGATATTATACAAATCAAAATGAATACCTATTGAGATGATCTAGCTTAGAAACTATTAAAATATCATGAATTTCTGGTATTTTCCTTTCATTTATACACTATGTTCTATCCAAAATAGTAGATAGTAAAACACTAAATCAAAAGGTATTCTAATCAACAAATTAGACTTAACAATTATATTGCTTTTTTATTAGCAGCAAAATTATTGTGAACATGCGCAACTTTATTTAATGGCTTTGCATAAGTCATGCTACTCAAATAGGTGTAAGGCAAGGTGATCCATCATTTTCATTTCCATACCAAGCTGGTATGCAAGTACGCAATGGTCAGTGGTTTGTTGTTACTAGTAAAATAGTTCTGTTGATAAATCCATGGCCAGATTTAGCCTTAGATATACTCTGTCTTTATGAACGCTGGATTATTATCCTAACAAAAAAGTTACAGTAATTATTTGTTAGTATTTCCAAAAATCGAAATGTCACTGATATTGAGTTTCTGTTGCAAAAGATATCATTGGTGGATGAGGCGCAGAATATTTGGTGTAAACAAAGCTGTCCCATGACGTAGAGAAATTTTGCTATTAGACAGGGAGAGAAACAGTTTCCTTCCTTATAGTACACATGCATACATATGTCTCTTTTCTGCATTGGTATTGTAATTGTTGACGTTTCTTTAGTGTCTTATTTTTTCTGTTTACTTTGTCAATATAGTGGTTAATGTATCGGAAGCGAGCTTTTAGTATTTTGTTCTGGTTGTAAAACTTTCAACCACTTCTTAAATGTTTCTGCTGAATGCAAGTTCACTGTTTTTTTTTCAGCACTGTTCTTGTTTGCTTTTTGTTCATTAATATTTACCAGTACATTTCTGTGCAATGTATCTCTCAGCTTAGAAAGAGCATTGCAGTGTTTGGACAGAAAAATGCATCACAATGTATTTACTGAAAATAATTTAAAATCCTATGAGTAATGCGATAACTACTCACAGATTGAATAATTATTATCAACAGTTTAAATGCTTCTTGATATCTTACATAATGTGCTTTGTAATTACTGCAACAACTGCTGAGATAGGTACATGAAGTGAAAGACCTATACAAATATATAGACAACACAATCATGATCACATAAGTTTTGGAACACTGACAAATGTACGACCATGTGAATTCTAAAAGTAAATTCAAATGGCTTTGGAATAAAGCTTCAGGAAGCCGTTTGATTTTGTTCATATGGGCTATAAAAAAAAAAAAAAAAAAGATTGGCTAGTGCCTATGCAGATACAAATTCTGAAAACTTAATGTCCAGGAAAAGTAATCTCAAGTATTATTGATTTTCCCTAGAGTAAACCTTTCTTTTTAAATGGACAGTTAGGGTTAAATAAACAAACAACAGTTGGACTTGAGAGTCATTTATCTCGAGTCGGATAACAAATCTCACAAGATCTGAAGCAACATCTAAAGTGACTGGTTTGTTGTTGATTTGAATGCTAAATCTAAACATCACCTTAGCACCATTACCAAATTAGACAAGAAAACTGTGCACATGATTACATGGATGCGTTTGATGACGTTTGTCATCTAAACCATGGCGGTATAGTTCTGTAGACAAAATAGTTTGTTCCATAGGGGGCAAATTTACTGAAATGGCTTAAAGTATTATTAAACAGCATGACCAAAACATGATAATCATATAATTTCACATTTTGCTGAATCAGGACAATCAGTATTCAGTCTGTTAACACATAATGTTACCGGTCCTCAATTTCCATCAAAATTCATCAGCATGTTCCTAAGATATGTGGGTAGTTTTTATGCTAAAATGGTGTCTTGACAAAAATTGGAACATGGTAAATATGCATATAAAATTTTAATGAATACAAAAATAAGAGCTGAAATATGGGGACACCATCAAAGAAAACTGAATGCCAAGCCACTATTACTAGACATATGAGGTCATTCATAGTATCAACTAACTCACCAATTATGGCTTTAATACATAAAACATAGCAGCATTATATATATGAAACTCTGAATACTGTAGACAAGTTTATTACAGAGTACTCACTGTTGTGATAGAGACTTCATAAAATATGTAATACATTTACTACGGAAATGAAATTTAAAAGTGAATTCATCGTAATTATAATGGATATACCCATCGCAAATATTGTGCATAATTTTATCAAAATCCAAGCGTGGGCAGAAACCAATGCAAATTTCCTATACCTTGAAAGACCCCCTTATAACAGATTTTCATCAAAAAAGTTGTGAAAAAATCCACTATGTCGCACGGGTGCATTATCGTAATGTAGTTCAAAACCTATCATAACAAGTATTCTAATTTTGTCACCCCCCCCCCCCCCCCCCCCCCCCCATAGATTGGGCTGCATGATGCTTCCGAGCAGAGCTGCATGAAACCGGCTGCAAATGAGTACTGGTAAACCACTTAGGGGTCTAAGCCTGCCCATGCAAAGTGATGCAAGTCCCAATATATTAACCCTTTTGGTTTGTTTGGGCAGTAGGGATTAAGATGCCATTTCATCTCTATGTCAGATAAAAGTACCACAAAATGGGAAACAATGTCTCCAAAATGACCTAAATAGTGTTGACTGGGATGTGAAACCTCAATTCAAACAAAAGATTTCCACCTATGCTATTTTAAAGTCTCACTTATTCAGCAAAAAATAGCAAGTCCCATGGAGGTTCTGTTGTTATAATGATTAGGATGAAATAGAGGAACTTACATGTGCTTGGATATGCCAGGTGTTGGTTTTGTAGTGCCCCTGTGGGGCCCCAGCTTATTTTGGAATATTTTCAGTAAAAAGGATAATGATAAGTAATGGGGAAAGAGAAGGATTTATTTTATCTATATGTAATCCATCAAATCTGATCAACTGTTTTGATAGACAGGTCACCTGTGAAGGGATAGAATATGATGTATATTACTGACAGGTCAATGATCATGAACAGGTAGTAGTCACGTTCAGGGGAGGCAACTTTTGCAAAAATATATATTTTATCTCCCCTATCAAGAGATGAGGAAGTTTGATCATCTTTTGATTAGTTTGATTGATATTCACCATATTTGCATTATTGGCTCCCAGCTTGCATATTGTCAATATTGGAAAAACAGGTAACCAGACCCCCCCTGACCTTGAAAGGTCAGGGGGGTCAGGTTACCTGTTTTTCCAACATTGATAACCTTCAGACTAGGAACCAGCAGATAATGCAAATTAGGTGAATTACTTTTAGTGTATCTTCCCCTCCCCCTACCTGTGTAAGTATAATAACTAATCAATGCCTGTGAAACAAATTACTGGCTCTAGTGTTCTGCAGTGCAGGGAAAACTGGGAACCAGTCAACCATGGTCAAACCAGCCTAAACTTGGTCGAACCGTAGAAACTAAACTGACATCATTTCCTCTAACCGAAGACGGTTCGAACTGTGGTTCTTATATTGGACTTGCTCTGTATTGGGGTTTAACCCATTTAGTACCAGAAACCCCAAAACGGGTACCCTGGCATACAGTGCAGGCCCAGATCAGACGCAGAATGCAACGTCTGATCAGGGCCTGCACTGTTTGCTAAAAGCTCAGTCATTTTCCAAATAAATTTTGATGAAAACACAACCTGACAGGTGTTTTCATTTGCAAGATTAAAGACGAAAATCTAAATTATCTCGCACCATTTCTTATGTAGACGACTATCCTAGGGGCTCAAGAACGGGTTCGACTCAGCCATGGTAAACGAGCCATCGGTGTTCGAGCCATCAAAGTTCTACTGTAACAACATTATCCCATCTACTTCTCTTACATGCTGCAAAGACAGCAGGTCTTTCGATGGATCATCTGGGTACCCCAGTGACACAAGATACACGACACTTTAGCCTCCCCCACCCGTCCAGCCAATTGGTAAAGAAAAGAACTTTTTCCCTTCTAATGCCCGTTTTCACAGCTACCAAGTTCATTATAACACTGTTTTTGGATATAAAACTTTTAAGGTGGATCCAAAAATTGTATCGATTATATAGAAAAATGGCCATTTTTTTATTATATAATCTATACATTTTTGTGTGCTATAACACATTTCTTTAGCTAAGACAGTTTCTACTTTGGACCCTAATAATAGTGGTATAAAGAGGGTATTGTGTATATGTCCTTGTAGACAGACGTAAGTTAAATTTAGTAGGTTTCTCAGTTATTTCAATTGAACAAATTGAAGGTTTAATGTTTAAATTGAAAAGTCTGAAGGTTTAAATATCTATAATTGGCTGCTGTACCAGACATGCTAATTACCATGTATATGTGACAGTGACCATCTTTATGGTTTATCCCATTTTAGACATGAAACCCACCGAAAAGATGCCACATTACGAAAACATGACTATATAAATGTGCTGGACTAAGCCCCCGCCCATAGGGGCTTGAAGAAATATATGGGCTGCATGATGCTTCCACGCAGAGCTGAATCCAGCCCGCACACTAGTACTGGTAAACCGCTTAGAGGAACTAAGCCTGTCCAGGAACCGCGGTGCGAGGCGGACCGTCCATGCTTATAACCCCTATTGGTTTCATTGGGCGACAGGGCTTGAGATGTCATTTCATCTCATGTCGGGTAAAAGTCCCACAAAATTGGAAGCAACGTCTCCAAAATGACCTTTACAGTGTTGACGGGGATGTTAAACCTCAAATCAAACAAAACAAACAAACAAATGTGCTGGAAGTTTTACCATCAAAGACAGTGAGAAAGTAAAAATTTTGAGATAAAAATTCTGATATTTTTCATATTTCTGCTCAAAACAAAGATTCTTGGTACTTGTCAGAACCGCCTCTGTTTTTGAGCAGAAATAAGTTAAATGATGTATACCCCTGTAAACCCCAGTTTTACTACTATATGAAGGGTCAAAATTAGATAGGTGTGTTTTCTTGATGAGGCGCTGTGTTCTAAAGCATCTGATCAGGGCCTGTACTGGTTACGAAAAGTTCAGCATTTTTCTGAATAATTTTCTGCAAATAACTCAATTTGACACACATGAAATGCAAAATGGACTCTTTCAAGTTTATTCAGGACAGAATGGGTTAGTTTGCATGTGGACTGAAAGTGAAAAGTTTTGACATCTTTATGGTATGAAAAGTAAAATTGTTGCTGTCCATAAATATTGCTTGCACCTTTAAACAGACATATTTATTATTTTAGTATTCAGAGTGAGAAGTATATCATTTTAAAATTACCTTGTACTCAAACTTGTGACATTCTTTTTCGTCTCATCAAAAGCATAGATTTTTGGATATAAAAATATATAAATGAAGAAAAATATAAGAAAATTAAAAAAAAGATGTGATAGGATTCAATATCATTTTAATAATACCTTGTACTTACTAGTAAGCTTGTAATGATCTCGTTCTTTTTTTATCTCATCATTGAAGGAAAATGTAAGAAAACTTAACCTGTATCTTGCTGTTCACGACAACCCCTATCTTTGCAAACAGTGTAGATCCAGATCAGATGGCTTCTGAAGAAGCCATCTGATCAGGATCTACACTGTTTGGCATTCAGTTTATGAATTTGTAGCAATAAATTACATCAAGTAATTTGATTGGTTGATAGACAGAAATGGGTGTGGCTTAAATGAATAGTCAGCAAGATAAGGGTTAAAAAAATGTGATAAGAGTTCAAGGTTTTCAACTACACATAAAACACTTTATACCGCTGTTCATTATAACATGGTTTTGGATAAAGGATGGATTCTGACAATTGTAAAATGACCATAAATGGTCATCTATAAATGTTGATTGAATGTATCACAGTTGTTTTAAACTTGCACAGTTTCTGCTTTGGATGTTATAAAGAGGTTGGAGTACTGTAATGATTCTAAGTATTGGGTCAGAATGACATAAGCAGTCTGATCAGGCTCTACACTGCATCACGAAAACACGCCTATATGGTTTTGACCCCCTTGAACCCCTCTTTTATATAGTAAACCTGGGGTTTAGAAGGGTAAACCTTATTTTTGCTCTAATATATAGATTGTGGGTCTAATATATAGATTGTGGGTACTGGTTAGAACCGCCTCAATGAGGCGGTTCTAACGAGTACCCACAACCTATACTTTTAGCAGAAATAAGAAAAATATCACAATTTTTCAGCCCCAAATTTTCCTTTTTTCGGCGGTAAAGTGTACAATGTATTTGTATAGGCGTGTTTTCGTTATGGTATGCCATTCTGTCCGCACCTTTTTGACTCCTTGCTGGATAATGAAACAAATTTGTTAAAGTTTTAGAAGAATTACCTCAAGTCCTCAAGGTGTCAGAATTTTTTAGTATCTTTACTGTGTTTATAAATTTTTATCAGAGGGGTTTGGTAATTATGTAAATAAATTCTGCTGCTTTGGTAAGACCATCTTTAGTATGCAAAATCTTATCTCTCAGAATATGGAAATGACCTTATGACATTGACATTTTCCAGAGGTCTGATTTGCATATGCAATTATACTGACCAGAAAGTTGAGGAATAAAATAAGTAAAAGTTAGAATAAAATTAAGATTTTTTTTTTCCACATGGCTTCTATTTATAGATTCAGGAAAAACCTTATCAGTGAGCATGTGACCTGCAGAACCCAAACAAAGGGTGATAGCATTGTTTATCAATAAGTCTGTGTAAACAAATTGTCTTTGATCTCAGATTTAATCTGGCAAACACTGTGGAAGGCTTTCTAGATGAGCACTTTGTAAGTGAATTGTTTATGTTTTATTCTTATTTTTACAATCCTTGTAAGTCAAAGAAAACTATTTTAAAGTCATTCAGTTTGTAGTATGTGCGAATAAAACATAGGCAGATGTGTACATGTACTTTGGAATAAAGCAGGCGGGTGTAGAAATTTTTTGCTGAAAATTTTATTTGTGTATATTTACCCAAACCTCTTTATAACACTATGGTTTACGTCTAAAATCAAAACAACTGTTGTACAAAAAAATGTATAAATTATATAGAAAAATGACCATTTAAGGTCATTTTTCTATATAATTTTTACATTTTTTGGGGATAATTTTTAAAACTGTGTTATATCCAAAACCATGTTATAATGAACAGTTTTATGAAGAGCTTGTAGTGTATTTACCAAATTGTGCAGTTTTTGTTATTCTCGGCAAAAATAGACTAAAACGCATTGAAAATTCATTCAACTTTTTGATAGAAAGACTGATAATTTTAAACACTGAAGGGAAAGACTTGGATATAAATTAAAACGCTTTACATATGATGCATCATTGTCATTGTGTAAAGTACAAACCACGTTTTTTCTCCATATTTTGAGTGTCGTATTTCAGCTGTCAGTTTTAAGAAATTTAATTAACAAAGAAATACACATGTTCAGGTGTTAATTTTGTCAGTCAGCTGTTGTCATTATGAGTTAGTCACAATGACTGAAGATAGGATCAAGGTGTGTACACAAATACCGGTCTTCTCCCCAACACGAGATCAATACAGTATGGAGGCAAGGTATGTCAGTTTAAAATTTTTAAATTGTTTAAAGTTTAAAGACAAATAATTTATTACTTCTTTGAACATTAAGTCATGCTAAAAACCTAACTTTCCTTAAAAGGTATGTTGACTGGGTAGACACAGATCAGCTGCCACAGAGAGTGTGGCATCTGATCAGGGACTACACTGCTCGATTAAAGTTTAACTTCCAGCAAGTTAACAGTAAGTTAAAATGAGAAAATTGAAAAAAAAAAAAAATAAATTGACCTTTTTCTTATTTTTGCCTAGAAAACAGGATTTAACTTCTCATGCAAATTGTCTCCAATTTGCATGAGTTGTCAAATTTCTGCTATCGAGACAATTGGCATGAGAGGTCAAAATCCTGTTTTCTGGGAAAAATTAGAATAAAAAAATAATCAAAATATCTGCAGCTGAAAAAAAAAAAACTCATAAAAACAGCATTCAGAGTTAGACTTAAGGTTTTGTTTGTTTGATTTGAAGTTTAACATCCCCCTCCACACTGTAAAGGTCATTTTGGAGACGTTGCTTCCCACATTTTGTGGGACTTTTACCCGACACTGAGATGAAATGACATCTCAAGCCCTGCCGCCCAATGAAACCAATAGGGTTTATAAGCATGGACGGGCCGACTCGCACTGTATTGCCTGGGCAGGCTTAGATCCTCTAAGTGGTTTACCAGTACTTGTGTGCAGGTGGGTTTCGGCTCTGCGTGAAAGCATCATGCAGCCCATCTATTTCTTCAAGCCCCGACGGGTGGGGGCTATTTAGACTTAAGGTAGAAGACTGTATGAGTCATAAAATATCTAATGACATATTTGATGGCCAAGTCTTGGATTTTGGGTGCATGTTCGAACTACCTCATTGAGGCATTTTTAACTTGCCTGGACGAAGTCAAGGAAGAGTTATTGCACAGCCCCTGATGTGAGTGTTAGCATCAGTGTTGGAATTGCTCATAAGGTCCGAAGGTTTACTCGGTAATATCCCCACCCATGACCTCAATGACACTTCCAGGCAAATATGCTGTCTGTTGACAACTCTTGTATATTTTATCTGTTTGTCTACCCCTGAAAACTACATAATTTCTCTCTGTCAGTGTAGCCTAAGATTTTACCCTTGTTCTGCTGAGCCCGGATATGCCTTATCTTTCAAACAATGAAGATCCAGATCAGATGGCTTCTGAAGAAGCCATCTGATCAGAATCTGCATTGTTTGTCATTCAGATTGTGAATTTGCTGCAATAATTTGCATCAAGTAATCTGATTGGTTGATAATCAGTAGTGGGTGTGGCAGATTAAAATATTCAGCAGGAAAAGGGTTAAATTTGTTCTATATGATCCCCTACTGGAAGACGTGATAGACAGTCAACCCCAAAATTGGCAAAAATGTGTCAGTTGTACTGTTTCTTAACCCTAATCTTGCTGTTCACGACAACCCCTATCTTTGCAAACAGTGTAGATCCAGATCAGATGGCTTCTGAAGAAGCCATCTGATCAGGATCTACACTGTTTGACATTCAGTTTATGAATTTGTAGCAATAAAATTACATCAAGTAATTTGATTGGTTGATAGACAGAAATGGGTGTGGCTTCAATGAATATTCAGCAAGATAAGGGTTAATTAAGGGATCAAGGTTGTTCTGATTAAGATTTTAACTGCCAATTGCCATTAAATGTCAAAATATGAATAAATGTGAATAAACTAATTTGTATTACAAATGACATTCTTTTTTTCAATGAAGTTTGCCATTTCATGTGCTGGCAGACAATTGAAATGTAAAGCATTATTTCCTCTTAGAAAATAAGACAAAGTTTTTCAAAATGTCTGTTTTTTTGTTTGTTTGGTTTGAGGTTTAATGTCCCCGTCAACACTGTTGGAGATGTTGCTTCCAATTTTGGGGGACTTTTACCCGACATTGAGATGAAATGACATCTCAAGCCCTGTCGCCCAATGAAACCAATAGGGTTTATTAGCATGGACGGTCCGCCACGCACCGTGGTTCCTGGACAGGCTTAGATCCTCTAAGCGGTTTACCAGTACTAGTGTGCGGGCCGGATTCAGCTCTGAGTGGAAGCATCATGCAACCCATATATTTCTTCAAGCCCCTATGGGCGGGAGCCGACAAAATGTCTGCTACTGTTGTGATTGGCACATTATGTTTTAATATCATTATAGTGAATAATGTCTAACTTACATATAAACAATTATAAATCAAAACAAACAATTAAGGTTAATTTGAATACACAAATGTTTGAGATGTTGGTGATAGAGACAAAACTGGATCACATAACTGTCACAATAAAAACAAAAAGAAACAAATTATACAAATGTCTTTTACCTATTGTGTACTGAAACTGAATGGAATCTTCGGCTGTATATATTACAGGAATTACAGGAGTTTAGCAGTGTGGGTGGGGGTCAGAATGGATTCTTTAGAAAAGTGCTGAACTTTATTGCAAATTCAGATACCACATTCTGTGGTGACTGATCAGGGGCTCAGATTACTTGTAATTAGGTGTTTTATAGACATATTTATCAAGGTTATAAGTCCTTACCAAATGAAATATATAACAGGAGTTCATTCCAAAATTTAGGGGTGTCTGGTTGCGTTTTCAAAATTTATTAGGAAAATGGCAGAATGTTTTGCAAACAGTGTAGGCCTTGATCAGATGCTGCATTCTGCAGCATCTGATCTGGACCTGCACTATTTGTCAGTTACCCATTTTGGGGTTTCCAGTAAAAAACAGGTTAATTCCGTAGGCTTGACATTTCATGTGAATCATCTGCCTCGAGGATGACCAGCCTATTAACCCATAACATGCCAGTCACAACAATTGTCATCTGCTTTGTCATCTACTGGTAACTTTGAAAGTCATTTTTGCAAACAGTGTGAACCCAGATCAGAACTGATCAGGGTCCACACTGCTTGCCTGTATGCCAAAAAAATAAGTTTCAAGAAATGTTTGCAAGACATAGGTAAACAGATAACATTTTCAGAATGCAGTTTTTGCAACCTTGATGTTCACAACAACAACCCCAACCTTTGTAGACAGTGTAGATCCAGATCAGACGGCTTCTGAAGCATCTCCGTTGTTTGACATACAGTTTGTGAATTGAATGAATAAATTACATCAAGTAATTTGATTGGTTGAAATGTTAATGCGTGTGGCTAAATTAATTTATGCAGTGGGATTAATGTGAAGTCTTAATTCCTTGAAAAACAAGAAATTTATCATAGTAGAAGAAAAAATAATTTTTATAAACTTATTTAGTATATTTTTAACCCATTGCATGCGGGAAACCCCTTAAGGGGTACCTTGGCAAACAGTGCAGGCCCAGATCAGACGCCGCAAAATGCGGCGTCTGATCAGGGCCTGCACTATTTGCTTACGATATTATCCGTCAAAAATATAATTAAAACGAAAAAATAGGCCTGACACCCCTTAAATGACAAATGGACTTGTCATATAGCATTGGAACTACAATGGGTTAAAGAAAATTAGGCTTGACATTTCATGTGAATCATCAGCCTTGCAGACAATTCACAAAAAATGTTAAGCTTCCACTTCTTTTGGTGGTGAGTGTAGGTGAAATATAATTACTGGGAAGTAAAACCAGCAAACCACCCACCACCTCAATGACCCTGACTATTTAATAATCCAAAGAGTGTCACTTTTGACATGCTTATTAAAATTTTACCACCCATCAATTTTGTCCTTGCTAAAGGCCAAACTACCTACAATCATAAATAACATCAAAATTGATTGTCCAGTGGGCACTTGAACTGCTTCAAGCAATAAAATCTATTGAGACACCTGATCCTTGTAATTCATATTGCATGCTGGTGGGGGGCAGTGCAGAATGTGGCATCTGATCAGGGCCAGCACTATTTGCTAACAGAATGTTCCATCAAAAATAGAATAAAAACTAAAAAAAAAAAAATGTCTGACACCCCTTATATGACAAATGGACTTATATGACAAATGGAAATATAGTAGGGGGGCGCAGTGTAGGGGAATGGGGAGGGTGTTTGTTAGGAGTTGGGGAGTCAAAAGGGGAGCACATTTCAGCCATTTAGTGTGTGTGTTTGAGGTGGGGGGACAATGTTTGTGTGTGGGTGGTGGGCAACTTTTGCGACTTCCTGTTTACTTTATTGAATCATCTCTGAAAATGGGAGGAAAGAATTCTGAAGAAGCCATCTGATCAGGATCTACACTGTTTGACATATAGTTTATGAATTTGTAGGAATAAATTATATCAAGTTATCTGATTGGTTCAAAGTCAGAAATGGTTGTGGCTAAACTGAATATGCAGCAAGAGAAGGGTTAAGTATAGATCCCTATTGATATGGAAGACAAAACTGTTTTTGCACGAGTTATCGTCCCTTCCCCTTTAGACTGGTTTATCCCATTCCACCAGATTCCTTGCTGTAACTCACAACAACTGCAGATATGGTATATGCTTCCTGGGAAAACCTTGTAAGACAGATTTTCACAAGCTTGGTTCACTTCAAGCTTGCATACTCTTCTGAAACCAGCACAGTTATGTTACCACGATTGTCAAAGAAAATTCTCTACGGAGAACAGGAAATGGGCAAATGCTCCCATGGGGGTCAGAAGAAGCGCTACAAGGACACCCTCAAAGCCTCCCTCAAGGACTTCAACATACCAACAGAGTCCTGGGAACAAATTGCACAGGACAGAGCAAAGTGGCGAGGACTCCTCAGAAGGTGTGTGCCGCCCCCACTATCGGGGCTTGAAGAAATAGATAGGCTGCATGATGCTTCCACGCAGAGCTGAAACCAACTGCACTTGAATATTGGTAAACTGCTTAGAGGTTCTAAGCATACCCAGGAAAACTGGTGCGAGTTGGACCATCGGTGCAGATAAACCCTGTTGGTTTCATTTGGCGGCAGGGCTTGAGATGTCATTTCATCTCAATGTCAGGTAAAAGTCCCAAGAAATTGGAAGCAACGTCTCCAAAATGACCTATGCTGTGTTGATGGGGACGTTAAACCTCAAATCAAACAAACAAAAATCAGAAGGTGTGCTAGTGAATATGAGACAAAAAGAAGCAGCGAAAGCTGAACAGAAATGCGCACAGCACAAAGCCAGAGCTAAGGCATCACCAACAGAGCTGCGTTCCACTAACCTCTCAACAGACAGTTCAGAGCTAGAATTGGTCTCATCAGCCATCTTAGAACACAAACAGTAACATTTTTCAAATGTAATTAAGATTGGTCATTGTCAGTAATGACAGACAAACTATTATCTGAGTGCTTGACCCCTACACCTTTGTAACTGACCATTACAAAGGTCAGGTCCTAGAAGAATAGACTACATAACCCCTTTTCTCTGATTACATGTATTCAACAGTGGGGTGAAGTGTTTTTGATTAAAAACCTTGTCTTTTTCACTCCATCACCCCTTCCTCCAGCTGTGCAGTGGTGACCAAAAGATCTAACCAGTAGAATTTAGGGCTTTGACTAAATAAACACATCCATTGGGTTATATACTTGAAGGGTTATCTCTTATCTTGCTGTTCACAACAACCCCTATCTTTGGAAACAGTGCAGATCCAGATCAGATGGCTTCTGAAGAAGCCATCTGATCAGGATCTACACTGTTGGCATTCAGTATATGAATTTGTAGCAATAAATTACATCAAGTAATTTGATTGGTTGGGAGACAGAAATGGGTGTGGCTTAAATGAATATTCAGCAAGAGAAGGGTTAAATTAACCCATTGTATGCTAGTGGACTCTTCCATTGCTATATGTTGGACAAGTCCATTTGTAGTAGAAGGGGTGGTAGGCCTATTTTTCGTTTTTATTCTATTTTTGACAGAAAATTCTTTTAGCAAACAGTGCAGACCCTGATCAGACTGCAACATCTGATCTGGGCCTGCACTGTTTGATAAGATACCCCTTTAGGGGTTTCCCGCATGCTATGGGTTAAAAGCTGAAAGGCTGGGGCTGGGCTGCCATGGGTAGGGGTGTTTGCATGGAGAGCATTGGCACAACCGTATTTACCCTAAATATTCAGACATCTCAACTCATAACCATACTTCTTCAATTTGAACAATTTCATTTGCAACCTGGTGTGTCTAAAAATAGCTTGATGAGTTGCAAACAGTGTAGGCCCTGATGAGATGCCACATTTTGTGGCATCTCATCAGGGTCTACACTGTTTGCTCAGGCTGTCTGTCCAAATAGCCAAATAGTGTTAATCATAACACATGAACACATTACTGAGTAGCAGGGATGATATTGGCTTTCATTAGGGAAATGTCATTTCTCCTGTTTCTACTCTGCCATTCATTTTCTCCATTTTCCCCTGTCCCTCATTTTCATCTTTTCTCACTCTCTCCGGGAGACTACACAAAATGGGCCACAAGGGTTGAAATGTCTCAAAACTCAAACCTACCCTAATGATTCTAAAGGCCTAAGCAAACAGTGCAGACCCAGATCAGACTGCTCCTGAAGGAGCAGTCTGATCAGGGTCTTCACTGTTTGCCATTCCGTCTGCATTGTTTGGACTCCTTGCTGGATTGTTAAAAAATTTGTTAAAATTTTAGGAGGGCCGGCCTCGATAGTTCAGTCGGATCCATGTCTGACTGGTGATCAGGAGGATGCGGATTCGATTCCTGCTTCTTTCGTGTAGATTGATCATGAAATCTTTTCTATGGTCAATCTCTCCCTTCTGCTGATTCAAGAAGGGCAGTTGTCAGTTTCTGGTGAAAGAATGTGCACTGTACTGGTTAACCACTTATGTATAAGCCTGCCCAGGAAAAGTGTGGATTGGTAAACTGACCAGCTCAAAAATGACCTAACATATTGTTGGCTGGGTCCTGAAACTTTGAATCTGTTAGCTCAGGTGAGCGATATAGGACCATCTTGGTCCTCTTGTTTTGGACTCCTTACTGAATTGTTAAATAAGTTTGTTAAAATTTTAGGAGAATTAAGGAAGTCCTCAAGGTGTCGGAATTTTTAGGTTGCAGCAATCAGGCAATATATTCATTTTGATCCTTGACTAAAATGTGGTTAACGTTTTTGACAATTTGATTTGCTTTAGGGGTTTGAACTGTAATTGTTGATTCAAAAATCAATCAGTAGGAAAAATATGTAAAAACAGGAAATGATTAAGATTGCAAAAATGTTGTCCGTCACATTGACCCTGGAATTTTTTTTTTTTTTGGCATCCAACTTTCAGAAACACATGCACATACACACACAGACACATACACACACACACCAAAAAAAAAAAAAGATAGCACTATATCAAGTATTTGCCACATTTTGCAAACAACAACAACAACAACAACAAAAAAGTTAAATGAATGAAAAAGTAACAAATATTATCTTTAAGTTATGTTGATGGATTTTGTTCATTTATTTTTCTGTTATCTGATCATAATTTACTGATCAGTATTGATTTACCAATTTTTAATATCAAACGCATGGAATTTATTGTCCCCAAGTTAATATTTCAAAACTGATCGTGGGCACAGCTGTTGGCATTAAACACTTGAATTGATTTTGTTTTATGAGGTTGGATACACTAGAGGACAAAACTGTAAAATAAATTCCCTCCTTTTAAAACAGAGCTAAAACTTTGCCCCCGCCTATATGATGCTTCCACGCAGAGTTGAAACTGACTGCACTTGAGTACTGGTAAACCTCTTAGGAGGTCTAATATGTTCTAAAAAGGGGTTATCCTTTGGAAGCAAAGAATACACCACAGACCTGGAAAATATGGAGTAATATAAGCCTACCCAGCTAAAGTGCTGCAAGTTGGACCGTCCATGCATATAAACAGTATTGGTTTCATTTGGCGGCAGGGATTGTGATGTCACTTCATCTCAATGTCGGGTAAAAGTCCCACAAAATTGGAAGCGCAACATCTCCAGAATGACCTAAATAATGTTGACGGGGATGTTAAACCTCAAATTAAACAAAGCGCTAAAACTGCTGATGTTCACCTGACTACACACCTGGGGCCAGTTGTTCAAAACTAATGACGTCGTTAGTTAACATATTGTTAAAACTTTGATCATATTTATGGCAAATATGCTCATATTTTTGCTGAAAAAATGTGAGCAGCTTTTGCGGACGCAAAAGCTGCTAACATTTGTTCAGCAAAAATACCAAAATTTACAATATTGTACTTGCTAGAAGAGTTAACAATATGATCACTAACGAGCTCGTTAAGCTAACAATGCTTTGAACAACTGGGCCCAGACCTTTTAAGTTAAACCACACTCAGAGCTTATCCCTTGACCTGCTGAACCCGGATATGTCTTATCTTTCAAACAATGAAGATCCAGATCAGATGGTTCCTGAAGAAGCCATCTGATCAGGATCTTCTTTGTTTGTCATTCAGCTCATGAATTTGTTGCAATAATTTGCATCAAGTAATCTGATTGGTTGATAAACATAGTGGTGGTGGCATATATAAATATTCAGCAGGTCAAGGGTTAATGAATATAGACCTGAAAGAATCCCAGAATGTGACATTGATAAACAGCGTAAACCCAGATCAAATGCCCCACAAAGTGGCATTTGATCAGGGTCTGAATGCTGAGGTCGCCAACTGTCTGTCTTGAATCTTTTCTACAGTCATTCTCTCCTTTCAGCTGTCAAGAAAGGCTGTTATTAGTATCTGATCCTGTGCACTGTTCTGGTTAACTGCTGATGTATAAGCCTGCGCAGAAAGTGTGGTTAGGTTAACTGACCAGCTAAATATGACCTAAATATTGTTGACTGGGCTGTGAAACTCTAAAACAAGCAACACAAAGTACAGGAATTTAACCCTTATCTTGCTGTTCACGACAACCCCTATCTTTGGAAACAGTGTAGATCCAGATCAGATGGCTTCTAAAGAAGCCATCTGATCAGGATCTACACTGTTTGACATTCAGTTTATGAATTTGTAGGAATAAATTACATCAAGTAATCTGATTGGTTCAAAGTCAGAAATGGGCGTGGCTAATCTGAATATTCAGCAAGAGAAGGGTTAAAGGCATTAGACCAGGTTCAGGACCAGCCTACCAGTACATACAGACACAACCAGTGCTGTCAATGCTTTGATCAATAAGGGTGTTCTCTTTTAAAATGAGGGCTATGCAATGGTGTTGGTTTCCTGGTTTGGGTAGTGTATATTTTGTAAAGAGGCCATGTTCTTTGGCATCTGAGCTGGGTCTACACTGTTTGCCAAACCCAACACATGATTCCAGTCCAGATTTTACAGATAAGCCTCTTACACAACACTCATCACGAAAACACGCCTATATAATTTGACCCCCTTGAACCCCACTTTTATTTGGTAAAACTGAGGTTTACAGGGGTAAATAAAAATCAAAAATGAGTTCCTGTAAGAGCAATGAAAACATTCATAAGAAAGAAGATGGGTCATACTACGTAGTTTCGGCTAATAAAGCCTCATCAGTGACCCTGTAATGATCCGGCAAAGAAAGCCGGAGGAAACATACTGCAATTTTGCGAATTTCGAATAGGCAGTCGATACAAAGACTGATATAAATCAAAATGGGGCCCAAATAATTAAAAACCCGTCTAGAATATGAGTCCAAACCAACAACTTATTTCCGATTTCTCAGAATATTCACGCTGATCTCAAAGGACCAAAAGTAAAATATAAACTGCACTATGGTTGATGTACGGGGAGACGTTTTACGGCCGCCACACGGCACAACACCAGCTGCAGTGAAGGCAAATAAAAATCAAAAATGAGTTCCTGTAAGAGCAATGAAAACATTCATAAGAAAGAAGATGGGTCATACTACGTTGTTTCGGCTAATAAAGCCTCATCAGTGACCCTGTAATGATCCGGCAAAGAAAGCCGGAGGAAACATACTGCAATTTTGCGAATTTCGAATAGGCAATCGATACAAAGACTGATATAAATCAAAATGGGGCCCAAATAATTAAAAACCCGTCTAGAATATGAGTCCAAACCAACAACTTATTTCCGATTTCTCAGAATATTCACGCTGTAAGCCTTATTTTCTTATTTCTGCTCTAAAACATAGATTGTGGATACTCAATGAGGCGATTCTAACGAGAACCTAAAATCTATGTTTTGAGCAGAAATAAGAAAAATTTTACATTTTTTCAACTAAAAATTTTAGTTTTTTCGGCAGTAAACCTTTCAATGTATTTTGTATAGGCATGTTTTCGTAATGTCTTAACCTCACAGCCATAAGAAAAGTGGTGGCTATTTTCTATAAATGACTGTTACCTAGATTTCTGATAAGTCATTGATAGTCACATGGACTTTAGCATTGAAAAGTTTCTGTTCTTTATAGCTTTGGGTGGATTGATAAACCAAAGGTCTGTTATCTTGTCTAGACTTGTGTTGGGTCAGTTTGGTCTTTTTCGTCTTTCTGTATGCAAATGCTGTCTTATCATTATTCCTGACATCTAAATGTGTCTCCCTCTGTCCTGAAAATTACTGCCAATAAACCCACTATTGCAAAATGGACCCCCCCTCTCCCTTCAGGTCCATGTGTCTCAAGTTCATTTTTTGTAAGCTGAACACAAAATGTAGTATGCTTTCGGCATAAAGTGGGGACCCAGATCAGAGGCCACAGGATGTGGCATCTGATCTAGTCCCCACTCTCTAAGTGAACAGTGGACACAACACTTTCATTATTACTTACTTGACAAGCTGTATTGTCATGGTAACAACTTCCTGATCTTTTCAACTTAATCTTCTTAACTTTCCCAAGTCTTATTTATTTTGCTGGTTATAATTTCAGGATTAATTCTGATTTATTAGGATTAAAAGTTGACATTTATTAGACATTTATGAGAAGGTGAAAGTAAAATAATATCAGATATAAGGACAAAATGCATTTTTATGGAACAAATCTAGCCTAGCTTCTAGATCTTGGTATCATATTGACCAATCTTCCTGTGTGTTTTCTAATCTAATAGGAAACATTGTTGCTAGTCTCAGACACAAGGAAAAATAAACTGTTATTAGAAAGGCAAAAAGAAGAAACACAACATTCATCATCATCATCACGGATTTTTGATTACCGTAAAAATTCGGCTATAAGGCGATTCGGCTATAAGGCAGGACCCCTTTTTCAGTATTTCTAAGCTGAGATTTTGCTTATACTCTTTTATAAGACGGCTCAAATTTTTGCCATATTTGTCAGGGCGTATCTGCTACCGCCAGATGCCGTTTAGACGTGAGAAAATGGACTTTTTTCGTCTGAAAAAAAACCCTCTACTTACCCCTCCCTTGGCTTGTGATTCTGATTGTTTATGTCTGTTGCCATGGTGTGTCTTCGTTTGTAAGAGTTACAAAGAGAGACAACTCTTATTGAATCTGAACATGTAGGTCTATTAAGCGTTGGGAAAAGGGGGGAATTCATTTCCATCCATCAAATTTAGAAATATTTATTGCAGCTTGTTTTTAACTAAACGTTTTTTGTTGTTTTTTTATCCGGGAACACAACACCTAGCCATTCAGATTCAGAACCAATGCCCCAGCTAGCACAAAAAAGCGGCAAACGTTGGGCCGATACGTCGTATCGCTGTCGGTCCGGTACATGCTTTAAAAGACGACAGGGGCTGACAAATCCATTTCCCGGCCGTCCGGGACAAGACCGAAATCGTGCCGGGCAGGTGCACTTTGACCTTATGACGCCCGGTCGGGACAAGTGAAAAAAAAAACGTCTACAACTCAGTCTTTTTGAGTCCTTATTCTGCGTATTTATTACGGTTCAAGTATGACACTATTGTTAATCCCTGTCATATAATTGCCACCCTGCCGTGCATGTGGATTAGGTGTGAAAATATGGTCAAGTTTTGTTTCTAATTTGGGTTTATCCTCCAGTCATAAAATTTAATCCACAATCAATGTGAACATGATTTAATCGCTCCCCAGACAATTAGCTACATCTAAAGGTACATGAAAATGGACTTTTTAGCTCACCAGAGCCGAAGGCTCCGGGGGAGCTTATAGGATAGGCAGTTGTCCGTCGTCGTCGTCTGTGTCGTCTGCGTCGTCTGCGTCAACATTTTCAAACGACATCTCCTCTGAAGCCATTGGGCCGATTCAGCCCAAATTTCATCTGTAGCGTCCTTGGGCAGGGGGATTGAAAGTTTGTGTTTTTAATGAAAATCGGCTCATTAGTTTGGTTGCTATGGCAACTTAGAGTTTCCATAGACTTATAATGGGGAAAATAGAAAAAATGGCATTTACTACCAAGCCTCTGCAGATATTTTGACAAAACTTTCATAGAAATGTTCCATAGGTAATCTACTACTGCCGTATGATTTTAGGCCTTCTGCTCATTTTTATTGGTTACCATGGAAACCAAAATGCAAAAAATAGACAAAAAATTACATAAAAAATCATCTCCTCAGAAACCATATGCTCTAGGAGGCTGAGACTTTATGAAAATATTTACCATATTTGCCTTTATAGGTTTTGTGTTTTTTATGAAATTTGGCCTTTTAGTTTTGTTGCTATGGCAACTTAGAGTTTCCATTGACTTATAATGGGGAAAACTGAAAAATGGCATTTACTGCCAAGTCATTGCAGATATTTTGACAAAACTTACATAAACATGTTCCTTGTGTAAACTTCTCTCAGCCATATGCTTTTATGTCAACCTGGGGGTCCCCTAGGTTGTGCCGGGGCCATGCCCCGCCCCCTCCACTTCATAAAATGCTTTATATCTCAGAAACCTTACAGATTCCAACCCCTAAACCATATATATTCTTGTTCCTTATGATAAGATGCATTGAGTGACACCAACCTGGGGGTCCCCCGGGATGTGCCGGGGACATGCCCTGCCCCCTCTTTTCCATAAAATGCCATTTATCTTAGAAACCATTCAGATCCCACCCCTAAACTATATATATTCTTGTTCCTTATGCTAAGGCCAAAACAAAATATATGTGTGGTTCCGGTTACCCGACCGTGCCTAGCTTTTTCCCGCCGACCCTAATTATTTTTTCTATCATGAATATTCCAAACATTTTATGTGCAAAAACGATCTTTCATTTTTTCAAGGGCCAAGTATTTAAGTACATATTCATTAAAAAGCGCTCCCATTAAAAGACAATCTGGTCGTATTTACGCATGAAAATGATGTGCGTTTGCCAAAAACAACATCAAAAGCATCCGTGTTTGTCTCTAATACATATAACTTGAACCTAGAATAAAAATGCATATCGTAAACATTGGTATTTAAAAGCTGCTTTTATATCTATTGCCGTGAGCTGTCAGTTAACGGTAAGTGGCCTGTGATAATCAATAATAATTAGCCAATTGCAGTTCAAATGGGTCAGGGATGTGACACTTGGCTACTTCTTAAGAAGCCGATGCTTTGAAGTAACCCGTAATTAAAATCCAAAATCTCCAGTACTTAGCACATGCAAGCCAACCAATAGAACCACCACCGGAAAGAAAATAAATAATAATAATAAAAAAACTACTACCAGAGGGTAAAACGTCTGTTGTCTCCTGTGATCTACAGGTATTTTGCATGGACCGGTAAGAGAAACAAAATAAGGAAGCGGTTGGAACCCACAAATTTTGAGTGCAATTTGTTTTTGGAAGCGCAAGATGCATAAAACCTATGTCTCGGACGCATCAAAAAAGACAATGGCGCACAATATTTCTTGCGGTATAATGACGGTATGACCCCTCTCAATAATCGGATTACTTTTGTGTCGACAAAAAATTATCCAAAACATCTTTTACCACCTGTAGCGATAATCAGACACGTCTACACGCTTCAACAAACATAAATAATGCCGACAGCTTGTGTCAATCTCTCAAGTATTTTCACTATCTCCATGAACAGAAAGCTAAGCCTTCACAGATGCGCAGGATGATCGTAGTCTTCGCTGGTCACACATGCATAGATTTTGTCGTTCCACGCTTAATTTCCCGCCGTCATTTCTGAACGTGCATTTGTTGCAATCTGAAATTTTCCCACGTTTTTCAACAACACGTCATCGATAGTTTGCACACACGGTCTTCGCATGCAACCTTTGGAAAACATGACAGTAAAACTGTACGACAGGTGAAGACACAGATCAGCCTGCGCAGTCTTATCAGTCTTTGCTCTTTCTACAATCCTTTTGTAGTATGGCTTCTGGTATATTCAGAGAGCAGCAAAGGAAGAACTCAATGTACAGGCTGATCTTTCGTTAAAAGAAAAGTTTTTTCCTGAGTGCTGGATGCAGTTTTACGTGTTGTAAAATATAAGGCCCTTTCTGGGTCTGAAATACGGTAGCTAATGAGAGTTAGTATGTCATTTGGTAGTGGCATCAGAAATGCTTACCGAAAAAAATGCACTGAATGCGTATGCGCACACAGAAAAGACTAAGATCAGCTGGAAGTTCTGCACAGTCTGATCTGAGTTTATTGTTCATAAGGTTTCATTTCTCGGAAAACTTAGACACTGTCGCTGATCAGACTGTCCGCATATGGCATTGTCTTCGCTACACGCACATGATAACCCTGGTCAGGTAACTTTTCACACCTAATCGTTTAATTGGTATCACTTACATACACTCGTTATCAAAACACTATTATGGTTTCTTAAAGTGAGATAATTTGGAACAATAAACAGCGGGATTAGCGGTAAACCATCAAACAGGCAACAATCTATTGCTAAAAATGGCTAAAATATCCATTCTTTAAACAGACATGACGTTGTTATTTTTTTTTTTTTTTTTGTCAATTTTAGAGATTTTTGTTCCAAAATGTAAAGGCGCGTTCACCAAGCCAAGATTTACATACGTGCAGATCTTTTTTAATTCAGACCCTATGTAAAGGATACACAGGTACCTGAGCAAATTATTAATACCAACCATGAGTATATTTACATGCGTTCACCAGTATTTTAATGCCAGGTGTATTTCTTAATTTAAATCTGTCATTTCTTGAATTTTGTTGAGTCAAGATGTCAAGTTATATCTTTCTACGGCGGCAAAATAGCAAGAAACTCCTACAAAGAGTTCTTGTAGGGCTCACTTTGGGGCTTTCTTGAGAGAAGGAGGTGCTGAAAAGACCAAAAACATCTGACTGGTGGGACAGAATTGTTTTGGATAATTTCACAGACGCACAGTGGGTGGAGAACTTTCGCATGAGTAAAGAAACTTTTGAATTTCTTTGCTCAAGATTAGAGCCGGTCTTGAAGGGAAAGGAGAATAGCTAAATGTCCATTGGTCATATTCTTATAATAGCTTCAGTAATGATCTAAACAGGATTTATAAAGTGATAATGGGTTAATCATGTTGTTTGCAATTTTATTCAAATTTGCCAGGATTACTAATTACTAAAAGTACAATAAAACTCCAAATATTTTTTTCACCAGAATTAGTTATTAACACTCCTAAAATTTTAAAGTAGCAAGTCATGCATGTAAACCCTATTGATTTTATTGGACAGCAGGGACTGAGATGTCATTTCATATCAGTGTCGGGTAAAAGTCCCACAAAATGACCTAAATTGTGTTGACGGGGACGTTAAACCTCTAATTAAACAAACAAACAAAATGGTGAAATGAGAGAAACTGGACATGTCCAAAGTATACAAATGCTCCCGCCTTTGCCATTGGCCCATTTAAAATTTGGCAGTCTTATTTGTTCCACCCCATTCTTAGTATCAATTTACAGTCTAGTTTATGATTGATAACAATACGTTATTCTCTATTTTATTAAGTAAATTTATGGAACTTGATTGAACCTACCTGCAATCTGACCCCTGCACCACCACTCCCATTCCCCCACTCCCGGGACATGACCCTGGAGCAATGATATCATATGTTGAAAGGTAAATAGTCTGAATAAGTGTCATACCAAATTTTTATTGTGCAATGGTAGTGATGGGCTCCAAGAACAGTGCGGATGTAAACTTCAACATTTGTTTGACTCTGGTGACATACGCACACACCCACATACGCATGCACAGTCGTAACATCACGGCGAAACACTGTATGCCCCACTCCTGTCAAAGCAGGCAGGGGACTAGCATAAAAAAGACATCTACATTCTATTAGAAACAACCCTCTCCAGACCCATTCAACTCCACTACATTAATACATATCTCCACCCAACCCTCCACCCCCGCCCATTGGGGCTTGAAGAAATAGATTGGGCTGCACGATGCTTCCACGCAGAGTTGATACCGACTGCACATTAGTACTGGTTATCTGCTTAGAAGGTCTAAGCCTGCCCAGGAAAACTGCTGCGAGTCAGCCCGTCCATGCTTATAAACTCGATTGGTTTCATTGGGCGGCAGGGATTGAGATGTCATTTCATCTCAATGTCGGGTAAAAGTCCCACAAAATTGGAAGCAATGTCTTCAAAATGACCTAAATAGTGTTGACAGGGACGTTAAACCTCAAATCAAACAAATCCACCCAACCCTTACCTACACTACCACAAACCATCCAAAAACACACACCCCAAGTCAGTCTCTAGTCTTCTCCTATCCCTCTCAACCCCATTTCAACCCACCCTTCCCTATCACCAGTATCATGCTAATTGAAATATCCCCACCCAGTAAACAAAAAAACAAATACACAGGTACCTGTGCAAATAAAATTGCGTTCACCAGGCCATAAATACATAGGGTTTGTAGATCTAGACCCTGTGTAAATACGTTTGCACTTGGTCAGAACCAGGTGTATCTTTTTGACCTATGTATCCATTACTCAGGTACCTGTGCAAATAAAGGCGCGTTCACCAACGCCACAATACATAGGGTTTGTAGATCCAGACCCTAAGTATTGGATACACACGTGTGTATAATGGCGTTGGTGAACGCGCCTTAAGGCAACATTTGCTCTTAACTGCAAAAAGGGTATGGTGCCAGAAAAAAAGATCTTGGCGCTAGATAAAATGGGTCTAGAGCCACGCCATCATAAAAAGGCTGGGAAAACAAATTAAAATAATAATTTGTGCAGTATGTCTGCATTTTTTGGTTCTTGAAACGAAATCAGCTGCCAGTTTTTAGATTCATGTCAGCGTGTCTAAAAGATTGGCTTACGGGTTGACAATAAAGGTACCATGTTGAGGCACGGAGGATACACCATGATCTGTGGCGGGAAAAGAAGCTAAGAGTACCAAGAGTAAACAGAAAATGGAAAGGAAATTTGTCCCACTGCGTCTTGGAAGTGTGTGTAAGGTTTGTGTGTGTGTGTGGGGGGGGGGGGGGGGGGGGGGGTAGAAAGAAATTAATCAGCCATACTGTAGCTCAACTTATCTTTTTTAATCGCGTATGATCAAAATAAAAATCCAACCTACCGCCGCTAATTTGCTTTGAAAAAAAACATACCTAGGTTAAATTTGTAGGTCTTATCTAAGAGCCAAAATATTTGAAAAAAGCTGAAAGTTCTGGTGACAGACAGATAAAGCTCTAATGTTTTGGCACCCAGCCAATTTTTCAGTCACTATGGGTGACTGTCAGTCTTTATCCCTGCTCGCCCTTGTACGCACCTAGTTAACTGGGAAATCAGGCTTAACTGGGAATATATCTTTTCCCAATCTCTGCCCCAGAACAAACATGTACATTGTGGTTTCTTATTACAACCGCCTCAATGGCATGGTTCTATTGAGTTTCCACACCGTACAAGTTTGGATTGAAGTCCTGAAATGCACTTTTCAGAAAAGAGGCAGTTAGGGAAACATGCAACTATGCAGTAGTGCACACGTGTGTAGAAATTTTGTCTATGTTTTGTTTGCAATCAAGATCAGGGACTTAACTTTTCAAAATGAAGGATTTTGGACTCCTGTTTTCAGTATCTATCTATCTACCATGTTAAGACCTAAGGACTACAATTTGAAAAGACTATATAAAAGTAAGTTTCTGCTGGTGCTAACTACTGGATGTTTAATTTGCAGCATTCAATATGTTCTATAAAAGGATTATCCTTTGGAAGCAAGGAAAAGACACTTTCTGATCTCGGTTTACTCTGTCAATTCATCTGGATATTTTGAACTTTTACATTTATCTTCAATGTATATATGGTACAATAACAGTTACAACACCATTCAAGATAAAGCAACCTTCACTAGAACAGCAAGTCCCAAAGGCTGACCTATTGTAAAAGGCAAACACATACACAGGATGTCCAATCAAAATACTTTGTTCTGACTGAAGAACACCCTTATTTTATAACAATTAGGACAATATGGATGAAAACTAAGCCTTATTTATTATCCCCCGCCGAAGGCGGAGGGATATAGTTTTGGCGTTGTCCGTCCGTCCGTCTTTCCGTCCGTCCGTCCCTCCGTCCGTCACACTTTTTTGTCCGGAACCGTTTCTCAGCAACTATTGCATGGAATTGAATGAAACTTGAAATAAATATGTATTATTATGCTGTGGTGATGCACGCGCATTTTTTTCCGGATTTACTTTTTACATCCAGAATTATGGCCCCTTAAATGATTGAAATTCTGGATTTTTCGTCGTCTCACTTTTTTGTCGGGAACTGTTTCTCAGCAACTATTGCATGGAATTAAATGAAACTTGAAATAAATATGTATTATTATGCTGTGGTGATGCACGCACAAATTTTTTTCGGATTGACTTTTACACCCAGAGTTATGGCCCCTTAAATGATTAAAATTCTGGATTTTTCGTCGTCTCACTTTGTCTGGAACCGCTTCTCAGCAACTATTGCATGGAATAAAATGAAACTTGAAATAAATATGTATTATTATGTTGCCGTGATGCACGCGCAATTTTTTTTTCTCAATTTTGGCCAGATATATTTTCTTGCCATTCTACAAGAAAAACCCATTCGGCGGGGGATATCAATTCAACGAATTTGCTTGTTATACTTTTATTTGCATTTCATAAATTGTTTACAATGTTTTGAAGTACAATTATACAACAAATAAGCACGGCCCCCGCCCATCGGGGCTTGAAGAAATAAAGATAAAGATAAAGAAGCTTTATTTAACGTCGCATATTCGAAACAAATAACATAAGCTCTGTAGAGCTTTTATTGCGACAAACAAAGTATCCTCTAACAAATACTTACCTGCCTTCATTTATCTTCCTAGGACTACCCCTGATAATGCGAGCGTCAGCCAAGGGAGCTCCTAGTACCATTTTTCACGCCTTTGGTATGGCGCGGCCGGGGATCGAACCCGGGGCCTCCCATTCCCGAAGCGGACGCTCTACCACTGAGCTATCGGGTCCGGTATTATAAATATATGGGCTGTGTGATGCTTCCATCCAGAGCTAAATCTGACCCGCACATGAGTACTGGTAAACCGCCTAGAGGATCTAAGCCTGCCCAGGCAAAGTGTTATATGTGTCGGACCGTCCATGCTTATAACCCCTATTGGTTTCATTGGCGACAGGGCTTGAGATGTCATTTCATCTTAATGCCAGGTAAAAGTCCCACAAAATAGGAAGCAGCATCTCCAAATGACCTTTTCAGTGTTGACGGGGACGTTTAACCTCAAACCAAACAACAACAAAAGCAAAACAATATAACAAAAATAAGTGCAATGTGTAACATAGTATAAAAGGTGAGAAAAAATAAAAATAAAAAATAAAATAATTTTCCTACCTACCTACCCTATTTTTGAAAACCATGTAATAGGAACCACACATATAATTTGTTTTGGCCTAAGATGCATTAAGTGACACCAACCTGGGGGTCCCCCCGGATGTGCCGGGGACATGCCCCACCCCCTCCACTTCATAAAATGCCATATATCTCAGACACCATACAGATCCCCACCACTAAACTATATATATTCTTGTTCCTTATGCTAAGATGCATTAAGCGACACGAACCTGGGGGTCCCTCGGGATGTGCCGGGACCATGCCCAACCCCCCTCAACTTCATAAAAGGCCAAATATTCCAGAAACCTTACAGATCCCCTGCCCTAAACCATATATATTCTTGTTCCTTATGATAAGACACATTCAGTGACACCAACCTAGGGTCACCCAGGGTGTTCCCGGGCCATGCTTCACCCCTTGACTTCACAAAAGACCATATATCTGAGAAACTGTTCAGAGCCCCACCCCTAAACCATATATATTCTTGTTCCTATGATAAGACGCAATCAGTGACACCAGCATGCAGGTCCACCCTGGGTGCCATGGGCCATGCCCCACCCCTTTACTTCATTAAAATCCATATATCTCAGAAACCATACAGATCCCCACCCCTAAACCATATATATTCTTGTTCCTTATGATAAGATGCATTAAGTGACACCAACCTGGGGGTCCCCCGGGATATGCCCTGACCCCTCCACTTCATAAAAGGCCATTTATCTCAGAAACCATTCAGATCCCCACCCCTAAACCATATATTTTTTGTTCCTTATGATAAGACACATTAAGTGACACCAACCTGTGGGTCCCCCGGGATGTGCCGGGCACATGCCCCACCACTTCCACTTTATAAAATGCCATTTATCTCAGAAACCATTGAGATCCCCACCCCTAAACCATATATACTCTCATTCCTTATGATAAGTTGCATTCAGTGACACCAAATTTGGGGTCCCCTGGGATGTGCCCGGACCATGCTCAACCCCCTCCTCTTCGTAAAATGCCAAATATTCCAGAAACCCTACAGATACCCACCCCTAAACCATATACATTCTTGTTCCTTATGATAAGACACATTCAGTGACACCAACTTAGGGGTCACCCAGTGTGCGCCCGGGCCATGCTCCACCCCTTGTCTTCACAAAAGACTATATATCTGAGAAACTGTTCAGAGCCCCACCCCTAAACCATATATATTCTTGTTCCTTATGATAACACCCAATCAATGACACCAGCATGCAGGTCCCCCGGGGTGCCACAGGCCATGTCACTCCTTTACTTCATTAAAATCCATATATCTCAGAAACCGTTCAGATCCCCACCCCTAAACCATATACAGTCGAACTTCGATGGGTCGAACTCGGTAGGCTCGAACACCACGTTTGGGTCGAACTGACTTTTCAGTCCCGGCAGATTCCCTTATCATTTTAACTAAACATGCCACCCTTGGCTCGAACCACGATGGCTCGAACCCTCGAACTCTAAGCCTGGTCCCTAGAGTGCATTTTCTATGTAAAATCGCACCGATGGCTCGCACTAATTACCTTTTTAAAAATTCCAATTTTATCGATCAAGTCACGCAGGCGCGTGATCAGTATCATAAGAAAGGTATACTACGTGAAAGTGCGAAAGGTAAACTACGTGGCTTAAATTATGACCGATAAATGTACCGGAAGTCACCAAAATCGCCGCAGCTATGATAAAAAATCATAGTACACAAAGATGGATCTTGCCGAGTTGGACTCCAATGGCTCGAACTACCGATGGCTCGAACTTTTTACGGCGGTCCCGGCGAGTTCGAGCCATCGAAGTTCGACTGTATATTCTTGTTCCTTATGATAAGACGCAATCAGTGACACCAGCATGTAGGTCCCCCGGGGTGCCACAGGCCATGCCCCACCCCTTTACTTCATTAAAATCAATATATCTCAGAAACCGTTCAGATCCCCACCCCATAACCATATTTATTCTTGTTCCTTATGATAAGACTCACATTCATAATAGGCCATATATCTCAGAAACCATTCAAATCCCCATCCTATAATCACATATATTCTTGCTCATTGTTATTAGACACATTCAGTCACCCCGTCTTTGGGGATCACAGGGGCCATTTCTCTCCCTGCCACTTCATAAAAGTGCCTCATATCTCAGAAACTATTCAGATCCTCACCGTTTAACCGTATATACTCTTAGTCCTTATGATAAGACTTATTCATTGACAACAATCTTGGGCTTTTCTGGGATCTGCCATGCCCGATTCCCTCCATTGCTTAAAAGGCCTTACATCTCAGGAACCATACATATTCCCACTGATAAACCATATATGTCTTTGTTCCTTTTGATAAGACGCATTTAGTGACACCAACCAGGGCTCCATTGGGTCCATGCCCTGATCTCTCTACGTTATAAAACACCTAATATTTCAGATACAGTCCACATGGGTGCTCATTTGGGTATGGGGTTTGTTTGGGAGACTTTATAATTGTTATAATAAAATCATATCATGTTATAATACATGGCTGCCATTGGGCAGTGTCCACCTGAGCACTGGTCTATGAACTTTGGCTCTTTCAGACTTTGGTTTGTTTGCTATGCCAAGCTATGAGTTTCCATTGTCCTATAATGGGGAAAATTGAAAAATGACATTAATGCCTTTCAAGATATTTTGTCACACTTTCATGGCAATGTTCCTTTAATAATGTTCTTTTTTGGCCTATTTGTTGCCACAGATGGGAAATTGTCAATTGTCATCTGTTGTCCTGCAACAACACATTCAAGCGACATCGAATCTAAAGCCACGAGGCTTATTGGGTCCAAATTTTATCTGTAGCATCCTAGGGCACAGGGCTTCTATGGTTAATTAAAATACATTGCTGCCAGTGGGCAGTGGCCCCCTGAGCTCTGGTGAGCATTGTGGCCCATGGGCCTCTTGTTTACGATCTAATGCATAGTTATGTTTTGGAGCCAAATAGCAGACGTTGGCGGGAAGTCGAACGCTGTTGTTGGTTATTGACATGGAGCTTCTGGGGGATAATTCGGGAGCTGTGCAAAGTGCTGGTTTTCTGTCCACCTCTATTCACAACCGCTTGGCTATCGAGAAAATATTTTTACCGTTTCCAAACATTATTTTTTATGGAAGAGATACACACAATGCCATTAAACACCTGTGCGGGTGCTGGCGTCCAATGACATCATTTACCGATCGCGTGCATAAAAATCGTAGCGGTGGTTTGTGGGCGGCGATTTATATCAATTCAAAAATCAACAATCACCTTTTTCCGTTTGTCTGGTCTTCGCCGGACATTGCCGGATAAAAGCCTGCTGTCCATGACCTCGGCTATAAGACGAGGTCATTTTTTGGGGCTCATTTTGGAGGGAAAAATCCTCGTCTTATAGCCGAATTTTTACGGTAACATGCAGGTACAGGGGCAATGTCCACATAAGTGGGCCTCCTTCCAGGTAGCTGGCTTGCTGCACGCATGGCAGATCTTACACCAGTGTCAGCTGTCGGGCTACATGAGACGCCAAGTTCCGCAACGGAAGGTCTGGTGGATTTTCTTCTGGTACACTGGTTTCGCCCACCTTTGTTGAAATAATGTTGAAAGGGCTGTAAAACCAAAACAAAAACAAGATGGGTCTTTGTGCAACACGAACATGTCCCTGTGCAAGGTCATTTTTTATTTCAAAGTTGGTCACAAGTCAAAATTTTTTGTATGATTGGGAAGTCCTTGTCTGAGCTGGGCCTGCACTGTTTGCCAATTACCCATTTTTGGGTTTCAGAATGGGTTAAAACGGACTCAGCAAGGGAGTTCTATATACCCACCATCTGTATTTGAGCAAAAATAAGGAAATAATATATACCCCTGCAAACTGCCCTTTTCTCCATAGCCGGCCTCCGCTCATTGGGGCTTGAAGAAATATATCGGCTGCATGATGCTTCCACGCAGAGCTGAAACCGACTCATACACCAGTACTGGTAAACAGCGCCTGCCCAGGCAAAGCAGTGCGAGTCGGCCCATGCATGCTTACAAACCCTATTGGTTTCATTGGCCGGCAGGGCTTGAGATGTCATTTCATTTCAATGTCGGGTAAAAGTCCCACAAAACTGGAAGCAACGTGTCCAAAATGACATTTACAGTGTTGATGGGGACGTTCAACCTCAAATCAAACAAACAAAATTTTCTCCATGTCACATAGACTTTCTTTCTACTGATACTGCGTTGGTCACATTAGACATTACATACACTCTAGGATTTGCAGGATGAAAGCCTACACAGTAAATCATGTAATTATGGTAGGGATCTTTAACCTGTGCAGGAGATGGTTTTCCCTGCACAGGGGGCTTCCAGTTATAATCCCGATCTGAAGGACGGTGCACTGTATGGCATTTATCGCTGCAAATGATTCCAATGGAGGGTGTTCGGACACCAAAATTTTATCGCAGCTGCGGGGGATCAAACCCGGGACCTCTAGCATCAGAGGCAAGTGCACTAAACACTGAGCTATCACGCTCCAATAGACTGAATGAAAAGGAAAAACAAAAATCAGCAAACCTTGAGGATTTAAATTGTGTAGGAGAAAATTAATTTGCAAGGGGAAATGAAAAAGTGTGGCGCAAAACTTGCTGTTGTGCTACAAGTATTGAAGGACAGAAGGAATAATCTGCAAGAGGAAAAAGAAATCTTCAAAACACGCTGTTACACTATAAGTGTTTAAGGACGTAGAAAATTAATCTGCAAGAGCTATTTACTTAGGTCTAGAGCCACTTCTGATTAAGCCGCTGTTAATGGAGAAAGATCTGTCAAGGATTGAGGCTCT
The DNA here is from genome assembly GCA_963580285.1 of Lucinisca nassula. Taxonomy (NCBI): domain Eukaryota; kingdom Metazoa; phylum Mollusca; class Bivalvia; order Lucinida; family Lucinidae; genus Lucinisca; species Lucinisca nassula. The sequence goes on from OY757013.1 coordinate 16,778,132, forward strand.
ATGTGACAACCATTGATTTTTTTCTTCTCTGTCTCTCTTTAAATTGATTACTGATATTGAGGAGCTATCAGTGTTGGGATATAAATGAGATTTTTCTGACAATATTTCGAAAACAGTGGTTTTTACTATTTTTGGAATACCAGTAATAGAATTTGTTCTGAAACTTGGTGCGGTGGCTAGACGAGGACTGGTAAGTGTCATGATAGTTCAGTTCAAGATTGACACACATGTTTTTGAATACGGGAAATGCAAAAACGGGCACTGGCAAACAGTGCCACATTATGTGGCGTATGATCAGGGCATTTTAAATAAATGTCTAAAATTAACTCAAATGGGTATCAATTAAAGCATAAGATACCATTCAGTACAAAAAGGGTGAAGCTGTACCAAGGAACAAGACCCAAGTGCTCAAAGCACTGTTATGTTAGCATTCTGCATGCGGGGTATATTTTATCAGCAGACGACATTGTGAAATATTTTTCTAATTTTCTCAGAAAACAGGATTTGACATCTCCTGCAAATTGTCTTCCATCGAGACAATTCGCATGCGATTTCAAGTCTTGTTTTATGGGAAAAATAAGAAAAATATCAACAATTTGTCATCTGCTGAATTAGCCTGGAGTGTGGGTAAATGTTAACAAACTTTTAAATGATTGATACAGATATATTAAAGTTTCTGTTAGACTAAATGCTGAAAAAATTGTTTAGCTGGACTTAAACCCCTTAAATCACTGCACTTTAAACAAACTGTAGATCCTGATCAGACAGCACATTCTGATCTATGCCTGCACTGTTCGCCAGTATCCCATTTTGGGGTTAAAACTTTATGTTAAAACTGGGTTATGGTTCTTGGAGCAAACAGTTGGTGAAATTCTTTGTTTCTTTTTCAACTAAAATAAAAGTATTGATCAGAATAATTTATTGTAAGAAACTTGATCAGTTGGCTTGTGAAAAAAAAAAAAAAAAAAAAATTCAATGTTTATATTGTGTCTGTTATTGATCTGCCATATTAATAATGTACCAGAAATATTGTGGTATTGATTACAATAACACAGCTGATCATGGTTTAATTGTGTGAGAAATAAAGAGATTGAAATCTGAAATCAAAGGAAATTAATTATAGATTTAATTGTGCTCAAACAAATGCTTCCCAGGTTCTCTAACACTAATCCAGTTACAGACATGCTGGTCTTTTTAGTCCTATAGTTGCATTAGGGACAAAGAAAAAGAAATTTAACCCTAATCCCGCTGAACACGACAAACCCAACCTTTGCAAATAGTGTAGATCCTGATCAGATGGCTTCTGAAGAAGCCATCTGATCAGGATCTACACTGTTTGCCATGTATTTTGTGAATTGAACTAATATATTATGAGCGGGCGCATGACAAAATCTACAATAAGACCCATGCTATGGTCGAAGACTCAGTTCATCCGGCCTGCCAGGTCAGCCTTGTCGGAACATTCTCTTGTTGCCCTATGAATAGCCCAGAGGCTAGAGAAGGCGCATGGGAACAGTGAAAACTCTGGTCAAACTGTGTGGATGCGCAGGCTGATCTGAGACTTAGCTGGTCGCCAAGGTCCTATTGTAGATTGTGTTGTGCGCTGGCTTATATATCAAGTATCGGCTTCTTCTTCTTCTTATACTTCTTCATCATCATCATCATCATCATCATCATCATCATCATCATCATCATCTTCCTCTTTTTTCTCCTTCTTCTTCTCCCCCTTTACCTTTTCTTCTTCTTTTTCTTCTCATGTGAGCGAGTGAGTGTTTCAGTTTTACGTCCCACCAACAGCTAAGGTCATACGGAGACGGGACCTCGGTTTAAAGACTCATCCGAAAGTCTCTTTTCTTCTCATGTATATGAATTCTTGTATTCCCATAGTTGTTGATTTGTATCTGATATTAATTTGTGTATGTTTTGTTTGTTTGTTTGTTTTATTTGAGGTTTAACGTCCCCGTCGACACTGTATAGGTCATTTTGGAGACGTTGCTTCCAATTTTGTGGGACTTTTACCTGACATTGAGATTAAATGACATCTCAAGCCCTGTCATCAAATAAAACCAATAGGGTTTATAAGCATGGACGGTCCGACTCGCACCGCTTTGCCTGGGCAGGCTAAGATCCTCTAAGCGGTTTACCAGTACTCGTGTGCGGTCGATGGGCGGGGGGCTGAATTTGTGTATGTTAATTTGTATGTATTTATACTTGCATATTTATTGTCATCTCTATCTAAGAGGAAATAAGGAGCATGTCATATTTTTTACCAAAAATGTAGTAGTTTTTCATATTTTTTCATTAAAAATATACTTGCTAGTGTTTGTTAACCCTTATCTTGCTGTTCACGACAACCCCTATCTTTGCAAACAGTGTAGATCCAGATCAGATGGCTTCTCAAGAAGCCATCTGATCAGGATCTTCACTGTTTGGCATTCAGTTTATGAATTTGTAGCACTAAATTACATCAAGTAATTTGATTGGTTGATAGACAGAAATGGGTGTGGCTTAAATGAATAATCAGCAAGATACTGGTTAAGCTAATGATGCTTTAAACTAATAGCTAGGCCGAGAATTGTTTTCATCACATGTCCTTTTGATTATACAAAAAAGCTAAAAACCTTATAAACATGTTCTGAAAGTATTTTAGCCACATGTGTTAGAGGAAACCAGTCACCTTGTACAGGCTACTACAGACTTAGCCACTGTTTGGCATTCAGTTTATGAATTTGTAGCACTAAATTACATCAAGTAATTTGATTGGTTGATAGACAGAAATGGGTGTGGCTTAAATGAATAATCAGCAAGATACTGGTTAAGCTAATGATGCTTTAAACTAATAGCTAGGCCGAGAATTGTTTTCATCACATGTCCTTTTGATTATACAAAAAAGCTAAAAACCTTATAAACATGTTCTGAAAGTATTTTAGCCACATGTGTTAGAGGAAACCAGTCACCTTGTACAGGCTACTACAGACTTAGCCACATTCTGACGTAGGGAATCAAACCCAAGCTGGAAAGCCCTGTGTTATGCAGGCCCTCATATGGTCTGCTTATTTTTCTGCTTTCTTGTAAGCTTTCCTTCAACCCTTATCCTGCTGAATAAATTAGTTATGTCACACCCATTGCTGACTATCAACCAATCAGATTAGTTGATATAATGTATTCATTCAAACCCCCAAAATGAATGTTAAACAGTGTAGTTCCTGATCATATGGCTTAGCCAATTTTGATCTGGATCTACACTGCTTGCAAAATTAGAGCTTATCATGTTCTGCAGGATTATGGATAAAGGTTAAGAGTCACCACTAGCAAACAGTGTAGGCCCAGATCAGATGCCGCTGAATGTGGCATTTGATCAGGATCTCCACTGTTTGCTTGAAATAGAGGTTAACGTTTACCCATTTTGTACCAGAAACGGGTAAGTGGCAAACAGTGCAGGCCCAGATCAGACTCCGCAGAATATGGCATCTGATCAGGGCCTAAACTGTTTGCAAAAATGGGTAATTAGCAAATAGTGCAGGCCCAGATCAGATGCTGCATTCGTCTGATCAGGGCCTAAACTATTTGCAAATAAATTTTGAAGGAAACACAACCTGAAACCCCTAAATATTGAAATGGACTTATGCTAGATTCCATTTGGTACAAAATGGTTTAAATGAAATAGTCTCAATCCCCATTCAGCCTACACCCCGATGACCACATCACAACTGTAAAAGCCCTTAACCCTTTTGTACCAAACGAAATCTTCCTCCTTATGTATTCCTGGAGTCCATTTCAAAATTTAGGGGTGTCAGGCTGTGTTTTCTTCAAAATTTATTAGGAAAATGGCTTACATTGTAGACCCCAATCAGATGCGGCATTCTGTGGCATCAGAATGCGGCATCTAACCTGGGCCTGCACTGTTTGCCAATTGCCCGTTTAGGGGGTTCTTGTACAAAATGGGTTAAGACTTGGATCCCAGGTCAAAAGGGTAAAGTTGTGGGATATGGGAAGTTAGCCTTTCTGTAAAGGGAAACAATTAAATTGTAGAAGCCTCTGTGGCGTAGTGGTTGAAAGCTACTCGTCTTGTAAATCAGGGGTCATGAGTTCGATTCCGGGCTTCTCCAGACTTTCGGATGAGTCTTTAAACCGAGGTCCCGTCGCCATATTACCTTAGTTGTTGGTGGGATGTTAAATTCAAACACACACCCTCATTTAGGTTGTCTCCCTTTGCATAACTTGTCACTTCCACTTACCCACAATGTTTATCCAATTAATCTTTAGATGTGAAAATATTTTTGGGCGTGTTCCATAAATAATGTGTTATATTTTTCAGACTGCCCTCCTATGGCAAGCAACAGAACAGTAAATGTCCTACTATAGCCCACCCGTCTTCAAAGGATTCCAGGAGCAAGTCCCAGGGTTCTCAGTCGACTGGTAAGACCCGACAACAGAACCAACAGAACAATAATAACTCTCAAGGTGAGACTGCTTAAATCAAAATAATTTGGATGAAATAGAAAAAAAAAAGTTTATGTCCCCTAACACAAATCTTTGTGTTATCGTCAGTCTTTTTATAAACACCGTTTTGGATATATACGCCGTTTGAACATGGATTCCAAATAAATATAGATTATATTGAAAAGTAACCATAAATGGTTGGCCCCCGCCCATTGGGGCTTGAAGAAATAGATGGCTGCATGATGCTTCCAGTCGCAGAGCTGAAACCAACCTGCACACGAGAACTGGTAAACCGCTTAGAGGATCTAAGCCTGCCCAGGCAAAGCGGTGCGAGTCGGCCCATCCATGCTTATAAACCCTATTGGTTTCATTGGGCGGCAGGGCTTGAGATGTCATTTCATCTCAATGTCGGGTAAAAGTCCCACAAAATTGGAAGCAATGTCTACAAAATGACCTTTACAGTGCTGACGGGGACATTAAACCTCAAATCAAACAAACAAACAAACCATAAATGGTAATCTATATGTATATTTGTTTGGATAAAGCAGGGTTGTTTAATTAGCACGGTTTCTGTTTTTAATCCTAGCAATAGTGTTATATAGAGGTTGTGGTGTAGTTCCAGTGACAACCAACAGTATGTGTGTTTTTAGCTCACCTGAGCACGAAGTGCTAAAGGTGAGCTTTTGTGATCGGTCTTTGTCCCTCGTCCATCCGTGCGTGCGTCCGTCATCAACTTTTGCTTTAAACGACTTCTGCTCCAAAACTGCTGGACAGATTTTGAAACAATTTCACAGGAATGTTCCTTGGGTGACCCTCTACCAAAATTGCTCAAATCGTTCCGCTCAGATGAACAAGATGGCCGCCAGAGCTAAAAATAGAAAAACCTTTAAATGACTTCTTCTCCTTAACCAGTGAATGGATTACAAAATAATTTCACAGGAATGTTCCTTGGGTAACCCTCTACCAAAATTTCTCAAATTGTTACGCTAGGATGAACAAGATGGCCACCAGATCTAAAAATAGAAAAACCTTTAAACAACTTCTCCTCCTTAACCAGTCCATGGATTTTGAAAAAAATTCACAGGAAGGTTCCTTGGGTGACTCTCTACCAAAATTGCTCAAACTGTTCGCTCGGATGAACAAGATGGCCGCCAGAGCTAAAAATAGAAAAACCTTTAAATGACTTCTTCTCCTTAACCATTGAATGGATTTCAAAATCATTTCAAAGGAATGTTCCTTGGGTGACCCTCTACCAAAGTTGCTCAAATTGTTACGCTCGGATGAACAAGATGGCCGCCAGAGCTAAAAAGTAGAAAACCCTTTTAAAGACTTCTTCTCCTTAATAAGTGGGTGGATGTCAAAATAATTTCATCGGAATGTTCCTTGGGTGACCCTCTACCAAAATGGCTCAAATCTTTCCGCTCTGGTGAATGGGATGGCCGCCAGAGCTAAAAATAACAAGATGGCCACCAGAGCTAAAAATAGAAAAACCTTTAAATGGCTTCTCCTCCTAAGCCAGTGCATGGAGATTGAAATTATTTCACTGGAAGGTTCCTTGGGTGACCCTCCACCAAAATTGCTCAAACCGTTATGCTTGGATGAACAAGATGGCTACCAGAGCTAAAAATAGAAAAAAAATTTAAACAACTTCTTCTCCTTAACCAGTGAATGTATTTCAAAATAATTTTACAGGAATGTTCCTTTGGTGACCCTCAATCAGAATTGCTCAAACTGTCCTGCTCATATGAACAAGATGGCCACCAGAGCTAAAAATAATGTATAAAAACCTTTAAAAATCTTCTATTCCTTAACTATTGGATGGATTTTGAAAAAACTGCCCAAGAATGATCATTGTTGGACCCTGTACCAAAATTGCTCAAATTGCTCTGCTCAGATGAACAAGATGGCCACCAGGGCTAAAAATAGAAAAAAAACAACTTCTGGCCCCTAACCAGTGGATGGATTTTGATATAATTTTACAGGAATGTTTCATGGATGACCCTCTATTAAAATTGTTCAAACAATTCTGCTGGGATGAAAAAGGTGGCGGCTAGAGCTAATAAGTGCAATTTCTCATATCTCCAAAATGGCAACTTTTCTGATGAAAATCCATGATATTTTTCTTATCAGTGCTCAAAACATAGGTTGTTGGTGCTTATAAGAACTGCCTCATTGAGGCTGTTCTAATGAGTACCCACAACCTATGTCTTGGAGTAGAAATAAGAAAGATAATGTATACCCCCCTTAAACCCCAGTTTTATCTATATGGAGTGGGGTTTAGGGGGTCTTCATTTCACGGACTTGTTCACATGATGTCACAGGAATATTCCTTGGATGATCCTCTTCCAAAATTGCTGAACCCATTGTGCTTGGATGAACAAGATGACTAAAATTATAAAAAACTCCTGGGGTCAACCAAAATTGCTCAAACCCTCTACTCTACCATATGTTGCCTACAATTTCATTTGTACAATATGGATCAGGTGAGCGATCCAGGGCCATCATGGCCCTCTTGTTTAGCAGAAACCAGGGGCCAGTTGTTTAAAACTAATGTCGTTAGTTGATGTATCATTAAAACATGGATAATTTAATATGGCAAATAATTTAATATTTTTGCTGCTCACATTTTTTCCAGCAAATATACCACAATTAGATATTGTACTTACATGTACTGTAGAACAGTTAACATTTTTACCACTAACGAGCTCGTTAAGCTAACAATGCTTTAAACAACTGGGCCCTGATGTATATCCTGCTAGACCCCACTTTTTCCTTTGTAACAGTTTCCCCTTGCTGAATATTCATATATGCCACACCCACTACCGATTATCAACCAATCAGATTACTTGATGCAAATTATTGCAACAAATTCACAATCTGAATGGCAAACAACGTAGATCCTGATCAGATGGCTTCGTCAGAAGCCATCTGATCTGGATCTTCATTGTTTGGAAAAAAAAGCATATCAGGGCTCAGCAGGACAAGGGTTAAGTTGGGTTTGCAAGGGCTTTCTTTGCAGATATTTGTCATGCTTACCCATTTTGTACTGAACGGAATCTTCTACCTAATTTCTTTTCAAAATTATGGGTTGTCAGGTTGTGTTTTCTTCAAGATATACTTGGAAAATGACCAGATTTTTAGCAAACAGACTGTAGGCCCTGATCAGACCCTGCATTTTGTGGCGTGTAATCAGGGCCTGCACTTTGTGCCAATTACCCATTTTGGAGTTTCCGGCACAAAATATGCATAAAAGAGAATTATAACAAGGGAGGTAAATGATACTGTAGTTGAGGCAAAGCAAAACAAATGATTGTCTCCAGTTGCTCAGAGAGCTTGTGCAAAGGAACCATGCAGACCCAGATAAACCGTTCTTTTCCCTGCTTACACCTCTGTCATAAAACTGAAAATTCACGGAGCCAGTCATCACCAGCAGATGACATATTTTAAATGTATTTCTTTTGCCACCGGGACTTGGAGAAATTGTGCCAAACTTGAGTACTGGTAAACCGCTCAGACCATTGCATGCGGCAAACCCCTGAAGGGGTACCTTGGCAAACAGTGCATACCCAGATCAGACGCCGGAGAATGCAGTGTCTGATTGGGGCCTGCACTACATGTATTTGCTAACAGAATTTTCTGTCAAAATAGAATAAAAAAACAACAAAAAATAGGCCCGATACCCCTTATATGACAAATGGACTTGTCAAACATATAGCAATGGAAGTGTCTTCTAGTATACAATGGGTTAATGAATATTGACAAAACACCAATTTAGCAGACTGTACATGTCCAAATTCCACTATGGAAGAGACCACATCTTGTTTGTTTGATTTGAGGTTTAACGTCCCCGTCAACACTGTAAAGGTCATTTTGGAGACATTGCTTCCAATTTTGTGGAACTTTTACCCGACGTTGAGATGAAATGACATCTCAAGCCCTGTCGCCCAATGAAACCAATAGGATTTATTAGCATGCACGGTCAGCCTTGTACTGTGGTTCCTGGACAGGCTTAGATCCTCTAAGCGGTTTACCAGTACTAGTGTGCGGGCCGGATTCAGCTCTGCGTGGAAGCATCATGCAGCCCATATATTTCTTCAAGCCCCTATGGGCGGGGGCGAGAAGAGAAGAGACCACATCACAAACTCGGGGGGGTCAAAGGGTTTTAAGATAATGACAATACCTGGATTACTAGAATTGTCTCTATGCCGTGACAATAGATAATTTTACCACAATTTTCCTGTTTCTTTTCCTGACTGTCATCATTTTAACCCATTTTGTACCGGAAACCCAAAACGGGTACCCTGGCAAACAGTGCAGGCCGTGATAAGACGCCGCAGAATGCGGCGTCTAATCAGGGCCTACACTATTTGCAAAAGGTTCAGCTATTTTCTGATTAATTTTAGAAGATGACATAACCGGTCACCCCTGAATTTCGAAATGGACTCCAGCCATAGGTAAGGAGGAAGATTCCATTTGGTACAAAAAGGGTTAAAGGATTCCTTCAACCTAGAGATGATGAAGAAGATCTTATCTGTCTCAAATGGCTCTTTGCAGGAAGTCTGTTGAGTTAAATATGCTAGTTACTTTAATCACACTTAATTTGAATGACACTGCATTACAATAAATGGGACACTAATAAAGTCTTGAATCATAGCCCCAGATAAGAGGGGTATCTACATATGATTCTTCTTATTTCTGCATGAAAATACATGTATATGTTGTGGGTAGTCATTAGAAGTGCCTCGCTGAGGTGCTTCTAATGACTTCCACACCATATGTTTTCATGCAGATCTAAGGATATTATCAGTACTTTTAGGATGAAAAAACACCTTATCTGGAGCTATGTTGAATACCGTAATGCCCCCCCCCCCTCCCCCTCCCCTTATCAGTGCTTGAAAAAATAGATGGGCTGCATGATGCTTCCACACAAAGCTGAAACCGACCACACACAAGTACTGTTAAACCGCTCAGAGGATCTAAGCCTGTCCAGGCAAAGCCGTGCGAGTCGGACCGTCCATGCTTATAAACCCTTTTGGTTTCATTGGGCAACAGGGCTTGAGATGTCATTTCATCTTCATGTCGGGTAAAAGTCCAACAAAATTGGAAGCAACATCTGCAAAATGACCTCTACAGTGTTGACAGGGATGTTAAACCTCAAATCAAACAAAACAAATACCATAGTGATTCTAAATATTGGGACAGATAAGCTTAAGCAAACAGTGGAGACTCAGATCAGACTGCTCCTGAAGTCTGATCCAGGTCTGCACTGTTTGCCATTCTGTTTGTACCTTTTGGACTCCTTGCTGGATGGTGAAACAAATTTGTCAAATTTTAGGAGAATTACAGCAAGTCCTTAACGTGTCCGAATTTATGGGATTTCTATGGTAGTGGCAGTGCATAACGAAAGTTACAGTCAGACATTATGAGAGTGGAAAAGACTCAGATCAGCCTGTGCATCAATGTACTATAGCAATAGTTGTTATTTATCTCCCTTTGGATAGCCCAGTCTATCCAGTCAGTGAAGACTCTGATCATACTGCAGGAATGTGCAGGCTGATCTGAGGCAAGGCACAATATTTTCAAGTCAGACCAAGTGCAAGGGAGGCAACTACTGAATGCATGTTCATTGGTGTTTAGAAAGACTTACATAACTTTATCTAGTCTTTTGAAGACAGTTTCATTTTTTTCTACATCCAAGAGACCACCTTTGGGACTGTTCAAAAGTGGTCTTAAAGACCACTTTTGACCAGTCCCAGAGGTGGTCTTAAAAAAGGAACTTTACTATATTTTGACAGTTTTCAGAGCCATATCTACTAACAGTGATGAGGACATTAATTATTAAGGAACCACTTTCAATTTTTTCATAAAAAAAAACATGTTGTGGGTACTCATTAGAATCTCATGAATGAGGCAATCTCAGTATGTTTCTGTCAAAAACATAAAGAAAAATTTCCCTTAATTACCCTTGTTACTCCTTTACTGGAGCTATCTCATTACTAGATTGGAATCCTATTACTCCATATTTAGCTATAAAACTGTCTCTGAATGTTCATATCAACCTGTTTTGTACCAAATGGAATCTGCCTCCTTGTATATGGTAGGAGTTCATTTTGAAATTTAGGGGTGACAGGCTGTGTCCCATTAAAATTCATTTGGAAAATAGCTGAACTTTTAGCAAACAGTGTAGGCCCTGATCAGACGCCGCATTCTGCGGCGTCTGATCTGGGCCTGTACTGTTTGCCAGGGTATCCATTTTGGGGTTTCCGGTACAAAATGGGTTAAACGTTTTGTATTGATTTTCAGCATTAATAACAGACGGCTAATGAAGTATAATGCCAGTCATTTTGTGATTAACGAAATTATGCCCTATCGTAATGTATGCTAAAAAAGTTTTTCTTGACATAAAATTGCATAATTTCGTATTTCGAGTGGAAGGAATAGATTTATTATCTTGATATATGCAAATTCTTTTCTTTTCCAGCTTACAAAATGCCTAATATGCACTAAAATAATCTTTTATGGGCGATTGTTCATTAATTGACCCAGTGTAATAAATCGCAGTAGCTTTCCAATGGAGCCCCTGCCCATCAGGGCTTTAAGAAAAAGATGGGCTGCATGATACTTCTGCACAGAGCTGAAACCGACCCCACACGAGTATTTGTAAACCATTTAGAAGATCTAAGCCTGCCCAGGCAAAGTGGTGTGAGTCAGACCGTCCATCTTATAAACCCTCTTTGTTTCATTGAGCGACAGGGCTTGAGATGTCATTTCATCTCAATGTCGGGTAAAAGTCCCACAGAATTAGAAGCAGCGTCTTCAAAATGACCTTTACAATGTTGACGGGGACGTCAAACCTCAAATCAAGCAAAAACTTATATTACAGGCAGGGGAAAAGAAGTCACAAAATCTGTCTGTCTTGGTTGAATGGCAGAAATTTTTACAAGCTTTTTCCATTTTCTCTACACTGTTGTTATCCTAATTCCTCCAAAATGACCTAAATAGTGTTGACAGGGATGTTAAACTTCAATTCAACAAAGACAAAAAGTGTCCAAATTCAAAGATGGAAGAGTCCATGGTGAAAAGGTAAAGAATCGTGACAGAAGTTCCTGAGCAAATGTAGAAACCAAGATCAGACTGATAATGCATTAGTACTTCAGTGCATTTTTAGCTCACCTGAGCTATTGTGATCGGTCACTGTCCGTCATCATCGTCCGTCCATCCACAATTTCTTTAAATGACATCTCTTTCTTAACCACTCAACAGATTTTGACCAAACTTGGCAGAAACGATCTTTGGGTGGTCCTCTCTCAAACTTGTTCAAAGAATTCCAATCTATGCAGAACTCTGATTGCTATGGCAACCCAAAGGAGAAAATGAGAAAAAAAAACCTTTAAAAATCTTCATGCCTGAAATCAGTAGGCCCAGGTCTTTGATATTTGGTATGAAGCTTCATCTAGTGGACCTTTACCAACATTGTTCAAATTGACATTTGGTATGAAGCTTCATTTAGCGGACCCCTACCAAGATTGTTCAAATTATAGCCCAGGGGCAAAAAATGCCCCTGCACCAGGGCCTACTGATTTACATAGGCTTATATAGGAAAAACCTTTAAAAATCTTCTTGTCTGAAGCCAGAAGGCCCAGGTCTTTGATATTTGGTATGAAGCTTCATCTAGTGGACCTCTAACAAGATTGTTCAAATAATAGCCCTCGGGCCAAAAATGGCCTTGCCCCGGGACCCACTGTTTTTACATAGGCTTATATAGGGAAAACCTTTGAGCATCTTCTTGTCTGAAACTAGGTCTTTGAGGGCCAGGTCTTTGATATTTGGTATGAAGCTTCATCTAGTGGACCTCTAACAAGATTGCTCAAATAATAGCCCTCAGCCAAAAATGGCCTTGCCCCGGGACCCACTGTTTTTACATAGGCTTATATAGGGAAAACCTTTGAGAATCTTCTTGTCTGAAACTAGGTCTTTGAGGGCCAGGTCTTTGATATTTGGTATGAAGCTTCATATAATGGACCTCTACCAGCCTTGGTTCCAATTATATTCCTGGGGCCAAAAATGTCCCTGCCCCAGGGCCCACATTATTACATAGGCTTATAAATGGAAAACCTTTAAAAATCTTCTTGTCTGAAACCAGAAAGCCCTGGCCTTTGATATTGGTACATAGCTACATCTTGTGTACCTCTACCAAGAATATTCAAATTATAGCCCTGTGGCATAAATTCCTGAACTTAAAATTTATGCAAAGTCTTAATGCAATCTTCAAGATTAAGACTCAAGTGAGTGATATAGAACCATCATGGTCCTCTTGTTTCATAACTTCCTCATTTTATTGCATTTGCAAACAGCAGATTCATGGATTTTGTTTTGCCAATTGGTAATGGCAAAATAACATCCATCAATATGTTGCCCACACATGCAATAAATTATTTGATGTTTGCATTTTCTAAAATGAGTACTTATCAGGTATTTTATATTTGGTTTTCGTTACAAATTGGTTTTATTTTTCAGGTGTAGAAGTTCAGGAAGCATCAAATTCTCAGAGGGCCGCATCACCTGCAGCTTCTGGTATTCCTACACCTAGTGGGCGGAGCCTAGTACCTCGCAGCCAATCAGCAACCCCAGACAAACAGCAGCAGCATAAAATTCCACAGTCTTCCACACCAGTACCTACGTCTCAAAATAAGATTCCTAACCAAAGCCAGAGATCAAAATTACTTGACAATAAGCAGAATTCTATGCTAGACAAGTTCAAACTTTTTAATACAAAAGAAAAAGCGAAGACTAAAGGTGGTGGGGGTATAAAAACTAGTGCTAAGGGTGGCAGTACAGGTAGTGCAAGTACCAGTACTTTAAGTACAAGTTCAAGGAGTGATTCTTCTTATTCCAGTTCATTTGATGCTGGTGCTAGTAGCAGTGCTACAAGTTCTAATGATCTTAGCAGTCCCGTGTCATCCAAGCCCCGCCCCATTGTGGGCGGGGTCATTGCAGCATCAAAGCGAGAGAATATTGGAAGCTTAACCATAGGTCAACAACATTCTCGTCAGTCCTCCCCCTCCCCTTCCCCAGCCCCTGTCTACAGTAGCTCCCTCCCAGCAACCCCAGTATCATCACTGCCGACGTCAAACCCAAGGAAATCTAATTTGAAGCATAGAGGTGATGCCCAAGGGAAGTTTGGAGTTGACCAGTCAAGGTTGCCACAGTCTGGATCTCAGACTTTCACGAGAGGGACAAAAGTAGGGAGTCAGATCCCAAAATCTGGAGGGAAAAGCCAAAAGTCTTCATCAACAACATCATTAGCATCAAATCAAGGAACTCCTGCCTCACAAATCCCAGCTCTCAGTAGCTCTATTCCAACCTCCAGTAGCTCAAAAGGGATTCCTAAACTATCTTCAGGGAAATCATCAAAGTCAAAAGAAGAGAAGATGCGTGGGTTGAGTGCCAGAGACAGTTCAAAAGAAGGACTATTGCAGCCGTCTCAAGCTGTATTACCATCACAGACACAGGACCACTCACGGTCTACCCCAGGCACTCATATTCAGACATCAACCTTGCCAAAGAAATCTGGTAGGTCTTCTGCCAGTTCATCATCTCAAATGGTGTCGCCACAGTCTCAGACATCTGTGCCACAGTCATCACAGAATCCTTCAGTTACCCAGGCACCCCCTGTACCACCACATAGAAATGGGAGCACATCATCAGATAAAGATATTGGAAACAGTTTACCTCGTCATCAAAATCATGTCAGCAACCAAGGTCAGAGTCAGTCTCCAGAAAAGACTGCACATCCAACAAAAATACTTGCAGATCTGCCTGGTACACCAAAAACCCGGTATACTGAGATTGAATATAATGAGGGGAGAATTGAAAAGATAGGTGATGGACATTTTAGTAAACCCACAAATCAGGCCATTGCTACCTCACAAAGTTCTAGCAATAATAGCCCAGCCAAAAGTCACAAAGACACTTCACATTCATATTTAATAACTTCTCAATCAGTGAATGTAGTCAAACCAACATGCAGTACACCATCTCCACCAGTAAAGACTGATGGCAGCATGCAGACAGCATTATCAGTTCTCCACACAAGATCAGCTCAGCCACCACCACTTCCTAAAACTGAGCCTCCACCATCAACTCGTACTAATATCAGTAGCACTAGCTCAGTTCAGGCTACACAGAACGGAAAACCAACTTCACCTACGCAGAAAGAACTGAAACTAGATTCTAAAGATTCTGGTCCTGATACTAATCATAGCACAAGTAGTTCTGCATCATCAACGGAAAGTATTGTCTTAAACACAAGTGCAGCCAACTCACCCAGACTTGGCATTAAGCTTCTGGGGACACAGATGAATCGCCAGGCCAGTAATGTTGCTATTGTTCAACCACATCATGGCGAAAAGAAAGAAACAACCTTTGATACTGAAGTACATACAGATATAATAAACAAAGATGAAAAACTGAAAGCAGACAGTACTTCAAAGAGTCAAAAAGAGACATCTGTGTCGGATGAAAAAAATAAGTTTGTAGCAGATTCTGGTGAAACCTTGGATATTCAGCCAATGCAACCAATCAACAGATCATTGCATTATGGGGGTTACATGAGAGGCTATGCATCTCCGAATAAATCCATACCACTACCAGTGTCCCAAGGTCAGTGTTACGCAATGACAAGTGTTGGCGGAAATCGGATCGGGATGAACCGTTCTCTGATGGAGATAGGTAAAATTTATTCTAGTCCTATAAAACGTGCAATGTCAAGTGGTTCGGGAAATGTTTCTTTTGATGAAAATAGTTCTGACTATGAAAATTATGATTACATTTCTGGATACATGTCGGATGGTGATATTCTGAAAAAGAACCAAATGGAGGATATGAACTCTGGGTACATGAGTGAGGGCGGGGCTTCGCTTTATGCCAGAAGATTGCAGCAGCGGTTCCGAGAAGGCATGCAGGCGGTAAAGGAATGTATGCAGAAGAGTAGCGGTGTTGCGGACGATGACAGGTGAGTCTGAATGTAGATCCTTAGCCAGAGGAACAGATAGGTGGACTATTCATTGATGATCTTTTCAGGATTTTTCTCAAATCTTCCCATACTTTGTGGCTACTTGTCAGAACTGCCTATAAGGCAGTTCTGACAAGTAGCCACAAAGTATGCCATGACAAGTAGCCATAATGCATGGAAAAAAAAATTACTTATTAATGCAATTTTGTGAAGAACATACAACATATATTTGGACAGGGGATCAATGAACTCCATAAAATTAATATCAGGTACGCCTTCGGTTTGTTTTTCTTCCTGAATTAGTTTTTTCTTTGAATATTGCTAAGTCATCTAATTCTGCTATTAGAGCTGTGAGAGAGACTATTTTTTGGAGCCATATGATCTTGGTCTGTTCTGCATGCTTAAGCATTCAAGGAATAGTGGGGTATACAAAAGAATACCAGACTACTGCTCTGGGACCCTCCACTGCAGGGTACATTATTGTGATGTTGGTGAGTTTTCTAACACTATAATATAGGGATCAACCATGGTTTTTCACTCATTATCATTTGCCGGATCTCGATGAAGCTTTTTGAACATTAGGCCACTAGGCCGAATATTCAAATATCTTCCGAGGGATCTAGCAAATGTTAATGCAATGACAGACCCTTCGATGATTGTTGTTCTTGCATAACTTATGATTCTGACAGCAAATTGTGATGAAAACACCCAAAGGCTCCATATAAACTCCATATAAACTCTTCAACTGCGACCGGTAAACTAACATGGCTGCTAGTTCAGAAAGTTGTTTACAATGACGTTGTTACACAGTAACTCTCTGATGTCATTATGGAACTCTTTAATGCTATTTTCAGGGCGATAACATTACCTCGCTCAACGTAGTGTAAAAAAAGCAAGGCCCATCTTGTCATATCAAAAGTTCAAAAGCCATGTTCAAACAGCACGTAAATTTCATGATTTGGAACATGGGTTTTCTTGTTTTAGCACAGTTTTCAGTGCATTATGGCAGCAAAAAAAAAAGCTTTTGAAACTGACTGTTTAGGGACACATGCTGTCGAATGTTTAAAAACTATGTAAAGTAATAGACAAAAACATACAGCACTTTTTGTTTAAGGGGAATGGGAACACCTTCAGGGGAAGCAACTCCTACAAAAGTATTTTTGTCTCCCATATCAACAGGGGTCAACTCTTAAAGATTTAACCACTTTTTCAGTGAGACAGGGCTTATAGAAAAGATAACAGGAAGTCCCAAAAGTTGTCTCCCTTCTAACCCTTTCACTCTTGAGTTCCTTTAGCGGCCCCCGCCCATCGGGGCTTGAAGAAATAGATGGGCTGCATGATGCTTCCACGCAGAGCTGAAACCGACCCGCACACGAGAACTGGTAAACCGCTTAGAGGATCTAAGCCTGCCCAGGCAAAGGGGCGCGAGTCGGTCCATCCATGCTCATAAACCCTATTGGTTTCATTGGGCGGCAAGGCTTGAGATGTCATTTCATCTCAATGTCGGGTAAAAGTCCCACAAAATTGGAAGCAATGTCTCCAAAATGACTTTTACAGTGTTGACGGGGATGTTAAACCTCAAATCCTGAGTTTCTGAAATTCACTTCCGTTTTGAACTTCTATTCTTGTGAATAGAAGATCTAGTCCAAGTCATTATGACAGTGTTGATCCTGATGAGATGGCTCATCATCCACTGTTTGGATGGGTACGGTGATCGTACTCCCAGATTTTTTTTTGTTTGATTCTAGGTTTAACATCCCCATCTACACTAGTGGGGTCATTTTTAAGAGACTTCGCTCCCAATTTTGCAGGAATTTTACCTGACATTGAGATGAAATGACATCTCAATTCCTGCCCCCCAGTGAAACCATATGCATGGACAGTCCAACTCGCACCACTTTGCCTGAGCAGGCTTAGACCTTTTAAGCAGTTTACCAGTACTCATGTGTGGTAGGTATCAGCTGCGTGGAAGCATCATGCAGCCAAATCTATTTTTCCAAACCCCCATGGACAGGGGCCATCCCATACTCCCAGATAGTTTTTCTAAATTCTGCACAAAAACATACGTTGCGGGTACTCTTTAGAAGTGCCTCAGCCAGGCGCTTCCAATGAGTACCCATAACATACGTTTTTATGTGCAGAAATAAGGAAAATATCAGTACTTGATGAAAAAAGCTCCTTCTCTGGGGCTGTATACCGTACCTATACCAGTAGATAGAGTTGAAAGGCTTGGTGGTTCTATTTTGTGAAGGTTTCTCTGCACTTACTGAACGACCCCAAGGTGTATGTTTTTTCTCTGAAGAAAGTAGTTGTTTTGATGGCATCAAAATGTTATCAAACAATCTATACAGGTAGCAAAGATGATACTACTGTGCTTACTACCACTGCCGGATATACTGCCTAGCAAGTCTTGAACACCTGATCCTAGGTTTTCAAAGTTAGCGATGACATAAGTTAACATATCGTTAAAATTTTTAATGTTAGATATGAAAATAAAGTTATATACGAGTATTAAAATTTTGCTGTAAAAAATGTGAGTAGTTTTTGCATTGCAAAATCTACTCAATGAGCTTGTGATTACTGAATTATTATCATTATTGAATACTGAACGATTGAACTTTTAAAATAACACTAGCTTGCACAAGTATATGTAACTAACAAACTATGCTTTTTTAACAAAAATTTTGGTGAAACAGAATTTGCTTGAACATTTAATTTCTTGGCACCTAATGAGTTTGTTATGCTAACCCATAAAATGCCAATCGTGACATTTGTTGTCCGCTTTGCCGTCTGCCGGTTACCATAAAAGTAGCAGTCTGATCTGGGCCCACACTTTGACAGAATGCAAAAAATAGTTTTAAAAAAGTTTGAAAAAAAAAATTCAGCAGACGACATTTTCAGATGTAGATTTTCTCCATGTCTTTAGGGTTAAATGGGGAAGATTTAAGTTTCACAAAGATTTCTCTTCAAGTTCAATGAAGTTACAGAAAGATAATCTACACAAGTTTTCTTGGGTATTTAAGGATCCTTCCTTCCTTCCTAACACGGTTTCTGCTTTTTTTGTTTGTTTGTTTGTTTGATTTGAGGCTTAACGTCCCCATCAACACTGTAAAGGTCATTTTGGAGATGTTGCTTCTAATTTTGTGGGACTTTTACCCGACATTGAGATGAAATGATATCTCAAGCCCTGCCGCCCAATGAAACCAGTAGGGCCGACTTGCACCGCTTTGCCGCTCCGGCTCAGATCCTCTCGGCGGTTTTCCAGTACTTGTGTGCTGGTCGGTTTCAGCTCTGTGTGGAAACATCATGTAGCCCATCTACTTCTTAAAGCCCCAATTATAGAAGCCTCCATGGTGTAGTGGTTACGCTACTTGCATTGTAAACCAGGGATTGCAGGATCGATCCCGGGCTTCTCCAGACTTTTGGATGAGTCTTTAAACCGAGGTCTCGTCTCCGTATGACCTTAGCTGTTGGCGGGACATAAAACTCTAACACTCACACACTCAAGCCCCAAAGGGTGGGGGCCGAACACGGTTTCTGCGTTGGGATCCTAACAAAAATAGTGGTATAAAGATTATAGAGGTTACATTGTATTTCACTTATGAGTTGATTGTTTGTCTGTTGATCCAAAGTTACTGAGCACAGTAGTTTTTCGTTGTTGGTGCCCATCTGACTAGCTCTGATTTGTAAGAAATACAGGTAACAGTTATTTATAGAATCTTATGGCTGTGAGGTCAGTGTTGTGTATAGAATCTGGACTGGAATCATGCGTTGGGTTTGGCAAAGAGTGTAGACCCAGATAAGATGCCACAGAATGCAGCATCTGATCAGGACCTACATTGTTTGTTTACAGTACAGGAATTTTAGGGTTAAATGAAACATGCAGTCTATGGCCCCACTCAGGACCTACACTCAGAGACAGTCAACCCACCCGTGCTGTCAGTGGGTTGATGTTCAATACAGTTCAGCAGATAAGGTGGGTATTTGGTTATAGTTGAAAGATAATTTTCCTTATTTCTCCATATAAACCTATGTTGTGATATTCATCAGAACCACCAGATCAAGATAGGTTTTTATTTAGAACTGATAAAATTATACTACAGTTCTCTTTCAGTTATCACAAAATACCCAGGACCCCATCAGGGCTTGGAAAAATAGATTGGGATGCATCGTTGCAGAGCTGAAACAAATGGAACGTGGGTATTGGTAAACCGCAGGTCTAAGCCTGCCCAGGCAAAGTGGTGCAAATCAGATCATCCCTGGTTATAAACTGTAGAGGTTTTTAGCTTGGCTGTTTTCGAAGAAAATGAAGAGGTATTGTCATAGCTCCGGCGTCGTCTGCGTCGTCGTGCAAAAACTTGGACAGTTTGTAATATCTCTGTCATTACTGATCATATTTACTTGAAACTCGGACTTAAGTTGTTCATTATGAAAAGGGGCTGCAGCTGAGCGCTGTCACCCGCATGCGGTGCTGGTCTTTTTTTTTTTTTTTGCAGTAGGGCTTGAGATGTCA
This sequence comes from Lucinisca nassula, assembly GCA_963580285.1. NCBI lineage: Eukaryota > Metazoa > Mollusca > Bivalvia > Lucinida > Lucinidae > Lucinisca > Lucinisca nassula. Next base: position 16,798,102 of record OY757013.1, read on the forward strand.
TTTCATCTCAATTTTGGGTAAAAGTACCACAAAATCAAAAACAGTGCCTCTAAAAATGACCTAATAGTGTTGATGAACTCAAACAAAATCACCAAATATCTACCTTGCTATGAGTCTGCTACATGCACTGGTGCATTGGTATTGTAGTCCAGGTATGATCTTGTCTTCTTGTCTGTCTTGTTAGTTCTGGTGGTAAATCATCTTACTATCTTTCCCTCATAATTGGTTCAATGCTGGAGTACTACTATTTTTCTTGCTCCTTGTTTATGGAATTTCAAAACTCAGGTAAAATTTCTCTTTCTTTTTGGGTAACCCTTATCTGGCTGAACTCAGGACAACCCCTACCTTTGCAAACAGTGTAGATCCAGATCAGATGGCTTCTGAAGAAGCCATCTGATCAGGATCTACACAGTTTGTCATGCAGTTTATGATTGAAGTAATAAGTTATTTTAAGTTATTTGACTGGTGGATAGTTAGAAATGGGTAGCTCTGAGTCAGATGCGCGTCTGACTGGTGATCAGGAGGATGTCGGTTTGATACCTGCCGGGGTCAGAAACATTCTTTCATGACGATTGATCTTTTCTGCGGTCATTCTCTCCCTTCCGCTGATTCAAGAAGGTGGTTGTCAGTTTCTGGCGAAAGAATGTGCACTGTACTAGTTATTGGTTAACCGCTTACGTATAAGCTTGCCCAGGAAAAGTGTGGATAGGTAAACAGACCGGCTCAAAAATGTCCCAAATAGTGTTAACCCTTGTCCTGCTAATCCTGGATATGCCTTATCTTTGAAACAATGTAGATCCAGATCAGATGGCTTCTAACGAAGCCATCTGATCAGGATCTACATTGTTTGCCATTCAGATTATGAATTTGTTGCAATAATTTGCATCAAGTAATCTGATTGGTTGATAATCGGTAGTGGGTGTGGCATATATAAATATTCAGCAGGAGAAGGGTTAAACTCCATTACAACAAACAAAGAGTGGGATAATGGTTAACTGCTTATTGTGTGGCAGACCTCTTGTTTTAACCCATTTAGTACCGGAAACCCCAAAACGGGTACCGTGGCAAACAGTGCATTCTGCAGCGACTGATCAGGGCCTACACTGTTTGCAAAAAGTTCAGCCATTTTTCTAATAAAGTTTGAAGAAAACAAAACCTGACAACCCTAAATTTTGAAATGGACTCATGCTATATATAAGGAGGAAGATTCCATTCGGTACAAAAAGGGTTAATTATTTTTTAGTACATTTTATGCGAACCAGTTTGGAATATTACTTTTCCTTACTTCTCTATAAAAGCACCTGTAATGGGTATGTGTTAGGTCATTTTGTGGGACTTTTACCCGACACTGAGATGAAATGACATCTCAAGCCCTGCCACCGTATGAAACCAATACGATTTATAAGGATGGACAGTCCGACTCGCACCGCTTTGCCTGGGCAGGCTTAGTGCCTCTAAGCGGTTTATCAGTACTTGTGTGCGATGGGTTTCAGTTCTGCGTAGAAACATCATGCAGCCCATCTATTTCTTCAAGCCAAGGTTGGCGGGGACCATGGGTATGTGTTAGAACGTTGGCTGGGGCCATGGGTATGTGTTAGAATAGCCTCATTGAGGCGATTCTAACAAGTACCCACAACATAAGTACTGGTAAACCGCTTAGAAGGACTAAGCCTGCCCAGGCAAAGCTGTGTGAGTCGGCCCGTCCATGCTTATAAACCCTGTTGGTTTCATTGGGCGGCTGAGCTTGAGATGTCATTTCATCTCAATGTCGGGTTAAAGTCCCACAAAATTGGAAGCAACGTCTCCAAAATGACCTTTACAGTGTTGACGGGGACGTTAAACCTCAAATCAAACAAACAATTATCTGGAACTGTATGACATCACAACTTTTAGAATAACGTAAAAAATCCTAAAAGTTCGGACACCTTGACAACTTGCTGTAATTCTTCTAAAATTTTTACAAATTAGTTTCATGATCCAGCAAGGAATCCAAAAGGTACAAACAGAATGGCAAACAGTCTAGGCCCTGATCAGACTGCTCCTTCAGGAGCAGTCTGATCTGGGTCTGCACTGTTTGCTTAGGCCTGTCTATTCCAATACATGTACTTAGGATCATTACAGTAGTGATATTTGATTATTAATTTTAAAGTATTATTTGGTATCATTTTGGAATATTAAGGAGCAACTATTCAATTATTTAGAATTAATTTGCATTTGCTTTTTCTCTTGGTGGGTTGATAGATGTACAAGGGGAAATTACTCTAGCCCTTCCCTTTCAAAGGGGTGTAACGCTTGAACTCTTGAAGTGTGTTTGTGTGTGTGAGTGTGTTGTTTCACATCCCTACAAGAATAAGGTCATATGGAGATGATACCTTGGTTTAAAGACTCATCCGAAAGTCGGGAGAAGTTGGAATCAAACCCACAGCCGTTGGTTTATGAGGCAAGCAGCTTTCCCACTACCCTACTAAGGCGTCTCTTGAAGAGGGCAAAACAGTACCATTACGATAACACATCCATGTGACATAGAGCACTCTTTCATTGGTCCAAAACGGTAATATTTCTGATGAAAATTTGTGATATTTTCTTATTTGAACTTGAACAATAGGTGGTGGGTGCTCATTAGAACCGCCTCTGTGAGCCAGTTCTAACGAGTTTCCACAACTTATGTCTTTGAACAGAAATAAGGAAAATAATATATACCCCTGTAAACCCCGATTTCCTATATATAAGGTGGGGTTTAGAGGGCTGTCAATTAGACGGACATTACAGATGTTGCAGATCAAATTAACCCATCCACCCTAGAGTTTCTGAAATGGACTCTCCCAGCTTTAGACACATCCATTCCAGAAGATAGGGGATTCAGTCAGAATTGTTTACAGAATGACAAACAGTGTACCATAATGATCCTAACTAATGGGAAAGACAGGCCTTAGCAAACAGTGCAGACCCAGCTCTCTGCTCCTGATGGAGCTGTCTGATCAGGGCCTACAATGTTTGCCGATCCCTCTTCACTTTTTGGACACCTTGCTGGACCTGTAATGAAACAAATTTTGTTAAAATTTCAGGAGAATTACAGCAACCGAAAGTTTGCTGGACTATGAAACAAATTTGTTAAAATTTTAGGAGAATTACAGCAATTCCTCAAGATGTCCAAATATTTAACCATTAAGACTCCGAGATAAACAACATCGAAAATGTCGCCTGCTTATGTCGTCTGCTGAATTTTTTGCAAATTTTTTAAAAATATTTTTCTATACAGGCAAACAGTGTGGAGGAGCAGTCTGATCAGCATCCACGCTATTTGCAAAAAAATTACTTTTAAGGTAACCGTCAGACGGCAAAGCAGACAGCAATTGTCGTGATTGGCATTTGATGGGTTAAGAGTTTTTACGGGAGATCCTGATGAGATGGCACATTATGACACGTCTCTGCTGGAGCTAGACTATTTGCAAGGGTATCTGTACCAGTCCACATATATTTTTTAGCATGGTTTGCTTTTAATTATGGCAAGATTTCTCATGCTGTTAAAATTACTCTTTTCTTGGCAGGTAATTTATGGCTGTCTGTCTGTTTTTTAGGGTTTTATTTCTTCATAAATCACACATTTTCTTGTCTGATTTCCTACCTGTTACTGGTTTTGCTTGACATAATCATAACTTTTAATTTCCTCAGAAGCATATTGTTTTAAATGCTAAATAGAAGATTGTTTAGTCATTACTAGTCTCATTCTGATGATATTGGGGTATTTTACCCTTTTTGTGACAAATGGAATCTTCCTCCTTATATATGGCAGGAGTCCCTATCGAAATTCAGGGGTGACAGGTTGTGTTTTCTTCAAAAATTTATTTGGAAAACGGCTGAACTATTTGGCAAACACTGTGTAGGCCCTGATCAGATGCCGCATTCTGCGGCATCTGATCTGGGCCTTCACTGTGTTTGCCAAACACCCGTTTTGGGGTTTCTGGTAAAAAGTGGGTTAAACTACGTGGTGATAGACTATGCTATTGATTCACAGTGAAGACTCGGGTCAGACCGCAGTCAGTGCCAGTCTTGCAGTGAAAATCTCTGATCATACAACAGTGAAGACCCAGATCAGACTGCAGACTGCATTTTATGCAGTCTGCAGTCTGATCAGAGTCTTCACAATCTTGGACGGATCAGGTCTATATTGCTTTTGCAGTCTCCCAGCTTGATTGCATTATGACTAGATCTGAGTCTTCACAGTTTCGTGGTCTTGGAGTACGAGCACTGGTCCGAGTCAATGCCAGACATGGAACCATCTGGGTCTATTGCTTTTGCTGTCATTCAGATTATACATGGAGTATTGATTTCTGAGACTGGTAGAACTTGCTGTCAGACATCCTGACTTCCCTGTTTGTCAGATGAGTCATTCCTAGCATTGCTCTGCAATGGGAGGCTGCAGCAGCCTGCCTTACCTTCTTGAATAATGAGACTTGCCCAGTGATGACTAGTTCTGAAAATTGTTGAATTTTATGGTACAAGAATGGATTCTTAGAAAATTATTGTGATTGACAAATGCAGTGGAAAACTGCAATTTTGCGCAAAAAAATTATGATTGATTCTATAAATGGATATAATAATATTCTTGTAAAAAAGCCTTTATTTTGAAAATATTTGAGTGGATAGATTGTCCTGAGTGGATTGGTCAGTTTCGACCTGAGGATCTATGTTTTATTAATTTGAAAATAGCTAAAGTATTGTAATTACTCCAAATATTCGGACACCTCAACTTCTTACCATACTTGTTCTAAAATTTGAACAAGTACAATTTACTCCCAGATATTGTATCTAAAAATAGCTGGATGAGTGGTAAAAAGTGTGGAGACTAATGTATTGCTGCATTCTGCAGCATCTCATCTGGGTGTACACAGGCCTGTCTGTTGTAATACATACAGTAAATGTATGGAGTTAAGATGAATGAACACACCTGAAAGAACTTTGGAAACAGAATGTGGCTTTCTCAGTATAATTTCACTCACGGCCGTGAGTGAAATTATATGCTCCTGGCCTAACTCAATTGATGTAGTGGCTACTCTTAAAGTAGAAGATTTTCTTCCCCTGTCTTGAAATCACAGTGCACTAAGGTGACAGACATTTGTGGTTTAAATAAACAATAACAACAACAACAAAAAAAAAACGAAAAAAAAAATAGAAAAAAAAACAGAGCTCTTCTTACCATCTAATGCTCAAAGCACATTACCAAAGTAATTTCTTTTTCTTTTTTTTTTAGAGAAAATAAGGCTTGATGTAACGGGCCTCTGTAACATAGTGGGAAAGGGCATGGTCTCTTAATGATTATGTCTGTCTCGGCTGTGGGTTCGAGTCTGGCTTGAGTCACAGCTGGGATGCAAAGTTCTGCAATAAAAGGTCAGGAGTTTTTTTTCTCTGGTTTTCGACTACCTGTGATATACAATCAATTTGAAATTTTGTTTTTGTTTGATTTGATGTTTAACGTCCCCGTCAACACTATATAGGTCATTTTGGAGATGTTGCTTCCAATTTTGTGTGACTTTTACCCAACACCGAGATGAAATGACATCTCAAACCCTGTCACCCAATGAAACCAATAGGGTTTATAAGCATGGACAGTCTGACTCGCATCGCTTTGCCTGGGCAGGCTTAGATCCACTAAGCGGTTTACCAGTACTCGTGTTCAGCTCTGCGTGGAAGCATTATGCAGCCCATATATTTCTTCAAGCCCCAATGGGCGGGGGCCGATCAATTTGAAATAAGTGAAATAATCTTGAAAGGGCTGTAAAGCAAAAGAAGGAGGACATTACATGTGAATTCCGGACAATTCCGGACAATGTAATGTCAAGCTCGATAATAGGAAAAACTAGATTGTCATATGCTCTACAATTTTCCTTGGTGCTTTCTGGTTTAAGTGGTTGTCTGTCAGATTCAAAGATGCAAGAAAATTGCATTATTTTATGACTGCCTGCAATATAATCGCACCAATCAATGACAGCTCTTCTATTATTTTCATGTCTATTGTCCATTAAGAATATGTAGTTTCTTAAAGAAACAGTCCCCCAGGGTTTTATACTATGCAGCTTCAGACACAACCATACATCAATAATAATAATAATAATAATAATAATAGACTTGCCCATGTCCCTACATTTACATTTTTATTTATTACTTTTTTTTAATTTTTTATATCAAATGAAAGTCCCTTTTAACAAAAAATATGTAAAAGTCTCTTTGGTCTTCATCTCTGAATGTTAATTTCACAATTCTCATACAAGATAGTATTTCTATTTTTTTTTTTTTTTTGTAAACAAATTCTACAATGGAAGCTTAACCCTTATCTTGCTGCATATTCATTTTAGCCACACCCATCTCTGACTTTGAACCAATCAGATTACTTGATGTAATTTGTTCATACAAATTCATAAATTGAACATCAAACAGTGTAGATCCTGATCAGATGGCTTCTTCAGAAGCCATCGGATCTGGATCTACACTGTTTCCAAAGATGGGGTTGTAGTGAACAGTAGGATAAGAGTTAACAGACTTGGGCAAGTCTAATACATCAACTGAACTAAGTGGTCTCTGCACTGGGAATAGATCAGAATATGTACCTCATGCATTGCTAGTGGGTGGGTGTAGGTGAGTGTGATGTAGGGTTGGGGGTGGGGGGTGGGGTTTGGGGTTCTAATTTTCTTAAGATCTTGTAATATACACCCCCGCCCAATGGGGCGTGGAGAAATAGATTGGGCTGCATGATGCTTCCACAGAGCTGAAACTAACTCTTATCATGCTGTTCACGACAACCCCTATCTTTGGAAACAGTGTAGATCCAGATCAGATGGCTTCTGTAGAAGCCATCTTCTGTAGAAGCCATCTGATCAGGATCTACACTGTTTGACATGAAGTTAATGGATTTGTAAGAATAAATTACATGAAATAATCTTATTGGTTCAAAGTCAGAAATGGGTGTGGCTTAAATGAATATTCAGGAAGATAAGGGCTAAAGGAACTAAACATTTTCTACAGCTGGTAAACCACATAGAAAGTCCTTTCTTGCACACCAGACAAGGAAATCCGTGATTTTACCCTGGGATAGAAATTTATGTTCTGACCCTGGTGTTCCGACCCCAAATCGAATATAATCGCGTGTTTGATAAATGCACTGGTTGATTACGACCTCATGCGCGGCGTCGTCATGCGTGACGTCACTAAACATTCCTGTTGTGTCATCACAAAATGGCGGACGTCGGTAACCGAAGTGACAGCAGCATTAAAAATTCGCAATAGAAATGAAAGGTATGCAAGAAAAAGAATCCAATATGGGTGTGAGGGGTGGATAGAAAAATCCGTCTCTCAGGATCACTGTCCGGCATCACGAGGCAAGCCTCGTGATGCCGGACAGTGTCCCTCGGGACGGATTTTTCAATCCACCCCTCACACCCATAAAAGATTCTTATAAGCCTGCCCATGAAGCAAGTCAGACTGTCCCTGCATGTAAACCCTAGGGGTTTCTTTGAATGCTAGAGATTGAGGTGTCATATTTCATCTCAAAAACGGGTAAAAGTCCCACAAAATAGGAAGCAACATCTCTAAAATTACCTAAAGAGTGTTGATGGGGACATAAAAGCAAACCATATCCTGTTGATTGCAATTTGAATTCAGCTACCTCTATCCTGCTGTTCACGAAAACCCCTACCTTTGCAAACTGTGTAGAGCCAGATCAGCCATCTGATCTGAATATACACTGTTGTCAATCAGTTTGCAAATTTGAATGAATAAATTACATCAAGTAATTTGATGATTAATCCATTTTACAGGGATGGGTACACTTGCAAACAGGGTAGGCCCAGATCAGATGCTGCAAAATGCACAGCCTTCAATGTTTGCAAAAGCTCAGAAATGCCTTTGACCCCCTAACATTTAGTGGGTAAGGCATGATCTAGAACAAATTCTAGAATTGTTCCAGAACAAATTCGAGAACAAATTCTAGAACTTTATTGGCCATTTAATGTTCAAGAACAATTCTAGAACTACATGTAGTTACAGAATTGGTCCAGAATCATTTCTTTACTTCCTCGTAGGGGAGTGATGTCTCTATATCATAAGGTCTCTTACTGCTGTGAGTTTGAGCCTCGCTTGGGTCACATGTGAGACACCAAGTTCTGCAGTGGAAGGTAAAGTGGTTTTTCTCTGGGTACACAAAATAAGTGAAATAAGCTTTAAAAGGCAATAAAGTAAAACTAGGTTACATAATTCTTACTAGTAACATGATAATATGATTGCATAGCTAGCCCTTATGGGGAATTGGAACACCTGGCAGATTTTTACGCCATTTTTCAAAGGGAGACAACTTTCGTGACTTCCTGTTTGCTTTTATATAAGCCCTGTCTAACTATAAAAGGGGCCTACTCTTAAAGCAAAGAATTTGCTCCTCAGGAGCAAATTCTTTCCTTTAAGAGTTGACCCCTATTGATAAAGGAGACAAAAATACTTTTGCAGGAGTTGCCTCCCCTGAAGGTGTATCCATTCCCCTTAAGATGCCAAGCAAAACTGCATCTGAAAATGTTGTCTGTTTATGTACTGTTCCTGCAGACATTTTAACCATATTTTTGCATACAGGCAAACAGTGCAGACTCTGGTCAGGCTGCCACTATTTGCTTACAGAATTTTCTGTCAAAGATGGAATAAAAAGGAAAACAAATAGGCCTGACACCCCTTATTATGACAAATGGACTTACCCAACATATAGCAATGGAAGGGTCCAATAGTATACAATGGGTTAAGCAACTCATTGCGCCAGATGAGGAGTACTGAAGATAATTATGGGATAATTTTGGGATAATATTTCACATTTCCTCATTGTCCCTGTCAACACTAAATTGGTCTATTTGGAGTCTTTGCTTCCAATTTTATGGGACTTTTATCCGACATTGAGATGAAATGACATCTCAATCCCTGCCACCCAATGAAACCACTAGGGTTTATATGCATAGCAGTCCGACTGGCACTGCTTTGCCTCAGCAGGCTAATAGACCATCTAAGGGCTTTACTAGTACTCCTGTGAGGTCGGTACAGCTCTGTGTGGAAGCATCATGTTCCCAATCTATTTCTCCAAGCCTGCTTGTTGGAATTGCCTCAACAAGGCGATTCTAACAGTGCATGTTGTGTTAACTTATTAGAATGGCCTCAAGAATGCATTTCTAACAGCATATGTTGTGGGTACTTGTTAGAATTGCCTTGGCGAGGCAATTCTAACAAATACTCACAATATATGTTTCTAACAAAAGAAATAAGGAAAATTATCTCTTAATGATCTTTGTCACTCCTCCTTATCTGGAACTGTGTGCACATGCTAGTCTGAACCTACACTGTAAATTTGTCTTAAGCACATATACCCTTTTCACATGGTTTGGCTGAGCAGATTGACAGATTGTTCAAATATAGATCTGAGTGTAAGTGAGCCTGTTTAAACAAAGAATTCCAGGACTGATAATGACAGTTGGAATAAAGTGGATGATGAGTGACTCATTGATAATGAAACTCTAGGTAAAATTGATACTGATGTGAATGAACTGATAATTTGAATTAAGTATCTCAAGAAAAGGCATGTTGCTGTAGAATGAAGTGTTGATCAGGGTCTGCTCTGTTTTCTGATTGTACAGGAGTTTTTGTAATATTTACAATCAATAAAACTGAACATACAGAGTTTATTCAGAGTAAGGTATGGGTAATTAGAGCCTGAACTTTGAAAACATAAACTGTTAGAATGGAATTTGATGAAAAGATTCAAAGAACAATGGAATTTCATGAACTCTCACATAAATTACTGTACTCTTTCCATGTAATGGTTTCTTTCATGGTTATGGATAGTCTTCAGTTTAAGTGGTTTTCTAAGGCTTCTAACTTGGATAATTTGATCTCTTAATTTCTCTGATTCCTTGGTTTTCAAGAAACTGGACATTTTCCATATATTGCTGATGGAAGTTGATGTGCTGTAAAAACTGGTGTAATCAATACTGGTTTTAACCCAATGTATACATTGATTATTGGCAAACTGTGCAGGTTCAGATCAGATGCTACAGAAGGTGGTGTCTGATCAGAACCTTCACTTGTTGCAGAAAGTTAAGCCATTTTCTAAATTCAATTATAAATCTAACATAAGTGAACTGACACCCCTAAATTTCAAAATGGACTCCTGCTTTATGTCAGGGGGAAGATTCCATTCAGTACAAAATGGGTTAAACAAAGTATTATTGGCAGATTTTAGGAGAAAAACATATTTGTTACAGTAAGCTGTCAGTTTAGACTATTTTGGAATAATACGAAGAGCTTGAAACTAAAGGATTCCTAATTGATTTCATGCCCGTAGAAACTTTTTAAGAGAAAAAAAAAAATGCAGTCAAAATTGAGAACAAATGGAGCTTTTCTTCGAAGTTTTGATTCTAAAAGATATCAAGAACTTCAAGAACAGAAAGAAGAAATTTTAAGAAAGCAACTGGAGCTCGAAAAAATTAAACAGAAAGGTAAAAACACAGGAAAAGGCAAAGGAAAGGTTAAAGTAAAAGTAAACATTAAACCAACAGAAGTATTTGATTATATAAGGACAGAATCAGATCTGCGTGACCCAGAAAAGATAAAGCTGAATAGCTTGTACCCTTGTAAGACAAAAAACAAATCTGATGATACAAACAACAAACAGCAAGTATTTGAAACAGAGCAGATAAATACAGGAAAGAAATTTGAGTTTCAAGAAGAATTGATGAGTATCAAAGAAGAAAACAATGATGGCCAAAATATGATAACAGAAGAAACAGATTCACAACTTCAGAATGGTCCAGATATTTTGGCTGCAGCATCTAATAAGCCAAGCAAGAACATAATAACTGTAATTGCACAGATAGAACCTGTTAAAAATAATGTTCCAGAGCCAGTTATAAGTGAGTCTATTGAGAAAGATAAAAGTGAAACTAATGAGAAAAGCAGTATTATTGATGCAATAAGTACTGACATAGAACAAAGTAATGGTAATGTAAAAGAAATTGAAGACTGTGAAACTGTTGGTAGTGAAGATGAGCATGATAAAACTGTTGTGAATGGAGATGCCTGTATAAAGTGGGAAAATAAATCAGAGTTAGATGTACATGATAGAGTACAGAATAAACTGAAAGTACCTGAAATACCAGTCAAAAAACACCGCAGAAAGTTTAGAAGTCCAAAGATAGAAATGGATATATCAACTTCTTCAGCTGAGTTTGATAGTGAGTTGTCACTTGAAAGTGGAATTGTGTATGACCCACAAAGATTGATAATCACAGAAGAACAACTTTCTAGCTTTTACATTACATCATCGTCGTCAGGGTAGGTTGCTATCTTGTTAACACAGTGTTGTTGGAAAACCTGACAAATTTTAAATGTCTGATCTCAGTGTATTTTCTATGCTTTATAATTTCCTAGAAATCTCTGTTGTATAATGAATAAGCTGCTTGCCCAGAGGCTATAAAACTTTTTTTCATGCCCAGCTCACTTGAGCATAAAATTTGTTCTGCTGATAATTTTAATATTAGCAGAGCAAATACCATCAAATAGGACAAATAAATCTCAAATGTTGGTATTTTTATAATTTGTAAGCACTATAAATTTCATGCTCAAATGAGTTGAGCATGGCAAAAGTCTTATAACCTCTTGGCCAGGATCCTTTGATTGAGTTTCTGGGTTTATTTTCATCTTTTCACCTCCATATTGACCTAGCTATGGAGGGATGACTAGTTTTTAAGGTAACTACCATGGATGAACTACATGGAGGCAGGGTCCTTTGATTGAGTTTCTGGGTTGATTTTTCGCCTCCATATTGACCTAGCTATGGAGGGATGACTAATTTTTAAGATAACTACTATGGATGTACTACATGGAGGGGCGTAAAACTGATCTCTGCATTGTATGCTGTTAATTACTAAGTAAGTGACTAGTAACCAAAAGTTATGATAGTGACAGGTCTTTTACAGGGATGATTTAAGGCACTCAGCACTGTTTGTGACTGAATGTGAGTGACAGCTCCTTACTCCATCAAGTGTCATAACATGGAGCTCAAACTGCAGAGTAATGATATGCTAAATACTTTTTGAAGTGGTTATCAGGTCTGTGGTAGATAAAAAGTAGTAATAATACTTCTCCTTGTCTGCCTCCTGCTGATCCAGATAACTAGGAAAATTGATCTAAGAAATGCACCAGTAGTTTATTGTACATGATTTTTACCCATTTGCCCCTGAGATTCTGAAATGGACTCATCCAGCTTTCGGTTTGGCCACATACATGTACATTGTAGAAAAAATAGTGGGGGTGAGGGTTTTTGGGGGTAGGGTGGGGTGGGTCTACATAATCATTTACATGATGGCAAATAGTGTTGATGCTGACGACATTGTCAGCTATCAGCCATCTCATCTGGTTCTATGGGGAATCTGTGCCTTTGTAAATGGTTGAAGGGTTAAATATATGCCATAAATTCACAAAACATTCAGACACAAAACAGAACATCAGGAACCAGTGCAGGTTCAGATCAGGGGCCATTTGTTTAAAATTAACAATGTCATTATTTAACCTATTGTTAATTTTTTTATCAATTAATGTGGCAAATAATTATGTTAATATTTTGGCTGAATAAAAGTGTAAGCAGCTTTTGCAAATGCAAAAGCTGCTCTCATTTTTTTTCAGCAAAAATAACACTATATTAGATGTACTGGCTGGAACAGTTAACAATTCAAAAAGTCTTAAGCTAAGGATGCTTTGAACAACTGGGCCCAGTGGGCCAGTCCATGGCCTAGTGTTTTAGAGCACCTACTCTTAAACTCTTAAAACATTCTATCTGGCATTGCTGTTACTTGAATCTCATGTGAGACACCCAATTCTGACACAGGTTCCAGTTTTTACCCACCTCTGTTCTGACTATGGCTGCAATGCTTCTGTACAAATTCAAAGTTGGAACAGTCCTTTATGTCAAACTCAGATGTATAGTAAGTTTTACAGTCAGGTTCATACTCATTTTGCCTGACAGTCAGGTTGAGAATTGTAAATGTTTTGGAATGGAGATACTGACAGTTAATTAGTGCAGCTAGGTTAAATGGATACCGAAATTAATGAAGCATTAAATATCCTAGTAAAAGTCCTTGATCTTGAATTCCTAACAGATGCTGACATTTTAAGTGAAGCAGAAAAACTGGCCAGTTCTCTGGACAGGAGGGATATAGATGAGTTTAGGACGCCACCGGTCGCTAAGGAAATGCTATCCCAGGATTCCGTATTTTTGCGCATGCGCAGTTTTGTGTGGCAAAAAAAAAAATAACCGTTGTTCAGACTGATCCGATAGCAGAACTTTATTAATTTCTTTGAATTTGACAATTTCAAATAGAGCGTAAGGTAAAGGTGACGTATGTCTTGCGTCACTGTGGCATCCAACTGGTATTGGCTGACAATTGGGTAAGACCTGCTATGCTTGCAGCAGGTAAGAGTAGAGGGGAGTGCTCTTATTCCTTCTGTTTCTACACTTCCATTCATTTTCCTCTTTCTCCTCTGTCCTTTACTTTAACCTACGATCTCTTCCATATTTTCTTCTCCCTTTCTCTGGGAGACAAGACAAAATTACCCACATGGGTTGACGTGTCGTTAAACCCAAAACAATTAATCATCGAATAAGTAACTGACAGTGGTCGCGTCATGTTGCGCTAATCGCAAGGCAAACGATGCGACAGTGAAGGTGATTAGTTGGTTGGTTGAATTGTGGTATACTGTCCCCGTCAACACTATTTATGTTATTTTGGAGACGTTGCTTCCAGCTTTGTGGGACTTTTACCCGACATTGAGATGAAATGACATCTCAAGCCCTGCCGCCTAATGGAACCAAACGGCTTATGTGCATTTGACAGTCTGACTCACATCCCTTTGCCTGGGCAATCTTAGTCCTTCTAAGCGGTTTACCGGTAATCCTGTGTGGTCAGATTCAGCTCTGCTTGGAAGCACCATGCAGCCCAATCTTTTCTCCAAGCCCCGATGGCGGTCCCCGCCCATTGGGGCTTGAAGAAATAGATGGGCTGCATGATGCTTCCACGCAGAGCTGAAACCGACCCGCACACGAGTACTGGTAAGCACTTATAGGATCTAAGCCTGCCAAGGCAAAGCGGTACGAGTCGACCCGTCCATGCTTATAATCCCTATTGGTTTTATTGGGTGACAGGGCTTGAGATGTCATTTCATCTCAATGTCGGGTAAAAATCCCACAAAATTGGAAGCAAGGTCTCCAAAATGACCTTTACAGCGTTGACGGGGACGTTAAACCTCAAATCAAACAAACAAAATAAGCCCAAGCCCCAATGGGCGGGGGCGAGACAGTGAAGGCTTACCAACCTGACGGATTCAACATGTGGGTGATAAAGCCAATCGTCTACAACCAGTAACAGGGTTGTTTGAATATTGAAATTCACCGTCCCCGCGACCCCCGCCCATCGAGGCTTGAAGAAATAGATGGGCTGCAGGATGCTTCCACGCAGAGCTGAAACCAACGCACACGAGTACTGGTAAACCAATTAGAGGATCTAAGCCAGCCCAGGCAAAACGGTGTGAATCGGACCGTCCATGCTTATAAACCCTATTGGTTTCATTGGGCGACAGGGCTTGAGATGTCATTTCATCTCAATATCGAGTAAAAGTCCCACAGAATTGGTAGCAACGTCTCCAAAATGACCTATACATTGTTGACGGGGACATTAAATCTCAAAACAAACAAACAAACAAATCACTGTCCCCATTAACACTATTGGGGTCATTTTGGAGACGTTGCTTCCTATACCCACATTGAGAGTACAAGCCTTGTCGCAAAATAAAAAAGATGTGGCTTATAGTGGTTTACCAGTACTCATGTGCGGTCAATTTTAGCTCCGCGAACCCAGGGCTTCTCGTATACCGTACAAACACTCTACCGACTGAGATACCGAGCCACTCCCTCGACCTTTTACATTATGCCCCCTGCCTCATGAGATTCATCCCGAATCTCCAAGTGCTATCCAGTCTGGCTATGGTACTTTCATGTTCAGCTTTTTCCAAGTATCGCTTCTGAAACTATGTCAGTTAACTGCTCATTTTTTTCTTGCAAGTCAAGTCAGGTCAAAGATTTATTTATGAGAATGAAATGACATCTCAAGCCCTGCCGCCCAATGAAAAAAACAGGGTTTATAAGCATGGACGGTCCGACAAGCACCGCTTTGCCTGGGCAGGCTTTGATCCTCTAAGCGATTTACCAGTACTCGTGTGCGGCTCGGTTTCAGCTCTGCGTGGAAGCATCATGCAGCCCATCTATTTCTTCAAGCCCCGATCGGCGGGGGCCGCTGAACTGCAGTATAAAAGTCTATGAATGTTGTGGATGAAATGACACACACTATGCTTAAAAAATCTTATTTTTCCTATGTTTACTGAACACACAGGGGCTCGACTGATTTCTTTTTGCCACACAAGACTGCGCATGCGCAGCGTAATCAAGGAAGTTAATCAGCCTAAACTCATCTATACAGTAAAATTCCTAAATTAAGACCACCTTTGGGACTGTTCAAAAGTGGTCTTTAAGACCACTTTTGAACAGTCCCAAATGTGGTCTGACCAGAGGACACTGTATGCAGAAAACAGAATAACTGCAACCTACTAACTAAGCTTTTTGAAGCAGAATTAGTCTTAATTTTAGGTGGTCTTAATAGCGGAATTTCACTGAACAATAAAAAGTGAGGATGAGTTACATTACTTATTGAACAGCCTTACTACAATCTGACTTGGGAGGATAAAAATTTAATCCAGACATGGATATCATAAAAATCCTAAAAATTCGGACACTCTGTGGACTTGCTGTAATTCTCCTAAAATTTTGACAAATTTGTTTGCTGATCGCAAAAGGAGTCAAAAGTGCAGACAGAATGGCAAACAGCAAAGACCCTTCAGTCTGATTTGGGTCTGTACTGTTTGCTTAGGCCCGTCTGTCCCAATACTTAGGATTCATTCATTCATTCATTCATTCATTCATTCATTCATTCCCTTGTTTTATCGTTTTCATTCATTCATTAATTCACTTGGACAAAGTCCAGTAAGAGCTATTGCACTACCCCTGGTGTTGATGTCGGCGTCGGCGTTGGAATGGGTGTTGGCATGAGCATTGAAATTGGCATCTGTTTTCACACATCACGTGAACAAGTCTGAGAAATGACCCCCCTCCCCTCTAAACCACTGTTTATATAGAGAAAGCTGTGGTTTACAGGGGTATACATAACTTTTATTTCTGTTCCAATACATAGGTTGTGGGTACTTGTTAGAACCGCATCAATCAGGCAGTTCAAACGAGCACCCACAATCTATATTTGCAGAATAAATAAGAAAAAAATCTCAGATTTTCATCAGAAAAGTAGCCATTTTGGAGACGTGAAAAAAATGGACTATGTCACGCGGAATTGTTATCGTAAAGTTTACGTTCAAAGATTTTTTGAGAGCTCATATTTGCTAAACCAAACAATGGATTTGTTTTGTTTGTTTGTTTGCATCCCTGTCAACACAATTTAGGTCATTTTTGAGACATTGCTTCCGTTTTTGTGGTACTTTTACTCAGTGTGGAGATAAAATGATATCTCAAGCGCTACCACCCAAGGAAACCACTAGGGTTTAAGGAGCAGTCCGACTCGCAACACTTTCCTGGGCAGGCTTTTACATTCTGTATGGAAGCACCATGCAGCCCAGTCTGGTATGATGATTATATATATAGGTCCAAAATTTTATTCAGCAATACCCCAGCTCATGACACCAAGGTCAAGGTCATGGACATGGAAACTGTTGTTCAAGTTTTTCAACAGCTCATTTTTTCCAAACCATATGAGGGATCTGGTTCATATTTGGTATGATGATAGATATGTCCAAAGTTTTATTCCATGCCCTTGACCTGAAGGTCAAGATCACAGACATATAAATTTTATGGTTAATTTTTTTTAAGAGCTCATATTTTTCCAAACCATACTATGGATTTGGTTCATATTTGGTTCGAAAGGTAGAGGTCCAAAAGTTTATAAGGCAATACCCCCACCTATGCCCATGGCCTCAAAGACACTTTCAAGGCAAGCTATGCTGTCTGATGGCAGTTCTTGTTCATTCATTCATTCATTCATACATTCATTTGCTCGTCATTCAGCCTGCAAAAACTGCATAATTCAATGCAAGGTTACTTGTGGTTTTTGTGATGTGCAGCTGTTGTGTTTTGCAAGATTTGTTATCTAATATTTCTTCATTAAGTCCTGATGCGATGACAGTGTCTGAGAACTGGACAAAGGCGGCATAATGGAATTGCAGAATTCAATAAATTAGTTGAATTAGAGCATTTCAGACTTCATTGTGGTGTTGTGTCAGAGTTAGATGATGCATTGTTCGGGCAAGAAATCTCTAACTTTGGATGTTATAAGATATTTCTGTAAGTAACTTAACCCATTGCATGCAGGGAAACCCCTAAAGGGGTACCTTGGCAAACAGTGCAGGCCCAGATCAGACGCCACAGGATGCGGCGTCTGACTGGGGCCTGCACTATTTGCTAACAGAATTTTCCATCAGAAATGGAATAGAAACGAAAAAATAGGTCTGACACCCCTTTTATGACAAATGGTCTTGTACGGCCCACATCGGGGCTTGAAGAAATAGATGGGTTGCATGATGCCTCCAGGCAGAGCTGAAATAGACGGCACACGAGTACTGGTAAACAGCTTAGAGGATCTAAGCCTGCCCAGGCAAAGGAGTGCGAGTCAGACCGTCCATGCTTATAAACCCTATTGGTTTCATTAGCATCAGGGCTTGAGATGTCATTAATCTCAGTGTCAGGTAAAAGTCCCACAAAATTGGAAGCAACATCTCCTAAATGATCTATACAGTGTTGACGGGGACGTTAAACCTCAAATCAAACAAACAAACAAACCAACATATAGCGATGGAAGATTCAACTAGCATACAATGGGTTAACCCTTATCTTGCTGCTCACGACAACCCCAATCTTTGCAAACAGTGTAGATCCAGATCAGATGGCTTCTGAAGAAGCCATCTGATCAGGATCTACACTGTTTGGCATTCAGTTTATGAATTTGTAGCAATAAATGACATCAAGTAGTTTGATTGGTTGATAAACAGAAATGGGTGTGGCTTAAATGAATATTCAGCAAGAGATGGGTTAAGAAACATACAAGTAAATAAGATGTTTGGGTGAGGCAAAAGTGACGTATATCTTGCCTCTCCGCCTATCGGGGCTTGGAGAAATAGATAGGGTTGCATGATGCTTCCACGCAGAGCTGAAACTGACCACACATGAGTTCTGGTAAACTGCTTAGAAGGACTAAGCCTGCTCAGGCAAAGCGACGCAAGTCGGACTGTCCATGCTTATAAACCCTATTGGTTTTGGGTGACAGGGCTTGAGATGTCATTTCATCTCAATGTCGGTTATAAGTCCCACAAAATTGGAAGCAACATCTCCAAAATGACCTATATAGTGTTGGCGGGGATGTTAAACATCAGATCAAACAAACAAAACAAAAGATCCAGATCAGATGGCTTCTACAGAAGCCATCTGATCAGGAATGACACTATTTGACATTCAGTTTGTGAATTTGTCGGAATAAATTACATCAAGTTATCTGGCTGGTTGAAAGTCAGAAATGGGTGTGGCTAACTTAATTATTCAGCGGGGTAATTGGGTCAACTGACATGGTCCAATAAGTGTTTTATAAACGAGTGGTTGAGAGGTATCACAATTTGTTTGTTTAGGGTTTAACAGCCCAGTCAACATTATTTAGGTCATATTGAGTGTGTCAGGCTACCTAACCACACTTCTTTTATGTATAAGAGTGCACATTATTTTACCAGAAATTGACATCTGCCCTTCTTGAACTAGTGAAAGAAAGAGAATGTCTGTAGAAAAGATTTTATGATCAATTATCTCCAGGAAAGAATGTTGTTGACCTGGGAATATGCTATCCTGATGTTAGCTTAAAGTGAAGATGCTTCGAAGACTATTCTAAGTCCACACTCTTCACTTAGCCAATTCTTGTTCAGTGAAATTCCACTATTTACCCTTTTCGTACCAAATGGAATCTTCCTCCCGATATATAGCAGGAGTCATTTTCAATTTTTAGGGGTGTCAGGTTGTGTTCTTCAAAATTTCTTTGGAAAATGGCTTAACTTTTCGCAAACCGTGAGGCCCTGATCAGACTTCGCGTTCTGATCTGGGCCTGCACTGTTTGCCCTGGTACCTGTTTTGGGGTTCCCGGTACTAAATGGGTTAAGACCACCTTAAATGAAGACTAATTTTGCTTTAAAAGGCTCTTTTAGCAGGTTGCAGTTTTTTTCATTTGTTTTCTGCATACAGTTTCCTCTGGTCAGAGGCCACCTTTGGGACTATTCAAAAGTGGTCTTAAAGACCTCTTTTGAACAGTTCCAAAGGTGGTCTTAATATAGGAATTTTACTGTATGTATTTTAGACAAAATACATTATTGTTGAAAGGAATCATGCTATAATGAGGTCCTGGTGTATATATTTTAGAGAAATTACATTAGTGGTTGTAGTTACAACTATGTAGTAATTACCCTGGAATTCTGTGGTATTTCTGTGGAATTTCATGCCCTTTCTTCTAGATGACCAGTTCTTGTTTATTATCCATCAAAAATAATTGGAAAAGATGAGTGTGCTTTTTCTATTGCTATATTTATGATGAATAAACAAGAATGTAGCCAACCAGCTATTGGACCATTTTGGAATCATTTGTTTATCATTTCTTATAATTAACCCTATGTTGGGTGGGGGGGGGGGTGCCCTCAAGGGGTACCTTGGCCAATAGTGCAGGCCCTGACCAGAAACCACAGAACGTGGCGTCTGATCAGGGCCTGCACTATTTGCTAACAGAAAAAATAGGACTAACACCCTTTATATGACAAATAGACTTATCCAACATATAGCAATGGAAGAGTCCACTAGTATACAGTGGGTTAATGTAGGCTTGTAGTGAGTTGTTTGTTTGAGATTTTACATCCCTGTCAACACTATTTTGGTCATTTTGGAGATGTTTCCAATTTTGTGGGGTTTCTACTTGACATTGAGATGAAATGCCCTACAACCTTAAGAAATTGCTACGGTCTATATGCAGGCGCATTCTGATTCTCGCCACTTTGCCTGTGCAGGCTTAGACCTTCAAAGCGGTTTACCAGTACCACCGATGGGTGGGGGGGTGCTTGAATGATCAATAATTATTGTGAGATAATAGAACATGTAAGTTCCAAGCATAAATTTTTTATCTTATACCATATTTTAATACCATATTTATTCAGACAGACATGCCTGAGCAAACAATGTAGACCCAGATAAGATGCCACAGAATCTCATCAGGGTCTACACTGTTTGCCACTCATCCCGCCTTTCTTAGACACAACGTTGGGTAGTAAATTTTATCATATGACGTCGCGTCTGAGGGTGTAATAACGTCATGTAATATTTTCGATAATCCACTAGTGGATTAAAAATGCAAATTAGCTAGATACGTCCCGTAACGTTACATATACGACGTCCTTAACGACGTCACGTTTACTAATGGCAGAATATTTATATTTTTATAAACAATCGTGAATAAAATGCGTTTTAAAAGTCATATGATAAATAGAATCTTGCATTCGTGCTCATGTATTATTGAATTTATTAAACTCGTTGAGAAAAAGGGATAAAATGCGAGGCAAAGCCTCTCATTTTATCCCTTTTCCTCAACTCGTTTAATAAATTCAATAATACATGATCACTCATATAAGATCCTCTATGTACAGTATTTGTTCAAAATTTAGATTTTTGTTTGTATTGGAGTTTAACGGCCCAGTCAACACTATTTTAGGTCTTTTTTGAGCTGGTCAGTTTACCTATCCACACTTTTCCTGGGCCAACTTATATCTAAGCGGTTAACCAGTATAGTGCACATTCTTTCGCCAGAAACTGACAACTTCCCTTCTTGAATCAGCGGAAGGGAGAGAATGACCATAAGAAAGATTTCATGATCAATCTCCACGAAAGAATGTTGCCGACCCCAGCAGGTATCGAACCCACGTCCTGATCACCAGGCAGACACGCATCCGACTGCGCTACCGAGGCAGGCTCAAAATTTAGAACAAGTATGGTAAGGAGTTTAGGTATCGGAAGACGTAGAGTAAATACAGTGATTGATAATCAACCCAAAGTTTTTATATAAGTAAGTAAGTAACTCTTATCTTGCTGTTCACGACAACCCCTATCTTTGGAAACAGTGTAGCTCCAGATCAGATGGCTTCTGAAGAAGCCATCTGATCAGGATCTACACTGTTTGGCATTCAATTAATGAATTTGTTGAAATAAATAACATCAAGTAATTTGATTGGTTCAAAGTCAGAAATGGGTGTGGCTAATCTGAATATTCAGCAAGAGAAGGGGTAAGTAAGTAGTATATGACTCTGAGTTGCTCCTGTCCACATGTCTATCCCTGATCCTACGAAAAAAACAACAAAAAAACAGATAATACAGTAGAACTTCGATGGCTCGAACACCGATGGCTCGTTTACCATGGATGCGTCGAACCGATTCTTGAGTCCCTAGCGAAATCCTCTTCACAAGCAATAAAGGGTGATAATTAAGAAGATTTTAGTCTTTTATCCTGCAAATGTATGCTCGGTGAGGCGATTCTAATGAGTACAAACAGCATACATTTTCATTACAGAACATCGAAAAGATGTTCAAAAGTATCTCGTTATACACCTTGGCAGTAACCCTCAGTGGCTCGAACTACCGCTGTCTCGAATTAATTTTCATGGTCCCAAAGGGGTTCGAGCCATCGAAGTTCAACTGTAGTTATTTATAGCACATTAACCCAGTTTGTACCAGAAATCTCAAAATTAGTAACCTTGCAGTGTAGGCCCAGATCAGATACCGCAGAACGCGGCATCTGATCAGGGCCTACACTGTTTGCAAAAAGTTCAGCCATTTTCCAGATACATTTTGAAGAAAACACAACCTGATACCCCTAAATTTTGAAATGGACTTAATGGAATCTTCAATGTACTCCAGCTTTTGTCTTCTAACCAAGTCTTGTAGTGCCACTATGGAGGAAGTCCGTGGGACCATGGAGACCTTAAACACCAGAACTGCTACTACTACTACTTTTTGTCTAACCATTCAAGCAACTTCTAGGATACACGCTTGTCTGGCATATATATGCTATGCATTAGTGGGCTTGCACTTGTCATGCATAGGCTGGCACACATTCTATGCATTGGCTGGCATGCTCATGCCATGCATTGGCTGGCATACATAATTATGCCATGCATTGGCTGGCATACATAATTATGCCATACATTCGTTTCATATCATATTCTGTCGTTGAGTCTCTGAACTGTCTCCAAATTCAATTTTAATTTTACTGCCATATCGCAGACTATGACTCATGGCATGTCTCAGTAGAGATCAGGTTGGCTTTTGTTCTTTATGAAAAGCTTGTTTGCCTTGTGACTATTGATCAATTCTTCCTGAGTATTAATTCTGATGATTTCTGCAGATTCCTGCTAAACTGATTTCATGTTATCGCATATTTGACACGGTGGAACCTTCGAAGTTATTGCTTTGGACTGGTCCATGGTCAGTTTTAGGGTTGTCTGTTTTGTTACTTGTTAGGTTTGTAAAAATTCCTGCCTTTTTTGTCAGCAGTGTAGATCCTAATCAGCAGCATCTACTGTTCCTTAATGTTGCTAATTTTTTGAATGCTAGGCATTGATGGGTTGAAATTGTCATCCTCAGATTTTAAACTGTTTGGCATATCATTTTAAGTAGCGGTTTAGTATCTTCATTTGAATTTTGTTCTGCTACATATTATTTGCTTTGTTTGTTTTGAGGTTTAACGTCCCCGTCAACACTATTAAGGTCATTTTGGAGACTTTGCTTCCAATTCTGTGGGACTTTTACCCGACATTGAGATGAAAAGACATCTCAAACCCACCAATAGATTTTATTATGCCTGGGAGAGCATAGACCTTCTAAGCGGTTTAGCAGTACTCAAGTGCGGTCGGTTTCAGCTCTGCATGGAAGCATCATACAGCCCAAACTATTTCTCCAAGTCCCGGTGGGCAGGGCCTTTTTATCAATGATCAGTGATAGGCAAGTGCAGATCAATTAATCTGTTGTTTTGGTTCATCCTGTTAAACTGAATGTTTGCTTTGGTTCGGAGTTTAACAGCCCAATCAACACTGTTAAGGTCACATTGGTCCAATGAGTTTACCCTTACCACACTTGTGGTGGGCAGGCTTATGCGTAAGCGGTTAACCAGTACAGTGCACATTTTTTAGCCAGAAACTGACAACTGCCCTTCTTGAATCATCAGAAGACTCGGAGAACGACCATAGAAAACTTGGCACTGAGGCCAGGAAATGTTCATTCAACCCATCTTGTATGAATACAATGTAATTGACTATCAACCAGTCAAACTACTTGATATAATATATTTGTTCAGTTCACAAACTGCATGACATTGTAGAAACTGATCAGATGGCTTTTTCAGAAGTCATCTGATCATGATCTACACTTTTGGCAAATATAGGGGTTGTCTTGTTAAGCAGGATAAGGAAACATTTTGACTAAACAGACTGTCTGAAAAACAATTTGACTAAAGCAATGGGGTGCCATCATGGTTGAAAGAGTTTGGCAAAGTCTTTGCAGCAGGCAAGGATAGAGGGTGAATGTTTTTATTGTTGCACCTGATTTAAGCATGGTGTGATATACTCTGGTTTTCCTTCAATTCTTCCATCTTTGTGTCAATCCTAGCATCAAACTAAATCTCAGGAACTACAATCAAAACCATGACATAGCTTTCGACAAAATTCTTATCTTTTCACTTTCATTTATTTGCTACTTTCTTCACTCACTTTCTGCACTGTTCCTCTACTGTCTCTTCTATCTCTCCTCTCCCTTTCTCTGGCAGACAACACAAAATGATGCACAAGGGTTGACATTTCACTAAATCCCATTTTAATCAGTCTTTGACTTAACTTTAATTACACCAACCAAACCATTGCAGCATACAGTTCTTTTTATATAATTAGCTCACCTGTCATATAGTGACGAGGTGAGCGAGGTGAGCTTTTGGGATCACTTTTTGTCTGTTGTCCGTCCGTGCGTCCATGTGTGTGTCCGTAAACAATTTCTTCAAACAACATCTCCTCCTAAACCACTGATCAGATTTTGACCAAACTTCACAGGAATGATCCTTAGGTGGTCCCCTTTCAAAGTTGTTCAAATGGTTCCGGTCCGTTGCACATCCAGGTTACAGGAGCCAAAAATAGATTTTTTTCACCGAAACCTTAAAAAATCTTCTTCTCTGAAACCACAAGGCCCAGGTCTTTGATATTTGATATGAAGCTTCATCTAGTGGACCCCTACCAAGATTGTTCAAATTATAGGGGTGGGGCCAAAAAAATGCCCCTGCCCCGGGTCCCTTTGGTTTTACATAGGATTATATAGGGAAAATCTTTAAAAATCTTCTTCTGAAACCGCAAGGCCCAGGTCTTTGATATTTGGTATGAAGCTTCATCTAGTGGACCCCTACCAAGATTGTTCAAATTATAGTGCTGGGGCAAAAAGTGCCCCCGCCCCAGACCCTTTGGTTTTACATGGGCTTATATAGGGAAAATCTTTAAAAATCTTCTTCTCTAAAACCACAAGGCCTAGGTCTTTTATATTTGGTATGAAGCTACATCTAGTGGACCTCTACCAAGATTGTTCAAATCATAGCCCTGAGACCAAAAATGCCCCCGCCTCGGGCCCTTTGGTTTTACATAGACTTATATGGGAAATTCTTTAAAAATCTTCTTCTGTGAAACCACAAGGCCCAGGTCTTTGATATTTGGTGTGTCATTTCATCTAGTGGACCTCTATCAACATTGTTCGAATTATAGCCCTGGGGCCAAAAATGCCCCCGCCCTGAGACCCTTTGGTTGCACATAGACTTATATAGGGAAATCTTTAAAAATCTTCTTCTCTGAAACTGCAAGGCCCATGTCTTCGATATTTGGTATGGAGCTTCATCTAGTGGACCTACCGTATTCGCATTAATTACCACACCGTGCGCTTAGTTTTTAGCTCACCTGAGCACGAAGTGCTCAAGGTGAGCTTTTGGGATCAGTCTTTGTCCGTTGTCCGTGTGTCCGTCGTCAACTTTTGCTTTAAACAACTTCTTCTCCAAAACTGCTGGACAGATTTTGATCTAATTTCACAGGAATGCTCCTTGGGTGATCCTCTACCAAAATTGCTCAAACTGTGCCGCTCGGGTGAACAAGATGGCCGCCAGAGCTAAAAATAGAAAAACCTTTAAACGACTTCTTCTGCTTAACCAGTGGATGGATTTTGAAATTATTTCACAGGAATGTTCCTTGGATGACCTTCTACCAAAGTTGCTCAAACCGTCCGCTGGGGTGAACAAAATGGCGGCCAGAGCTAAAAATAGAAAAACCTTTAAACGACTTCTTCTCCTTAACCAGTTGATGGATTTTGAAATTAATGCACAGGAATGTTCCTTGGGTGCCCCTCTACCAAAATTGCTCAAACCGGTGCGCTCGGGTGAACAAAATGGCTGCCAGAGCTAAAAATAGAAAATCATTTAAACGACTTCTTCTCCTTAACCAGTGGATGGATTTTGAAATTATTTCACTGGAATGTTCCTTAGGTGACCCTCTACCAAAATTGCTCAAACCCTTCCGCTCATGTGAACAAAATGGCCGCCAGAGCTAAATATAGAAAAACATTTAAACGACTTCTTCTCCTTAACCAGTTGATGGATTTTGAAATTATTTCACAGGAATGTTCCTTTGATGAACCTCTACCAAAATTGCTCATACCGTTCCGCTCGAGTGAACAAAATGGCCGCCAGAACTAAAAATAGAAAAACCTTTAAAGGACTTCTTCTCCTTAACCAGTAGATTGATTTCGAAATTACTTCACAAAAAAGTTCCTTGGGTGACCTTCTACCAAAATTGCTCAAACCGTTTTGCTCGGGTGAACAAGATGGCTGCCAGAGCTAAAAATAGAAAAACCTTTAAAGGACTTCTTCTCCTTAACCAGTGGATGGATTTTGAAATTATTTCACTGGAATGTTCCTTGGGTGACCCTCTACCAAAATTGCTCAAACCGTTCTGCTTGATTGAACAAAATGGCCACCAGAGCTAAAAATAGAAAAACCTTTAAACGACTTCTTCTCCTTAACCAGTGGATGGATTTTGAAATTATTTCACAGGAATGTTCGTTTGGTGACCCTCTTCCAAAATTGCTCATACTGTTCCGCTCGGAAGAACAAAACGGCCGCCAGAGCTTAACCAGTGGATGGATTAATAGCCCTGGGGCCAAAAAACGCCCGGCCCCCGGGCCCACTGGTTTTACATAGGCTTATATAGGGAAAACCTTTAAAAATCTTCTTGTCTGAAACCAGAAGGTCCAGGTCTTTGAAATTTGGTATATAGCTTCGTCTAGTGGACCGCTACCAACATTGTTCAAATAATAGCGCTGGTGCCAAAACAGCCCCACCCCGGGGCCCACTGGTTTTTCATAGGCTTATATATGGAAAACCTTTAAAAATCTTCTTGTCTGAAACCAGAAGGCCCAGGTCTTTGATATTAAGCTTCATCTAGTGGACCTCTACCAAGATTGTTAAAATTATAGCCCTGCGGCCAAAACCGGCCCTGCCTCGGGGCCCACTGGTTTTACATAGGCTTATATTGGGAAAACCTTTAAAAATCTTCTTGTCTGAAACCAGAAGGCCCAGGTCTTTGATATTTGGTGAGTAGCTTCGTCAAGTGGACCGCTACCAAGATTGTTCAAATTATAGCCCTGGGGCCGAAAACGCCCCAGCGCCAGGGCCCACAGGTTTTACATAGGCTTTTATAGGGAAAACCTTTAAAAATCTTTTCGTCAGAAACCAGAAGGCCCAGGTCTTTGATATTTGGTATGAAGCGTCAGCTAGTGGACCTCTACCAAGATTGGTCAAATTATAGCCCGTTGGCCATAAATGTCGCCGCCCAGAGACCCTTTGGTTTTACATAGACTTATAAAGGGAAATTTTTAAAAATCTTCTTCTCTGAAACTGCAAGGCCCAGGTCTTTGATATTTGGTATGGAGCTTCATCTAGTGGACCTCTACCAAGATTGTTCAAATTATAGCCCTGGGGCCACAAATGCCCCCCACCCCTGGGCCCTTTGGTTTTACATAGACTTATATAGCCCTGGTGCATAGGCTTATGTAGGGAATATCTTTATAAAAATCTTCTTCTCTGAAACCGCAAGGCCCAGGTCTTTGATATTTGGTGTGTAGCTTCATCTAGTGGACCTTTGCCAAGATTGTTCAAATTATAGCCTTTGTTGATGTTTGGTATGAAGCTTCACCTTTAAGACCTTCCTCAAAATTATGCACATTAAAGGCTTGGGCCAATAATGGCCCTCCCTGGGGCCCACTTGTTACACTATGGATCAGGTGAGCGATCCAGGGCCATCATGGCCCTCTTGTTTCAAAATCGTGTCAAAAAATCACAGTGAAAAATCTACCTAATTAGCGCACACTCGAAGCGAAAACAATAGCTTCCGAGATGATGCATACTGATATTTAATGGGACAGAAAGGGATACTAAAGCATTGCCTTCACTGTTGAAGAAATACCGGTAAGTTTTTATAGATTTACTGTGAGAACTTCCAGTGGGAGGTTACTGTAAAGTGTGCGCTTATGCATTTCCTTTTCAAAAATAGCTTTAGTGTGCGCTTATAGGAGCATGTGCGGTAATTAGGGCAAATACTGTATACCAAGATTGTTCAAATTATAGCCCTCGGGCCACAAATGCCCCCGCCCCGGGGCCCTTTGGTTTTACATACACTTTATAGAGATAATCTTTGAAAATCTTCTTCTCTGAAACAGCAAGGCCCAGGTATTTGATATTTTGTGTGAAGCTTCATCTAGTGGACCTCTATCAAGATTGTTTAAATTATCGGCCTGAGGCCAAAAATGCCCACCCCGGGGCCATTTGGTTTTACATAGGCTTATGTTGGGAATATCTTTAAAAAAAAAATCTTCTTCTATGAAACCGCAATGCCCAGGTCTTTGATATTTGGTGTGTAGCTTCATCTAGTGGACCTTTGCCAAAATTGTTCAAATTATAGCCTTTGTTAATATTTGGTATGAAGCTTCACCTTTTTAGGCCTCCCTCAACATTATGCACATTATAGCCCTGGGGTCAGTAATGGCCCTCCCCGGGGCCCACTTGTTACTGTATGGATCAGGTGAGCGATCCAGGGCCATCATGGCCCTCTTGTTATATATATAACAAGGTTATTAACCCTTATCCTGCTGTTCACAACAACCCCTACTTCTGCAAACATTGTAGATCCGGATCAGGTGGCTTCTGAAGAAGTCATCTGATCAAGGTCTACACTGTTTAACATTTAGTTTGTAAATTTGTTGGAATAAATCACATCAAGTAATCTGATTGGTCTAGCCCAAAATGGGTGTGGCTAAATAAATTATTCAGCATGATGGATAAGTGTCAACTAACATGGTTTCTGTCAGTAGTCACAGTGTTATAAAAAGGTTCTTTTTTTATTTTCAAAAACATAAAGTGGAAGTAAAGATTGGGGAGGACTGTTGTTGCATGGAGTCCAGCAGTGGAGTGGGCATGATGTAAAGCTAGGTCGCTGCATCCTGCCTGAGACAGATAATAACGTGGATCATTGACTAATTGTTTGGGTTTAATTAAACATCAGGGGTAGAGTAGATGAAAGTGAGGGACAGAGGAGAAAGAGGAAAATGAATGGAAGTATGGAAACAGAAGAAATAACATACCTGCTGCAAGAACAGCAGGCCTTGCCCAACTGTATTGGGCATCCCAGTGATGCAAGATACACACCACCTTTGCCCCACCCAAACCCCACACCCCCACTATAATTTGGATCGGTATTGATTGATTGTGTTTGGGTTTAATGACACAGCCACCCTTGTGGGTCATTTTGTGTGTTCTCCCAGAGAAAGGGATAAAACAGATAGAACAGATAGTAGGGGAGATTGAAAGAGAGGAAAATGGGGGTGGGGGGGGGGGAAGAGGAGAATGATGGAAAGTGATGGAATAGAATAAATAAGAACAAGGATAACGTAAGATACAGGACACCTATCCCCCTTCCAGCAGTATTAAAGATCGAATATCCATCATAAACCTGATGTTCCTGACCTTTTATAACTTTGGTTTGTTTGTTCAGTTTCAGGGAGACTAATCATCTTAGTGGTATTAGTATTTTAGCTTTTCCAGCCAGGTTAGTTGATCTTATTATACCAGTTCTTTCAACAATAACTGAGAGGCTGATGACTGATGATGATGAGGGAAGATGATTTTTTCTAAAATAATTATGCTTAATGTTGCAATAGGTGTGCCCGAGCAAACAGTGGCGACCCAGATCAAACTGCTGCTGAAGGTGCAGTCTGACATTTCACCAACATTTGATTTATTAATGACATTAAGCTGGTAATAGATAAATTTACTATTTTGCAATATTTGGGTGAAACTTTATGGGGACAGACTCCCAGCTTGACCTAAACATGGCATTTCCTGCTGAGATAAGGATTTTCACTTTGTTTTTTGCTGGCCACTGTCACATGAACAAATTTGAACCTCCCTAAACCCTTCAATGTAGCAGTTCTAAGGAGCACCCACAGCCTATGTTTGCTTCATAAAGAAGAACAATATCACAGATTTTCATCAGAATAGTAGCCATTTTGGTGATGTGAAAAAAAAACCCACTATGTTGCATGGGTGTGTTATCGTAATGCTCAGAAGGAACTCTTATAGAAGACCTCTGTTGACAAGGGAGACAAATATATTTTTGAAAAGGTTTGCCCCCTCCTGAAGGTGTACCCATTCCCCATTCAAACAAGCAAGTTTCCCATGTTGTAAACCCTTATCCTGCTGAAAAATTTAATTAGCCCTACCCATTCTGACTACCAGCCAATCAGACTACATGATATAATGTTTTCATTCCAATTCACAAAGTGAATGACAAACTGTCGATCCTGATCAGATGGCTTTTCCACTGCTTGCAAAGGTGGGAGTTGTTGTGAAACAGCAGGTTAAGCATTTCAGTGGCTGGTAACCGTTTTTTAGTTGTTGATTCCTGAAAATATCATATATTTTTTTCTTGTTTCCTAAAAATACCTTGTTAACTGAAGAATGAAAATATTTTGGTGTCAGAAGTGGACACCTTGATTGACAGTGTACAGGGTACTGTTCAATCAGGGTTCACACCTACTCCTAATTGTGATGTAATTATGATGTCAGTAAGCCAGAGATGATGGCAGAATTTGCTGAATATTGTTTGTGAAGCTGTGTTCATTGACAGCACCAGTATGTTTTAACCCATTTCAGACTGGAAACCCCTAAACGGGTACCGTGGCTAACAGTGCAGGCCCAGACCAGATGCCGCAGAATGCGGCGCCTCAGAACGCGGCGCCTCAGAATGCGGCGCCTCAGAACGCGGCGTCTGATCAGGGCCTACACTGTTTGCAAAAAGCTCAGCCATTTTCCAAATAGATTTTGAAGAAAACACAACCTGACACCCCTAAATTTTGTATTGAACTCCTGCTATATATAAGGAGGAAGATTCCATTTGGTACAGAAAGGGTTAAAATCATACTAGCAACTGTAATATTATACTGCAAAATTTTATACAACATAAATAAAAATTTGCTTCCTTTGTAAATAACCCTTAGGATGTGGCAAAACAGCAAGTACCCCACAACTGCCTTGAATTTGCCTCGAATTTCTTGATATTTCTGCACATTTAACTTAAGGGGGCTGCCATTAGTTGCCATGTGTCTTCCATATATGGAACCATTTAAGATATGTAAAAAAAAAAAGGATTCAGGAGGTCAGTGTTTGTTGTATGCAATACTGAAAAGAATTCATAGGTTCTACTTTTGTTTCTTTATCTTTCTCACTGGAAATGGTTTGGGTGAAATTAGTTTGTTTTCCAGAAAATCACTATGAAATCAACAAGTTCGTCAAATTGTAAATCCTATATTTGAGTTATGTTCTCTTTGGGTAAAACCCAGCACCTGGATTTCAGGTAAAGAGCTGTGCATTTGTATGAAAGTATTGGAGCGAGTGTTTGAGTTTTAAGTCCCACCAACAGCTAAGGTCATACGGAGACAGGACATGGTCTTAAGACTCATCCGAAAGTCTGGAGAAGCCCGGGATCAATCCTGCGATCCCTGGTTTACAAGGCGAGTAGCGTAACCACTGCACCACGGAGGCTTCTAAAAGTGTTGGAGCAAATGGGTGCATCTGATGTCTGGTGAGATCGAGATGTTATAAAGTTGGCATACCCATCCAAAAGGACCTAAGTAATGCTTAGCATGCTCAGGGTTTAAAGGAAAGAATTTGCTTGTTAGGAAAAATTGTAGGGACTACTCTAAAGGGAAAAAATTAAATTGTCCTGCTGAATAAATTGATTTAGCCACACACATTTCTGACTTTCAGCCAATCAGATAACTTGATAAAACTTATGCCTACATGTTCACAAGCTGAAATTTATGCCTACAAGTTCATGAGCTGAAAGTCAAACAGTGTAGTTACTAATCAGATGGCTTGTGTACTGTTTGCTCTGAAGAAAAGATGTCTGGACCATGTTGGCAGAAACTGCTTTACTTTAATTTTTCTGAGTGTTTTAGACTGACCTTATAATTACCATGTTTATACATGGTCAGCGATAGTCACCTGGGTCCATTTGTTAGCTTAACGAGCTCGTTAGTGGTCAAATTGTTAACTGTTCTAGCAAGAACAATGTCGAAAATTTTGGGATTTTTGCTGAAAAAATGTGAGCAGCTTTTGCATTTGCAAAAGCTGCTCACATTTTTTCAGCAAAAATTTTAGCATATTTGCCATGTTTAATGATCAAACTTTTAACAATATGTTAACTAACGACGTCATTAGTTTTGAACAACTGGCCCCTGGACAATAGCAGGTGGGAAGCTGCTGTAATTAGTAACTGTCGGTGGATTGATTAACAATCAACCTGAAGATTAGCCTAACATTTGGTAGCATTAATAGCTTGTTAGGAGGAATCACATTGAAGATCAAAAGATGTTATGTAAAGGTTACAAGACTGGAAAAAACATACACTGACATAGAACATGTTCTTGAGGGTCGTTCAGTAAGTTCTGGAGAATTAAGAAAAGTAAAATCATAACGCACCAGTCAGAACAGTTGAATGTTGTATAAAAGTCTTGTAGACAAGTACAGATACATTTGTAAACAGAGTAGATCCAGATGACATGGCTCATACTGAGCCATCTCATCAGTATCTACACTGTTTCAAATTCTGTTAATATTAATATTGCCTGTCCAAATTGATCTGTTTGTTTGTTTGATTTGAACGATGAAAGAGTCCATTTTGGAAACTCCAAAAACTCCTGTAAAAATCATAAAAATTCGGACACCTTGAGGACTTGCTGTAATTCTCCAAAAATTTTGGCAAGTTTGTTTCATGATCCAGCAAGGAGTCCAAAAAGTGCAGATGGAATGGCAAACAGTGTAGACCATGATCAGACTGCTCCTAATCAGGAGCAGTCTGATCTGGGTCTTCTCTGTTTGCTTAGGCCTGTGTTTCCTAATACTTAGGATCATTGTGGTAGATGCAAAGGTTAAAAACAACAACTGTTTTTGTGTACTTTAATAAGTAGTTGATATATAGTTGAAATTTGATCACCTCATCATTGTTTTTTGTGAAGCATCATTTACACTGTAATGAAACAGGTTGTGAATATGTAAGTGGTTGAACGTTTTCAGAAGCACAAAACTTACAGTATTTTAGTTCCTTAGAAGCTATTGTTAAATGGGCCAGAAGCCGTTATCAAAACCCATGCCCAAATCATGAAATTCACGTGCTGTTTAAACATGGGTTTTGAACTTTTGATATTACAAGATTGGTCTTGCTTTGTTTACAGTGCATTGAGTGATGTGGCGTTGTTTCCCTGAAATAGCGTTTTAAAATTTTATGATGTCAGAACATCATTGCTGAACTGACGCCAGTGTTTATATCCACATTCTTAACAAGCCCGTATGTTGGCTTTATGGTCACATTTGAAGAGTTTATATGGAGTTTTTGGGCATGTTCATCACAATTTGCTGTTGGAACAATAAGTTTCTTTGCAATAACATTTACTGGGTTCCTTGTGTTCAAACGGCCTCCTCAGGACCTGGCTAATGTTAATGCATGAAAAGCCATGGGTGATTCCTGTAAAGTCTGCTGTGCTTTAAGTGTTACTTATTAAGAGCAACTTTTACTAGAAGGGATACAAATGATTTCATGTACATGTAGTGTGGTGACTTTGTAGCATTAAATTTTGATGTCATAAATATAATTGTGATGTCATAAATATAATTGTGATATCATAAATATGATTGTGATTTCATTATATGGGCCCCATCAAGTGATTTTGGTACTTATCGCCTATGCGAGCAGCGAAGGTTCAGGCGAGCCTGCGCATCCGCGCAGTCTCGCCAGAACCTTTGCTGCTCGCTCATACAAGCAGTGAATCAAGAGGAACCTTCAGACAGAAAGCCATATCCCTGGCCCCTCTGAATGGCTGGGCATGCGCAGTTAAAATTTGTCATGACGAAATGTTCGAAGACCCAAATTCACTTGGTGGCGCTCATATAATTTAGTTATGACATTTCCTGTAGCTAATTCAGTCTTTTCTTTCTTGTTTCAGCTTTGACGATAGTAGCTCTATCAGCAGTGGTGACATTAGTGATGCAATCAACGAAATCAGTACAGACGAGGGAAACTTAACAGCGGGCTCGGGACAGACTGATTCATACAACAGCCTCAAACGGGGACCAAATGACCTTCTGAGGAACCTCACTAATGCACAGATTCGTTCTTCGCCTGGAAAGAGGGTACCAAATTTAGGAACCAGTGCTTTTCTTGGTTCAGACTATGCAAGTGATGTGGGTGGGGGAGGGGCTCAGGTTCATGGTTGGAGAAAATTCAGTTTACAGAATAATAGATTATTAAGCAGTGATCCGGCAGATTATGCATACTTGTACAGTGGTTATGAGCAGTGGCGTGGTGGAAGCGGCAGTGTTCCGCCAGAAAGTTTGGGAGCTTTAAGAAAACTGTCAAACGCTAGTCAGCCAGATATTCATGGACACTACAGATCTCAAAGTACAACTGGTGATTATGCGGGTAGTGAGAAAGGATATCCGGCAACAAAATGTGATTCAGAAACTAACACAGAACAGTCTCATATTTATGAAGAAAGAGAAAGAATACGTAAAATGCAAAATATGCAGAGTGCTCGTCAGGCGCAAACTGGTTATGGCTATGCTCGCCGTCCTCTTAGTAACACTAGCACCGGTTCTGTTGGGAGTACAAAAAGTGCTCCTGGAACTTCCGGTGGTAGCCCCGGTACTCCTGGTGCAAAGGCAGGTTCAAATACCGTGGGGTCAAGGTTAGCGAAACATGGTTTAGAACAAATAGCTCAACAATATCATACTGCTACCTCCAAACAAAAACAGGAACAAAGTATGGCCGCACAGAGGCAAAATGCAGCCAATCATAAAGATACAAACTCTATTCCACAATATAGTAGTGCTTCATTAGAGCGGCCTGGACGTGGAACTTCAGGCAAATCATCAAGTGCAGCTCAGACTGAAATGGAAATGTACAAATCAAATTCTCTAGGTAGGCGTAAAGGAGGCATTGGCCCAAGAATACCCTTTCAGAGTGATAATGGTACCTTCTGTGGTAGTACAATAATCTCAAATCCACATGCTACTTACAGTAAGCCAGATGGCTCACGACAAAATAGTCCCTATAGTTCAGTTCATATTCCTGGGAACATTAGTCTCATTAATGGTGGTCACACTGGTCATTACGTGCCCCTGGAATATGCCATGGGGAGTCCTAGAAATTCTGGTAGTCCTGGGCATTGGATCAGAAATAACGGTGGTGTGTGTACGGCAGACGGCAGACAGATTTACCACCACGTATCAGACAGTGAGAGCATGGATGCGTTGTCATCTGCATCAAGTATTCAGGCACAGATTCAGCAAGCTAGAGCTCTAAGTGGGGCAAGTGCTAGAATTCTGGCCCAGTCTCAAGGATATGGCCTTCAGAGGTCCAACAGTATGAAATCCACTCATTCAGACTACGCAAATCCACAGCAGGTTCAACATAGCGCTGGTGAAGACATGTCTCAGAACTACTCACAGTTGCCGAGTCCACCTCCACCAACTTCACCTACACCTAGCAACAGTTCACACGCTTCATCAAGGTTCACGTATCCAATGATGAGTTACGGGTCTAGTCCATCCATCAACCCAGCCATCCAGCAACAGATAGTGCGCTCGAACACGAGCTCAAGTTTGCCTTACAACAGTCCACTAGCACTGACCAAAGCAAACGGAGATGAAGAGGATAGCTGTAAGTACCGTAAAAATCCTAAAAGATGACTTTTGCTGTAATTCTCCTAAAATTTTAACAAATTTGTTTCTTGATCCAACAAGGAGTCCAAAAGCTGCTAACGGAAAGGCAAACAGTGTAGGGCCTGATCAGACTGCTCCTTTAGGAGCAGTAAAGGAGCAGTCTGATCTGGCTCTGCACTGTTTGCTTAGGCCTGCATCTCCCAATAAGTAGGATGATTGCAGTATATCTCATTCTCTTCGTATAACTTAGTTACCCTTAAAGCACAAAATTCTAGAGCCAACGAAAAAAAAAAAAAATCCAGAGAAATTAAGGTTTGACATTTCATGTGAATTGTCTGCAAGCAGATCACCATTCAGAAAATGAGGTCAGTGACCTATTTTGCCAGACTGTATAATTTGTTTGAGCCTTATATGAAGTAGGGCTGACTATTGCAGGCAAAAATGACTATTGCAATACTATTACTATTGCCAACCTATTGCTGGTTACTATTGTAATAACTATCAGAAATATCATTTGCATAAAAAAGCCAAATTTTGTTGAAACCAAGCACATACTGACAACAAAACTTTGATCATTAAATTTGGCAAATACACTCATATTTTTGCAGAAAAAATATTTGAGCAGGTTTTGCAAATGTAAAAGCTGCTCACATTTATTTTTCAGCAAAAATACCAGAGTATTAGATATTGTACCTACCAGAGCAGTTAACAACAGTTTGACCACTAACAAGCTTCCACAGCTGGACCCAGATTCTTGAATTCATACAAATTCATAAAAAGTTTACAGACAAAAAGATCTTTTTCTTGCAACCTTTTCTTTTTGATTTATTCATTTAATCTAATGTATCTTAACAAATACCGTATTTTGCCGTGTATAACACGCACTCGTGTATAATACGCACCCGATTTTCAGCGTCTGATCGGCGGGAAAAAAATAAGTTCGTATATATAACACGCTTCAGTTTTACGCAGATGCCCAACAGCTAAAATTTGGTTCCCTGTTCCAGACTTAAACGAATTTGGTGTATGGCAATGTGACATTACAAGCGTAAATGTGTTTTGTTTATTTTTTCTTGGTGGGAATAAAAGACAAATTATCGTAAGTTTTTCCCCAATCTCGTCGCCAAAAGAAACTAGAGCTGTCAGAGGATCTGACTATAGCCCCGCTATAGCGCTATCAGAGGAGTAAGACACATTGACTCTAAAAGCTTTTAACCTATCAGGGGAGCTTTCTTAGTTCCAGAGAAAACTTTAATATTTTTTTTTTTCTTTGCTGGGGAGATAACCCCAAGAGTAATGTTGTTGGCCATTATTTACTTACATCCACCTAATGTTCATGTTTATACAAAGTTTCAGCTTTCTAGCTTTCTTAGTACCTGAGAAAACTGTATCGAAAATATTTTTCATGGTTTGATGGTTAGAAAAGTGAAATGATTTTTTTACTTGCAGAAAATATCCTATCAGGGGAGATAACTCCAAGAGTTATGGGCCTTTGGCCATTATTTTGGTAAGGGCCATACATCCACCCACTTTTCATGTTCATACAAAGTTTCAGTATTCTAGCTTTCTTAGTTCCTGAGAAAACTGTCACCAAACCTTTTCATTTATTAAAAAAAACTATACTATCAGGGGAGATAACTCCAAAAGTAATGGGCCCTCGGCCATTATTTTGGTTAGCTCCCTATATCCACCCATTGTCCACATTTATGCAAAGTTTGAGGTTTCTAGCTTCTTTAGTTCCTGAGAAAACTGTGACCAAACATTTTCATTTAAAAAAAACCTATATTTTCATTTATTTAAAAAACCTATCAGGAGAGATAACTCCAACAGTTATGGGCCCTTGGCCATTATTTTGGTAAGCTCCCTATATCCACCCATTGTCCACATTTATGCAAAGTTTGAGCTTTCTAGCTTCTTTCGTTCCTGAGAAAACTGTGACCAAACATTTTCATTTAAAAAAACCTATCAGGGGAGATAACTCCAAGAGTTATGGGCCCTTGGTCATAATTTCGGTAAGGTCCGTGGAGGCACCCATTGTCCACGTGTATACAAAGTTTTAGTTTTCTAGCTCTCTTAGTTTCGGGGAAAACTGTGACGAAAAAATAACGGAATAACGGAATTACGGAATTACAGAATTACAGAATTACGGAATTACAGAATTACGGAATGACAGGGCAAATCCAATATAGCCCCACTTTTCAAGCGGGGCTATAATAATTAAAGTGTGACAAGGGTCATTTCTAAGGGTACTGTTCTCTCTATCTTGTGAAAAAAATAATGACAAAACAGATTTATTTGACAAAAAAATAATTTCCAAGACCCAGAGTGTTAAAATAAGTCTTTGTTATGACACCCCCTTGGGGATTACAAAATGTGTGTATATTGGGCCCAGTTTTCTAGAGTTTTGAGTCGCTTGACACGTCCAATAATTAGCACCTTCTCAACTGCAGTATTCTAAATCCGTTTGTTGTGAAATTCACACCTCAGTGCAATAAACACCAATCACTGTTGATAGCATGTCATACTGCAACGCTTCATTTAATTATATACAAAAAGGCAAATGGAATGTTTTTATACTGAAGTGACTCTTCTAATTTACAAGCAGTCGTATTGTTTAGAATAATTTCCTACAATTCACATTGAGGACCGTCTGCTCAGAGCTGCCTGTGCACTCGCACAGTCTGATCAGTTCCTTGTGCCTTGTAACGATAGCTAAGGGCCCAATGCCCCTTCCTGCAGCAAGAGAAAGCTCTACAATTTACATGTGCGCCCTGCAAAGACCGTCTGCTCAGAGCAGCCTGCGCATTCGCGCAGTCTTATCAAAGTTTGTTGTGCTCCTTCGTGCAGCAAGTGAAATCTCTACAAAATACATGTGCGCCCTGAAAGACCGTCTGCTCCGAGCAGCCTGCGCATTCGCGCACCCTATCAAATTTCGTTGTGCTCCTTCTTGCAGCAAGAGAAATCTATTCAATTTACATGTGCGCCCTGCACAGTCCGTCTGCTCAGAGCAGCGCAGCGCATTTGTGCTGTCTTATCAAACTTTGCTGAACGGATTGCTCTTTCGTCCAGGAAGAGAAATCTTTATAATTTTCATGTGCGCCCAGCAATGACCATTCGCTCAGAGCAGCCTGTGCATTTGCGCAGTCTTATCAGTGTTCAATGTGCAATCTAAGGAAGGCTAAAAAAATCGCTGGTCAGACTATATGGGTGCATAGGCTGGTCTGATTCTTCGCGGGGACGCACATGTTAAATTGTAGGAAATTAATGCCCCGGCTCAAATTTAAGTTACGCGTAGTTGCTTCCCTTACTTAGCTGTCAATCAAATATATATATAGATTCAGATTTTCTTTCATTCGTTATTACGTTGATAAAGTCAAATTTCTGAAACAAAAATAAGTAATTACAGTTTCCAGGTAAGAAAATATTTTCAGGGGCTTGCTTGGTATCCAAAACTATCTGTTTATCGTTGAAGTCGGTCTAACAAGAATTTTTTGTAGTTAAGTCGCGATTGTCATTAGATTTCGCGACCGCAAAACTTCGACAACACTTGGAAAAATGTTGGAAGTTTTATGTTCCGTTACATTACACGCACCCAGTTTTGATTTCATATTTCTGAGAGAAAAAAGTGCGTATTATACACGCCGAAATACGGTAGTTGTTTCAGTGAATATGATCCAGGGGGTATCCACATATTATTTTTCTTATTCTGCACAAAAACATAAGTCATGGGTACTCATTTGAAGCATCTCATTGAGGCACTTCTAATGAGTACCAACAACATACGCTTTCATACAGAGATGAAAAAAAAAAAAAAAAAAAAAACACATTATCTTGAGCTATGATGGTTTGATTTTGTGTTGCCAAGGCAAAATATGAAATATGGTTATGAAAGTGAAAAACCAGCAAAGGTCAACTCCGGTTTTAAAACATTAAATGTGAATATTCAATTGCAGTTCTGTAATTGCTGTCTGCCAGCATGCCTTACATATTGTGGAAAAATAGCTTTTAAATAGGTTGAGATAAATAGGATGGGATAAGATGATTTTAAATGGTATGCAAGAAAGCATTATCTTACATAGATAAGTTGCTAATTCAGATGTTTGTTTTGTATATTTTCAGTGCATGGGTCGTCACTGTCCCTGGTTTCCAGTTCCTCATCTGTCTACTCTACAGTAAGTATTCTGCTCCCACTCCCCTTAAAACACACAGACATACACACTGTATATATCATTTATGGAGGTTAATCTTCAGTTTTGTGGTAGAGAATATAAGACTCTTACATGGATGTGAGGCGTGGATGGAAAAATTTGTCCTGAGGGATACTGTCCGGGTGACGCCAGACAGTGATCCCGAGGTAGATTTTTCTATCCACCCCTCACACCCATGTAAGATTCTTTTTCTTGCATACCTTTCTTTTATGAGCATGGATTTTTAGCTCACCTGTCACGTAGTGACAAGGTGAGCTTTTGGGATCACTTTTTGTCCGTCGTGCGTCCGTGCGTGCGTGCGTCCGTGCGTCCGTAAACTTTTCTTCAAACGACATCTCCTCCTAAACCGCTGATCGGATTTTGACCAAACTTCACAGGAATTATCCTTAGGTCGTCCCCTTTCAAAGTTGTTCAAATGGTTCCGGTCCGTTGCACATATAGGTCACAGTAGCCAAAAATAGATTTTTTTGACCGAAAACTTAAAAAATCTTCTTCTCTGAAACCGCAAGGCCCAGGTCTTTGATATTTGGTATGAAGCTTCATCTAGTGGACCCCTACCAAGATTGTTCAAATTATAGTGCTGGGGCCAAAAATGCCCCCGCACGGGGGCCCTTTGGTTTTATATGGGCTTATATAGGGAAAATCTTTAAAAATCTTCTTTTCTGAAACCGCAAGGCCCAGATCTTTGATATTTGGTATGAAGCTTCATCTAGTGGACCCCTACCAAGATTGTTCAAATTATAGTGCTGGAGCTAAAATTGCCCCCGCACGGGGGCCCTTTGGTTTTACATGGGCTTATATAGGGAAAATCTTGAAAAATCTTCTCCTCTGAAACCGCAAGGCCCAGGTCTTTGATATTTGGTATGAACTTCATCTAGTGGACTCCTACCAAGATTGTTCAAATTATAGTGCTGGGGCCAAAAATGCCCCCGCACGGGGGCCCTTTGGTTTTACATGGGCTTATATAGGGAAAAACTTT
This sequence comes from Lucinisca nassula, assembly GCA_963580285.1. NCBI lineage: Eukaryota > Metazoa > Mollusca > Bivalvia > Lucinida > Lucinidae > Lucinisca > Lucinisca nassula. The sequence goes on from OY757013.1 coordinate 16,838,832, forward strand.
AGAAATCTTCTTCTCTGAAACTGCAAGGCCCAGGTCTTTGATATTTGGTATGAAGCTTTATCTAGTGGACCCCTACCAAGATTGTTCAAATTATAGTGCTGAAGCTAAAAATGCCCCCGCCCCGGGGCCCTTTGGTTTTACATGGGCTTATATAGGGAAAATCTTGAAAAATCTTCTTCTCTGAAACCGCAAGGCCAAGGTCTTTGATATTTGGTATGAAGCTTCATCTAGTGGACCCCTACCAAGATTGTTCAAATTATAGTGCTGGGGCCAAAAATGCCCCCGCACCAGGGCCCTTTTGTTTTACATAGGCTTATATAGGGAAAATCTTTAAAAATCTTCTTCTCTGAAACTGCAAGGCCCAGGTCTTTGATATTTGGTATGAAGCTTCATCTAGTGGACCCCTACCAAGATTGTTCAAATTATAGTGCTGGAGCTAAAAATGCCTCCCGCACCGGGGCCCTTTGGTTTTACATGGGCTTATATAGGGAAAATCTTGAAAAATCTTCTTCTCTGAAACGGCAAGGCCAGGTCTTTGATATTTGGTATGAAGCTTCATCTAGTGGACCCCTACCAAGATTGTTCAAATTATAGTGCTGGGGCCAAAAATGCCCCCGCACCAGGGCCCTTTTTTTCACATAGGCTGATATAGGGAAAATCTTGAAAAATCTTCTTCTCTGAAACTGCAAGGCCCAGGTCTTTGATATTTGGTATGAAGCTTCATCTTGTGGACCTCTACCAAGATTGTTCAAATTATAGCCCTGGGGCCCTTTGGTTTTACATAGACTTATATAGGGAAAATCTTGAAAAATCTTCTTCTCTGAAACATCAAGGCTTAGGTCTTCGATATTTGTTATGAAGCTTCAGCTAGTGGACCTCTATAAAGATTTTCAAATTATAGCCCTGAGACCAAAAATGCCCCCGCCATGTGGCCCTTTGGTTTTACATAGACTTATATAGGGAAAATCTTTAAAAATCATCTTCTCTGAAACACAAGGCTTAGGTCTTTGATATTTGTTATGAAGCTTCAGCTAGTGGACCTCTACCAAGATTGTTCAAATTATAGCCCTGGGGCCAAAAATGCCCCTGCTCAGGGGCCCTTTGGTTTAACATAGACTTATATAGGGAAAATCTTGTTTTACATAGACTTCTTTATGCAGGGTAAACCTTTAAAATCATCTTCTCTGAAACCAGAAAGCCCAGGTCTTTCATATTCGATATGAAGCTTCATCATGTGGACCTCTACCAAGATTGTTCAAATTTTAACACTGGGGCCAAAATTGACCCTGCCCGGGCCCACTTGTTATGCTTTGGATCAGGTGAGCGAACCAGGGCCCTCTGGGCCCTCTTGTTAATACTGCAGTCACTTCGGTTGCCGACATCTGCCATATTGTGATGACATTAAAGTGATGTTTAGTGACGTCAAGTAACGTGCTGTGACGTCAGTTTTAGCGACAGCGCATTTAATGTCGTATTCAACCAATTTTGGGTTAGAACACCAGCGTTAGACCACTGACAATAGCTTGTATAAGCAGAATAGCTTCTAGTGCAAATGACAATATATTTTGTTTCTGAGAAAATCAGGCCGGACATTTCATGGAAATCATCTCTGCTGGCAGATGATTCGCATGGAATGTGAAGCCTGTTTTTTCTCAGAAAAAAGTAAAATGCTGTTTGCTTTAATCTGATTGTAATTACGGTAAAATTTGGTGTAATTTTTATTGTAATTACGGTAAAATTTGTTCAAGAATATTGGCTGATCCTCAGGGAAATTATTGAAAAAACGAGCTCCCTCGTTCATAATCCATTAGAGTCTATTATCTACCAAAACTTTCACCACAGGATATTATAAAATGTAGATGAAATAGAAAATTCATTTATAAAAGAATTCTTTTGCAGTAATGTTCAATTCCAGATCACAGTTATTTGATATTTGGGATAATTCATTTTTTATTGCAGATCTAAAAACAGAGTTATTGTTTTCAACTCTTAGATATCCTTAAAGCTATTTTGTAGAATATAGTAAAATTCATATATTAAGACCACCTTTGAGACTGCTCAAAAGTGGTCTTTAAGATCACTTTTGAACAGTCCCAAAGGTGGTCTCTTATTAGGAGACACTGGGTGTTTTGTTTGATTTGAGGTTTAACGTCCCCGTCAACACTGTAAAGGTCATTTTGGTGACGTGGCTTCCAATTTTGTGGGACTTTTACCCAAAATTGAGATGAAATGACATCTCAAGCCCTGCTGCCCAATGAAACCAATAGGGTTTATGAGCATGGACGGTCTGACACTCGCATCGCTTTGCCTGGGCAGGCTTAGATCCTCTAAGCAGTTTACCAGTACTCGTGTGCGGGTCGGTTTCAGCGCTGCGTGGAAGCATCATGCAGCCCATCTATTTCTTCAAGCCCCGATGGGCTGGGGCTGTGACACTGGGTGTAAATACACAAAGAAAGACAGGCTGAAACATTCTCAATAAGCTGTTAAAAACAGATTTTGACTTTAGGTGGTCTTTATAGCGGAATTTTACGGTACTTTCATGTAATATACAAGCTAATTTTGCTGTTTTTCTTCTACTTTTGGGTCAGTCGATCCAAAGTTATAAAGCACAGTCGCTTTTCAAAGCTAAGTCAGCATGACTATCACTAACTTCTCGGTTATTTTGTAGAAAATAGTTGTGCTTTTCTTATCGCTGTCGGGTCAGAGAGTTGCGTAAAAGGGCTATGTAAAATCTGGACAGGAATCGTGTGTTGGGTCTGGCAAAAGCGTATAATCAGATCAGATGCTGCATATTGTGGCATATGTCAGAGTCTACACTGTTTGCTTACAGTACAGGAACCTTTTTCATACTTTTTAGTTTCACCATTCATGTTCATTTAACACTCACAATGCGCAGTCATCCTGCACACTATCAAAGAGTTAAACAAAAAAGTAACAGGCCTCCATGGCCTAGTGGATAAGACCGCAGACTCTTAATCATTAGGTCCCTCAACGCTGTGGGTTCGAGCCTGGCTCGGGTCCTCAGTGAGAGGCCAAGTTCTGCAATGGAAGGACAGGTGGTTTTTCTCCGGGTACTCTGGTTTTAGCCCGCATCTAATTAATGACCGGCTCAGCTCAGTGAAATAATCTTGAAAGGGCTGTAAAACCAAAAAAAAAAAAAAAAAAACTAAAAAGAAAAAATAATAAAAATAAACAAAACAGTCTGAGTTCCCATTCAAGCCTACACAGTCTTCTACTTCTGGGTCTGTGCAGTCTTGTGGGCATGAATACATTCTCAGGGGGACCACTCTTTCAAAGATCATTTTCTCTCTTATCAATAGGAGCCTTCGCATAAAGGAAAGAATTTGCTCCTTCCCTTTAAGAGTAGGCCCCATTTTGAAAGGGCTCAATTTTCCATGATGCAAACAGGAATTCTCCTAAAATTTAAACAAATTTGTTTGACAGTCCAGCTTGGAGTCCAAAAGCTGCAGACAAAATGGCAAACAGTGTAGACCCTAGCCAGACAGCAATCTGATCTGGGTCTGCACTGTTTGCATGTAGCCTGTCTGTCACAATACTTAGGATCATTATGTTACTTCTAAACGTTAATGAAGTCACATTTTAACTTAATAAGTCTCACATAATGTCTTTTATAATCCTTTTCATCTGTTTGTTTTTTAGGCTGAAGAAAAACAGAATCATGAGGTAAGTAAGATAAGCCATGGTCGACGACGCCACCGCTGACGACGATGACTTCAATGTCATATATTTGCCAAGACAAGAGTAGATTTATTTAAACACGAAATCCTCATCATCATCATCATCATCGAATATCGAATATCAGTAACTGCACAGAAAACAAATTTGCATGTTTGGTACTTTGGGACATACTGTAATACAAACAGCCCCCTGCCCATCAGGGCTTGAAGAAATAGATGGGCTGCATGAGTATTGGTAAACCTGTTACAAGATCCAAGCCTACCCCGGCATAACGGTACTAGTTGGACCGTCCATGCTTATAAACCCTATTGGTTGAGATGTCATTGGATAAAAATGTCACAAAGTTGGAAGCAACATCTCCAAAATGACCTATACAGTGTTGATGGGGATGTTAAACCTCAAATCAATCCAAATGTAACACAGACAGCCTGTCCCTTCCCAAGTTTAATAGGACACTAAGGCTAGTATTAATGTCTTTAAAACAGTGCAGGCCCTGATCAGAGGAGTCAGAAGCCATCTCGGCCCATTTGTTTACAACAACGAACATCGCTAGCTTGACAAGCTTGTTAGTGGTGAAATTATTAACCCTTTTTGTACCAAATGGAATCTTCCACCTTATATAATAGCAGGAGTCCATCCCTAAATTTAGAGGTTTCAGGTTGTGTTTTCTGCAAAATTTATTCGAGAAATGGCTTAACTTTTTGCAAACAGTGTAGGCCCTGATCAGACGCCGCGTTCTGTGGCGTCTGATCTCGGCCTACACTGTTTGCCAAGGTATCCCTTTAGGGGTTTCTGGTACTGAATGGGTTAACTGCTCTAGAAAGTCCAATTCCTAATTCAGTATTATTTTTGCTGAAAAAATGAAAGCAGCTTTGGTATTTGCAAAAGCTGCTCAATCTGGTCACATTTTTCACCATATTTGCCAAATTAAATGATCAAAATTTTAATGATACTAACGGCATTGTAAGTTTTGAACGACTGGACTCTTATCTGGATTTCCAATGTTTGCAAATATAGTATGTACCCTTGTTCAGCAGGACAAGTGTTCTGCAAAATATCAAAGTCTGGAATTTCCCTTAAAAAAAAATAATGAAAATAAATTTTCCATGTAGCTATAAGGTTTAAAACCTTGTCCAGAGCCCCATTTTTCACGATCTGGCTCTAACACATAAAAAAAAAAAATAGTTTATCTCTTAACAAACACAATGACACATCAGGACAGTGAGTCAGTGTGGTACCCTGCCCTGGCTCTGATGAATCTGCCATCAAAATATGATAGATTTCCAATATTACTCCTGTCATAGGTCCTTCTAATGGTTAACAGGAAACGACAAATCATTCAAAATCAAGGACCAGTCAGATAAAAATAAAATTCTGTCTGCAAACAGTGGAGGTGCTGAGAAGAGCTTTCTGTGAGTTGAGGTGATACATATGACATCTTTAAACCCTGTCTCCATCACACACACCCTCCAGAGGGAGCTTGGGGTGGTTGGGTGAGGCAAAGGTGACATGTATCCTGTGTCACTGGGGCGTCCAACAGATATTGGCTTACAGTTGGACAAGGCCTGCTGTCCTTGCAGCAGGTAAGGGTAGAGAAGGAGTGTTGTTATTTCTTCTGTTTCTATACCTCCATTCATTTTCCTCTTTCTTCCCTGTCCCTCACTTTCATCTCCTCTACTGTCTCTCCTATCTTTTTCCCCCCTTTCTCTGGGAGAAGACAAAAATGACCCACAAGGGTTGACATATCGTTAAACCCCAAACAGTCAATCAATCAATCCTCTAGAGGGAGCTCAGTTGGATGGATATCTGACTGGTGATCCAGAGGTTGTGGGTTCCATATATGTCAGATTGGGGAGATAGATCATGAAATCTGGTCTATGGCCATTTTCTCCCTCGAAGGCAGTTGCTACTTTCTGGCAAAAGAATGTACATTGCTTACAGGAAAAGTGTAATTAGGTGAACTGGCTCTATATGACCTAAATAGTGTTGAATGGGCCATTAAACTCCACACAAACCTATATAGGGAGCTTTCGATCTTTTGTAACCCAGAGGGTGCATACTTTTACCATTGTCCAAAATACAGCTGCGTATAAATATGCATACATCTGTCCATCTTTCAACTCCACCTACAGTTTTTTAAAAATCAAAGTTTTCAGACCATGGTCATGTTACATATCAAATCCAATGGTATAATAAGTAGAATACATTGCAATCAAAATTTGAGCTAGAAACTTACTAGAAACCTTGGGAACTGATAGATCTTTGGTCTGGGGAGTGTGTGATACTTTTTGAATTTTGATCCCACCCTTGGGGTCAGGGTCAGGGGGAAGGCCTGGGGGCTGGGTGTCAAATCAAACGGAAGCATGGGAATATGTGATGGCATTCCATGGACTGCACAATTTTCTAGTGTGAAATTTATGAAACTCTCCAAAGTCTTGTTTCATATGAGCAGGAGTGCGAGATCATATTTATATCAGTAGCACGAAGTACATGGAGGGCATCATGAGAATGCTGTTTTGATGTTGTTTAATCAAACATCTCTGATATATCTGTCAGATTTTCACTTGTCTGAACCATGTCAAGTTCCTTCCAATACTGTGTGCTAGAAATTATATGTGGTATAATATAAATTGCAGTCATTTATCAGATCTGGGAGTAAAGCCAAAATAAAAAGAGAAATGGCGAATCAATATTTTTAAACTTGTAGGATGCAAACATTTCCGCATAGATTTGGCCTGGAATCGTTTTTTGCTCCATCAATCATATTTGATATTTTCCTTGGAGACAAATATTTGCTGTTTTGTAGACACAGGGAGATTTGATATTTTCATTATTTTCTTTGATGCATTTCTAAGTGAGTTAAGATAGATGGAGCAGCAGAATGCCTAATATGCCATAACATTATGAAAACCTGCCTATAAAAATACATTGTAACCTTTATCCCCGAAAAAAGGAAGCTTTTAAGATGAAAAATTGTGATATTTTTCTTATTTCTGCTCAAAATAGAGATTGTGGGTACTCGTTAGAACCACTTCATCTAAGCAGTTCTGGCAAGTACCCACACTCTATATTTTAGAGCAGAAATAAGAAAAATAAGGCTTACCCCTCCCTGTAAACCCCCGTTTGGGGTTCAAGGGGGTCAAAATTATATACATGTTATGACAAGGAAGTATGAGAATATGAGTCACAATAATTGTCGTCTGCTTTGTAGTCTGCGGGTTACCTTAACAGTATTTTTTTTGTAAACAGTGTGGGGCCAGATCAGACTGGCCCTGTAGGAGCAGTCTGATCTGGGCCCACTGTTTGCCTGTTTGCAAAAATATTTTTAAAAAGTTCACAAAACGATTCAGCAGACGACATAAGCAGACGGCATTTTCAGATGTAGTTTTTCTCGGTGTCTTAAGGGTAAAGATAAATGGAGCAGCAGAATGCCTAATTGAGAGGTTGCAGATGGCGGCATACACGTTCAGTTATCTTTCTTGCTGGAGACACCAAGGTTAATTGGCAACAGAATTTTAATGTATTTTCCTTGTAAATAACTTTCTTGTCCCTTGAAAAATTATGACTAAACCTTTACAATTTTATTCTTATGACCCTTAAGAACAATAAGTCGCCTATTACACCTTCAGTGCTTTTATCGCTGAGTGATAATTGGTCAAAAATGAATAAATTTGTACACAAAAACCTATTTTTAAATTTAAAAGTGTCTATACTTTTTGTTCCAGATCCGCAAGTTAAGGAGAGAACTTGAGTCTGCCCAGCAGAAGGTCTCCACCCTCACCTCACAGCTGAATACCAATGTAAGTTGTATATCCCAGAAACCTGTACTACTTTGCTACTAAAATATGTTTGCTTTGTTGCTGGAATATTACTGCTGTTCACTGTTCCTGGAACAGATACACCATAGCCCCTAGACTTGCCCAAGTCTGTTAATTATGTGTCCATTGTAGAAATAATTGTTTACAAAAAAAAAAAAAAAATAAATAAATAAATACATTCATTGTAAATGAAATAGCAATACAGTCTTTTAAGAAAATTGTGAAATTAACATTTCAAGATGAAGATAAAAGAGACTTTTACATATTTTTTTTTTGTTTAAAGGGACTTTCATTTAAAAATAAAAATGTAAATGTAGGGACTTGGGCAAGTCTACATAGCCCCAGATAAGAGGGGGTATTCAAATACTGTAAAACACTTATATTTGACGGTCATTTTATTTTGGTCCAATTGGCGGTCAAGGAAAAAGCCGCCAAAATTAAAAACGATTGACAGCTTTGCCTGTGAATAAACCAACTAATAAAATAGCAATAGAACTGATTTGTTTTCACACACACCAAGAACAGTGCAATGTTGAAAACAGAAATCACTGTGTATAACTTGCAAATCTCCATTTTTTCTGATTTTTACTGCAAACATAGGTTGTGGGTGCTAGTTAGAACCGCCTCATTGAGGCGGTTCTAACGAGTACCCACAACCTATGTCTTGGAGCAGAAATAAGAAAAATATTGTATACCCCGTAAACCCCAGTTTTCTCTATATAAAGTGGGGTTAAGCGAGGTGTTCATTTCACGGACTTGTTCAAGTGTTGAAACTCGCCTACTACGCACTTACGGATTTTTGTTTATTTTGTAAATCGAAAATCCGCGAAAATATAAATCTGCCAGAAGGCCCACTCATAAAAATGCCAAAATTTGCTGCCGCCAAATTTAAGTGTTTTACAGTATTCTGTTTCTTTTTTTCTGCACAAAAACATATGTTGTGGGTGCTCATTAGAAACACCTCACTGAGGTGCTTCTAATGAGTACCTAAACATATGTTTTCATGCAGAAAAAAGAAAAATATCAATACCTTTCAGAAAGAAAAAGCACCTTATCTGGAGCTATATTTACACTGAAGGCATTGGTTTTCTCGTTTGAACAGTCTTTTTATAACACTGTCCCAGTAAAATGTGCGGTAAAGTAGTGCCATATCTCAATAAGAAATTGTAGTTTATAACAAAATGATCATTGTAGTCATTTTTAGCTCGCCTTACTAAAGTAAGGGGGTGCTATTTCCATAACCCCGGCTTCCGTTGTTGGCGATGTCAGGGTCGGCGTCAGCATTTGGTTAAAGTTTACCTGCAAGCTCTTATTTGTGATATTTTACAATTTTATTTTTAATTCAACTTAACAACAGAAAAAAAAAAATAAGAAAAAAAAAACAGTAATTTACACATTCTTTTTACTCCATTGCCCAAGTTTTTGTTTTTTTTTCTCTAAAATTGGACTTCTTAAAAGTTTATTATTTCCTCTGTATAACCTTGCAAGTTCTGTGATGCAGTGGATAGAGTGTTGGACTTTGAACCAGAGGGTTGTGAGTTCAAATCGTGGAGAGGTTTTTTCTTTTTCTTTAATTTTTTCTTCATGAAAATACTTAAACAGTTTTTATTACTTGCAAATCTGTCCAAATCTGCATTCTAATGAATTATGTTATAATGAACAGTGTTATGAAAGATAAAGAGGCTGAGTATGAAAGCTAACTGTGCTTTAACAAAAACTTAAGGAAAAAAAATGAAATAAAATAACACCATGATGGTTCTATCATTGTCTTGGCCAAAGTCTTTTCTAACTCACACAGCCTGCATACAGGAGTCATTGTGTTCATTTCCTGGCTTCTCCAGACTATCAGATGAGTCTTTAAGCCATAAAATGTCAATCATGACAATGTCGTCTGCTTTGCTGTCTGTCAGTTACCTTAAAAGTAACATTTTTCCAAACAGTGTGGACCCAGATCAGATTGCTCCTGTAGGAGCAGTCTGATCCGGGCCCAAACTGTTTGCCTGTATGCAATTTTTTTTTAAAAAAGTTTGCAAAAGATTCAGCAGACGACATAGGCAGACGACATTTTCAGATGTAGTTTTTCTCTGCGTCTTAAGGGTTAAGCCAGTGTTCCATCTCCCTATAACTTAGTTGTTGGTGGGATGTAAAACTCAAATACTTACAACCTTGAGCGAGTTCATGAGAAAAAGGCATGTAGCATTCTCTGATTTACTCTATTTGACATATTTACCGCATTTTCAAAATTGTATAAAAAAATCGAAGTGACAAATCTACCTAATAAGCACACACTCGATACCAAAGGAAATAGCTAGGACGCGTTGTAGATCAAGTTGAATTTCAGTGTAGGGTTCACCACATATACATATGATTGTCTGGGTCAAAAATGCACCAAAACTCAATATGAAATCATGGGGAGATAACTGTAAAGCATGTGCTTCTGATTTTCTTTCCAAAAAATAACTTGGGTGTGCGCTTATAAGAGCTATGGCATATAGGGTACATTCTTCAAAATAACATACCTTGCATGACTCCACTACATGTCTGGGACCAGCAAAGGCCCTTGCATGCCTGCACATATCTGCGACCAGCAAAGGCCCTGGCATGTCTGCACATATGTGCAGGCATGCCAGGGCCTTTACTGGTCATAAGTACCCTTTTCTCAAGAGCTGTCTCAAAAAAAAATAATTCTTATAGAAGAGAGATAACCTGTTTTTCAGCATGTCTAGAGTTTTGTAGGTGTTGTCTACCCTGTCATTTTTAACCCCCTATGCTTGTACTGCTTAAATATTGGAAACTTTTCTGTTTCAAGCATCCATATTATAACTGTCTTGTGGACGGTGGGAAATATAAGGTAAAGTGTAGAATTATATCTTGTTGTAAATGTATGATCAAATTTGTAAGCTTTTCCAGTTGTAAAAAATCATTACGACAGGGATAGATTAAAAAATGGTTTCTCCCTTTGATGTATACTCTAAAATGATTTCTTATTTCTGATCCAGACATATGTTGTGGGTACTTGTTAGAACCACCTAATTGAGGCGATGAGTACACACAACATATCTTTATTTTATATAAGATGGTAATATTATCCACATTATGGCTCCTAATCTGACACTATAATCAACCCTCACTGGCTCAAACTATCCGTATCTCGAACAGAATTTCTTGGACCCGAAGCTGTTTGAGCTGTTGATGTTAGACTGTATTTCAAAACTTCAGTTACCATGGCAATTGTAAAACTAAAGCCTGTAAAGTCTGCTCTTCAACATTGTTATGGAATGCCAGGTAGTGGAGATCCCACATTAGGAGTATGTATCCATGTGAGATAGGCTTTAACGCTTAGCATTGTGGGTAAAAAATTCAGCGGACGGCATTTTAAAATATTTTTCTTATTTTTCCCAGAAAACAAGATTTTGACTTTTCATGCAAATTGTCTCCATTGGATGGAGACAATTTGCATGAAATGTCAAAATCTGAATTTGGGGCAAATAAGAAAAATATCACCAATTTGTTGTCTGCTGGTTTAGCCCAGAGAATGGAAAAGGTTAAAATGGCATTTTTTTTTGTGCTAAAGATTTGTGACATTTTTCGAATTTCTTCTCCAAACAATAAATTTGGGATGCTCATTAGAAGAGCCTCATTGCGTGGTTCTGAGCATATTATGAGCTATAAGAAATTGTGCTGTACATTTTGAACAAAACAGCGTACAGTTTGATCATACAGAATTTGTACCATGGAACATGTTTGGGAATCAAGACGATAGTTGGTAAAGGGAAAGAAATTCTTTGAAAAAAGATGTTTCAGAAGCATGTCAATGTTGTTTGTATACATGTATTCAGTAGATACTTGTTGAGCGAGTAGATAAAGAACAGGTGGTTGTTGATGGGAGACATAGTTGAAGGTGATAAGTTGATGTATTCATGACATCATCCCTTCATTTTATGGAGCTGTTGGTGAAGAAAAAGAGCTTTGTGGTGTATGTTACAGAGAATGTCGGTTACAAGATAGAAACATATTTACTCAATACTCAATCAGAATCAGAATTGTTACTGGTGACATGTCAGATGACATTCATACACCAGGACCTGTGACATGGGAAGTTAGTCCCTAGCTCCAACCAAAGAGGTAAACTTAGCTACACAATCCTCAGCACCTTCAGCTGTCAAAATAATAGAAACGTGAAGTAATGATTTGGAGGAAGAACGATTCTTTATAAATGTCAGTTCTTGCTGTAAGGGTCTGAAACACCAATGAATGGTGATTTCTACAGTGCCTAGCTGGGGGAACAAGGTCATCTGTTGGAAACTTGGCAGCACCCTTTAGACCTTTGTATAAAATATGTCTTTTCTCCTTTATTTTAAGCACAGAAAGAAAACAAACATTTCAAATCATCATCTCTGCTTCCTTGTCTGCAATTAACATGCAGTTTTCATTGCATTTAAAGTAGTGTTTGTCACTGTAAATTTGACCAAGCGGTGAAAAAAAAGAAAGAATCTTTTCATCAAAATGGCAAAATGTTTTGGGTTTGGCCCATGAGCACAGCAAACGAAGAATTTTTTATGGTCGATCTTTTGCGTGCAAACAACAAAGGCTAAAGCTAGACTGCATGCACTGCATGCAGTCTAGCTTTAGCCTTTATTGTTTGCTTGTAGCATTAGCCTTTATTGTTTGTTTGAGTATTTTTCTCTTGTGCAGATGCAAATATGTATAATTTATCTGGTATCAACCTTATCTTAATTTGAAATTATAACTCATAAACCAGAATGATATGGGTTTTACCACCTCTGTTAGCAAATACTTACTGAGATTCATATCACAAACTAGTCTTTGAAAATTTGGAATAATTGGACTGTCTCCAAAGTTTTATAAGCAACTATTCCAGTTATTTATGAAAATTAATGAACAAGTCTGCCGGTTCAGCGATTTTGAATCAAGCTGTCTGAAAGAAAGTTTTACGCGAACTGCATTTTTCTGCCAGGGATATATCTGTCTTGACGGCATGATAGTTTATAAGGTTTACTAGCAATTTTGGCTGTTACATGTCAAAAACAGGTAAGTTTTACTGAGATAGCTTTGTTCTTATTATAATTTACAGTTGCTGAAAAATTATTGCTTATATGCTCTTCCAATGTGTAACTCTTCTGTAGCTGTTTTTCCAAAGTAAAATGATTTGCATCCCTTGTTACAGACAGTAACTCCTGTGGAACTTTGCTCTTCCATGAATTTGAGTTATTTCCCCTATACAGTTTGTTCAATCGGGTCTGTCTGGGACTTACAATGTCATCAGTTAACTTTAGTTAAAACATTGATCATATGGATATTTTTGCTGGAAAAATTTGAGCAGTTTGCAAATGCAAAAGCGGCTCAAATTTTTTCAGCAAAATTACCACTGTACTTTGATATTGAACTTGCTCGAACAGTTGATCACTTAAGAGCTGGTTAAGCTAAGAATGCTTTCAGCAACTGGAATTGTTAACTGTTTGTTGGTCTTCTATAGCATTGTTTGACATATATTTTACCTGCTCCTATCTGAAACCTGTGATTCTTCATCTCTTGTTTCTGCTCAGGAAATGATAACATCAGGTATCTGGTAATAAAAATAGTTTTCAGAGATAAAAAGTAGTTCCAGGGATAATGCTGTTTTTTTTTTATCAGATTTTGGTGAAAAAGTTTCCAGAAAACTGGAGATATTCACCCTAAAGGTATTTTGACCCTGTTAGCTTGGGTAACAAAATAAAGGGCATTCTGACCTGTGGATTTAAAATTTTTACATCACCTGAACAAGTCTGTGAAAAGAACACCCACTAAACCCCTCTTTAAAAAGAAAAAAAAATGGGTTTTACCAGAGTATACATTATTTTTCTTAATTCGGCTTCAAGACATAGGTTGTGGGAACTCGTTAGAACCGGCTCATTGAGGCGGTTCTAACGAGCACCCACAATCTGTGTTTGCAGTATAAATAAGAAAAAAAATCACAGATTTTCATCAGAAAAGTTGCCATTTTGGAGATGTGAAAAAAATTCACTATGCTGCATGGTTGTGTTATCGTAATTTGCATGAGAGTAATCGTCATTGCATCAGGCCCTGTTGTTAACCCTTGTCCTGCTGAATATTCATATATGCCACACCCACTACTGATTATCAACCAATCAGATTACTTGATGCAATTTATTGCAACAAATTCATAAAATGAATGGCAAACAATGAAGATCCTGATCAGATGGCTTCTCCAGAAGCCCTGGAGAAGCCATCTGATCTGGATCTGCATTGTTTGAAAGATAAGGCATATCCGGGATCAGCAGGACAAGGGTTAAAAAAATCATTAGCTTAATGAACATGTTAGGGGCCATAATGTTAATTAGTCTAGCAAGTTCAATTTTTTTTTTTGCTGAAAAATTGTGAATAGCTGGTCACATTTGTTCAACATTGTTCAACAAAAATAGTGTAAAATGCCATATAAAGTGACAAGGGCCCAGTTTTTCAAAATATTTTCAAGCATTTCCAGAGTGGTCTGAATAGAAGGGATTTTACTGTAAATGCCAAATTGAAAGGCTGTGATCTATTTTTTGGCTACTGCTGAATCTAAAAGATGAATAACCTGTTTAAATAATCTTTTGGTTTGATAAATGATAAATTTAGATAGAGAATACCTGAATTTGCCTTGGATTGTAAAATAAAATCAAAGCACTAAAACGCTGGTGGGTCAATTGTGCTGGGTGGAGGCTGGAAGAATGGTCCTGGACCTTGACTTAGACTGTTTCACTAAACTGTTAAATTCCTCATGTTAAGCCGTATCCTGCTGAGCCCCAAATATGTCTTATCTTTCAAACAATTTAGATCCAGATCAGATGGCTTCTGAAGAAGCCATCTGATCAGGATCTTCATTGTTTGTCATTCAGTTTATGAATTTGTTGCAATAATTTGCATCAAGTAATCAGATTGGTTGATAATCAGTAATGGGTGTGGCATATTTAAATATTCAGCAGGAGAAGGGTTAACAAATGAGTTCTGAATGGAAGCAAGGAATACACCAAATAAACGAAAATAGCAGACTCGTTTTTAATGAGTCTGTTCGTGACCAGTACTGAAATGTGCAACATCAGTCACACCCTCTAGCACAGGCTTAATCAGAACTCTATTTTCAAAAATGATCAAGTCTGTTTAATGAACACCCCCATAAAGCCCACTTTTTACAGAGAAAACTGGGGTTTACAGGTGTATACATTGTTTTTCTTATTTCTGTTCCAAGACATAAGTTGTAGGTACTCATTAGAACTGCCTCAGTGACGCAGTTCTAATGAGCACCCACAACCTATGTTTGGAACATTTATATGAAAAAAATAATAAAAAGATAAAACAAATTCTTGCAAACTTTGAAAACTTATTTTTGCAAACAGGCAAACAGTGTGGACCCTGATCAGACTGCTACTAGAGGAGCAGTCTGATCTTAGCCCACACTGTTTGCAAATACCAGCAGATGACAAAGCAGACAACAGTTGTTGTGGTTGGCATCTTGAGGGTTGAAATGTCACTATCCTATAGGTTGGGTTTATCTATGGTTAAAATATTAGAAAAGATGCTGAAGATAATATATTTTTACCTGAAAACATGAAAGAAGATAGACCCCAGTCTTTCAAGAGTGCTCTTATCTTGAAGATTTAATATTGATGAACGTATTAATAAAAAGTTTGTGGGGTCTGTGTTATCGCAAACAAATCTTTGCTGGCTATCTATACACACGATTGTTTGTGAGTCGAGTGAGCTGCTAGCAGTTCTCTCTTCCTGCCACCTCTAGTTGAAGACACATGGCCGTGTGCTCCATGCCAGCGAGACTTGGCAATTGACAAAACCAAACATCCAACGTCTGCAGCGGAATGACAAGGCAATGATCAGACAGATCTGTAATATCAAGCCGCAAGACACTGTCACCATCAGGTCCACTGAGTCAGCTTGGCATTGAGGATCTGGACCTCATCTTGAAGGAGTGGTTGCTCCACTGGTATGGACTTGGAAGCAGCTGACAAAGAGAGAGCAGACAGTGGAAGCTCTCTGCTGATAGACAAACCTGGAGATCTGGTGTGAGATCTGTCGTGCGTGCAACAAGCCAGCTACCTGGAAGGGAGCCCACTTATGTGGATGTTGCCCCTGTACCTGCACATCGATGATGATGAATGTTAGAGAGAGAGAGAAGTTTGTTGTTCTGTGAAAAATTATATCAAAGCAATGGGTGTTCATCCAAAGTGGCAAACTGATAGAAGACAACAGAACCCTTCTTCCCATCACTGTTCATGGTAAACAGACTGGTTACAAGGGTTTTCCTTCTAATTTTACTTTTTTGGCACCAATTAAAAGGTATGATTCCAGTCCATCTCTTGTTTTGCCTTTGATTTCTGCTGCCATTTCATTTTTTTTCCTTGTTGATAACCCCCTTACGTACCAAATGAATTTACATTTTAGAAGACATTCTGATTACTTTCTTTATTGTTCAAAGAAAATAAGGCTTGACATTTCATGTGAATCATCTGCTTTGCAGATGATTCACATGAAATGTCAAGTCTGATTTTTTTCTGAAAAGAAAAAAAATGAAAAGTTTTTTGTCAAAAATTCTGTCTGCTACTTTCATGATTGGTGCTTTAAGGTGTAATAAGAAGCATGATTGACAGTGACACAAGTATTTAGACTTTTTTCATCAAGTTCAGCGATATTATATCAGGTATTACTACCTGAATGTTCCAGCTTCGGGTGGCGAATCACAGATAAATCCCAGAGATTCATTCCACAAAACTTCCAAATGAACAATGAAAAAAAGCAGTGTTCATTACTGCATTATTGCTGCATGGACAGAGATGTCAGCTGTTATAAAAATTCAGCAAACTTGCTCTCTCTGTCTTTCTCATCTCTGTCTCTTTGTCTCCCTCTCTCTCTCTCTCCCCCTCTCTCTCTCGCTCTCTCTCTCTCTCTCTCTCTCTGCCTCTCACTCTGTCTCCCTCTTTGTCTCTCTCTCTCAAATTATTGTCACAAGACCATGAACTACTGCCATGGACAACCATGATACAAATGTAGTTCATGGTCATATAATCATGGAAAACCATGGATGGCCGCATTTTATGAACGGTACCATACTTTTTGATAGTTATCAAACTGACCAATGATCGTGGCTGAACATGGTATAACCATGATTAGGGACCATGATGCATAATTGATTTGATTGATTGGAGGTTTAACATCCCCGTCAACACTTTATAGGTCATTTTGGAGACATTCCTTACAATTTTGTGGGACATAGATGAAATGACATCTCAAGCCCTGTTGCCCAATGAAATCAATAGGGTTTATAAGCATGGACAGACCGACTCGCACCGCTTTGCCTGGGCAGGCCTAGAATCTCTAAGCGGTTTACCAGTATTCGTGTGTGGTTGGTTTCAGCTCCACCTGGAAGCTTCATGCAGCCCATCTATTTCTGTAGCCCCCCCCCCCCCCCCCTCCCCCCCACCGATGCATAATAGTTGATTCTAACAAGCATCCTCAATCAACACCTATCAAGATATGACAAATTTTCAAGGGTCATGCAGGAACACATTATCTTGTTGGGTGTGTTAGCAAAATGAGCACTACGCTTTTGGGTCATGTGATTCAGAGGCAGAAGCAGCAATGCTACTTAGAATAGTGAAAGAACTTCTGTTATCAGATAAAGAAGGGAGGAAAAAATTTGTAGATTGATTGAAAAAAATATTGCTGCTGGATTGGAAAGATAAGCAGCTAAAAAAGAAGTATTGCTGGTTGTCATACCCAGTTTGAAATGTACAGTAACATTCCTATATTAAGACCACCTTTGGGACTGTTCAAAAGTGGTCTTAAAGACCACTTTTGAACAGTCCCAAAGGTGGTGCCTGATCAGAGGACACAGTATGCAAAAAACGCAAAGAAAGAATAGCTGCACCCTTCTAAATTAGAATTAGTCTTAGTTTTAGGTGGTCTTAATAGCGGAATTTTAGACTGTTGTATACTTGGGAGTTTAATTAATGGCCAAATCAGCAAGATTTAGGTGACTGTGCCATTAAACTCCAAACCAAAACCAAACTGGAATACATGAGGATAGCACACCCATATGACACAATGCTTTCTGTCAGTGAATTTTTATTCTGTTCAAAACTGGTGAATTTATTCTCTAAACATAGATTGTGGGTGCACGATAGTGGTTCTGACAAGTACCCAAAGTGTTTCCAGACTTTTTTCCCTTGTCTCAGACCCTGTTTTTTCTGAGCTGCATTGACAAATTAATTTTAGTTGAATTAGGCCAAAATGTGTGACAATTAAGTGCTGTGAAATTTAATGATGATAAATTCTCAAAGGAAGAGCTATTTGCACAGTGGTAAATTAACTTTCCTCCTGAAGCTGCAAATTTGAAACAAAAATAAAACAATGATGATTGATAAAAAGTTTAGAAGAACTCAGGAACAGAATGCTAACTGAAGCACAAGTGGAACAGTTTCAGTTGTCAAGTGTCCTCCTCTGATGTGACAGGTCATAGGTGGTTGGCACTTCAGGGGAGATAACTATGAATTTCTATTTCTGATCAGAGGTGCTTTTGATGGTTGGCACTCCAGGGTAGATAACTGGGAAGTTCTTATTATTCTGATCAGAGATTGGCACTCCAGGGTAGGAAACTGGGGAGTTCTAATTATTCTGATCAGAGGTTGGCACTCCAGGGCAAGTAACTGTGGTGTTTTAATTGTTCTGATCAGAGGTAGATAACTGGTGTTTTAAGTGTTCTGATCAGAGGTAGATAACTGTGGTGTTCTGATCAGAGGTAGATAACTGTGGTGTTCTAATTATTCTGATCAGAGGTTGCTACTCCAGGGTAGATAACTGTGATGTTTTAATTGTTCTGATCAGAGGTAGATAACTGGTGTTAAAAATATTCTGATCAGAGGTTGGTACTCCAGAGTAGATAATTGTGGTGTTTTAATTGTTCTGATCAGAGGTAGATAACTGTGGTGTTCTAATTATTCTGATCAGAGGTTGGCACTCCAGGGTAGATAACAGGGGAGTTCTAATTGTTCTGATCAGTGGTTGGCTCTCCAGGGTAGATAACTGGGGAGTTATAATTATTCTGATCAGAGGCACTATTTGACATCTCTTTGCTATGGTCTGCTTCTTGTGATAAAACTTCTGGTTCTGGCCAAATTAACCCTTAAGTTGCTAATCACAACAATTGTTATCTGCTTTGTCCTCTGCTGGTTACTTTTGCAAACAGTATGGACCCAGTCATTTTTGCAAACAGTGTGGGCCCAGATCGTAGGAACAGTCTGATCAGGATCTATACTGTTTGTCCACAGTCTGATCAGGGCCCACACTGTTTGCCTGTTTACAAAATATACCTATGAAAACGTTAGCAAGAAAGCAGCAAACAATATCAACAGACAACATTTTCTTGGCATCTTAGGCTCAAAGCTGGTTTTGGTTTGTTATTCATGCTGTCTTCTTGTATCACTTTGATCACAAGTTCAGTCAATCTGGCTGCATCTGGTTGGAAACAGGGTATCATTGCTGTGAACCCTCACCATGCTGAACCTTTTGGAAAACAGTATAGATCAAAATCAGCTGGCTTCTAAGAAGCCTGCTGATCAGGATCTATGCTGTTTTCCATTCAGCTTCTGAATCCAAACTCAGAATTGAAATCATGGAACATAGATGGCTGAAAATGGGGGAGGAGTTTATGTAGCACATTGAAATATTCAGCATGAGGCTAACTGCAAGATTTGGAGTCACCACCACCATCATCATCATCATCATCATCATCATCGTCATGGGATTTTTGATAAACATGCAGGTACTGGGACAACGTCCACATAAGTGGGCCCCTTTGAGGTAGTTGGCTTGTTGCATGCATGGCAAATCTCACACCAGATTGCCAGGGGGTCCATAGCCCAGAGCTTCCACTCTCTGCTATCTCTCTCTGTCAGCTGCTTCCAGGTCATCTTTGGCCTCCCAGGCCCATGTTTTCCATCGGGTAAAAGGGGGTGGTTGTGTGAGGCAAGCTCTGCAGCTTATATCATTAAAGATTTGTTTTATTTTAATGAACTTGAACTTGTGTTTGATGTAGAAGTCAATCGTACAGGTTTTAAGAGGAAATCTACAGAGAAATATACAACTGATGCCATAAATTACCAATTGTTGCAATGTACACCTGTGTGTTTCTAGGTTTTGTATTTTCAAGAGTTTGTCCATCATTTTCTGTGCCTCGGGCCTTCTTGCCTGATCAGACAGGGGAAAAGACATTGCTTCTTATTAGCTTCAGAAAAACAGTGGAAAACTCGTTAAAAGTTGTATGTTTTTGTTGCTCAGTGTGATTAACAGTTGGAGTTTTTTTTGGACGGGATGTTTCAATTATATGCAAGGTATGAAACAAAAGAGTTCCGAGTTGAACAACCTGTAAGAATAGGATTATTTGTGGATCTGAATTACATACAGTGAAATTCCGCTATTAAGACCACCTAAAATTAGGACTAATTTTGATATAAAAAGCTTATTTTGAAGGGTACACTGAATTTTTCTTTGTTTTTTTTTTTTTTTGCCAACAATATCCTCTGGTCAGGATCCACCTTTGGGACTGTTCAAAAGTGGTCTTTAAGACCACTTTTGAACAGTCCCAAAGGTGGACTTAATATAGGTATTTTACTGTTTAACCCATAAAGCATCGATAGTGATTAACAGATGGCATTTTCAATGTCTTCTTTGTTTATCATAGAAAAAACAAGGCTTGAAATTTCATGTGAATCATCTGCCTAGCATATGATTCACATGCAATGTCAATCCTTGTTTACTTTGAAAAGTAATAGAGAAATTAGATTGTCAGCTGCCCAAAAATTTTTCTTGGTGCTGTACAGAAATTTTTCTTGGAAGTGTTGATGCCATTAATGTGATTCCACCCACCCCTGTACTTACCAGGGAACTTTTAAAGTATTTAAGGATTTAAAGGATTAGGATATTGGAAGTTTCATGGAAGTGTCATGTAAAAATGTTGTATCTGAATTTCTAACATTCAGTGAAATAAGAGGACATAAGGACTCGATATCCTTGCAATAATATGCTATTTTTGTAAGGTTCTGTAAATGATTTTTTTCAGCTGAAATGTTTTTGATAACATTTTATTTTCTTTCTGTTTTGGATCCTGACATTGACTGTCCACCATTGAAAGATCCATCTTTTGAGCCAAAATGAGTGAAAAAAAATATAAAAAAGAAAATAAGGGTTCCCCTGTAAACCATGTTATTGGAGTCTGGCTTATTTGGCGGCTCATAAAGTGGGCTTGTTAAAATTTTTTTAACCCTTAACCTTTAGCATGCTGAATTAATTTTTTTATCGATACTCTGTCCCACTGAATTGTTTTTATCAAATACTACCATTTTCAGCAACTTTTAACACTCAAAAACCCGTATTTTTCTTATTTCTCCACCATTCAAAGCATATGGAAAACGAAAGTAGCCTACTGTCACTCAGCTGACTGAGTCGAAAAATCATTTAAAACACCCTTTCAGAGCGTATTTTGGGCTCGATTAGATCAAGTTCGTCAAATGTAGCGATTTCCTAAAACAAATTCCATCCTTACCCAGAAAACCCGAAGAAAATCCATCCAAAAACATCGAAAAGGCGAGTTTATTTTTCATCGATGCCCCGATGTTATTTGATACCAAAATGCCAAACCGCACCGAAAAACAAGAGTTCCTCCTTTAACTATGAGTCGCACCAAGCACACCAGTCAATTTCGGTGCACGATTGCGCCTACAGCGTGGCGCCATTACATTTTCACGGGCGCACAAATGCGCCCACAGCAAGCTAAAGGTTAATTAGCCAGACATGGCTTGTACAGATGTAATTTTTAAAGTTGTTTTAATTTTCGCTGCTATTAAGGCTTTTTACATTTCATCTTCGGAGCACATAAAATGTCAAACTTTTTTTCTGGAAGATAAGAAAAAAAATATATTGTCATCTGCTCAAGAATTTTCCTAGGTGTTTTTAAGGGCTTTTGATTTTGGAAAACTAATACAGTGTTGGCTGTGTCCCTGCTCAATTGTTTGGTAAACTCACTAACGAGACAAGGTAGATCAAAAGCAAATGTTTGTTTGCTCTGATCAGAGTTCCTAGAGACCTGCCAAGGAATAATAATATAATAGAATTGACAAGACTTATACTAATTACATTCGATGTTTATTACTACGAGGAATTATATCATCACTTCAGAAAATCCAGAAGCTGACGGAAAATTCAGCAGCAAATGACCTTTTTTTTGTAGTAAAAAGGCGTTGCATTGCATGTGAATCGTCTGCACAGCAGACGATTCGCATGCAATGCCACGCCTTATTTTCTCAGCAAAATAAGAAGAAAAAATACTTTGAAAATGCCATCTGCTATTCTTTAGTAGTGCTGTAAGGGCTTAACCCATTAAATGACAATCATGACAATTGCCGTCTGCTTTGTCGTCTGCCAATTACTTTAAAAATAATTTTTGAAAACAGTGCGGACCCAAATCAGACTGCTCCTCTAGGAGCAGTTTGATTTGGGTCCACACTGTTTGCCTGTAAGCAAAAATATTTTTTAAAACATTTGCAAAATATTCAGCAGATGACATAAGCAGACGACATTTTCAGATGTGTAGTCTTTCACTGTGTCTTAAGGGTTAAGGCACGAAAGCAGAAAAAGTTGTCTTTGGATTGTGTAAACTTTTTATGACACAGATCAGCCCCTGTGTCTATTCTGTGGGATAGGAATGTAAAATCTTTATCTTTCTATAGTTTAGGGTCCAAAATGTCTCAAATGGATATTAAGGTACAGTCTGAGCTGAACCTTCACCTGCAACAGGTTCTGTCACAATGTGGCTGATTCATTGGATAAGTTATCAGAATAAATATAAATAACAAGCATAGACATCTCCATGGTCAAACTGGTCAGAGTGCTTTAGAGTCCTAATTATAAATTTATAAAATATAAGAAAACTACGAGCTGGACTTTTATTTGCAGAATGGAACTCTGCAACAAGTTTTAAAAACTTGATAATGTTCTTAAAATGTTTGATAGTGCAAACATGACAGATTTAAAAAATGAAATTGGATACAGTTATAAGAATGAATTACTGAAAGAAAGGTAGCCTGTGATGAGTGACAGGCAAATGCTAAAATTCAAAAACAAAGTAGGATCCATGAAACTGGACATTGTGATGGAAGAAAGGGGTCACCATAGTTTTCATGAGACGTCGGGGAATAGTTCCCCAAACCTGGGGACGGACAGATGTAAATCCTTGTATGATGACTGGGACTGCCCTGCGTACTATCCCTACCACTCATATAAAAAGAACAAGGCAAAGTCATCAGTAAGTACAAAGTTGGTTGTCATACTTTTGGTAAACTAATACTTGCAGTTTTCAGTCTTAACTCTCTTTTTCTAGTAGTCTCCCTTTGACTGTAAATTCGCTTTTTTGTCTGCAAGCAGTGTGGACCCACGTCAGACTGCTTCTCTAGAAGCAGTCCGGTCAGGGTCCACACTGTTTTCCTCTGTAACGCAAAAATAGGTTTGAAAAGTTTGTAAGAAAATGCAGCAGACAACATTTTCTTTGCATCTTAATTAACCCTTCTCTTGCTGAATATTTTGATTAGCCACACCCATTTCTGACCAATCAGATTATTTCATGTAATTTATTCTTACAAATCCATAAACTTCATGTCAAACAGTGTAGATCCTGATCAGATGGCTTCTGAAGAAGCCATCTGATCTGGATCTACACTGTTTGCAAAGATAGGGGTTGTCATGAACAGCAAGATAAGGGTTAATTTAAGGGAAATGGGTACATTTCGAGGGCATACAATTCTTGCGGCAACCATGAGTGTCCATCCTCAGTAGGGTTCCACGCTTCTTTTCTTTAACCCTTATCTTGCTGAATATTCATTTAAGCCACACCCATTTCTGTCTATCAACCAATCAAATTACTTGACATAATTTATTGCTACAAGTTCTTAAACTGAATGCCAAACAGTGTAGATCCTGATCAGATGGCTTCTTCAGTGAAGAAGCCATATCAGATGGCTTCTTCATCTGATCTGGATCTACACTGTTTGCCAAGATAGGGTTGTCGTGAACAGCAAGAGAAGGGTTAAGAGTAGATATTTTCTGGATGTACAGGGTAGCAAAAGTTGTCTCCCTTGTAAATAAATAAGGTGAAAAGTATCCATTTGGAATGCAAGGAAGATAATCAGGTTTGTTAACTAAAGTTTGTGTTTTAGTTTATTGGCCCAGTCAACAGAGATAAGGTCATATTGAGCTGATCAGTGTACCAGATCATGCTTTTCCTGTGGGCAGGCTTATACATAATCGGTTAACCATTACTAGTACAATGCACATTCTTTTTGGCTGCCGGAGGGGAGAGAATGACAACAGAAAAGATTTCATAATCAGTCTTCATGAAAGAATGTTGTCAACCTAGCAACCCAGCATATAGACCGAATATGAAACTTTCCATCACGCGATCAAGTCCATGAAATGAACACCCTTCATATAGAGAAAACTCAGGGTTTACAGGGCTAAACATTAAATGTCTTATTTCTGCTCCTAGACATAGGTTGTGGGTACTTGTTAGAGCCGCCTCAATGGGGCGGCTCTAACGGGCACCCACAATCTATGTTTGCAGTATAAATAAGAAAAATATCACAAATTTTCGTAAGAAAAGTAGCCATTTTGGAGATGTGAAAAAATGCTCTATGTTACCATGGTTACACGGGTGTATTATGGTAATGCATTGAGACATCATATTAAAACTAAAAAATAGCCATTTAGGAGATATGAAAAAAATGCTGTATGTTGCACGGGTGTGTTATCGTAATGTATTGAGACATCATATCAAAACTTTCATTGAGACATTACATCGAAAAACATTACGCTTAGTGTGAGTTTTGTGGTTTGTATTTTGAGCTTGATTTGTATTTTCCCATCATTTCATTGATTTGATGCACAAGTCAATACACTGTTCAAGTGTTCCAGAAACTTTATGAAGTTGCGGTTTATTACTTGTCTTAACCGTTACTGCACCATGCAGATTTCTGAAGCAGATGACATTCATAAATTCTGTAAAAATTAGACAACATTTCATTTGAATTATCTCCCAGCAAACGATTCACATGGAATGCCAAGTCCGATTTTTTGCATCTTTAACCCTTTTTGTACCAATAGAATCTTCCTCCTCATAAATAGCAGGAGTTCATTTCAAAATTTAGGGGTGACAGGTTGAGTTTTTCTTCAAAACTTATTTAGAAAAAGACTGAACTTTTTGCCAACAGTGTAGGCCCTGATCAGACGCCGCATCATGCGGCGTCTGATCTGGGCCTGCACAGTTTACAAACAACCCATTTTGGGGTTTCTGGTACAAAATGGATTAAGCTGATTGAAGCTGTTTTACTTTATGGCCGTGGTGAAATTTCGATAGCTGTAATCAAAACAGAATGCTTTAGATGATGAACTCGTTTCCTCTGTAAAATTCAAAACATATCGTTATCAAAGATTGAATAAAACTCACTGCCAAAAGATAAACTTTTGTGGGAAAAAACATGGAATTGACGCATGTAAATTTGGAATTGCTGTCATAGGATATATATTCTGAAAAGAAAGGATGCGGGGTTGTTGGATGAGGTGAAGATGCTGTGCATCTTACGTCATCAGGCTTACAGCCGCTAATTTGGCTTACAGTTGGCATAATATGTTTTCTTTCCTTTGACAATAATGTTCAACTACAAAGAAAGATTTGGTTTCCAAAATAATACAGTAGAATTTCGATGACCGGAGCACGAATGGCTCATTTCCCATGGCTGAAATTGAACCCGTTTTTGAGCCCCGTGGGAAATCCTCTACATAAGAAAAAGTGGGGGATAGTTTAGGAGATTTTCATGTTTTATTTTGCAAATGTATGCTGTGTGTACTAATTAGAATTGCCTCGATGATGCGATTCTAATGAATACACTCAGCATATATTTTCATTATAGAACACCAAAAAGATGTGCAAAATTATCGTTATTCCTCCTGACAGTAACCCTCACTCAGTGGCTGGAACTACCACTGTCTCGAACAGATTTCTCAAAGGTGTTTGAGCCATTGAAGTTGGACTAGTTGTATCATTTTGGGGGGAGGTTGACTTACGGGAAAGGCAAGCTAATAGAAAGTTTTGCCATCTACAGTGACTCAGTTGCATGTGTCTCCAGCTCACGATGTGGGGCCAGTTGTTCAAAACTAATAATGTCATTAGTTAATATGTCATTAAAACTTCGATAAATACTTCATGTTAAAAAGGCATTTTCTTATTTCTGCTCAAAAACATAGATTGTGGGTAGTTGTTAGAACCACCCCAATGAGGCAGGTCTAACGAGCACCCACAACATATTTTTGCAGAATAGATAAGAAAAAAATCACTGATTTTCTTTCAGAAAAGTAGCCATTTTGGAGACGTAAAAAAATGCACTATGTTGCGTGAATGTGCTATCGAAATGAACATGGCAAATATACTAATATTTTTCAGCAAAAATACCAGAGTATTAGGTCTTGTAGTTACTAGAACATCTAACAATTTGACCACTAACCAGCTTGCTAAGCTAACCATGCTTTGAACAACTGGACCCTGGAAATCCAGAGTTCAGTGCCCCTGGGACCAGCAACATTTTTTTGTGAGGGTGCTAATGAAATACTGCTGCTGATTCAAAAAGGGCTAACCGTCGTGATATGACTGAAAAATTGTTGAAAGCGACGTTAAACCCGAATTCACACACACTCAAGAAGGGCTAGTTGTTGAAACTATACTCTACTGGTAAAATATGTTCTAGAAAGGGTTATCCTTTGGAAGCAAGGAATACACTACAGAACTGGAAATATGGAGTGTACATGTTTCTGGGCCATACTAGCTAGTTTCGGCCAATTATGCCTCATCAGTGACCCTCATTATATTTTCAAAATTCCACAATGGAATCAATGATCCCAAAGGACAAGAAAATATAAACTACACAAGTCCGCCCAGGTAAAGTGTGGTTAGGTAACCGACTGTCTCAATATGACCTTAAAGTGTTGGCTGGGCTGTTAAACTCCAAACCAGTCAACCAAATAGTTGCCTTATTTGCAAAAACGAAGACAAATTTGAATACAGTGAAATTCCTATAAATCAGACCACCTTTGGGACTGTTCAAAAGTGGTCATTAAGACCACTTTTGAACAGTTCCCAAGATGGTCTCTGAGCAGAGGACATTGTTTGCAGAAAACACAAAGAAAGAATAACTGCAACCTACTAAATAATCTTTTTAAAGCTGAATTAGTCATAATTTTTTGTGGTCTTAATAGCAGGATGACTACATGTATGTTCAATTTGCACTAAAATATTCTATAAGACTTCTGTATCTTTTAGTTCATTGAAATGTTGCATAATATCATGCGGTGCATTGAATCTGTATTTCTAGTTCAGTTAGATTTGTCAAGATTTTTATCCCCGCCCTATGATAAAATCTGTAATTTTCACCAGCTTCCTGTCAATTTATCAATAATTTCAAACCTTTTTGCAACTGGAAATTAGCCATGTCTTGCTGGTTGAAGAATCACATTTTACGTTTGAATCATATCTCTGTTAGGACTTGTGGGTTAAACGATGTCGCTTTATTGTAGGGGCCATAACTCTTAACCCTTGTCCTGCTGAGCGCGGATATGCCTTATTTTCCAAACAATGTAGATCCAGATCAGATGGCTTCTGACGAAGCCATCTGATCAGGATCTACATTGTTTGCCATTCAGATTGTGAATTTGTTGCAATAATTTGCATCAAGTAATCTGATTGGTTGATAATCGGTAGTGGGTGTGGCAGATTAAAATATTCAGCAGGACAAGGGTTAAGGTCTCAAATTTTCTAAGCTATACACTGAATATAGTTTTTTCGTGGACAGCAATTAACCCATAAAATGCCAATCACAACAATTGTCATCTGTTTTGTCGTCTGCCGGTTACTATAAAAGTCATTTTTGCAAACAGCGTGGGCCCAGACCAGAGTGCACCTTTAGGAGCAGTCTAATTTGGATCCACACTGTTTGCCTGTATACAAAAAATATATTTTTAAAAAGTTTGGCAGAAGATTCAACGGATGACATAAGCAGATGGCATTTTAAAATGTATTTTTTTTTTCATGCTAAGGATTAAGATGAGATATTTGATCCAAACTTAAGTTCGATGCACGATGCATTACACCCAACCCTGCACATTTTCTAAAAGACTTAGACATTTTATGAGAAGACTCGAGCAAGTGAGCTAGGCTGTCCAATGACTAGTCTTTATTTTCTTGCTTGAAGTTTTTCACCATCTTTAATAAGTGTAAACAGCTGACTTAAATTTTCTGGTCGATATGGCTTGAAAATTACACTGGAATCTGTGTGTACATGCTGTAGTCATTTTGTAGATGCTCCATTTGTTATATGCAAGTACTGATCATTTATTTAGTATGTTCTCAGCAGCACTATACATATTGGGAGTCCATTGGGGGTGGTTGGGTGAGGCAAACTAGCATCACTGGGGCGTCGCAACTGATATTGGCTTACAGTTGGGCAAGGCTTGCATGTAGATTATAAGAATCTGATATGGGGTTCTGTTGTAGATGGGCGTTTCCAACCCGAGGGATGACCGTGCTGAGCGGAACCGAGGCTATGCCGAGGTTCCGCTCAGCACGGCCATCCCGAGGGTTGGAAATGCCCATCTACAACAAAACCCCATATTGGATTTTTTTTCTTGCACAACACTTCCCAAACATTTTCTTTTCATTTTTTTTACCGTTTCATTTTTCTGGGCAGTATACTTTTCATTTTTTTTATTTAACAATATTCATGATATTCATCCGCTGTTTTGACGGTTAGTTTTGACAGCTCTCACATGTATATTATTTACAAAATGAAAGTAGTGCGGAAGTAGTTCCGGCAGTTGAATAGAATTGAGGCACACTTATGTTAGTTGCCTGGGTAGGAACATTAGGTAGGGTAAACATAAATTTCTATCCCAGGGTTAAATCACGGATTTCCTTGTCTGGTGTGCAAGAATGTTATTTCTTCTGTTTCTACAGTTCTATTAATATTTCTCTTTCTCCTCTGTCCCTCACTATCATCTCCTCTACTATCTCTTCTATCTCTTTTCTCACTTACTCTTGGAGACAACACAAAATGACCCGGAAGGAGTGACGTGTCATTAAACCCAAAACAAACTAATGGGAGTCCATTTCAAAATTTTAGGGGTTTCTGGTTGAATTTTTTATGTCCCCGGTAGTGATAGCGGGGACATATTGTTTTTGCCCTGTCTGTTTGTTTGTTGGTTTGTTGGTTTGTACGTGGACAACTTCAACGTTGGTCATAACTTTTGAACCGTTTGAGATAGAGCTTTCATATTTGGCCTGAAGGTTCCTTGTGACAAGACCTTCACATTCATGCCAAAAAAAATTGGCCTGTGACCTTTACCTTGACCTTTGACCTACTTAAAAGAAAAAAATAACATTGGTCGTAACTTTTGAACCACTTGAGATACAGCCTTCATATTTGGCATGTATGTTCCTTGTGGCAAAAGCTTTACATTCATGCAAAAAAAATTGACCTGTGACCTTGACCTTGACCATTGACCTACTTAAAATAAAAAATAACATTTTGGTCATAACTTTTGAACTGTTTGAGATAGAGCCTTCATATTTTGCATATAGCTTCCTTGTGACAAGAGCTTTACATTCACACAAAAAATTTTGACCTGTGACCTTGACCTGTGACCTACATAAAAGAAAAAGTTAACAATGGTCATAACTTTAAAACCGTTTGAGATACAGCCTTCATATTTAGCATGTATGTTCCTTGTGATAAAAGCTTTACATTCATGTCAAAAATTTTGACCTTGACCTTGACCGTTGACCTACTTAATATAAGAAATAACATTTTGGTCATAACTTTTCAATGGTTTGAGATAGAGCCTTCATATTTTGCATGTAGGTTCCTTGTGACAAGAGCTTTACATTCACACAAAAAATTTTGACCTGTGACCTTGACCTACATAAAAGAAAAATTTAACATTGGTCATAACTTTTGAACCGTTTGAGATACTGCCTTCATATTTAGCATGTAGGTTCCTTGTAACAAACACTTTACATTCATGCAAAATTTTGACTTGTGACCTTGACCTTTGACCTACTTAAAAAAATAAACATTTTTGGTCATAACTTTCGATCCATTTGGGATAGAGCTTTCATATTTGGCATGTAAGTTCCCTGTGATTAGAGCTTTTCATACATGCAAAATGTTTGGACCATGACCTTGACTTTTGACCTACTTAAAAGAAAAAGTAAAACTGTTCATAACTTTTGAACCGTTTAAGATAGAGCCTTAATATTTGGCATGTAGGTTCCTTGTGACAAAAGCTTTACATTCATACAAATTTTTTTTACCTGTGACCTTGACCTACTTTAAAGAAAAAATATTACTGTTCATAACTTTTGAACCATTTAAGATAGAGCTTTCATATTTGGCATGTAAGTTTCTTGTGTCAAGGGATTCCCACACAAACAAAAATCTTGAACTGTGAGCAACTTTGAATAAAAAATGACCATGCCCGGGGACATGTTCGTGTTTCACAAACACATCTTGTTTTTTTTTCAAATTTGGGTAAAAAATGGCTGATTTTTTTTTTTCGCTTTTCGCAAACAGTGAAGGTGCTGATCAGGGGCCAGTTGTTCAAAGCATTGTTAGCTTAACGAGCTCGTTAGTGGTCATATTGTTAACTGTTCTAGAAAGTGCAATATCGTAAATTTCGGTATTTTTGCTGAAAAAATATCGTAAAATGTGGTATTTTTGCTGAAAGAAATGTGAGCTGCTTTTGCATCCACAAAAGCTGCTCACATTTTTTCAGCAAAAATTGTAGCATATTTGCCATATTTTACGATCAAAGTTTTAACAATACGTTAACTAACGACGTCGTTAGTTTTGAACAACTTGGCCCAGATGTTGTAGAATGCAGCATCTGATCTGGCCCTTCACTGCTTGCCAATGCCCTGTTTTTTGCGTTTCCCTGTCTAAAATGGGTCCTCTAGTTAGATACATCTCTGACTTGGCTCCTACTTCTTTCTAGCTAATGCCTTGGGTGTGCAGTTTTGGCAGAATTTTCTGCTGTTCATGGACGTGGTAATTAAAAAGATTTTCTGACATTTTTTCTCTGATTAACCTGTATCATCTGGATTGGTTCCAGCTCTTTTTTTTATCCCAGCTTTTCTATCAAAACATCTCAAAAATTGAGGTGAGCTATGTTCTGTAAGGTAAAGGTAGGAAACATCATGACAGTGCTCCAAACTGTAGCCCAGATGGCCATCTGGTTAGCTTCTGCACTGTTTCGTGCATTCAGCTTGTGAATTGGACATAAAAGCAAATCACTTAATCTGATTGGTTGATAATCAGAAATGGATGATACAAAATTAATTTATACAGCAGAACAAGGATTAAATTAAAGGTCAGGGGTAACAGGATAAATTCCAAAATTATTTTTTTGCTTTCACATAGTTTCTGTTTTACTGATTCTGACACAGAAATGTGTTTTTAGGACATTAAAACATTTTTACATAATAAATCTGGAACTAAGCTTTCAGAAACTGAGTTAAAACATCTATAAAAGTATCGACAATATCAGTAATGGTTTCGGAGTTGGCTGTATGCCCCAGTTTGATTGGTTCCGTAGACAAAATTCACACTGCTGATTAAGTAAGATATCGGTTGAGATTTGAAAATAATTTTTTTTTTTTTTTGCTATCTTTATAATCATTCAGATAAAAGAAAATATGATAGTGCCATGAAAAATTATGACTTTTGCTTTGATAGAAATCTAAAGAACCAACAAAAATATCTTCCATCAACAAAGAGATAAATCTCACATCTTGCCGTTTTGGTAGTAACAGGCCTCATGTATTTCAGGCATACGAGGACTGTTCAAATATGAATGCAACTAAGCACATAAAAATGATTCCTTGATAGATTTCGCTGAAAAATTTATTTTGTCCCCTCAAAGTATTCCCCTTTAACAGATATACAAACTTTCAGTCTTCTGATCCAATCATTGAATGCATTTTGGTAGTCTTTTCGAGGTATACTATGAAGGCACTGGAATATTGCAGAACCGATGTGTTTGCGCTGTACAAATTTTCGACCAGAAAGGTATTTTTCAGCCGCGGGAACAGAAATAAGTCACACGGGGAATATGGGGGGTGAGGGAGTTCAACAACCTTTTCCTGCTTCAGATAGTCTTGCACAATGAACGCCTTGTGCGATGACGCATTGTCATGTAGCAATCTGACATTGGCCAAACCAGTTGCGGGTTTTCGTTCTTTGAAATATTTCAGGGCTTGATTTTTCTCGATTTCAGGCTTTTTAGATTTTGATTTTTCCTCCTTCTGTTTAAAATAACTATTAAATGCTTTACCTGCTGAATATTATTTTGAAGATACCACAACATGTCACCCCTAAAATTAGAAATGGACTCCTGCTATATATAAGGAGGAAGATTCCTTTTGATACAAAAAGGGTTAAACAGCTCACCACTACCTTTGGTCGGTACTAAGGTCTGCAAGCCCAGCTAAATTGTTGTACAGTTTTCGGGTTGGGTATAATCTGCAGACCAAAGCTTGCAGACCTTTGGACCGTGGACCGGTCTGCAGTGGACCAAAGGGTATAATCTGCAGACCAATTACCTTGCAGACCAAGATTTATGCAGACAGAAATAATCAATATATCATATATAGATTATAAAAATTGAATTGAAAAGAAATAAAAACAAAAAGCTTGTTTATCTTAAATGTTTACTGCAAAATGTATTTCACTTGAATAATTATTTTTGCAATAATAATAGTAGTAATAATAATAATAATTTTCGCAATCAACATTAAAAACCATTTTTTTTTTATTATTATTTCTTGAAAATGTTTATTTTTAGAAAAAAAAAAATCCATATGGTTTTTATTGTTACTGCTAAAATATTTGACATTTTATAATCTGACATAAAATAAATTTTGCAATAATCATAAAATTTCTTTTTCATTTTAGTATATATAAAGCCTATAGAATATGAAATATTGATTATTGTAACTTGGTCTGCAAGGTATTTGGTCTGCAGATTATACCCTTTGGTCCACTGCAGACCGGTCCACGGTCCAAAGGTCTGCAAGCTTTGGTCTGCAGATTATACCCAACCCAGTTTTCGGTATCTGATTGCCATTATTTTGCCCATAACTATTGTTTCTGTACACTTACATAACAATTAGAATGTCTGAGCTATGAAAATAGCATGCCTAGCCCAAAGACATGTCATCAGATATCCAGACCTATAAACATTCTGCTGCTTAACCGGTTCCATTATTGAGCTTTTGCTGAGGAATTTAGACAGTAACTATAATTGTGACTGCAGCTGTAGCCGTCAAGCTTGCCATTTTTCGGCCTGATTTACATTGGAGCCTTCTTGTTTGTTGGCCAGTGTATTGAGTCCCTTTGTAAATGAGTGAGTGTTTGAGTTTTACGTCCCACCCACAGCTAAGGTCATATGGGACCTCGGTTTAAAGACTCGTCCGAAAGTCTGGAGAAGCCCGGGATCGATCCTGCTACCCCTGGTTTACAAGGCGAGTAGCGTAACCACTACACCACGGAGGCTTCTATCCCTTTGTAAATGGATCTACTCTTAAAGTAAAGAATTTTCTTGCACACCAGACAAGGAAATCCGTGATTTTACCCTGTGATAAAAATTTATGTTCTGACCCTGGTGTTCCGACCCCAAATCGAATATAATCGCGTGTTTGATAAATGCACTAGTTGATTACAACCTCATGCGCGGCGTCGTCATGCGTGACGTCACTAAACATTCCTGTTGTGTCGTCACAAAATGGCGGATGTCGGTAACCGAAGTGACAGCAGCATTGAAAATTCGCAATAGAAATGGAAGGTATGCAAGAAGAAGAATCCTATATGGGTGTGAGGGGTGGATAGAAAAATCCGTACCTCTGGATCACTGTCCAGCATCACTCGGCAAGCCTCGTGATGCCGGACAGTGCCCCTCGGGACGGATGTTTCCATCCACCACTCACACCCATATATGATTCTTATATTCTCTAGAAGAAGTAAATTAGAGGCCTATTGATAAGGAAGGCTTAAATGTTTTTGAGAGTTGCCTCCCCCATTCTCTTTAACCCATTTAGTACCGGAAACCCCAAAACGGGTAGTTGGCAAACAGTGCAGGCCCAGATGAGATGCCACAGAATGTGGCGTCTCATCAGGGCCTACACTATTTGCAGAACGTTCAGCCATTTTCCAAATCAATCTCGAAGATACCGCAACCTGTCACCCCTAAATTTAGAAATGAACTCCTGCCATATATGAGGAGGAAGATCCATTTGGTACAAAAAGGGTTAATTTGTTAGAGACAGTTTCCTAAGAAATAACTCTTATCAGCTTCTGCTTGATTACATCTGCTATAATCCAACCATAATCCTTGTTTAAGGGAAAACTCCTAAAATATATTTTTGTTATTATTCAGGATTATATAGATTCTGTATTTGGCACCACTTCAGAGGATTTTTTTTTTTATAATTGTAGCCATGTTTTGGTGCCATGAGTTTAAATTCTACAGATCCCATTTTGTTGGATTCACATTTCAAACGATACTTCAGCAATTCTGTGATTTGATTGGTGTAACAAAGGGTGTTATACACTGATCTGATTGGCTTAACTCACAGTAAACACTGTATGGTACAGTAATCTGATTGGCTTAGCTATAAATAGCAACAGAAACAATGTAATCTCATTGGCTAATTAACTGCATGTACCTGGAGCTTTGCTTAATTAACTAACTGGAGCTTTACTGTCAGATATTGTCAGCAGTAATTTCAGCCTAAATGTTCACCCTGAAGATAGTCTGGTGACTCTGAATTGCTATTGAGTTCTTGTATCCTTTCCGCTACCATAGCATATTGTTGCGTAATTGCTGCCAAAAACTTTTTGAATGACCCTCATTCTTTCCCATATTCAACTATACTTTTTGAATAGGGTATTCTAACAACTGTTCACAACATGCATATCAATCCTCTAAGAGATACTGGAACCGAACCGGAGGCTTCCAAACCTGGTAAAAATTTGAAAAAAAAAAATAGCCTCTGAAATTGCCATTCTGCCCCATGTTCTTTGAGACGGCATGCTGTCTGTACAAAACAAGCGCGGCCAAAATAAAGACATGTCGAGAATAGGTACAAAAGAGTGAAAAGTACATAAGGTAAAATGAACGAAAAAAAGAGGAAAATTAGGTTGAGAAAAACGAAAAAAAAAAAAAGTCTGTGAGCATGTTTTAGCATAGCGTGGCCCCTGCGCCTATGACGTCATCAGAAAGGTGGTTTTCACATACCGAACATTACATTTTGTCTCCTATTGAAAACGTGCTAGACAAGGCTAAATGACCTAAAAGATCGGGTTCTAGGGCGAAATGTTCTCCCCTACCCCCATTTTAGTCATGATTTCAAAAATGCCCGGCAGTCCTAAGGATATGTGGCAAAATTATTGCTTTAGCCTGCTAATTGTCAAAGTCCAGGATTCCAGAATAAAACGATCTGATTTTTATCCTCCCGGGTGCTATCTGATGATTTCTGGTGTTAGGTTTGAACAAAATCCATATTTTTGTCTGTAAAATAAATGGAATAAGTGTCAGTAGCAGGGTCCCTTTTCTGCTTGTTACATTAATATGCCTAAACAAAATGTTTTGCTGAGCAGAACAATTTTTTTAATATGGTTTTTACCTGGTATTGGGAGTGGGGTTTGGTTGGTTTCAACAACAGGAGTCATGCAATTCTTTTGGTATCAGAGCTAACAACAGTTATTGGTTTACAGTTGGCAAGTGCCCTGTTGTCCTTTCAGCAGGTATGGGTAGATAGGGATATTTTTTGCAGTTCTCGACTCATTCTCTTTTCCCTCATTTTTCACCAAAGATTTCCTCTTTTAATTGACCGTCTCTTATTCTCTTTCCTCCCTTTCTGTGGGAGACAACACAAAATGACCTATGAGTTAACCCATTGTATACTAGTGGACTCTTCTATTGCTATATTTTGGACAAGTCCATTTGCCATATAAGGGGTGTCAGGCTAATTTTTGCATTTTTATTCTATTTTTGAAGGAAAATTCTTTTATGAAATAGGGTAGGCCCTGATCAGACACCGCATTCTGCTGCGGTGTCTGATCTAGACCTGCACTGTTGGCAAAGGTACCCCTTCATGGGGTTTCCTGCATGCAATAGGTTAAATGACATTGTACCCACTGAATCTACCGTGACATGCTCTGAATGACAAGACTATGTATATAACTGTCCAGAAACACTATAAACATAATGTCTCCACTCTCTGGCGTGTCTTATTCTCAGAAGGAAGCTGCTGTCTATAAAGTATTTTGTATGGAACTTCTGTCTGAGTGTGTCTTGAAAATATGACTTTGCTAACACAGGGAAAACAGAATGCAAAAGTGACCCTTATTGCATATGCAAAAAGCGGAGACTCAGGCGAGCTTGCACATATGTGCAAGCTCGCCTGAGTCTCTGCTTTTTGCATACTTATCTTATGGGCAAAGAAGTCACTAGTGAATAAGAATTCTGTGAAACTGAGTGAGTTTAAGTAGAAGTGATCAGACATGTTACAAGTAAGGGAAGGACGCATTTTTCCCATCATAACTTGTATTAAGTTGGTGCTTAATTTGTCTGGGTGAAGGATTTTGTAATAAATTTGGAAATAAAACGCTTACACATTCTTAAGTACTCCATAAAAGTGACAATATTCAATGTTTAAAATTTTATTTAGAGAAGGAAACAAAAGATAATGAAATTGAGTATTGCATAATAAAAACATCATCTGTTCTCTGTGGAAGTCACAAACAAGATTCTAGAGATTTCGTAGAAGCCTCCGTGGTGTAGTGGTTATGCCACTCGAATTGTAGGATCGAGCCCGGGCTTCTCCAGACTTTCGGATGAGTCTTTAAACCAAGGTCCTGTCTCCATATGACCTTAGCTGTGGGTGAGATCGGCATGTATGGAAGTGACATTTTCTTGTGTGCAAGATATCTCATGAACTACTGGGTGGATTTTAATCTAATTTGCATGGATATAACATTGGGACAGGATGAAGAACTGATTAGGTTTTGGTTACCTTGACCTTATTTTCAAGGTCACAGCCATGCATTACTATAAATCACCCGTGCAACATAGTGTATTTTTATGTCCCCGGTAGCGATAGCGGGGACATATTGTTTTTGCCCTGTCTGTTTGTTTGTTGGTTTGTACGTGGACAACTGTAACGTTGGCCATAACTTTTGAACCGTTTAAGATAGAGCTTTCATATTTGGCCTGAAGGTTCCTTGTGCCAAGACCTTCACATTCATGCAAAAAAATTTGATCTGTGACCTTGACCTTGACCTTTGACCTACTTAAAAGAAAAAAATAACATTGGTCATAACTGTTGAACCACTTGAGATACAGCCTTCATATTTAGCATGTTTGTTCGTTGTGACAAAAGCTTTACATTCATGGGAAAAATTTTGACCCTTGACCTTGACCTTTGACCTACTTAAAATAAAAAAAATAACATTTTGGTCATAACTTTTTGAACGGTTTGAGATAGAGCCTTCATATTTTGCATGTAGGTTCCTTGTGACAAGAGCTTGACCTTTGACCTACATAAAAGAAAAAGTTAACATTGGTCATAACTATTGAACCGTTTGAGATACAGCCTTCATATTTAGCATGTAGGTTCCTTGTGACAAACGCTTTACATTCATGTAAAAATTTTGACCTGTGACCTTGACCTTTGACCTACTTAAAAAAAATAAAATAAACATTTTTGGTCATAACTTTCAAACCGTTTGGGATAGAGCTTTCCTATTTGGCATGTAGGTTCCCTGTGATTAGAGCTTTTCATTCATGCAAAATTTTTGGACCATGACCTTGACCTTTGACCTACTTAAAGGAAAAAATAAAATTGTTCATAACTTTTGAACCATTTAAGATAGAGCCTTAATATTTGGCATGTAGGTTCCTTGTGGCAAGAGCTTTACATTCATGCACATTTTTTTGACCTGTGACCTTGACCTACTTTAAAGAAAAAATATTATTGTTCATAACTTGTGAACGGTTTAAGATAGAGCTTTCATATTTGGCATGTAAGTTTCTTGTGTCAAGGGCTTCCCACACAAACAAAAATCTTGAACTGTTAGCAACTTTGAATAAAAAATGACCATGCCTGGGGACATGTTCGTGTTTCACAAACACATCTTGTTCACATTTCCAAAATGGCTGCTTTTCTGATGAAAATCCTTAATATTTTTCTTATACATGCTCAAAACATAGGTTGAGGGTGCCCGTTAGAACTGCCTCAGTGAGGCGGTTCTAACGAGTACCCACCAACTATGTCTTGGAGCAGAAATAAGAAAAATAATGTATACCCCCGTAAACCCCAGTTTTCTCTATATAAAGTGAGGTTTAGGGAGGTCTTCATTTCACGGACTTGTTTACTTGCTAAGAACACCAAATTTAGGCCAAATTTAGTTTCTGTGCAGTATATCTCATGAACTACTGGGGGGATTTTAATAAAATTTGCATGGATATAACATTTAGTCAGGATGAATTACTGATTAGTTTTTTGTGACCTTGACCTTATTTTCAAGGTCACAGCCAGCAGTGCTGTTAAATTAAGCTTGTTTTGAAAGGGGTATACGGCAGGGTGGGTGTGTGTGTGTGGGGGGGGGGCATCTGTTTTCTTAGAAAACAAATCTAGTTAAAGGTTATGTGTAGTGGTTAACAAACAAGAGTGCAAAAAAAAATAAAAATATAAGACCTTCAAGTTTGGAAAGGGTTTAATAACATGTCAACCCTTGTGGGTCACT
Source organism: Lucinisca nassula (assembly GCA_963580285.1). Classification (NCBI taxonomy): domain Eukaryota; kingdom Metazoa; phylum Mollusca; class Bivalvia; order Lucinida; family Lucinidae; genus Lucinisca; species Lucinisca nassula. Next base: position 16,877,314 of record OY757013.1, read on the forward strand.
TTGTGCCGTCTCCCACAGAAAGGGAGAAAAGAGAGAAAAGAGATGGTAGAGAAGATGAAAGGGTGGGACAGGGGAGAAAAGGGAAGAGTTTGAACAGCATTCAATATTGAATCAGAAGGTTAACCCTTTTCTTGCTGAATATTCATTTAAGCCACTCCCATTTCTGTCTATCAACCAATCAAATTACTTGATGTAATTTATTGATACAAATTCATACTTAATGCCAAACAGTGTAGATCCTGATCAGATGGCTTCTTCAGAAGCCATCTGATCTGGATCTACCCTATTTGTAAAGATAGGGGTTGTCGTGAACAGCAAGAAAAGGGTTAATTGAAAGAGTCAAGGTCCAGATTTAGGGGAAAAATTTATCACAATCAGCTTAGTTTCTTGATAAATTCTGGGTTCTCATTAGAAGTGCCTTATTGATGAAATTTATCTGAGTACCCATGGTTTTGGCTTTAGTTGTGAAAAAAATGATTACCTCAGTGATTCGCTTGAACTGGAGCTAAGTAACAAGTATTTGGAAGAAGTTCAAATATTAACTGTAGAAAAAGTTGCTAAATAAGTGATTTTAGGAGTTCAGACATCATTTGTTGTGATTCTTTTGTCAGGAATTAAGTGAAGGATGATCTTGGAGTAGACAATTGACACTGACACTTGTCTCTGTTGATTACACATTATATTGTACATATATCTACAGTATCCTGCTGAATAAATTCTTAAGGCGCCCCTGCCCATCAGGGCGTGAAGAAATAGATTGGGCTGCATGGTGCTTCCGCACAGAGCTGAAACTGACTGAACTTAAGTACTGGTAAACCACTTAGGTCTAAGCCTTCCGAGGAAAAGTGATAGAAGTCAGACTGCTCCATTCAGTGGGCGGGAAGGCTTGAGATATTATTTCATCTTAATGTTGAGCAAAAGTCCCGCATAATCGGAAGCAATGTCTCCAAAATGACCTAAATAGTGTTGACGGGGATGTAAAACCTCAAACAAACAAATACATTACTTTAGCCATAGCTATTCCTGACTGTTCCACCAATCAAATTACTTGATATAATGTATTCATTTAGTTCACAAACTGAATGACAAACAGTACAGATCCTTCTAAGATGGCTTGGCTTCTACAGAATCCATCTGATCTGGATCTACACTATTTGCAAAGGTAGGCGTTGTCGTGTTCAACATGATAAGGGTTAAGGAGTAAACTTTACAAAGCGCCCCCGCCCATAGGGGCTTGAAGAAATATATGGGCTGCATGATGCTTCCACGCAGAGCTGAATCCGGCCCACACACATGTACTGGTAAACCGCTTAGAGGATCTAAGCCTGTCCAGAAACCGCGGTGCGAGGCGGACCGTCCATGCTAATAAACCCTATTGGTTTCATTTGGCGATGGGGCTTGAGATGTCATTTCATCTCAATGTCGGGTAAAAGTCCCACAGAATTGGAAGCAACGTCTCCAAAATGACCTTTACAGTGTTGACGGGGACGTTAAACATCAAATCAAACAAACAAAAACATAAAAAAATGTTCTTCTCCTTCTAGCCGGCAGATGATTCAATGAAATGTCAATAAAAAATAATTATAATAAAAAAAAAAGGCGGGTCTCAGTAGCTCAGTCAGATGCGCATCTGACTCATTGAGGCGATTCTAATGAGCACAGCATACCTTATTTTTACATATCAGCATCATGCCTCCTGACATGACGTCATGTATACCCTCAATTGCTCCAACTGCCCCTGTCTCAAACACATTATCATATTCCCAAAAATCGGCCCCTGCCAATCGTGGCTTGAATGGGCTGCATGATGCTGCCACGCAGAGCTGAAACTGACCCGCACGCAAGTCCTGGTAAACCACTTAGAGGATCTAAGACTGCCCATGCAAAGCGGTGCGAGTCTGCCCGTCCATGCTTATAAACCCTATTAGTTGCATTGGGCGGCAGGGTTTGAGATGTCATTTCATCTCAGTGTCGGATAAAAGTCCCACAAATTTGGAAGCAATGTCTCCAAAATGACCTTTACAGTTTGACGGGGACATTAAATCTCAAATCAAACAAATGTTCCCAAAAGTGTTTGAGCCAAAACAAGTTACACTGTATTCAGTGGGTGGTTGGGTGAGGGAAAGGTTGGCTTACAGTTGGACAAGGCCTGCTGTCCTTTCAGTAGGTGGCATGTTATTTCTTCTGTTTCTACACTTCCATTCATTTTCCCCTTTCTCCCCTGTCCATCACTTTCATCTAATCTACTATGTCTTCTTTCTGTTTTTCTCCCTTTCTCTGGGAGACGGTACAAAATGACCCACAAGGGCTTATATGTCATAAGGGTCAAAACACTTTAGGATACTTTAGCCAGTATACAGTACCCTATATTCCGCCCCCCCCCCCCCCCCCCCAGCCCATAGGGGCTTGAAGAAATATATGGGCTGCATGATGCTTCCACGCAGAGCTGAATCCCGCCTGAACACTAGTACTAGTAAACTGCTTAGAGGATCTAAGCCTGTCCAGGAACTGCGGTGCGAGGCAGACCGTCCATGCTAATAAACCCTATTGGTTTCATTGCGCAACAGGACTTGAGATGTCATTTCATCCCAATCTTGGGTAAAAGTCCCACAAAATTGGAAGCAACGTCTCAAAAATGACCTTTACAGTGTTGACGGGGACGTTAAACCTCAAATCAAACAAACAAACAAAAGTACCCTATATTCAGTGCTAAAGTTTTCAGCCACTGCAAAATTCCTGTCCTGCTTTGTCCCCAGTGGAAGATAAGTAGAATAAGATATTGGACACCTCTATCACAGAGAATGGCACTTTTAGAAATTCCTGATTGGATATAAGACATAACCATTTGGAATAAGAACTTTTCTGATGTATTTATGGCAGTTTTATTTTACTTGGGAGTCGCTAAAAGCTGGTCACATAATTTATGGGTCTAGAATTTTTCTGGAATCGAAAATACCACATCTGTGTACAAAGTTGTTTTTGATAGAAAGTTTCCTGTTTTCATCTCAGTTATAAGCTGGAAAAATGCTTGAATATTTGATACTATACCAGCTCCAGGGAATTTTTAATGTTCAGGGTTTGATCAGGATCTACACTGTCATGTGGTTTATGAATTGAACAAATGCATTAAATAAAGTAATTTGATTGGTTGATAGTAAGCAATGGGAGTGGCAAATATTATTTTAATTTATTCAGCAGGATAATGGTAAACACTTAAGTTTAGGTGGTCCTGGCAGGTAACATTTGCATTTTCTCTTGTATTTTATTGAAAAAAAAAAACAAAACGGCTTGGCATTTCATGTGAATCATCTGCCAAGCAGATGATTCACATGTAATGTCAAGCCTTATTTTTTCTTCAAAAAAAAAAAAAAAAAAAAAAAAAATAAGAAAAAAAAGATTGTCATCAGCTGTGGAATTGCCCTTTAGGTCTTTATCTGGGTTTGGTCTGTTAGTGCCTAAATTCTTTCAGGACCACAATGCCAAAAGGTATTCCATTTGAGCATTTTTATCTTGAACATCACTAACAGTAGAGTTCTTTTGAGACAGTTTGGGGTTCCTGGCCTCTGGTACCTGGCACATTAGGTAGTAGTAATGAGGTCAGTGATACCATCTAGGTGTGGTGTAAGCTCTCCAACCACAACTTGAAGGCCACACTCTGCTGCTTCTTAAAGATCCTTATCTGATTTACCTGAATTACCATCCCCAAACTTACTCTAAATATTGGTACACCTTGAGGTACCAATGAGTAATTAGGATACTTTAGCCAGTAATGAGGGAAAATGTGCATACTTTAAGCCAGCCATGAGGAGAATGCATATACTTGAGCTAGTAGTGTATATACTTTAGCCGGTATTGAGGAGTAAAGAGGATACTTTAACCAGTAATGAGGAGTAATGAGGATACTGTAGCCAGTAATGAGGATACTGTAGCCAGTAATGAGGATACTGTAGCCAGTAATGAGGATACTGTAGCCAGTTATGAGGATACTGTAGCCAGTAATGAGAATACCCAGTATTGAGGAGTAATGAGGATACTTTAGCCAGTAATGAGGATACTGTAGCCACTAATGAGGATACTTTAGCCAGTAATGAGGAGTAATTAGGCCACTTTAGCCAGTGATGAGGAGTAATGAAGGATACTTTAGCCAGTAATGTGGAGTAATGAGGATACTTTAGCCAGTAATGAGGATACTTTAGCCAGTAATGAGGATACTTTAGCCAGTAATGAGGAGTAATGAAGGATACTTTAGCCAGTAATGAGGAGTAATGAGGATACTTTAGCCAGTAATGAGGATACTGTAGCCAGTAATGAGGATACTTTAGCCCGTAATGAGGAGTAATGAAGGATACTTTAGCCAGTATTGAGGAGTAATTAGGATACTTTAGCCAGTAATGAAGAGTAATGAGGATAGTGTGGCCAGTAATGTGTAATGAGGATACCATTGCCAGTATACTAACCAGTAATGAGTAGTAATGAGGTTACTTTAGCCAGTATTGAGTAGTTATGAAGATACTTTAGCCAGTAATGAGGATACTGTAGCCAGTAATGTGGATACTCTAGCCAGTAATGAGGATACTTTACCCAGTATTTAGGAGTAATGAGGATACTTTAGCCAGTAATGAGGATACTGTAGCCACTAATGAGGATACTTTAGCCAGTAATGAGGAGTAGTGAGGCTACTTTAGCCAGTGATGAGTAATGAAGGATACTTTAGCTAGTAAAGAAGAGTAATGAGGATTCTTTAGCCAGCAATGAGGATACTGTAACCAGTAATGAGGATACTTTAGCCAGTAATGAGGAGTAATGAAGGATACTTTAGCCAGTAATGAGGAGTAATGAGGGATAATTTAGCCAGTAATGAGGAGTAATGAGGATACTTTAGCCAGTAATGAAGAGTACTGAGGATACTTTGGCCAGTAATGTGTAATGAGGATACCATTGCCAGTATACTATAATGTTATTAATCAAATAATTTCGTATTGGCCCAGGTACAGGTCCGAGGTCTGCTGCATTGGCCCGAGGCCGAAGGCCGAGGGCTAATGCAGCTGACCGAGGACCTGTGCCTGGGTCAATGCGAAATTACATGATTAATGACAATTTTATTAATTGACACAATTAAAAAACATGATTATTGATTTTTTGACCACACTTGACCTCAGTTAATATTGCTTGACCTGGTGTTAATATGGATGACCTCCTATCAATACAGGATAGTCAATTAATAATAACCAGTAATGAGTAGTAATGAGGTTACTTTAGCCAGTAAAGAGTAGTTATGAAGATACTTTAGCCAGTAATGAGGATACTTTAGCCAGTAATGAGGATACTGTAGCCAGTAATGAAGAGTAATGAGGATACTGTAGCCAGTAATGTGTAATGAGGATAATGTTGCAAGTATACTTACCAGTAATGAGGATACTTTAGCCAGTAATGAGTAGTAATGAGGATACTTTAGCCAGTAATGAGTAGTTTTAAGATACTTTAGACAGTAATGAGTAATGAAGATACCGTTGCCAGTAATGAGGTGTAATGAGGTTACTAACCAGTAATGAGGATACTTTAGCCAGTAATGAGTATAGTAATGAGGATACTTTAGCCAGTAATGAGTAGTTTTAAGATACTTTAGACAGTAATGAGTAATGAAGATATTGTTGCCAGTAATGAGGTGTAATGAGGTTACTAACCAGTAATGAGGATACTTTAGCCCAGTAATGAGTAGTTATGAAGATACTTTAGACAGTAATGAGGATACTGTTGCCAGTAGTGAGGAGAAATGAGGATACTTTAGACAGGAAGGATTGAGGAGTCATGAGTATTACTTGAGTTAGTAATGAAGAGTAATGAACATCATCTTGGGATAATTGTTCATACTACTGCACAAAACATAGCTCTAACTAAGGAGGCATAATGGCGATGATTTTGGGATAATTGGGATAAACTGGAATGATTTTGGGAAAATATTTTTCATTGCAAACAAATTGTTAGAATCAACTCTAACAAGTACATGTACCAACAACAAGAAGAAATAAGAAAATTTTCTCTTAACCCTATTTGTACCGAATGGAATCTTCCTCCTTATATGTAGCATGAGTCCATTTCAAAATTTGGGGGTGTCAGGTTGTGTTTTCATCAAAATTTATTTGGAAAATGACTAAACTTTTAGCAAACAGTGGAGGCCCTGATCAGACTCCGCGTTCTGCGGCGTCTGATCTGGGCCTGCACTGTTTGCCACGGTACCCGTTTGGGGGTTTCTGGTACTAAATGGGTTAATTATCTTGTTACACCTGTTTATCTGATAAAATTATGTATGTTGTGGGTACTTGTTAGTATCACCTCTAGAATCACCTCATTGATATTTGAATAAATAACCACACCATGTCGTTTTCATATAGAAGTAAAAAAAAAGTGTTTTCCATCAGTTACGTTCAAGCCAATCTGTGTTGCAAGATTTTGGGCAAAAAAGCACATGTTGCAGACTGCAAGTCTTTCCTTGGTCTACCTGTGATTCTGTCTGAATTTTTAGGATTTTTACCTGTACAGAAAAGCTTTATCCTGACAAAATCAGGGTATTTGGTAACAGAGATGATTGGAGCTGTTTCTTGTGTCAAAGTTGGCAGATTGAGGGTGAAAGATCCCTATCAGTTTCTGACAGTGGCTGTAATAATATTGATTTACCAGGCTTCTTTATGTACTTACTGCTATCAGGTAGTCCAAAAAATGTTAGCAAAACTAAAGATAGGATTTTTGCATTTTTTGGGAAAATTCCATTCTAAATGATGTATTGTATAGGGACCGTTTGGGTCCATTTGTTCAAAGCATTGTTAGCTTAACAAGCTCGTTAGTGGCCAAAATGTTAACTGTTCTAGCAAGTACAATATATAATGCTCTGGTATTTTTGCTGAAAGAATGTGAATAGCTTTTACATTTGCCAAAAGCTACTTACATTCTTTTTTCAGCAAAAATATTGGAAAATTTTCCATATCAAATGATCAAAGGATATGTTAACTAATGATGTCATTAGTTTTGAACAACTGGCCACTGTTGTCATTAATTAATGCATCATTAAAACTTGGGTAATTTAATGTGTCAGATATACTTCTATTTTTGCTGAAAAAATGTGAGTAGCTTTTTTGCAAATGCAAAAGCTACTCACATTTTTTCAGAAAAAATAGCACTATATCAGATATTGTTTTTACTGCATTGACCACCTTCAAGCTCATTACATTAACAATGCGTTGACCAACTGGGCCCAGGCATTAGACTATGTCCACACCATCAATCTTGTGAAATTCTACTGTCAAATTTGATTAGATTGATTGTATAGACAGGTTATTAAGATCAAATTTGGTTGAATGATAGGCATATCTAAAATAATTAAGAAATTTTAAGTTTGAATTTGATGGTACACTTCATTGGATATAACAGTGTTAAATTCAAAGATTGATTGTGTGTATTTGACCTTAAAGATATCTGAACTGTAACCTGTTCGTGCAATAAGAGGACATTGCTCACAGGAAAACTTCAATTATCTTATTCACAGAACTTCAAAAAAATCTTCTAAGATTACAAAGGTGAAATTACATGCTTGCATGTCTGTTCTTTTAATGATAGTATTAAAACAGTTATTGATAAAGTTAACATTTTGAAAACAAGTATTGATGGAACTGTCTTCAGGAGAAAACATCAAGATCTTCATGATATGATCATCATAACTACAAATTTAGCATCATCATTGGGATTGAAACAAGCATGCTCAGGATTTATTATCTAATGAAATAGTAGAGTGAAAATTAACCCGTTTTGGACCGGAAACCCCAAAACGGGTTACTAAGTTGGCAAACAGTGCAGGCCAAGATCAGACGCCGCAGAATGCAGCGTCTGATTAGGGCCTACACTGTTTAATAAAAGTTAAACAATTTTCCAAGAAATTTGAAGAAAACACAACCTGACACCCCTAAATTTTGAAGTGGACTCCTGCTATGATTCCATTTGGTACAGAAAGGGTTAATGGCTTTGTTCAAACTACATGACAATGTTAACAAGTCTGTGTAATGAAACCAATGAGAGAAAGTGTTTTTTTTTGTGTGTGGGGGTGTGGGGGGGGGGGGGGGGGGGGGGTTATATACCATAAAAATCCTAAACATTCGGACACCTTGAGGATTTGCTGTAATTCTCCTAGGAGCATTACGGTACTCATTGGAACCACTGGAACCACCTCATATCGAAGAGCACCCTTAATCTGTAGTTGCAGCAGTAATAAGAGCAAATGTGACAGGAGACAAGAAACCTTCGCCCCCGCCCATCCAGGCTCAAAGAAATAGATTGGCTGCATACTATTATGCTTCCACGCAGAGCTGAAACCAACCGCACACGAGTACTGGTAAACCAAAGTGGTGCGAGTGGGTCCGTTCATGGTTATAAACTCAATTGGTTTCATTGGGCGACTGGACATGAGATGTCATTTCATCTCAATGTCGGGTAAAAGTCCCACAAAATTGGAAGCAAAGTCTCCAAAATGACCTATACAGTGTTGACGGGGATGTTAAACCTTAAATCAAAGAAAGACAAGAAACCTATCTTTTTGGGAGATTATTGTCAAACACTCTACAAACAACAGATTGGAGTCAAACCATCTTTGAAAAAAGAAAAGTTTAAAGGTCTCAGAGCCCCCAAAGGGGCCATAGGTGTGGAAAGTGTTCACTGTCAGTGTTGTAAGTGGGTTGGGCAATGGAACCGTTTCCATTCACCTTATGAAAGCATGGCAGTTCCAATATTGGTTTGTGCAATTTTGACTGTGATTATCAACCTTTATATGAAGCTGGATTTTGATTAAATTTGGAATCAATTTAGAAAGCAGATGATTTATATATCAATGTAAACTAGTTTGATATTTTGTTTCTAATTCTGTGTCAAAATATGGCATAGAAAATTGCTCTGATATTTAGCACCATACTGTGGTTGAGGAACATTTTGGTTGCTTCATAAGCCATTTCTTAGATATCAGATTTAGCTGAAGATTTATATCTCTGTTATGCTCCTGCGTATCATATTTTTACCAGCAGGGATGTAAGAAAGAAGATAAAAGTAAAAAATAGGGGTGGGTCAAGGTGCAGAAGTGTTTTGTGTCATAGGTGAACAGCGAAGACCCAGATCAGACTGCACAAATGTGCAGTCTGATCTGGGTCTTCGCTGTTCCTTGAGTGCATGGATATTCAGAATTGATTAACCTGAGCTCAGAGCTGTATTGGCTGTTTTGGTTGCCCTTTCTGCCTGCTGAACCTTAAAAAATTCTGGAAGTAGGTTCTTTTAGCATTGATTACAAGGTTGTTATACAAAACTTGGAGATATAAGTAAATAAAACAGGGGAAGTCAGAGCGAAAGTGGGTGTGAATGGAGCATAATAGGGAAATATGGATTTATCTGAGGATTTATTTAATGTGTCATATATGCTGCTGACTTAAGACTGGAAAGTGTTACTTTTGAGATTTGTAGGAAACATCTTTTCTTGGAAGCTGTAAGAAAAAACAGATTCAGTCCTATATATTCTAGATAGAGAACTGGGATATGAATGGGATTTAATGAAACAGTATCAGTCCTAAACCATGGTCTAGACAATGATATATTGTCGATGTCAGCTGATCTTTTAAAGGGAAAAAGATGCGGACATTGATGCATAGCTTTTTGCAGAGCTCTTATAGTTCAATAAATTGATAGGTATGATTGTGATTAATTGGGTTGAGAAAAAAATAATTGAGCTGAATATATCAGGTAAATGGAATAAATAATCAGTAAATAACCTGTTTCCAGAAAATGATTCACCTGTTTAAGTGGTTAAGTGCCCCAAGTTAAAACAATAGAAGATATTAAACTTGACATGAAACGTGTGTGAAGCCTTTATATGCATACAATGAAATTTCTTGGAAAAGGATTTTTTTGATTAACCTGTGTGTAAAGAGGACTGGGTTTTCAGCATCATGCATTTTGAGGACAGAGAACGGAAAATTGATATGGAGTGGGATGTCTCCGACCAATGGCAGGTATGAATTCTTGTATTTCATTATTGCAGTGTTCTTATTTTTTGCTTTTATTAAATGGTAAAGATGGCCCGGAGTGGTCATGCAGCTGGATATATCCGGCACAATAACAAAGAATAAGCATATTGACCCTTATCCCCTTGAACATGACAACCCCTGCCAAATTGCATACGGTGTAGTTCCAGATCACATGGCTTCTGCAGAAGCCATCTGATCAGAATCTTCACTGTTGTTTAGTTTGTGAATTGAACAAATACATTATAACATTGTATCAAGGTATTTAATTGGTTGATAGTCAGAAGTGGGTGTGGCCAAATTAATTTATTCAGCAGGACAATGGTTAAAGGTGAAGCCCCCCTCGCCTTTCAGTCCTTTAACCCTTTCACCCCAGAGTTTCTGAAGAGGTCTGGACATTTGGACACAATAGAATCATTAATAGGGTGGCTAGATCGGACGGCTCCCAGTCTGATCATGGTCCACTCTGTTTGCCTATATGCAAAAATGTGTTTTTATGATTTGTATGAAGTGGCAGCAGATGACATAAACAGATGACATTTTCTTGGCATAAACATTTTGAACACTAATGAACACAATTCTTTACTGAAGCCAAATCATCTGTCAGCCTATTGTAATGATCCTAAGTATATGGACAGATAGGCCTAAGCAAACAGTGCAGACCCAGATCAGACTGCTCCTCAAGGAGCAGTCTGATCAGGGTCTACACTATTTGCCATTCTATCTGCAATTTTGGACTGCCTGCTGGATCATGGAACAAATTTCTTGAAATTTTAGGAGAATTACAGAAAGTCCTCAAGTTTTTCAAATTTTTAGGATTTTTATGTGAAGTGAGATTCAAACCCAGATATCCAGCATGTGGGCCAGATATCTTATCCATTCAATCATGCATGCCAGACTGCCCATCAGAAACATGAAAAAATAGTAAAAAGAAGAGAATTGTATCTTTGTTTAAGACTCAAAGCCAAGAGCCCAGCCTGTAATGTATGTTAATACGATTCATCCATCCAGGGCTGCACCCAATAGTACCCATTCTGACGCAATTTGGGACAGATTTATACAGCTTCCAATTAGTTAACTGGTTAAGTAGGGGTTAGCCTAAGATTGGCAGTGATTGAACAGGTCAGAGTGTCACATTAGAATTAGTGTAATTGATTATGATTAATTACTGTTCTGATTTATCTACCTTTCTGTATACAAATATGGCAATGTGTTCTTGTATTTGTTTTGGTTTTACCACCGTTTCAAGATTATTTCACTTATATTGATGTGATTGTTAACCCATTTCAGACTGGAAACCCCTAAACGGGTACCATGGCAAACAGTGCAGGCCCAGATCAGACTCCCTCTTTATCTGATAACAGAAGTTCTTTCACTATTCTTAACCCATTCAGTACCATAAACCCCTAAAGGGGTACCCTGGCAAACAATGCAGGCCCAGATCAGATGCCGCAGAACGCGGCGTCTGATCAGGGCCTCCACTGTTTGCGAAAAGTTAAGCCATTTTCCAAATACATTTTGAAGAAAAAACAACCGGACACCCTAAATATTGAAATGGACTCCTGCTATATATAAGGAGGAAGATTCCATTTGGTACAAAAAGGGTTAATCATAGGCAGATGAAAACTGGAGTACCCGGAGCTTCTGATGGCATTAACATGTACATGTACGATAAAATGGATAGAATAAGGAATTCTGGTGGCATGGTTCATTTCTTGCTGAGACACACCAAATCCATAGAACATTTAGAATTTTTATGGCAGTTGCTAGCCATTTGATGCAAAATGAATTGATTGATATTCAATTTTGTCAAATTTGCAAAGATACATTATTTTATGTCATGCCCTGGTATTGATTTCAGGGTTTTTAATGAACAGTACTTTTACTTCTTTTCCCAAGTTTTCTTTACACCAGCAACACATTAAGGAGGCGAGTACAAAAATTGTGTATTGTGTGCATAAGTTAACCCTTGTCTTGCTGTTCACGACAACCCCTACTTTGCAAACAGTGTAGATCCAGATCAGATGGCTTCTGAAGAACCCTTATCTTGCTGTTCATGACAACCCCTATCTTTGCAAACAGTGTAGATCCAGATCAGATGGCTTCTGAAGAAGCCATCTGATCAGGATCTACACTGTTTGGCATTCAGTTTATGAATTTGTAGCAATAAATTACATCAAGTAATTTGATTGGTTGATAGACAGAAATGGGTGTGGCTTAAATGAATATTCAGCAAGATAAGGGTTAGGGTACTGTGGTCTCACATGCTGGAGAAAGCTGGAGTACCCAGAGAAAACCGCCAACATTGGACAGATGACGGGTACCCTGTGTCAGATGCAGAACTGGAATCGAGCCTGGGTTGCAGCCATGGCAAGCTAGGGACCTACCCCTGCATTACTCAGGAGTTTAGTACATGTGAATCATGTGCTTGACAGATGATTCACATAAAACAGAAATGTTCTGAAAAAAGGTTAATCCTTTGGAAGCAAGGATTACAGAACACAGAACTGAAAACGATTTTTCTGGGCCAGACTAGCTTAGTTTCGGCTAATTAGACCTCATCAGTGACCCTCAAATATAAATTCCTAAATTCAAAAGAGTGAAATCAGTGGATCCCAAAGGACTAGAAAATATAACCCACTCTATCATGAAGGGCAGGGAGACTTTTTACGACCACCACACATTCCCTTAACACCAGCTGTGGTGAAGTAAAATATTCTGAAAAAAGGGTAATCCTTTGGAAGCAAGGAATATATCACAGAACTGAAAACTATGGGGTGTGCAAGATTTCTCTGGGCAAGACTAACTAGTTTCGGCCAATTAGGCCTCATCAGTGACCCTCAAATATTTCCTAAATTCCGCAGTGAAATCAATGGTCTCAAAGGACTCGAAAATATAACCCACACTGTGATGAAGCCTTATTTTATCTGAAAAATAAAAAGAATAGATCTTTATCTGCTCATGAATTTTCCATGGTATTTTAGGGTTTTTGAGCATTTGTGGTGTTACAATAATGATCCTAAGTATTGGGAAAGACAGGCCTGAGCAAACAGGGCAGATCCAGATCAGACTGTTCCTGAGAAGTCTGATCAGGATCCACACTGTTTGCCATCTGCACCTTTTGGTCTCCTTGTTGGATTGTAAAAAATTTAGGAGAATAACAGCAAGTCCTAAAGGCGTCTGCATTTTTAGGGTATTTTCGGTATGTAATTTCTGTAAATAAAACCAGCATGTATATGCATGTACAAATATTGGTTTGCATAACAAATCCTAATCACTCAAACATTGATTCCCAGAAAAAAAATGCCATATTAAACCGGGACACATTTGCATATAATTTGGTTCATGTTACATCCGAGTTTTCAAGACAGTTAATACACATGTATGCATGGCAACAGAATTTAATCTTAACACACCAAGTAGTATTAAAAAAATTATCAGTATTGCCCACAATTTTTTCTTGCTCATCAATCTGATTGATTTGAGTTTTCAGTTAACCCATTGTATGCGGGAAACCCCTAAACAGGTACCTTGCCAAACAGTGCAGGCCCAGATCAGACGCCGCAGAATGCGGTGTCTGGTCAGTGTGTGTGTGTGAATTCGGGTTAAACGGGTCGCTTTCAACAATTTTTCAGTCATATCACGACGGTGTCTGGTTGCGACAGGGAGCTCAATGCTCACGTTTATAGTGCTGCCTCACTGAAGTATCATGTCCCAGACACATTACATGATACCACACCCAGTCACATTATCCTGACACTGGGTTGACCAGTCCTAGCTCTACCCCGTAAATCTGAGTGCCAAACGAGGAGCAGCTAGTATCATTTTCAACGACTTTGGTATGTCGCGGCCCGGGATCGAACCCGCGACCTCCCGTTCCCCGGAGCGGACACTCTACCAACTGAGCTATCGGGGCCGGTGGTGTCTGATCAGGGCCTGCACTATTTGCTGACAGAATTTTCCATCAAAAATAGAATAAAAACACCCCATCTATGACAAATGGACTTGTCCAACATATAGCAATGGAAGAGTTCACTAGCATACAATAGGTTAAAGCATATTCTGATTCCATTTTCATTACGAAAACAAGCCTATTCAAATACGTTTAAAATTTTTCACCAAAAATGAAAATTTTTAGATAAAAATTTGATATTTTTTAGCTCACCAGAGCCGAAGGCTCTGGGGAGCTTATAGGATAGGCAGTTGTCTGTCGGCGTCTGCATCGTCTGCGTTGTGTGACGTCAACACTTTTAAACGACATCTCCTCTGAAGCCCCTAGGCCCATTGGGCCCAAATTTCATCTGTAGCATCCTTGGGTTGGGGGATTGAAAGTTTGTGTTTTTTTATGAAATTCGGCTTATTAGTTTGGTTGCTATGGCAACTTAGAGTTTCCATAGACTTATAATGGGGAAAATTGAAAAATGGCATTTACTGCTAAGCCGCTGCAGATATTTTGACAAAACTTTCATAGAAATATTCCTTAGGCAATCTACTATCTGCCATATGATTTTAGGCCTACTGCTCATTTGTATTGGTTGCCATGGAAACCAAAATGAAAAAAATAGAAAAAAATACTTAAAAAATCATCTCCTCAGAAACCGTATGCTCTATGAGACTGAGAGTTTATGGAAATATTCACCATATTTGCCTTTACAGGTTTTGTGTTTTTTATGAAATTCGGCTGTTTAGTTTGGTTGCTATGGCAACTTAGATTTTCCATAGACTTATAATGGGGAAAATTGAAAAATGGCATTAACTACAAAGCCTTTGCAGATATTTTGACAAAACTTTCATAGAAATGTTCCTTTAGCAAACTTCTCTCAGCCATATGCTTTTATGTCAACCTGGGGGTCCAGTAGGTTGTGCCGGGGCCATGCGCCGCCCCCCAGTACTTCATAAAATGCCTTATATCTCAGAAACCTTACAGATCCCCACCCCTAAACCATATATATTCTTGTTTCTATTGATAAGACACATTCATTGACACCAACCTGGAGGTCCTCCGGGATGCGCTGAGGCCATGCCCCACCCCCTCCACTTCATAAAAGGCCCAATATCTCGGAAACCATTCAGATCCCCACCCCTGAACCCTATATACTCTTGTTCCTTATGATAAGACCCATTCAGTGACATCAAACTGGGGGTCCCCCTGGATGCGCCAGGGCCATGTCCCGCCCCTCCATTTCATAAAAGGCCCAATATCTCGGAAACCTTACAGATCACCCCTAAACCATATATATTCTTGCTCCTTATGATAAGACGCATTCATTGACCCCAAATTGGGGGTCTTCCGGGGTGCGCCGGAGCCATGCCCCACCCCTTCACTTCACAAAAGGCCATATAGCTCAGAAACTGTTCAGATCCCTACCCCTAAACCATATATGTTCTTGTTCATTATGATGAGACACATTCAGTGACACCAACCTGGGGGTCCCCAGGGATGTGCTGGGGCCATGCCCCACCCCCTCCATTTCATAATATCACAATATCTCGGAAACCTTACAGATCTCCACCCTAAACCATATATATTCTTGTACCTTATGATAAGACACATTCATTGACACCAAACTGGGGGTCTCCCTGGGCCTTGCCCCACCCCTGCACTTCACAAAATGCCTTTTATCTCAGAAACTGTTCAGAGCCCCACCCCTAAACCATATATATTCATCTTCCGTATGATAAGGCACATTCATTAACACCAGCTTGTGAGTCCCCGGGGCATGCCCGGGCCTTGCTCCACCGCTTGACTTCATTTAAAGCCACATATCTCAGAAATAGTTCAGATCCCCACCCCTAAACCATATATATTCTTGTTCCTTATGATAAGACTCATTCAGTCACACCAACTTGGGGGTCTCTTTGTGCTGAGGCAATGTGCCCCACCCTTCCACTTCATAAAAGGCCATATTTTTTAGAAACCATTCAAATCCCCACCCCATATTCATATATGTTCTTGTTCCTTATTATTAGCACACCTACTGTAGGGGTGTCCGCAGGGGCCAGTCCTCTCCTTTCCACTTCATGAAAGGATATCTTGGATACCGTTCAGATTCC
The DNA here is from genome assembly GCA_963580285.1 of Lucinisca nassula. Taxonomy (NCBI): domain Eukaryota; kingdom Metazoa; phylum Mollusca; class Bivalvia; order Lucinida; family Lucinidae; genus Lucinisca; species Lucinisca nassula. The sequence continues at coordinate 16,893,417 of OY757013.1, forward strand.
CACCCCTCAACCATATATATACTTGGTCCTTATGATAAGACACATTTAGGGGCAACAATCTTGGGCTTTCCTGGGAACGACAGGGCATGCTCCAACCCCTCCACTAATATCTCCAGCCATGCAGATCCCCACTGCTAAACCATATATATTCTTGTTCTTTGTGATAAGACACATTTAGTGATACCAACCAGGGCTCCATTGGGTCCATGCCCCACCCCCTCTACTTCATAAAAGGCCTAATGTTTCATATACTGAGTCCACATGGGTCCTCATTTGGATATGGGGGTTCATTTGGCAGATTAAAATGATATCGTGTTAAAATACATGGCTGCAATTGGGCTGTGCCCACCTGAGCTCTGGTGAGCATAGTGGCCCATGGGCCTCTTGTTTCATATTTATACTCAAAACATAGATTGAGGGTACTCATTCTACTACTCACTGAGGCAGAACTAACGAGTTCTTACAATCTATGTTTTTGAGCAGAAATAAGAAAAATTATGTTTACCACTGTAAATTGTTTGTTTGTTTGATTTGAGGTTTAACATCCCCGTCAATACTGTAAAGGTCAGTTTGGAGATGTTGTTTCCAATTTTGTGGGACTTTTACCCAACATGGAGATGAAATGACATCTCAAGGCCTGTCGCCCAATGAAACCAATATGGTTTATAAGCATGGACGGGCCCACTCGCACTGCTTTGCCTGGGCAGGCCTAGATCCTCTAAGCTATTTACCAGTACTCGTGTGCGGGTTGGATTCAGCTCTGCTGGTTTGTTTGTTTGTTTGATTTGAGGTTTAGCGTCCCCGTCAACACTGTAAAGGTCATTTTGGAGACATTGCTTCCAATTTTGTGGGACTTTTACCAGACATTGAGATGAAATGACATCTCAAGCCCTGCCTCCCAATGAAACCAACAGGGTTTATAAGCATGGACGGGCAGACTCACACCGCTTTGCCTGGGCAGGCTTAGATCCTCTTAAGCTGTTTACCAGTACTCGTGTTTGGGCTGGTTTCAGCTCTGCATCATGCAGCCCATCTATTTCTTCAACCCCGATGGGCGGGCTCTGCATGGAAGCATCATGCAGCCCATATATTTCTTCAAGCCCCGATGGGCGGGGGCCAATACCACTGTAAACCTCAGTTTTACTATATAAAAGTGGGGTTTAAGGTGGCAGGTTTTCGTGAGGATCAGATGCATTTAACAGGTAAATGTACCATGTAGGCGTTGAAGATGCCAGAATTGTATCAAAATTCTTTCACTTTTATCTTGTACCACTTGCCCTGGGTTATCAAATATTCATTATTTTTATATATACAGGTTTAATTTTATTTTGGTCTGCATAATGTTATCCCACAGAGAAACCACTTTAGATTATCTTGTTCATAAAGTTCCTCAAAAAATAACTTTATATATCCAGGGCTGAAAACATCTGTTTTAACAGATCTTATAAGAAAGCCCAAAATGAATGTATCTTATACGAGAAAGCCCAAAATGAATGGATTTTAAATGAGAAAGCCCAAAGTGAATGGACTTTATATGAGAAAGCCCAAAATGAATGTATTTTACATGAGAAAGCCCAAAATGAATGAAAAGTATATGAGAAAGCCCAAAATGAATGGATTTTTATGTGTGAAAGCCCAAAATGAATGAATTTTATATGAGAAAGCCCAAAATGAATGTATTTTATATTAGAAAGCTCAAAATGATGCATTTTATATGAGAAAGCCCAAAATGAATGAATTTATTTTATATGAGAAAGCCCAAACTGGTACACTGGTAAACAGTACAGGTCCAGATGCATATCTGATCAGGGTCTTTACTTTTTGCATTTAACGCTGCAGAATGCAGCGTCTGATTAGGGCCTACACTGTTTGCAGAACGTTCAGCCAGTTTCCAAATAGATTTTGAAGAAAACAAAGCTTGACACCCCTAAATTTTGAAATGGACTCTTTTCATATGTAAGGAGGAAGATTCGATTTGGTACAGAAAGGGTTAACCCTTGTCTCGCTGATCCCGGATATGCCTTATTTTTCAAACAATGAAGATCCAGATCAGATGGCTTCTGACGAAGCCATCTGATCAGGATCTTCATTGTTTGCCATTCAGATTGTGAATTTGTTGCAATAATTTGCATTAAAGAATCTGATTGGTTGATAATCGGTAGTGGGTGTGGCATATATGAATATTCAGCAGGACAAGGGTTAAGGAAAAAGGAACTGGCTTTTGTGATCCCTGAATCCCTAAAAACAAATTTATTATACCCCCGCAAACGAAGTTTGAAGGGGGTATATAGGAGTCAGCTTGTCGTCGTCTGTCGTCGGTCCGTTACAAAAAACTTTAACATTGCTCATAACTTCCTTATTCTTTGACCGATTTCTTTAATATTCACACACCACACACCTTGCCACTAGTACTTAAGATTGATATACACAAACCTGACCTTGACCTTTATGTTGACGTTCCTCAAGGTCAAATACTTGTAAAAATTTGTCGTCTGTCGTCGGTCCCTTACAAAAAACTTTAACATTGCTCATAACTTCCTTATTCTTTGACCGATTTCTTTAATATTCACACACCACACACCTTGCCACTAGTACTTAAGATTGATATACACAAACCTGCCTTGACCTTTACGTTGACCTTCCTTAAGGTCAAATACTTGTAAAAATTTGTCGGTAGCGGGGGTATAATTGGCGCCCGTTAGGCGGCAGCTCTAGTTTATGTAGGCTTCCAGTAAGAGAAAAGATTTGGTTACAGGAAGGAGCAAAATCTAAGATAAATAATTCTGTAGTGTGAATCTCACCGTTCATGGCATGCATATAAGTAAACCCTATTGGTTTCATTGGGCGGCAGGGCTCAAGATGTCATTTCATCTCAATGTCTGGTCAAAGCCCGACAAAATTGGAAGCAACATCTCCAAAATGACCTAAATACTGTTAATGGGGACGTTAAACCTCAATTCAAACAAAAACAAAATGTGACCGATTTTTTCCATTGAGGCTTAATTATTCGCTTTAATGCTTGTAATTTAACTAGCCATATGTATTATATAGACCTTGGCAAGGAGACTGGAGTCACATAGGCTTTAAATGACATTAAAAGTGTTTACCTGGCTGTTAAATTACAAAACATACAAACAGAAATAGACAGCCTCACTGAGGTGATTCTAATATGCCAACTCTCTCATTCTGTGTTTTGGAGTTTTAGAATTTAAAAAAAAAAAAAAAATCCATATAAAATTGAACAACAATACATAGTTTCCCCAAATTTCATACTTAATGGCACCTACTCCTTAACTGTAAAAGGATTCCAAGAAAGATAAGAATAGATAAAGATAACTATTAAAGATAATATAAGTGGGGTAATCTCTGGTTTCCAGCTGCTAATGAAGCTTGTCTGTAAATGCAACATGCCGCTGGGCTTGATATACCAGATTAAATTAACCCTTGTCCTGCTGAGCCCGGATATGCCTTATTTTTCAAACAATGTAGATCCAGATCAGATGGCTTCTGAAGAAGCCATCTGATCAGGATCTATATTGTTTATCATTCAGATTGTGAATTTGTTGCAATAATTGCATGAAGTAATCTGATTGGTTGATAATTGCTAGTGGGTGTGGCAGATTAAAATATTCAGCAGGACAAGGGTTAAGTATTATGCCTAGCTTCACCTGAAAAAGGGTACTGGCAAACAGTTACACCAAGATCAGATGCCAAACAATTTGGCATCTGATCAGGGTGTACACTGTGTGCAATAAAAGTGATTGAGTGTTTGAGTTTTACATCTCACCAACAGCTAAGGTCATACAGAGACGGTACCTCGGTTTAAAGACTCATCCGAAAGTCTGTGTGTGCAATAAATACATATATATCTGCATACCATTAAAGTGTTTTTGGACGTGAAAAAAATAAGCCCCCAAAAAAAAAAAAACTACAGCATCAAACAAACACACACAAAAAAAAAAAAAACACACAGAAAAACACAAACAACAAATGTTAGTTGCAGACAATATGGCTATTATCTAGTTCACATTTTCAAAAGCATTGGATTTGAGATTGTGAGGTAGCAGAATGTGGCATCTCATCAGGGTCTACACTGTCTGTGACTCCTCCAGCTATTTTTAGATGCATCTTGTACTTCTTCGAACTTCAGAACAAGTATGGTAAACCGGCCCCGATAGCTCAGTTGGTAGAGTGTCCGCTCCGGGGAACGGGAGGTCTAGGGTTCGATCCCGGGCCGTGACATACCAAAGTCGTTAAAAATGGTACTAGCTGCTCCTCGCTTGGCACTCAGATTTGCGGGGTAGAGCTAGGACTGGTCGATCCAGTGTCAGGATAATGTGACTGGGTGTGGTATCATGTAATGTGTCTGGGACATGCTACTTCAGTGAGGCAGCACTATAAACGTGAGCATTGAGCTCCCTGTCGCAACCAGACACCGTCGTGATATGACTGAAAAATTATTGAAAGCGTCGTTAAACCAGAATTCACACACACACACAAGTATGGTAAGGAGTTGAGGTTGTTCTCTGAATAGCCTGTCATTTTGAGAAGCAGATCAATTTGCAAAGGAGCATATTCAGCAGTTAATGTGATTTCCTCATCAAGTCTGCATTTTCGAAAAATATAATCAGATCTTCAGCTAATTTAACAATCACTTTCAAACAAATAGAACAAATTAGATAATCAGGACTATCTGTATTGTAATGAGTTACCAGTTCTGGTTTCTGGAAATACTTTTCATTAGGAAAACACTGTCTTTTTCATGGGTACACAATTTCTCAGACCTACTGTAAAGATTCTAAGTTTTGGGACAGACAGGCCTATGCAATCAGTATAGACCCAGATCAGACTGCTCCTGAAGGAGCAGTCTGATCAGGGACTACAATGTTTGCCATTCCGTCAGCACTTTTTGGAGTCCTTACAAGATTGTGTAACAAATTTGTTAAAATTTTAGAAGAATCTCAGCAAGTCCTCAGTGTGTCTGAATTTTTAGGATAATCACAGTACTTCTTATTTGAACTGCTTTGCAAGAAAAGCTATCTTCAGGATGTACAACCAGGTTGAAGGCTGAAAATGCCATCCTATTCAGACACCTCAGGTCCTATCCTACTTGTCCTAAAATTTGAAAAGCTTGGACGTCATGTTGTATCTAAATTTTGCTGGATGAGTGGCAAACAGAATAGACCCAGATGAGATGCCACAGCAAACAGAATAGACCTTGATGAGATGCCACATTCTGTGGCATCTAATCTGGGTCTATTCCGTTTGCTCAAGCCTGTCCGTCCAAAAACATAAGGTAAATAAGGTACGACATCATGAAATTATTTTCAGAGCAAAACAAAAAGGAATCAGCCACAAGAGGAGTGCAATTAGTACCCTTCCAAATTCTCTTGGAGTCAAATTAAGCTAACATGATGGAATATTCAGTCAAACCTGTCTTAGTGGCCACCTCTATTAAGCAAGCAACTTGTCTTAAGCAAGCAGGTATTCAGTTCCCTAAAAAAGAAAATGCATTAAAATTCACCTGTGTTAAGCAAGCACCTGCCTTAAGCAAGCAGGTGAATATCCCAGAGGTGCTTGCTTAATACAGGTTGGACTGTACAACACTATTGAATTCAACTTCAACAAGATGGATAGTGTGGGCCCAGTTGTTTAAAACTAACGATGCCACTAGTTAACAGGATATTAAAATTTGATACCTATTCAAATTTTGATGAAAAGTGTGAGTAGTTTTTGCAAAAAGCTACTCACATTTTTTTCAGCAAAAATACCAGAGTATTAGATATTGTACTTGCTAGAACAACAATTTGACCACTGATGAGCTTGTTAAGCTAACGATACTTTGAACAAATGGACCCTGGTCTCAGGTTGACAAATCGAGTAGCTCCCCAGCTTGACAGGCATTTAACCCTAAATATGCTGCTGAAAAAGTTGTCTGCTTAATATGTCATCGGCTGAATTTTTTACAACTTTTTAAAAATATTTTTGCATACAGGCAAACAGTGTGGTCCCAGATCAGACTGCTCTTACAGGAGCAGTCTGATCTGGGTCCACAATGTTTGCAAAAAATTACTTTTAAGGCAACCGGCAGATGGAAAAGCAGACGACAATTGTCGTGATTAGCATTTTATGGGTCAAAGCTGTAGCGTTAAATGCCTGAAGAGTAAGGATTTGGCCGCATTGATTTTCTAGTCCTCAGATTTGGTATGCATACAGATGAAAGGTTATTGTCTTTTCTAATTATCCCTGGGATTACACTGGGACTTTGTATTGACATAGGCCTATTACCAATAGTTAACTAACTTTTCTCTGTACTGACCAAATACCCACTAAATGTGATTGACAGTAGTGGTGGGTCCACCATTTTCTAATTATCCCTGGGATTACACTGGGACCTTGTATTGACATAGCATAGACCTATTACCAATAGTTTACTTACTTTTCTCTGTACTGACCAAATACCCACTTGGCATTGGCAGTAGTGGTGGGTCCATTGTCTCTCAGTTTAGGCTGAATCAATGTTTCTGAACTAGGGTATATGATAGACTGTTTCTTTCAACCAGTTCAGTATTGAAAAACACTTTCAGATGTTTGTGGGTCCTTCATATTCACTCTGTTCTGTTTATTGAACAGTACACAAAACTATTAATTTGCTTGTGGTTAAACTTTATTGGTTTTGTTTGTTTGTTTGATTTGAGGTTTAGTGTCCCCGTCAACACTGTAAAGGTCATTTTGGAGACGTTGCTTCCAATTTTGTGGGACTTTTACCCGACATTGAGATGAAATGACATCTCAAGCCCTGTTGCCCAATGAAACCAATAGTGTTTATTAGCATGGACGGTCCGCCTCGCACCGACGTTCCTGGACAGGCTTAGATCCTCTAAGCAGTTAACCAGTACTAGTGTGTGGGCCGGATTCAGCTCTGCGTGGAAGCATCATGCAGCCAATATATTTCTTCAAGCCCCTTTGGGCGGGGGCCCCAAACTTTATTGGTATAGTGATAATTATGTGGACCACAGCAGTAAAGGGGTCATTTGTTCAAAACTAACAATGTCGTTACAGTGAGTGGTTCACTACTTTAATACAGAAGTCTGCTTAGGAAAAGAGTGGTCAGCTTCGCTGACCAACATTATAAGGCCTTAATAGTGTTGATTGGGCCATTTAGGCAAATGGATACACTTTTATGGGAGGCACCTCTTTCAGATGCATTTTTGTCTCCCCTGTCAAAAGGGGTCTACTCTGTAAGGAAAGAATTTGCTCCTTAGGAGCAAATTCTTTCCTTCCAGAGTAAACCCCTTAGGAGCAAATTCTTTCCTTCCAGAGTAAACCCCTTAGGAGCAAATTCTTTCCTTCCAGAGTAAACCCCTTAGGAGCAAATTCTTCCCTTCCAGAGTAAACCCCTTAGGAGCAAATTCTTTCCTTCCAGAGTAAACCCCTTAGGAGCAAATTCTTTCCTTCCAGAGTAAACCCCTTAGGAGCAAATTCTTTCCTTCCAGAGTAAACCCCTTTTTCAGAGGAGCTGAATTTACATGAAAGCAAACAGGAAGTCACAAATATTGCCTGGCCCCTTTGAAAAATTGCAGGAAATTTGGCCAGGTGCATCCATCTCCCTTAACCTTTAGCATGCTGAATTAATTTTTTTATCGATACTCCGTCCCACTGAATTGTTTTTATCAAATACTACCATTTTCAGCAACTTTTAACACGCAAAAACCCGTATTTTTCTTGATTTCTCCACCATTCAAAGCATATGGAAAACGAAAGTAGCCTACTGTCACTCAGCTGACTGAGTCGAAAAATCGTTTAAAACACCCTTTCAGAGCGTATTTTGGGCTCGATTAGATCAAGTTCGTCAAAAAGTAGCGATTTCCTAAAAAAAATTGCATCCTTACCCAGAAAACCCGAAGAAAATCCATCCAAAAACATCGAAACGGCAAGTTTTTTTTTTCATCGATGCCCGGATGTTATTTGATACCGAAATGCCAAACCGCACCGAAAAACGAGAGTTCCTCCTTTAACTATGAGACGCACCAAGCACACCAGTCAATTTCGGCACACGATTGCGCCTACAGCATGGCGCCATTACATTTTCACGGGCGCACGAATGCGCCCACAGCATGCTAAAGGTTAAAACTCCTGAAGAAACAAACAAAAAACATCATTGAATTCTGGGAAAAAAATGGAGTAACAATGTAAACCTAGATTGTTCTGCTCTAAGTATATTTGCCCAGGGACTACCATCCTATTTCTTGATAGAGTATCCATTGAAAAGTAACATTGCAAATTGCTATGTTTTGAGAAGAAATTGTTTAAGTTATTGTCCCCATAGACTTTTAAAATGAGGTTCTTTGCCAAGTTCTAATCAGGCTATTCTTACAGACCGTAAAAATTCTAAAAATTCTGCCACCTTGAAGACTTGCTGAAATTCTCCTAAAATTTTAACAAATTTGTTTCACGATCCAGCAAGAAGTCCAAAAAGTGCCGATGTAATGGCAAACAGTGTAGACCCTGATCAGACTGCTCCTTCAGGAGCAGTCTGATCTGGGTCTGCACTGTTTTCAGAGACCTGTCTGTGCATTACCATACTTATAAAGCCTGAGAAATATTGACAAAACAGGTTTGTATCTTGCACTATTGGATTACCTCCCTTAGACCAGTCCAGATCAGAAAGACTATTGGAGTCTATATTTTACAAGTAAAGCCTTTACAAAAAGCTATGTCTACGCTTAGCACATATTAAATGTGAATGTCTAGGAATATATACCAGAAATGCGTTTTTTGTGCACAATTAACTGTCTTTGACAATATTCTAAGTGCCAGTCTGCACCCAGGATCCTGCCGACTGAAGTACAATGTCTGAAATGTCAAAGTTGCAAATGCTGTAATTTTGTCAAAAAGGTGCAACTTCTAAATGTTTTTGACATCTTTTCAAATGCAATGCTTGAAACTTGTTGAAGTGAAGCAGCCAACTTTCTTACACTCCATAAAGCACTTAATATATAGAGGATCTTACATGAGTGTTCATGTATTATTGAATTTATTTAACGAGTTCCTCAACGACATTTATAAATTCAATAATACATGAACACGAATGCAAGATTCTATTTATCATATGATATTTAAAGCGCATTTTATCCACGATTGTTTACAAAAATGTCAATATTCCGCCGTTAGTAAACGCGACGTCGTTAAGGACATCGTACATGTAACGTTACGGGACGTATCTAGCTAATTTGCATATTTAATCCACTAGTGGGTTATCGAAAATACTACACGGCGTTATTACACTCTAAGACGCGACGTCATATGATAATGAAGAGTAACCCATTTTGCTAACCGTGAGACAACTTTTTAGCTCACCGAAGCTGAAGACTCCTGAGCCTTGGGTGTTCGTCCGATAGGCAGTGGTAGAGAGTGGTAGAGAGTTTGTAGATGTATAGGTTGTATGGCCTGTAAAAATATGGCAGCAAACATGAGCTCGTACAAATGTGACAGCAATCCTGTTCCAATTCTCTGCCCATGGAGCCTCGTTTTGCATGAAAGCGTATACTTGTTATAGGCCGCTTTTTTCTTCTTGTGAAAGCTTATACTTGTTGTTGCATTAAAAATACAATAAATGTCAACCTGCATTGTGGGTAACGAATGGCTGTACTTCCGTGTCAAACCCAATGTCTACAATGTCTACGCCCATGGGCGTAGACAATAAATTCTATAAATATAAGGACACCTTAACAAAGCTACTGTAATTATCCTATAATTTACTTTGTTGTCTAAGAGTGGGATGAAATGTGCTGACAATAATGATTGTTGGGTCAGGTTACCATTACACAAACATGCCTATACAAATACATTGCAACCTTTATTGCCGAAAAAATGAAAATTTTGTGATGAAAATTTTTCTTATTTCTGCTCAAATTATAGATTGTGGGTACTTGTTAGAACTGCCTCATCGAGGCAGTTCTAACAAGCACCCACAATCTATATTTGAGAGCAGAAATAAAGTATACCCCCGGAAACTCCAGTTTTACTATATAAAAGTGGGGTTCAAGGGGGTCAAAATTATATAGGCGTGTTTTCGTGATGTGTCTGCCTGTAAAGGGTAGGGGGAGAATGTTGTTTTTCCCTCAGTTTCTACACTTCCATTCACTCCCTCTTTCTCCACCGTCCTTCACTTTCATCTCTTCTGCTATCTCTATCTCTTTTCTCCCTTTCTCTTGGAGACACACAAAATGACCCACAAAGGTTGACATGTCATTAAACCAAGCCTCATATTTTTCAGGCATTTGCAGGATTTCAGGCTTTTAGAGCTTGATGTTGTTTTTGATTTCAGGCTTTTAGATTTTGATTTTTTGTGCCTTTAGTCTGTTTAAAAAACTATTTAACCCTTATCCTGCTGAATAAATTTGTTAACCCAAACCCATTTCTGACTATAAGTCAGCCAAATTACTTGGTATTTTCCCAAACTGCATTACAGACAGTGTAGATCCTCATTCTTCTTCAGAAGTCATCTGATCAGGATCTTCACTGTTAACAAAGGTAATTTAGTTGTGTCTTGTTCAGCGGGATAAGGTTTGAAGCTGCAAAATCGGGGCCTGTCAGGCATGGAAAAGCATTGTCAGCATGAGGCCTGTTAAACACAGTCCATTTGTGCAGTATGGACTTTGTTCATCTCAAAATCAGCTGGCTTAATCCATAAAATGCCAATCACAACAGCTGTAGTCTGCTTTGCCATCTTGGGGTTAGCTTAAACTTTTGCAAACATTGTGGACCCAAATCAGACTGCTCCACAGGAGCAGTCTGATCTGGTCCCACACTGTTTGCCTGTATGCAAAAATGTTAATGTTAACAAAAAAAATAAAATAAAATCAGCAGACGTCATTTATTTTATAAGCAGACAACATTTTCACATGTAGTTTTTCTTAGGGTTTCAAGGGTTATTTATATGCAACTTCCTCTATGTTTTGCCTAATGTAGATATATATTGTCTTTAATGTCTACTGTGAAGATGTGAAATGTCAGATGGAGTGATTATTTTTGCTGGATTAAAGATGTTTTCGGCAGATTAGGATGGAAGATCGTTGGGATTGCAGAAAAAGTGTTTTTGCAGGTGTAAAATACATCAGATTGCGTGACAGTATGCTGATATGTCAGATCTTGAGTACATGAGTGGGACATTTTGGATGTTTTCAGGAAAGATAGGTGAATTTTTTAGGCTCCTAAAGATCTTGTTTAATGTAATTGTAGGCCTCAGCTGTGTGGCTGAAGCAGTTCCTCAGATTGAATCTTTATTGATCATACATTCTGTATTGAGAAACCTTCCATTCAAGTCAGAAATATGAAAGCATTTGTTATCTCCCTTGGAATGTGGATGATTTGTTTGTTTGTTTGATTTGAGGCTTGACGTACCCATCAACACTGTAAAGGTCATTTTGGAGACGTTGCTTCCAATTTTGTGGGCCTTTTACCCGACATTGAGATGAAATTACATCTCAACCCTGTCATCCAGTGAATCTTTTTTACGGTCATTCTCTCTCTTCCGCTGATTCAAGGAAGGCAGTTGTCAGTTTCTGGCGAAAGAATGTGCACTGTACTGGTTAACCACTTACATATAAGCCTGCCCAGGACAAGTGTGGATAAGTAAACTGACCGGCTCAAAAATGACCTAGGTATTGTTGACTGGGCCATTAAGCCACAATACACAAACAAAACAAAGATCTAAGCCTGCCCTGAGGCAAAGCGTTGCACACGAGTCGGACCGTCCATGCTTATAAACCCTATTGGTTTTATTGGGCGACAGGGCTTGAGATGTCATTTCATCTCAATGTCAGGTAAAAGTCCCACAAAATTGGAAGCAACATCTCCAAAATGACCTTTACAGTGTTGACGGGGACGTTAAACCTCAAATCAAACAAACAAAATCATGTAGGAAGACATCTATTGAGATCCACTGTAAGGAGGTCCAACTTCTTAGCAGGCAGAGAAGAAATTTACTTTTCATATAAAAATGCTAAATCCAGATAAACTCTGAAGATAAAGCTGTAATATTGAGAGATGGGTTTCTGGTTGAGAATCTCCCATGTTATCTAACATTTCATCAACTTCTGCTTCCAGGTCATGTTCTGGATCACTTAAGAGTTAAGTGGCATCTCTGCTTCTGTAGAACCTGCAAGCAGTGATTATACTTTCAGGGGAGGCAACTTTGTCAATAATGTATTTGTCTCCCTTAGTTTCTTTTGTTATCTAACAGTTTATCAGATAGTGCTTCTAGGTTAGGTTCTGGCTGGCCTATAGAGTTCACAGGCATTTCTGGTTTTATAGAACCAAGGGGAATGATAACTTATTCAGGTAGCAGTACACAGTTTCCAGCCTGTGCACATGGGGAAATTTCTTCATAAGTAAGAGTAGGGATCAAATTCAGTGTCTAAATACTGTTTGGCAATTATGAAAGCAATATCTTGAAATCAGTGTATTGTTTTTGTGTCATTGTGGAGAAATATGAATTAATTCATGGTCACATGACCTGGATATCAAGGGATGTAACTGAAAATACGAAACTACTGCTATACGAATTTATCGCTACACTTTCTGTTTAAAATAGCTGTCAGACTTCATTTGGATATTGCTAACAAAGTAAACGGCTGGCAGGGGTCAATTTCTAGCCCCCTTTCATTTTTGGTAGGTGTACAATAGAGCTGAATGCTGACAATTGTCCTTGCAAATGCAGTGTGCTGCCAGGGCTTCCTTGAAAACAGCAGAAAATGGTAAAAAAAGCAGCAGAAGTGGGTGGGGTAGGATTTGTTTACATAGCCACTACATTGGCTGTACAGTGTACAAGCTATAGAAACCAGCTTCAAATTATTCTGTGGCAAGTCACAATGCAGTGATAACACAAAAGAGAAGGGTTGCAAAGTGTACTATTTGTTACGGCTCAAAAAACTTCGTCTGCTGCGTGTCCGAGTCTCGCCGACAGCTTGGAATAGTGGTTTGCTACCTCAGGAGAAAAACCCCATGTCAGGAACATACTTATCTCCCTTATCATTTGGTTTAGTAATTATGTTATCTAACAGTTTATCCATAGTTCTTTCAGGTCAGGTTCTGTATGCTTATCTCTGGTTTTGAAGAGCTAAGGGGCAAGATATTTTTTTTTGAGATCCAACTCTGTCTGGATACTCTGGAACATATTTATCTCCCATGTAATTTGGTTAAGTAATTTTTATGTTATCTAAAAGTTTGTCAGATAGTTCTTTCAGGTCAGGTTCTGAATCACTTAAAGTTCATTGGCATTCTCTGCTTCAGTTGGCATCTACTTATTCTTTCCTGTAAGAGTAGACCCTGTTTTGAGGGATTAATAATCCCCTTTTTGGGGGGATCACTGTAATAATGGAAACCAAACAGTCATAAAAACATGTCTCCTCATTACGAAAACACGCCTATACTAATACATTGTAAATTCGACTGCCAGAAAGGGGAAATTTTAAGCTGAAAAATTGTGATATTTTTCTTATTTCATCGAGGCGGTTCTAACAAGTACCCACAATCTATATTTTAGAGCAGAAATAAGAAAAATAAGGTTTACCCCTGTAAACCCCAGTTTTACTATATAAAAGTGGGGTTCAAGGGGTCAGAATTATATAGGTGTGTTTTCATGATGTGCATTAAAAAAGGGCAGATAATTAGACAACATGAAATATTAGAAGTTGTCCCCCTTGCAATAAAAAAATATAGAAAGTAATTATTGTCAGGTGTTACCATTCCCTTTAACGTTTACCACTCTCTAGGATAATTCAGCAGACAACAAATTGTTGATATTTTTCTTTATTTATTCCAGAAAACAGGACTTGACATCTCATGCAAATTGTCTCCAATTTATCCATGCAAGACAATTTGCATGAGATGTCAAATCTGTTTTCTGGCAGAATAAGAAAAATATTTCAAGATGTTGTCTGCTGCTAAAAAAACCCAACATGCAGAGCGTTAATTGTTCCCCCTCTGAGTTTCTTGAGTGGACTCTTCCGGATATGACAATTGATTAAATTGGACGTTCCATAGCTCCAGATAAGGCTAGGCTTATCTGGATAATTCTTATTTTTCCATAAAAACGTATGTTGTGGGTACTCATTGAGGTGATTCTAACTAGTACCCACAACACTATATTTCCAACCAGAAGTAAAGAAAATTATCCCTAATATAATCTTTGTTGTGTCTGATCAATATAAATATAACTGGATCTGTGTGTGATGGGGAAGCAGATTAGCCCTTATCTTGCTGAATATTCATTTAAGCCACACCCATTTCTGTCTGTCAACCAATCAAATTACTTGACGTAATTTAATGCTACAAATTCATAAACTGAATGCCAAACAGTGTAGATTCTGATCAGATCTGGATCTACACTGTTTCCAAAGATAGGGGTTGTCGTGAACAGCAAGATAAGGGTTAGGTCAGTTTTATATTGGAGAGAAACCTTATAAGACCAATTCATACTGTAGAGAAAGCTTGTATCGGATAGCAAAAGCAACGAAAGGTCACTCACTATTAACCATTGTCCTGCTGAGCCTGGATATGTCTTATCTTTCAAACAATGCAGATCCAGATCAGATGGCTTCTGATAGATCTTTATTGTTTGTCATTCAGTTTATGAATTTGTTGCAGTAATTTGCATCAAATAATCTGATTGGTTGATAAAAAGTAGTGGGTGTGGCATATAAAAATATTCAGCAGGTCAAGGTTAACAACACTGAAAAATTGGTTTGTTTGCAATAAAAATAAAGACATATTCATACTTTATTTAATCTTGAAAGAGCCATGTAGGTATGTATAACCCCAAATCAATATTTCTCTCAAGACATATTCATACTTGAGAGAAACCATAGATGAACACTATTGATTTGGCTCTTTCAAGATTATTTTACATATATGTAGCTGGTGGTTAATCCAAGGTGAGTAAAAACCAGAGTACCAGTAAAAAAAACTACCTGACTGCCCATTGCAGAACTTAGCATCTCTCGGTGTGGCCCACACATGAAAATATTTGTGACGATTCAAATTAGTGGCAGACTTGGGAACTGGAAATAGATTACCTGAAGGAGTCTTGAAGAAATATACTTAAAACCCTAAGATGCCATGAAAAAACTGCATCTGAAAATGTTGTCTGTTTATGACGTGTGCTACATATCTTCAAACATATTTTTGCATACAGGCAAACAGTGTGGACCTAGATCAGACTGCTCCAACAGGAGCAGTCTGATCTGGGTCCACACTGTTTGGAAAAATGACTTTTAAAGTTAGCAGCAGATGACAAAAGCAGACGACTATTGTTGTGATTGGCATCTTATGGGTTAGAATGCCTGGAAACCTGTTGTAAACCAAGCACAAAATAAAAAAGTCATGGACTGTTGTGAGATCTAATCTGCAGATTCCAAAACCAGACCCCCTGTACCTTACACTTTATTAGATTATCCTGATAGAAAATTAGTTCCCCTAAATTTCACCTTATTGAAAGAACAGATATGTTTGCCTCTCTTGTGTTGATGTTAACATGTGGTTTAATGGGGATGAACGGGCAAATTTATAAATTCAAGGGTATGTGTATGTGATTATTTTGTCTTTCTACTTCAGTTTCTAACAGAATTTTGCTGAAAATACTAAGTACAGTCAAGGTTTGTTCTACAAAATTCCATATGGCCTCGGCGAGGTGATGCTAATCATTATAATAACACATCCATGCAACATAGTTTTCTGATAAAAATCTGTGATACTTTTCTTATTTATACTGCAAACAGGCTGTGGGTACTCGTTGGAACTACTCATTGAGGCAGTTCTACCGCCTTTCTACTGCCTCAGTGAGGCTGTTCTAAGGAGTACCCACAACCTATGCCTTGGAGCAAAAATAAGAAAAAAAACAACTGCCCCACTCCACCCAGCTGTAAATGGGTAACAGTGGTGTAAAAGTCACTGCCTCCCTCTCGCGTGCATGATAACATCCAGAATGAGTATCAAGAGTGATTCAAATAAGCTTGGAAGCTTTCATCACAGTTAAACTAAAATAAATTAGTATAAATTGAGAAAATAATGCCTACCCCTGTAAACCCCATTTTCTCTATATAAAGGGGTTTTAGGGGGGGGGGAGGGTTATTTCACGAACTTGTTCACATAATGAAATGTCCATAACATTTATTTCTTGGAGTAATTATGTAAGGGGAGAAAAGTTCTTTATTACCTATACTAAGAAAAACAATTGAAGGATATTGAAATTCATTTGTTTACCACAATTACTGGTAAATACCAAATTTTTGAAACTCAACAAAAATTGATACACTAATCAATTATCAATCGATATGCAAAAACAAATTCATTCTCGGTTCATTGGTTTCTGTACAGTACCTTCCTAAATGTCCCTGACATTCAGCACAAAAGTCACAAGACGTCAAGCGTCATTAATAACGGGTGTGGCCACCTCTAGCTTGGACGCAGGCCTAGCACCGGCGTCGCATGCTGGTGACAAGTCGACGGAGAACGTATTGGGCTATGCCATGCCGCTCTTCCACAAGCGCTCGTCAAAGCTGGGCCAACGTTGATGGCTGGTGAAGTCGGTTGCGTATGCGTCTCCCAAGCTCATCCCAAGCATGCTCTATGGGATTAAGGTCTGGAGAGCGAGCTGGCCAGTCCATGGTTTGAATACCCGCTTGTTGGAGACGGTTAATGACGACTCCGTCGATGCGGACGCGCATTGTCATCCATGAACGTCAAACGTCCCCCATTACATTGAATGAAGGCAGTAAATGTGGATCAATACTTGGTCTATGTAACGTTGACCAGTCATCGTCCCATCCAACACAAGAAGTTCCGTTTTTAGGTTACGGGAGATGCCTGCCCAAAAACAATAACACTTCCGCCTCCGTATGGGTCACGTTCAAGAATGTAACATTGGGCATATCTCTCTAAAAAAATGTGTACGTCGCCAAACGCGAATCCGGCCATCAGCACGTGACAAATGAAACAGACTTTCATCTGTAAAAAGCACAGTACTCCATTGTTGGCGATTCCATCTGAAGTGGGTCCTAGCCCACTGCTCACGAGCTCGACGGTGGCGAGGTGTTAATGGCGTTGCTTTCAGAGGCCTTCGGGCGTTAAGATTTCGGTCATTTAGCGGTTTCTCACAGTCTGGACACTAACGTTAACATTACGCACGTTCCTGAGCTGTTGACGTAACTTAGGCACACTAAGAGTCCTTGAACGTAACGCCTGGTTCACCAAATACCGGTCGTCCCGAGCAGAAGTGGCTCGCGCTTGTCCCCTACCAGGTCTTTCGGCCACTTCTCCCGTCTGGCGGTATCTCTCATATAGCCGGCTCACCACACTTTGTGAAACGCCAAATCTAGCAGCGACGTCGATTTGACGTTGACCTACGTCTAAACGAGTAATGACTTGCCAGCGCTGCCTATCGGTCAATCGTCTGCGCCCAACCATATCCAAAATTATCCAAGATACCCAACACTTCGTTTCTGTGTACAAATAACCGAACTGACCGATAGCCTCATGTACGAAATCGATTTTACAGGGCACGTGAATTTTGCTGCTTGACCCCATACTTGTTTACGGACAATGTTTTAGATAACCACTGTAGTATGACTTCAAATGGCTGCACGAAACATGAGGTCGAAAACTTGTTTTTCAAAGTATAAAAATGGCATTTCAGCAGATTTTGTAATTTGTTCAAAATTAAGCGCGAAAGTCCAATATCCTTCAATTGTTTTTCTTAGTATATTTAAAACTACCTCATTATGATAACAAACCCATACGACAAATGCATTTTTTCATCTCCAAAATGGCTACTTTTCTGAGGAAAGTCTGGTATATTTTTCTTATAAATACTGCAAACATAGGTTGTTGGTGCTCGTTAGTACCGCCTCATTGAGGCGGTTCTAACGGGTACCCACAACCTATGTCTTAGAGCAAAAATAAGTAAAATAATGTAGACCACCATAAACCCCAGTTTTCTCTATATAAAGTGGGGTTTAGGGTGGTGTTCATTTCATGGACTTGTTCACGTGCTGTATTTGGATTCTTCAAAATGGCAACTTTTTTATAGCAACATATTCATTATAACAGCAAAACATTATGAAAAAAATGCACCACAACCTCTATATAACATTGTTCAATATAACATTATTTTTGGATATAGCAAGGTTTAAAGATGGACCCCAAAATATTAAATAGATGGTATAGAAAGTCTATTCATTTTTATCCACCTTTAAACCATGCTACATTGATTGAAAAACGGTGTTATAATGAAGAATCTTACATTAAGGTTTATATGTATGTTGTAAAGCAGTCTGACCTGTATAATAGCCCAGAGGGTGCCGGATGGGTTGGCTTCAAACATTTGAGGGATAACTTGAACACCCACACTCCCTTCCCATGCAGAAAGCAGCTTTCAGCTAGGTGTGCCCTATAATTTGCAAGTATATTTCTTGCACCTAATGTTAAACAAATGTGCTAAATCAAAATTCACCATTGTAGATAAACTGTACTTGATAACAGAGACTCAGTATGACTTATACATTAATTTCCATTGCCATCACATTAATCTATCATCTAAACTGCACCACATCATAAGCAATGAATTAATACTTATTTATCAGCTCACATATTTTCAGCAGCTTGTCAGTTTTATATCAAACCTTGAACCCAGAGAAAATTGCAGTTGGTAGTGCAGAAATGCACCTAATAATGTTTCAGTGTTGAGAAATAAAAATGGCTTTGAAATGTTAATTTGAACAAGTATGTATAAGTTTGCTATGCAATCTGCACTAATGTTGAAATCTATTATTTCATATTTATGACCATTGTTTTTTGTAAAATGACCCTTATGGCAAAATAACCTATAGTCATTTTACCTGATGGAATCTGATGCTACCTTTTGAGGTCACAATCGTTAAACACTTAAGCACATAATTTTGAATTTAGTTTATCAAAACAAAACACAGTGATGAGGCACAAGATATTGATTGACTGCTGACTTTTAAGCAGTGAGACTTAAATGGAAGTAAGTATGGTACTTGAATTAAAAAAAGGGATGTCTTGCAACATTCCTCCCCATACAACATTCCTCCCTGTCTAAAATAAAGAAAAAAGGCCAGAGGGTTTGACAGTGCATTTGAAATAAGCCAGCTTTGCTGTCTTTATAAATTAACAGTACGTTATTCTGTTTCATCAAGGATTCAGATTATAAATTTTGAATATGGAATAAAAGTATAAACATAAAAATATAAAATATAAACATTGTATTTGAACCAAGATCCTATTTGAGGGTCTTATTGTGTGCATAACAGTTAAACATGATTGCATTGGAACATAAAGAAGATACACATTGTATAAGAACATAATTTATTTTTCAAATGGTGGTGGGACTTAAACAATAAGTTATGTGGTGCATGATTATGGTGTCATTCTTATCCCAGCATCATCAGTATGCTTTGATAAATTCCTTAATTATTGTTTCTGTAGGTCTTCTGTATGTGAGGAATGAAAGGGGAGGAACCTGTGAATTCTTGGTTCTGTTTTATGATAATTGTAATGGGAAAACCAAAACTGTATTGTAGGGAAAAAAACAAACTGTATAATAAATATGTTTGACTAACTGGCAGGAAAATAAAACAGCCTGAATTCTTCATCTTTAGCCCAGATACCCATGTAGTCAACAGTGGTGGCTTTCTTTATGGTTATGTCAGATACCCCTTTACCTACCAAAGCGGAAGTTTCATGATTGAAACATGTTTGAACATTTTTCATTCATGTTTAAACATGCTATTTGGACATGACTGCACATGTTTTGATGATGTTGTGAACATGTTAGGAAATGTTAAACATATATGTGCATAAAATGGCACCATGGTCAAACATGATCAAATATTAAATGTATTCAGCCATGTTTGACAATCACAGAAAGAAAACTATTAAAAAGATTGAAACATGTTCTTGAAAACATGTTCAACATCATTAAAACATCCATTATCATGTCTAAGCATGTTCAGACATGTTTCATGCCCCAACAAGCCTGGCATTTAACATGTTCAGTCATGTTAAATGTATCTATAAGCATGGCATGTAACATGTTCAAACATGTTACATGCACCAATATATCATGTTTGAACATGTTCAAATCATGTTTGAACATGTTCAAATCATGTTTTGATATGTTCAAACATAACCACAAAAATATGTCCAAACAGGTTCTTTTATATGCATGCAGATGGTCGTGGAGCTGCAGTGACTGTGCAAAAAGTATATGATTACAGATATTTTGTCTATCCATCCATCTGACCATGAGCTCCTCATAATTTTGTGTTCACTTTATAATTCTGACACCATTTGAGATATTATCACGAAACTTCACATATATGTAAAAGCACCATGAGACGATGTGCAGAACATATGAACTGTTACTCTGATTTTCATACTTGAGTTATTGCTCTTTGAACATTGAACATAGCTGTTTCTACCATGCACTCATGTCTGCTCTGTAAGTTGAAATTAACTGTTCAAGATATTTTCATGAAATTTCTCACAAATGTAAACAACCATGAGACAACATGCAGAACACAAGAACTGTTACTCTGGTTAACATACTTTTGGAGTTATGGCCCTTTGAACATTGTAAATAATGAAAATAGCAAAGTCTACATGTTCTCATGTCCTAACTGTAATTTGAGGTTAAAGTATGTGCACTGTACTAGTTAACTGCCTATGTACACCACAACCTCATTATAACATGGTTCATTATAATATGGTTATGGAAATAACATGGTTTCAAGATGGATCTAAAAATGTATAGATTATATAGAAAAATGACCATAAATGGTCATTTTTCTATATAATCTATACATTTTTGTTTGGATATAACACTGTTGTTTAACTAATGCAGTTTCTGCTTTGGACCCCATCAATAATGTTATAAATAGGTTTTTGATGTATTATCTGCCAAGGAAAGGAAAAGTATGGTAGATAAACAGACCAGCTCGATATGACCTAACTAGTGTTGACTGGGCTATTAAACTTCAAAGACACAAAACAGACTGTAAACTGTTGTGTGCTTGCTAATGGAGCAAAAACACATTGATTTGTGCTTATTAAAGCATGTGTGGTAATTAACCCTTCTCTTGCTGAATATTCAGTTTAGCCACACCCATTTCTGACTTTGAACCAATCAGATTACTTGATGTAATTTATTCCTACAAAATCATAAATTGAAAGTCAAACAGTGTAGATCCTGATCAGATGGCTTCTTCCGAAGCCATCTGATCTGGATCTACACTGTTTGCAAAGAAAAGGGTTGTCGAGAACAGCAGGACGAGGGTTAAATAATGCCCAACATTGCAACTGAATCTTTGAGAGTTGATCTAAAGTTCACTTCTGAAATGACAGTAGCTAATGAAGATCTGACAGAGATTCCGAATTATGATACAGAATATCTAAATAATTTGGTCTAATAACAATAAGGATAACTGAATAAAGATTCAGGGAACTGTTTAAATTTCTACTTGATTAGTTAGTCCTTATTTTGAGTGCAGCTGGCATGTGAAAATCTTCAAATTTGTTGGAGAGAATATTTGAAATTCTTCAAGAATTGGAATATCTTAAGTTCCATAAACTGAATATGAGGGAAGCATTAGCTTCCAAAAAAATTGAATAATGGGACATTCTAAGATTACATAATGTAGGAAGGTATAGGATAATGTTGTAAAGTAATATCTTGGCAGTAGATAAACACATTTAAGGTTAAGTGATTCCTCATCCCATCTTTTTGATTAGTTTGGTGGAGGGGTAATGGTTCCATCCATTGCATTTATCAACAATATTATTTTTTGCTCTGGAGAATTTTTCTTCCACCTGAAGGTAGTTTTGATGAATAAGTGCTTTCTCATTAAGGAGGGCAATCTATTTCTTTATTGCTATAGGTATTTTGTTGCTTCTGTACAGGTAATACATATGTTTTTCCATGTAATGTTTTGCTTACAAATTATTATTTGTAATATTCTGGAAGAGATTAATGGAGCTGGTACCCTTTTCATGGTTTAGGTTCAGTTGGAATAGAATCTTGAGAGTTTTTGTAAGGACTTGTTAGGAAGTATTGACAATTCCAATTCTTATGGAGATTTAGCTGTGAGACGCCAAGTTCTGCAATGGAAGGTCAAGTGTTTTTTCTCGGGGTAGTCCGGATTAACGATCGGCGCGACATGACTGAAATAATCTTGCAAGGACCTTAAATTTAAAACCAATAAATTATGGAGAATTAGGATACATATTCAGAGGAGGCATTTCATTCAAAGCTATTTTTGTCTTCATGTCAGTATGGTCCTACCCTTAAAGGGCTTTCATGTCAATATAGGGGTCAACTCTTAAAGTAAAGAATTTGCTCCTTTCAGGAGCAAATTCTTTCCTTTAAGAGTTGATTCCCCTTTTTCAGAGGGCTTGAATTAATATGAGACTGAATGGGAATACCCCAGAGTTGTCTCCCTGACAGAATATATGCCAGGTATGGCCATTCTCCTTTTGTAATTTTTACATATATATAAGAGATCAGTGGAGATTACCAGCATACACATCATTTTCATGTTTATGCTCAAGAACATAGTTTGTTGGTACTTGTTAGAACTGCCTCATTAAGGTGGTTCTAATAAGCACCAGCAGTCTATTTTTAGAATTCAAAGAAGTAAAGTATCACCACAGATTTTTATCAAAAGAAAAATGTCATTCCAGAGCCATGGAAGAAAAATATGTCTCACATGAGCTTGTTTAAAATTTCTGACCAGTCTTGTTAATTTCTACAGTTGTGAAACATATTTCTGTTTTGAAACCTTGAAAACTGTACGATGGAAAAACAAAAATGTTCAAGATTCCAATTCTCAGTCACATAATTACATGCTTACCTAAAAGATTGGAGTGAAAAAATTGTAAAAGACAACACTTTCAGATTGTGGGGAGAAAAAGTGTGAAAGACAGCATTTTCAGACTAAGGGGGAGACAGCTTTTTCAGACTGTGAAAGAAAGTGTAATAGACAGCACATTCAGAGTGTGAAAAAAGTGTAAAAGACAGCACTTTCAAACTGTGGAAAGAAAGTTTCGATGAGTGACAGCATTTTTGAACTGACAAAGTGTAAAAGACAACACTTTCCGACTGTATAAAAAATGGTATAAAATACAGCACTTCTAGACTGCGATTTGTTATAAACTTTGTATCTGTTAGTAAAAAAAAAAGTTAACAGTCTACAGCAGGAAGGTCAGACAAAAGAAAAAGTTTGATTCATTAGTATTGATTGATAAAATGATGACGAAGTGATTGATTCAATCAGGACTGTCAGACAAAATTATTATGGAATTTGATTTCATGACAGAGGAAAAAGCAGATTTTGAGTTTCTGTGCGATTACACTTTAGAAGATAATCATATGGTGAGTTGGTCTGTCTGTCTGTCTGTCCATCTGTCTGTCTATCTGTCTGTCTTTCTACATGAAACTTAGTGTGAAGTCTTCATGTACAGTCAAATGAAATCAAGGTATTAACCATTGACCTGCTGAATATTTATATATGTCACACCCACTTCCGATTATCAACCAATCAGATTACTTGATACAAATTATTGCAACAAATTCACAATCTGAATGAAAACAATGTACCGTAGATCCTGATCAGATGGTCTCAGAAGCCATCTGATCGGGATCTTCATTGTTTGGAAAATAAGGCATTTCTGGGCTCAGCAGGACAAGGGTTAATTAATAGACATGAAGCAGCTTTCCAAAAATGCCCTATTCACATAAAGAATATTGAGCCTTTTAGAAAAGCATATATCTTGTATTACATCTGTTGGAACATTTCATTGCTACGTAATATGATAGTCTGATTGTCACCCAGCACTAATTAATGATCAGCTCAATACAGCAAACAACCCTGCCCAAATAGATTGGGTTGCATGACGCTTCCATGCAGAGCTGAAACTGACCACACATGAATACTGGTAAACCCCATAGAAGGTCTAAGCCTGCCCAGGCAAAGTGGTGTGAGTTAGACCATCCAATGCATATAAGCATGTTGCTTTCATTTACTAAGGCAGCAGAGCTTGAGATGTCATTTCATCTCAGTGTCCGGCTCCAAAATGACCTAACTAATGTTGATGATGACAGCAAAAATATAATATTAAGACCACCTTAGGGACTGTTCATAAGTGGTTTTTGAACAGTCAGAAAGGTGGTTTCTCTCGCTAGAGGTCACTGGGTGTAGAAAACTCAAGGAAAGAAAAACTGAAACTTTTAAATAAAATATGTTTTTAAAACAAGAATGTCTTAATTTTTGCTAGACTTTCTTATGCAATGTTATTGTATGCTGTATGTGAAATTTTCTTGAAATGTAAGGGGATATAAAAGGTAATACTAGAGTAACTTCCGCTTGAGGTAGTCCTCATCAGTATAAAATGTCAACCCTTATCCTTCTGTTCACGACAGCCCCTACATTAACAAACAGGGTAGATCCAGATCAAGCTATCTGATCAGGATCTACACTGTCATGCAGTTTGTTAATTGAACATTTATATTTTATCAAGTAATTTGATTGGTTGATGGTCAGCAATGGGCATGGCTTAATTAATTTATGCATGGGATGAGGGTTAATGATTATTGTTTTGTCCAGGGACTTTTACCAGACATTGAGATGAAATGTCATCTCAAGCCCTGCTACCCAATGAAACCAAAAGGTTTATATGCATTGGACAGTCTGACTCGCACCACTTTGCCCGGGCAGGCTTAGTACTTCTGAGCAGCTTTCCAGTACCCTTTGGTCGGCCACCCCCCCCCCCCCCCCCCCCCCCCCATCAGGGCTTGAAGAAATAAATGGGCTGCATGATGCTAACATGTAAAGCTGAAACCGATCCGCACAGGAGTAATGGTAAATTGCTTAGAGGATCTAAGCCTGCCAGGGCAGAGTGGTGCAAGTCGGGCCGTCTATGCTTATAAACCCTATTGGTTTCATTGGGCGGAAGAGCTTGAGATGTCATTTCATCACAATGTCTGGGAAAAGTCCCACAAAATTGGAAGCAAGATCTCCAAAATGACCTATGCATTGTTGACAGGGACACTTAACCTGAAATCAAATGAACAAGTACTCTTTGGTGGTCAGTTTTAGCTCTGCATGGAAGCATCATACAGCCCAATCTATTTCTCCAAGCCCCATTAAGCCATTTCAGACTGGAAACCCCTAAACGGGTACCGTGGCAGTGCAGCCCCAGATCAGATGCCGCAGAACGCGCCATCTGATCAGGGCCTACACTGTTTGCAAACAGTTAAGCCATTTTCCAAATAGATTTTGAAGAAAACACCACCTGACACCCCTAAATTTTGAAATGAACACCTGCTACATGTATATATAAGGAGGAAGATTCCATTTGGTATTAAAAGGGTTACCATTAGAATTATTTGTAGCTATCGAAAATAGTAAGATAAGCATTAAAGAAACATCCGATGACTCACAGACGTTTATCGTTGTGTCTGTATCAATATATATTATTTTTTATGCCTTTTCTATTTCTAATTTATTGTATGTCTGTAACTGTTTGGATCAATCAAAGACAAATCGTGATGATCATGCTGGCTTTTTAAATCTGTTTTCTTTAAATATGACGGAAATAAGATGCAGTTTTACATTAATTGTATATTCTGCCAAAACATGCAGACAAACATGCACCGTGAGTGTTCAGTTAATAAAATCTGCCTGTCAATCACAATACCTCTTTATAACTGTAATATTGGTCTGTCCAAATTAGAAACTAAGTTTACATTATATATACAAAAATGTTTAGATTATAAACAAAAATGCTCATTTTTATGCCCCCGCCATTCGATGTCGAAAGGGCATATAGCGTTGCCCCTGTCCGTCCGTGCGTCCGAAACAAACGCGGTCAATAACTTCTTATTTCTTGATGGATTTTAAAATTTCTCGGCAGAAATGTTAACCATCTTGAGACGACGTGTCACCTGCGAAACTCAGGTCTGTACCTCCAAGGTCAAGGTCATACTTAGAGGTCAAAGGCCAAAAAAAGGGTCCGAAACTTAAACAAGTCAATAACTTTCTTATTTCTGGATGGATTTTGAAATTACTTTGTAGAAATGTTAACCATCATGAGACGACGTGTCACATGCAAAACACAGGTCCGTACCTCCAAGGTCAAGGTCATACTTAGAGGTCAAAGGTAAAAAAAGGTCCGAAACTTAAACGCAGTCAATAACTTTCTTATCTGTGGATGGATTTTGAAATTACTTGGCAGAAATGTTGGCCATCATTAGACAAATCTGTCTCACACAAAACCAATGTTCTTACCTCCAAGGTCAAGGTCATACTTAGAGGTCTTATGTGGAAAAAGCATCCAAAACTTAAACACGGTCACCAACTTTCTATGGATGAAAACGAACATAGACATATTTTCAGGGAGTGTGTGTGTGTGGGGGGGGGGGGGGGGGGGGCATCCTTGTCCCATGGACGCATTTCTAGTTTGTATATAATTTATACATTTTCTACTAGATACATCTTTAAACCATGTTTTGTCTAAAAATTGTGTTATATAGAAAAATGTTATTACGAAGTCAGTTGCATAAAATATAACCCTTATCCTGCTGAATATTCATTTTAGCCACACCCATCTCTGACTTTGAACCAATCAGATTACTTGCTGTAATTTATTTCTACAAATTCATTAACTGAATGTCAAACAGTGTAGATCCTGAGCCGCCATCTGATCTGGATCTACACTGTTTTCAAAGATAGGGGTTGTCATGAACAGCAGGATAAGAGTTAAGTGTTTATGTTTGATGTGATGCATCTGTTAAGAGAAAATGAGGATAGGGGGCATAACTCATGCTTCTTGTATATGGTGCATCTATATTAAATTTGTTTCCTGGTTATATCCTGATCAGACTGTAGTAAATTTGGATACTAACCCTGTTGACCTGATTAATTCATAATGACTATTTTGTCTTGTCTGCGTCAAGAAAGGCTTAATACAAGGATTTTCAGCTCACCTGTCAAGTAGTGACATGATGAGCTTTGTGATCACATTTTGTCCATCACCAGTGTGTGCATGTGTCCATGTGTGTGTGCTTCCATCCATCTGTAAACAATTTCTTCAAACGCCCTCTCCTAAACCACTGATCGGATTTTGACCAAATTTCACAGGAATGATCCTTAAGGGGCTCTTACACTGTCACGATTTTGGCCACGACTCACCACGATTTTTTAAATCGTGGTAAATCGTAAACAACGTCGTAGAGAAGTCGGAGAGATCTTGAGGAATCGTGGTTGATCGTGATAGTTCGGGAGTGACCACGACTGTTTTGGACATGTTCAAAACATTCGTGACGAGTCGGCATCATTTTTCAAATCGTAGAGCTGTCGTAGAGAAATCGTAGCTCAGTCGTGAGCCGTCGTCGTGGTAATCATGGCCAATCGTGAATAATCGTGACTGAACTCTACCACGATTGTGCTACGACGAGACAAGATCATCTACGACGCCTCTACGATTCCGTTGCGACTGCCGTACTATCTACTACGATATCATGACGACTGCTCACGGCAATGCAAGATTCACCAGGAATGCACTACGATTGATGACGACGCTAGCACGATTTATCCCGACGCTACGTCGAACGCACTACTTTCTCCATGTAACTTTGTACATGTAATCACCCAAGTAACTATGGTCATCTGTCACCTGTCCCTCCTGTTCCTCTGCACCTCCAGTTGTTCAGCCATTGCAATGTCATTTTCGATCATGTCTTGTTCGAGCTGAACTAAATTTTGAAGATACAGAAGCCTTTGACCTGGCTGCAAAAACATTTTTGTCAGATGCTCTCTACAGAAATGGCTGAAACTGAATGACACAGTGCATTTGATGAACACTTTTATATACCCAGATCGTTAAAAATCCTGACGAATCGGGAGAAGTCTTGGTTAATCGTGAGTAAATCGTATCGAATCCTCCATGATCGTACTGAGTCTTTGATCATCGTGCCTTGGTCGTAGAGCAGTCTTGCAGGGATCGTGAGAAATCGTGTATGATCGTCTGATATCTTGAAGCAATCGTGGTGCAGTCTTAGAAGAATCCTAGAGGATCGTAAGACATCGTGGTCGATCGTAGAGGATCATTGTAAATCGGCTCCATTATCGTACAGCAAACGTGATTCTTCGTAGAAGTGTCGTAGCAATGTCGTGAGTATTCGTAGGGTAGTGAAATCGGAACCGTGTATGCCCCGATTTGCCACGATTTTCATGGTCCCAATTGGTCGTGGACAGTCGTGGACAATCGTGGTCAAAGTCGTGACAGTGTAAGAGCCCCTTTATTTGGTCCTCTTTCAAAATTGTTCAAATCATTGCAGTCCATTGCACATCTAGTTCACAGGAGCTAAAAATAGATTTTTTAACGTGAAGACTTCTTCTCTGAAACAGCAAGGCCCAGATCTTTGATATTAGGTATGAGGCTTCATCTAGTGGACCTCTATCAAGATTGTTAAAATTATAGCCGTGAGGCCAAAAATGACCCCCCTCCCCACCACTCCCACCGGGCCTAAATGTTTTACATAGGCTTATATAGGGAAAACCTTAAAAAATCTTCTTGCCTGAATCCAGATGGCCAAGGTCTTTGATATTTGGTATGAAGCTTCATCTAGTGGACCTCTATCAAGGTTGTTTAAATCATAGCCTTGGGGCCAAAAACGGCCCCGCCTCGAGGCCCACATGTTTTACATAGTCTTATATAGGGAAAATCTTAAAAAAACTTTTTGTCTGAAGTGATATTTGGTATTTCATTTAATAGACCTCTATCAAGATTTTTCAAATTATTGCCTTGGGGCCAAAATGGCCCCACCCCATTAAAAATTGTCTTTAGTGAAACCACAAGGCCCAGGTCTTTGATATTTGGTATTATGAAGCTTCATCTAGCAGACCTCTATCAAGATTTTCAAAGCCTTGTCCACAGGTGAGCGATTCCGGGCCATCTTGGCCCTCTTGTTTTTAAGCCTTCCTAAATTTTCTTTGATCAATCCATCCATCATCATCCACCCATCCATATATACATGGTGCTTTGAAAATGCTGTCTGCTGAGTGGGTCCAAATCTTTAAAAATACGAGTAAGGTACAGTACTGCTGACATGTACAGCCGCCCTCAGATTTCGTGCACTGACATGTGCAAATGCTATATTTATATCTTTGTTATATCTCCTGATAAATCTTGGAAGCTTTAGCATGCAAGTAAGATTTTTTTTTGACATGAAAAATGGTGTTGATAAAATGATATAAGAGGATGCAAGTATTTTAATAAAGCCTGCAACATATGGTGTGTCTTTATGAAGAATTTAGACAGCTGCACTGGCTGAATCTGCACAGCTTCT
Source organism: Lucinisca nassula (assembly GCA_963580285.1). Classification (NCBI taxonomy): domain Eukaryota; kingdom Metazoa; phylum Mollusca; class Bivalvia; order Lucinida; family Lucinidae; genus Lucinisca; species Lucinisca nassula. The sequence continues at coordinate 16,922,845 of OY757013.1, forward strand.
GATAAGGGGGGTAAGTGGGGTATCTTAAGGGATAATTATCTTATAAGAAACATATATTGTGGGTACTTGTTAGAATCGCCTCACTGAGGCAATTCTAACAAGCATCCACAATGTATGTTTTAAATGGAGAAAAATGAAAAAAAAAAAGAATACAAAATTTGCAAAATTCACACCTCTTTATTCACACCTTATCTGGAGCTTTTGAACATGCTTAGTAACATAATATTGCTGTCAAAATAATTATTATTTTGCTAAGAAAATATGTGATTGAGAGATAGGGTTTCTAAGCTTTTTGAAGTTCTGGGTTTGGCATCCTTAAGGTGGCTAATACAGACCTGAATAATGTTGGCACCATCTGTGAAAGGGAGCATACTTTTTGAAACAGAAATGACATTTTTTCTAAAGAAGACAATCCTTTAGAAACAAAACTTGGGGCTACATACCAGTATATACAGGCACCTTAACCTTTAGCATACTGAGTTTTATTCAATACTCGTCCTTTGGAGGGGGTGCCCTTATTTCGGCAGCCATAATTTCCTTAAACCTGAACCGATTCTGCTCATACTTTGACATATTATAGGCAAGACATCTTCTGCCATTACTACTGGAAGTATTATGGCTTCCAAATAAGGCGATCACGTGATCTGACCGGGAACAGTTAAAAAAAAAAAAAAGAACTACAAGACAATAGTGCCCAGTGTGTACTTTGAAGATAAAATTGATAGCTTGAACCTGCGTCCTCGTGATCACCTGAGTCAGACGTGCATCTGACTGAGCTACTGAGGCCTGCACTGGTGGTCTGTAATTGTATAAAATGACAGGGGAAAATATGCAGTGAAATTCCATTTTTAAGACCAACTAAAATTAAGACTAATTCTGCTTTTATGTAGAAGATTTCACTTATTCTTTCTTTGGATCTTCCGTATATTCTTTCTTTGGGTCTTCGGTATCAAATGTCCTGCAGTAAGAGACCATCTTTGAACTGTTCAAAAGTGGTCTTATAGACCACTTTTGAACAGTCCAAAGGTGGTCTTAATAAAGGAATTTTAGTTTATATCTGGTGCATTCATCCTCCTTGAATAGAAGCTTTAGTTTATTGATGCATCTTGTCTTGGAACAAATTTGTTTTTGATATTTCAGCCTTTTATGAAATAAACAAGAGCTTAGTTGAATTTATATAAGGGTTTCGGGTTTTGTTTTTAGTGTGGGAAAATGGCAGACTAAATATGCAGTTTAAATCCGCAGAAGAAAACTGAGAGCATCTGCGGCTTTGTCAAGATTCTGCAACCACTGGGATGGGATTATCAGGTCTTAGAAAAATGCAATTCTTTTGCACACCCTGCATACAGGAAATACCCCCCTTGAGAGTTACGTAATCAAAAAGCTTATGAATAATTAATGCTTTTCATAAATACAAAATAGCACACAAGAAATTGATTTTCTCATACAAATTTAACACCGGGCCTGTCTTTCTCAGAAAAGACTATAAAATGGTGATGCCCGGCCATCTCCCCAGGGGAATGCCCCACCCCTTTCAGCTTATAATTATCAAGTCTTTATACCTCAGATACTGTTCTTAACCATGTATATATTATTGTTCTTTATGCATTTATTAACACTGATGATATACCCCACCCCATACCCCAGCAGAACATTCAGTAAATTTTCAGACATGGTATTTTTTTTTTTGGACTCCCGTGCCGGGCCCTGTCAAACAGTGTTAATATACAGACAGAAAGAGGGATCGGATCATGATCAACACAAGCATGCGTAATGTATGCCTTCATCATCTCCTATAATTATCATGGATTACCATATTTACCGTAAATATTCCGACACCTCAACTCCTTACCATACTTGTTCTAAAATTTGAACTAGTACAATTAACTACCCGATGTTTTGCCTTAAGATAGCTGAATGAATGGCAACAGTGCTGACCCTTATGAGATGCCGCAGAATGCGGCATGGATGCCGCAGAATGCGGCATGCGGAATGCGGCATCTTATATGGGTTTACACTGTTCTGTCTGAATATATACGGTAAATACGGCAGGCACTTTCAACGAAAGAATGATCAGGCTGATCAGTTTGTATGCACTTAATTAGAGCATTGTGTGATCATTACACCAGATGGTGTAACAAAACACAACTGGGTGCCCGGATCTGAAGACGCAGGGCAAGACCGGGCTGTTTGAGACTTCAGAAACACTTTGCAGCACTGAATACCTCATTTGCATACTATTGAACATTTTCATCCTTGATGAGTCAACGTTTCTGGTCTCCAGTTTCTGGTATATGAATTACCAATATGCCTCTGATTGCCATCTCAGCTAATTGAACTATTGTTTATGATTATTGGCAGCCGGGAGCCGGGCCACGCGTAAAGACGGTCACTGTCCACAACACTTAGTTATGAGAACAGAAAAGGTTTTGGTGAGACTGCACTTTCGTGCAGTCTCACCAAAGCCTGTTCTGTTCTCATGTATGGTGACCCGGAGGAACCACAAAATTATGATTGTACGAAACCCAGTGAGGGCTGGCCGTGATCTCCTTAAACATGTGGTTTCTCGTCATTCCTCTGATATTATTCCATGGAGCCAATTTGTTTGCATGTATATATTGGCTAGTTATGTTTTCTTGGCATTTGTGTTCATTACTTGGGATTGATTGTTTTGCAACAATTTGCTTTTGTTGCTGTGCAAGTACTGCCAAACCTGTGACAACAGACACCTCTGTTGAGCAGTCACATGTTGCTAAAGGCCAGTCTTTGTGTAGTTTTATTCATTCAAAGACAATTTTTTATTTTCCTGTCATAGATTTTCAAAGGTAAATTTGTAGAAATGTAACTAATAAAAGTGGCCACATTTTGCTTGTCTTTAGATGTGTGTGTGTGTTTGAGTTTTACATCCCACCAACAGTAAAGTCATACGGAGATGGGACCTTGGTTTAAAGACTCATCCAAAAGTCTGGAGAAGCCCAGGACCTTGTTTACAAGTCCAGTCACATGTTTTCAGCTCCATATTTACCTTAAATAATGTCAAAATGATCACCTTTGCTTGAATTTGAAACAACGTTCGCTTTTAAAATGTCTCTCAAATTTGACACCATCAGATTCAACACAGCCGGTGTCTAAATGAATCCAACTAATTGAATGTTTTGGCTGCAGTCTGGCAGTTATGTACAAGAGTTATATCCCTTCAGCTGTCTAAGAATTGCAGCCATAAACCCATTCCGTAGGGATTCAATATTTTGTTGTGTAAAGCCATGTGAGTCAGACCGTCCATGCTTATAAACCCTATTGGTTTCATTGGGCGACAGGGCTTGAGATGTCATTTCATCTCATTGTTGGGTAAAAGTCCCACAAAATTGGAAGCAACATCTCCAAAATGACCTATATAGTGTTGACGGGGATGTTAAACATCAAATCAAACAAAACCTGTAAATGAATGCTCAAAGTACCTTGTTCATAAACTAACGTACAGGAACAGCCCTGGCCAACAAGTTGCATTTATAACAATGCAGGTTGTTCACTTCTGCTGTGCATAATATGTTTTTTCTGTGCTAGAAATAAACCAGGTCTCATGTGGCCTTTACAATTTCCAAAAGCAGCAATATTTTATATGAAATATTGCAAAAGATGTAGAAAATATTGAAACATCCCTGATTAAATCTTCCCTATACTAGACTGCTGAATCTGAATGAAGCTTGCAAGTCTGAAACTATGACATTATGGAAACACGCCTATACAAATACATTGCAAACTTTGCCGCCGGAGAAATGAAGATTTTAAGATGAAAAATTGTAATGTTTTACTTTATTCTGCTCAAAATATGGATTGTGGGTACTGGTGAGAACTGCCTCATCAAGTCGGTAGAACCGTCACATCAAGGCGGTTCTAACGAGTACTCACAATCTATATTTTAGAGCAGAAATAAGAAAAATAAGGTTTACCCCAGTAAAACCCCAGTTTTACTATATAAAAGTGGGGTTCAAGGGGGTAAAAATTATGTAGGCATGTTGTAGTGGTGGAAAAGAAGTAGCTTTAAAAAGATATTTGGCAGAGGAAACATTTTTTTTTTGTATGGAAGTAATTTAAAGATGTTTGGTGGAGAATGTGTGTGTGTGTGTATATTCGGGTTTAACGTCGCTTTCAACAATTTTTCAGTCATATCACGACGGTGTCTGGTTGGGACAGGGAGCTCAATGCTCACTTTTATAGTGCTGCCTCACTGAAGTATCATGTCCCAGACACATTACATGATACCACACCCAGTCACATTATCCTGACACTGGGTCGACCAGTCCTAGCTCTACCCCGTAAATCTGAGTGCCAAGCGAGGAGCAACTAGTACCATTCTTAACGACTTTGGTATGTCGCGGCCCAGGATCGAACCTGTGACCTCCTGTTCCCCGAAGCGGACACTCTACCAACTGAGCTATCGGGGCCGGTTCGGTGGAGAATACTTCAGCTTTCTCACTACTGAGCGCTGTCAAAGGACCTTGGTTGTTTCCTTCCAAACTGGACCCCAGCAAAAAGATCCTAATGGAAAGATTTGCTCCTTAGGAAAAATTTTTTCCTGTTGAACCATGATAACCTCTACCTTTGCAAACAGTGTTAGCATTATGATAACAAACCCATGCAATATAGTGCATTTTTTTCACATTTTTTTCTGATGAAAATCAGTGTTATTTTTCTTATATGCATACACTTCAAAGATAGGTTGTGGATGCTCGTTAGAAACACCTTGTTGAGGCGGTTTGAACGAGTACCCACAACCTATGTCATGGAGCAGAAATAAGAAAAATAATTTGGCTCCTACTCTATATAAAGTGGGGTTTAGTGGGGTCATTCATTCCAAGGACTTATTCACATGAAAAACTCTTTCCTCTGCTGAATATCTTTTTTATTTAGGAGCAATCTGATCTTGTTATACACTGTTTTTGAAGACCTTTATCATATTTTATAGGATATTTTTTGTACTCTTTGGAAGCCCTGGTAGCCAGCACCATTTCCTACTCTGGTCTTAATTGTGCAGGGAAAGTGTCACTATTGTATAGATTTATTTGCAGTAAATGCATCAATTTAAAAAGTTGATGTATTAGAAAACAGAAAAGTGGCTGGAAAATTGGATCCAATTTCAGTTAGTCATAAATCGCCATTTTAATTTCTTTTTATTTTTTATTTGACTACACTAAACCTCCTAAAATTTGGGAACGAAAGGCAGCAAGAACCTAGATTATCAAGATGCCCTGAAAATGTCATCCGTTTGTGGTCTGTTTAACCCTTTTTGTACCAAATGGAATCTTCCTCCTTATATATAGCAGGAGTCCATTTCAAAATTTAGGGGTGTTAGGTTGTGTTTTCTTCAAAATTCATTTGGAAAATGGCTTAACTTTTTGCAAACAGTGAAGGCCCTGATCTGACGCCGCGTTTTGCAGCGTCTGATCTGAACCTGCACTGTTTGCCAATTACCCCTTTAGGGGTTTCTGGTCCAAAATGGGTTAATATTCTTGCCAACATTTGAAACATATTTTTGCATACAGACAAACAGTGTAGACCCTGATCAAACTGCTTCTAGAGGAGCAGTCTGATCTGGGTCCACACTTTTTGCAACCATGACTTTTGACGTACTTGAAGACGACAAAGCAGATGACAATTGTTGTGATTGGCATTTTATCGGGGCTTGAAGAAATAGATTGGGCTGCATGAATGCTTCCATGGAGAGCTGAAACGGACTACACATGAGTACTGGTAAACCACCTAAGCTCTAAGCCTGCCTTAGAGGCAGAGTGGTGCAAGTCAGACAGTCCATGCATAACCTTATGGGTTTCATTGGGTAGGAGGGCTTGAGATGTCATTTCATCTCATTGTCGGGTAAAAGTCCCATAAAATTGGAAGCAATATCTCCAGAATAACCTTTTTGTACCAAATGGAATCTTCCTCCTTACATATAGCAGGAGTCCATTTCAAAATTTAGAGGTGTCAGGTTTTGTTTTCATCAAAATTTATTTGGAAAATGACTGAACTTGTAGCAAATAGTGGAGGCCCTGATCAGACGCCGCGTTCTGCGGCGTTTGATCTGGGCCTGCACTGTTTGTCAAGGTACCCCTTTAGGGGTTTCCGGTACTGAATGGGTTAAACCTTGAATTCTAACAGAACAGTGGACATTTTGACCATTCACAAGTTCTTGACCCATTGTTTACTAGTGGACCCTTCCATTGCTATATGTTGGACAAGTCCATTTGTCATATAAGGGTCAGGCCTGCCCTTTTCATTTTTCATTCTATTTTTGACGTAACATTCTGTTAGTAAATAGTGCAGGCCCTGATCAGACGCCGCATTCTGCGGCGTCTGATCTGGGCCTGCACTGTTTGCCAAGGTATCACTTTAGGGGGTCCCCAAACAGTGCTTTGAACTATCAGGCCTAGATATTCTGGTCTTGGTGTTTGAGATAACAAGAGTCTATCTGAATTTTATTACCGGCCCTGATAGCTCAGTTGGTAGAGTGTCCGCTCCGGGGAATGGAAGATCACAGGTTCGATCCCGGGCCGCGACATGCCAAAGTAATTAAAAATGGTACTAGCTGCTCCTCGCTTGGCACTCAGATTTACGGGGTAGAGCTAGGACTGGTCGACCCAGTGTCAGGATAATGTGACAGGGTGTGGTATCATGTAATGTGTCTAGGACATGATACTTCAGTGAGGCAGCACTATAAAAGTGAGCATTGAGCTCCCTGTCGCAACCAGACACTGTGGTGATATGACTGAAAAATTGTTTAAAGCGACATTAAAACTGAATTCACACACACACTATCTGAATATTAAGGGTAAATACACTGATGAAGAAAAAGTGCTCTTGACAATAATTACAGTAATATTCATAAAATCTAGAGAAGAAAACTCTCAGGGATCAATAGATTTCCATAATTCTTTATAAAAGAAATTAGGCTGTTCTTACTCAACAGGCTGAATCTGTGTCGGAATAAGTTTTACATTGTACCGTAACCCTTATTCTGCCGAGTATATTAATTAAGCCACACCCATTACCAGCTATCAGCCAGTCAGATTACTTGAATTTCATTATATTCACAAACTGTAGATCTTCAAAAGCCAAGATCTGGATCTACACTGTTTGTAAAGGTAAGGATCGTTGTGAACAGCAGGATAAAAGTTTAGATGCCACTTGTCGTCTGCTTTACTTTAAAAGCCATGTTGCAAACAGTGTGGACCCAGATCAGACTGCAGCAGCCGGTATGACATTTTCAGATGCAGTTTCTTTGACTCATAAGTTGTATTCTTAACATAATGAAAGGCCAGAATATTCCCAGGCGAAAATGATGGTCAGGTGACTATGATCATGGAATACTATGGATTACCATGGTAAGTCATGGTCATACTACCATGGAAAACAATGGTTGACCATGTTTTGTTAAATGGCACCATGGAATTTGATGACCATGGTCATATACCAGAACACCAGGGTCTATGCCCATGGTCAACCATGTTTTTGATCATGTTTTTATACATTTGTATTGTTGAAATTCTTTTAACCCTTATCTTGCTGAATATTCATTTCAGCCACACCCAATTCTTTCTATCAACCAATCAAATTACTTGATGTAATTTATTGCTGTAAATTCATTAACTAAATGCCAAACAGTGTAGATCCTGATCAGATGGCTTCTTCAGAAGCCATCTGATCTGGATCTACACTGTTTGCAAAGATAAGGGTTGTCGTGAACAGCAAGATAAGGGTTAATAAAATTCTTGAAAATCACCTCTTGATGGTGATCAAAGTGAATGATACAAAAGTTCTATATAGGTGGCAAGCTACATGGTATTTATTGCATGCTTTCATATCAGTAATTAAATCAAATAATTAGAATTCTTATAAAGATAAATGAATATAAATTTCAAAAGATTAACAAATACATGTATAAACTATAAATTTCAAGGGAGGCTACAGAAACTTCAAACTTGAACTAAATCAGATGTGGGCCAATTGGTAGACCTTGGTTAAACGGAATTTTTATGACAATCGAACCATGATAAACCATGGTCAACCATAGTAGTAACTTTAACCCTCTTTAATTAACCACTGACAACCATGACACATACACTAAAACATGTAAAACATTACTTGCTCCAACAAAACAATACCGTCCCCGATAGCTCAGTTGGTAGAGTGTCCGCTCCGGGGAACGGGAGGTCTCGGGTTCGATCCAGGGCCGCGACATACCGAAGTCGTTAAAAATGGTACTAGCTGCTCCTCGTTTGGCACTCAGATTTACGGGGTAGAGCTAGGACTGGTCGATCCAGTGTCAGGATAATGTGACTGGGTGTGGTATCATGCAATGTGTCTGGGACATGATACTTCAGTGAGGCAGCACTATAAACGTGAGCATTGAGCTCCCTGTCGCAACCAGACACCGTCGTGATATGACTGAAAAATTGTTGAAAGCGACGTTAAACCCAAATTCACACACACACACACCAACAAAACAATTGCAGAGCTGAAACCGACTGCACACGAGTACTGGTAAACCCCTTACAGGATCTAAGCCTGCCCAGGCAAAGCGGTGCGAGTCGGACTGTCCATGCTTATAAACCCTATTGGTTTCATTGGGCGACAGGGCTTGAGATGTCATTTCATCTCAGTGTTGGGTAAAAGTCACACAAAATTGGAAGCATCATCTCCAAAATGACCTATACAGTGTTGACGGGGATTTTAAACCTCAAATGAAACAAACAAACTTTACCCTGAAGCAGAATATGCCCTACCTATGAACAATGCAGGTACAGATCAGATGGCTTCTTCTGTTTAGGAATTTGAAGGAATAAATTATATAAAGTACAGTAGAACTTCGATGGCTCGAACACCGATGGCTCGTTTACCATGGATGTGTCGAACCCATTCTTGAGCCCCTAGGGAAATCCTGTACATAAGAATTAGTGGGGATAATTATGGAGATTTTAGTCCTTTATCTTGCAAATGTATGCTGTGTGTACTCATTAGAATCGCCTCGATGAGGCGATTCTAATGAGTACACACAGCATACATTTTCATTATAGAACACCGAAAAGATGTCTAAAAGTATCTCGTTATGCCTCCTGACAGTAACCTCAGTGGCTCGAACTACCCCTGTCTCGAACAGATTTTCGAGGTCCCAAAGGTGTTCGAGCCATTGAAGTTTGACTGTAATCTGACTACTTGAAAGTCAGAAGTGGTTGTGAATAAATTTATTTAGCAGTACAAGTTGGTCAGGAGTAAAACTTCATGGGGGCGTCAGCTCTGGAAAATTATTAATTTTAAACCCAATGCAAACTTTCTAGAAATAGTACAAACTACTTTTTTCCCAAAATCTGTGAGTAATTTTATCCCTTCTCTTGCTGAATATTCAGATTAGCCCCACCCATTTCTGACTTTGAACCAATCAGATTACTTGATTTAATTTATTCCTACAAATTCATAAATTGAATGTCAAACAGTGTAGATCCTGATCAGATGGCTTCTTCAGAAGCCATCTGATCTGGATCAACACTGTTTGCAAAGATATGGGTTGTTGTGAACAGCAAGATAAGGGTTAAACCCAATGCAAACTTTCAAGAAATGGTATAAAATACTTTTTTTCCCAAAATCTGTGAGTAATTTTATGTTTGTTAATCAGTCTTTAGAGCATCTTGCTGACAAAACCATCAGTAAGAAACCTACTGCTGCATATTGTAACCCGACACCATAACTGGAGCTAATTTCAGCCTCGCTTTGACTGCAGTAACTATGATAAACAATATGTTGGTTTAGGTAAATTAAAGGAAATTGGTTTACATACTATTTAGCTTTACGTGCAGAAGTACCAATTCATACGGGTTTTCATCTCTTATCTGGCAGATCACAATTTATTTTAGAATATTTCAGCTTCCAGGAAAACAGCATCTGAAAGTGTCTGTTTATTATTTATGTCGTCTGCTTGCCTACTTGCAAATTTGCACACATGACAAACAGTGCGCATCCTGATCAGACTGCTCATAGCAAAAATGACTTTCAAAGTGACCAGCAAATGACAAAGCACACAACAATTGTTGTGATTGGCATCCTAGGGGTTAAGATACCACGAAAGCCTGCATATGAAAATGTCCTTTGTTTATGTCGCCTGCTTCATTTCTTACAAACATCTTATAAATATTTTTGCATGCAAGGCAAACAGTGTGGACCCAGATCAGAGTGTCTGACCTGGGTCCACACTAATTGCAAAAATGATTTTTAAATCTACAGCGTCATGTTAACAAGTCGTGTAAAACCACTTTTATACAGAAAAAATGGGGTTTACAGGGGTACACATTTTTCTTACTTTTGATCCAAAATATAGACTGTATGTACTCGTTAGAGCCGCCTGAAAGAGGCGGAGTTAACGAGTAGCCCCAGTCAGCATTTGGGCTAGAAATAAGAAAAAAAATAGTTTGCCTGAAAAAAAATGCTACTTCTGGATAAATGATATATGCCAGTTTAACACATGGGTGTTCGGCCCCCGCCCATCATGGCTTGGAGAAATATATTGGGCTATACGATGCTTCCACCCACAGCTGAAACTGACCGCACATGAGTACTGGATAACCGCTCAGACAGACTAAGCCTGCCAAAATGGGGCGAGTCAGACCATGGGTAGTATATATTTGTATTGCTTTTTGGTCATTTGTCAAAGAAACGGTTTCATCCAGCCCTCTGTATTTAATCAAGGGATTAGTCAGAATAAGAAACAGAAATAAATATCCACGTTTCAAAATGCAAACTTTAACCAAAGAAATAATCAAAAAAGCACTCATATCATTCAGTACACTAACAATTTTTTGGCAATTATTTTCAGCCATTTTCACTATTTTTTTCTCATCAAATTTCGCTTTTTATGATATTAAGATAGAATGATAAATTAACACCATGGATACAGGAAACTCTTATGGGGGCGTTAGGGACAAATTATAAGGGAAATACTGTCCACCTGTTAGTCAAAGTACAATATTGAATGCTATTGTAAATACATGTTTTGCTACAAATGGTTTCGTAGTAAACCAAAGTTATGGATGTACCATTTAAAATGCAAATGAATGAAAATAATAATAAAATCATAATTTCCCCCCATTTTGTCACTCTCAAATATATGTCCACCTCTAAGTTTCCCCCGCCAAAACATTAACCCATTTGGTACCAAATGGAACCTTCCTCCTTGTATACATGTATAGCAGGAGTTTTTTTCCAAAATTTAGGGGTGTCAGGTTGCGTTTTCATCAAAATTTATTTGGAAAATGACTTAAATGTTAGGAAACAGTGGAGGCCCTGATCAGACGCCGCATTCTGTGGTGTCTGATCCGGGCCTGCACTGTTTGCCAGGGTACTGGTTTGGGGGTTTCTGATACTAAATGGGTTAAAAACAATAATGTATATATTTCCTAGTTCTATCAGCAAGTGATGACTCATGGGTTATTCCAATATTAAGTGAGACAGGTGCTTAAAAAAGAGTATTTTATTTTGGATAATATCAATATCTAAAACTTAGTCTTGGAGAATAAAACAACTTTACTATTAAAGATATGTCTATTCTCTTTCTGTATGTGAAGCTAAAATGTGGCTAGCAGCTCTGAGCTAGCCAGATCACTAATTAATTGTCAGGTACCCTGATTCTGTTCCCTAAGGGGCCCCATCAGAAACTGCAGTTTTTATCAAGAAAAAAGGCTTGTCCTCGGCTAACCTGGCATACACTTCATATGCACATATGTAACTCATTCTTGGTGTAAATTTCATTCATGTTGGCATTTCTATCTAGAGGTCAATTATGTCAAAAGGTGGTGCTAATGTACTTATTTCCTTCAATCACAGGCATTAGTTTTAGCTCTTTGTTTTCATGAACTCCAAGCAACACCCACAATGTGCCATATATGTATGGTTTCATACATATATACACTGTCATTCATTCATATAATCCCACCCTGACATGCCCTGAGCCAGATTGGATCATTAATGTTTATGTCAATTGGTACCAAAAATCCTGCAAAATATCAAACTAGGTCACAGTATTTTTCATGCTCATTATCCTATTTTATACATTTTTCATGCAATATTTCAGAATATGATAGAAAAGTATTATAAATATCTTCTACAATTAAAAAAGAGTGATTTAAAAATGTGATTTGGTTGCAATATGCATAATAAACTTGCAAATAACTCATGGGAAATTTTGTATGGTGACGTCACTGCTAGGCTGTACCTTGTGTATTGCTAGAGGTCTCGGCAAGAGGAGATAAAATTCCACAAATTTCATCAAAACTCATGAAGAATTAACATCAAAATATATGTTAAAATACTCATTATATTCCTCTCATTAAGATTATATTACCAGACAATCATGCATTCTATTATACACAGTTATAAAAAAAATAATGCAATAAAACTCAAATGAGCTTGATCATTAGTTTCGTCTGCTGTAGTATTTCATTTAATAGTACTGGGATTTGAAAACGAGGCTCTCCTTGAAGCAATTAATGTGAGAAAATCAGGTAGGTTGCAGACTGCATTAACTCCAGACAGCTTAATTCCAGAAACATTCTCCGATTTCTTTTTTGGTGTTTTCAGAGAAGATGAGATAACAAATGTTTGAAGACTCTGGGAGATTGAGTCCCTGATAAAATCTGAAAGTCAAACTTTAGAGTGTGCATCTGCATTTGATCCATGTAAATTAGTTCTTGAAAGGAATGTGCTCCAAGATTTGACTAGATATAGATTTGTTTTCCTGACTCAAGTTTTCTGGCTTTTTGCCACATGGAAAGTCACTGATTTCTGATCCCTTAGTATTGGGACAGGCAGGCTTTGACCCGTTTGGTACCAAATGGAATCTTCCTCCTTATGTATATAGCAGGAGTTCATTTCAAAATTTAGGTTGTCAGGATGTGTTTTCTTCAAAAATTTGTTTGGAAATTGGCTTGACTTTTTGTGGCAAACAGTGCAGGCCAAGATCAGACGCCGCAAAAACTGGAACCTGTTTTGGGGGTTCCGGTACAAAATGGGTTAAAGCAAACAGGGCAGACCCACAGTTGTTTTCCTGAGTCAAGTATTCTATCTTTTGCCATTTCTTTGGGACAGACAGTGCAGACCGAGATTTGTCTTGAGTCAACTTTTCTGTCTTTCTCAATTTTCTGATTCTAACTGTAATGATCCTAAGTTTTGGGATAGATAGGGCAGAGCAAACCGTGCAGACCCAGATCAGACTGCTCCTGAAGATCCAGATCAGATGGGATCAATTTTCTGATTCTAACTGTAATGATCCTAAGTAATGGGATAGATAGGGCAGAGCAAACAGTTCAGACCCAGATCAGACTGCTCCTGAAGGAGCAGTCTGATCAGGATCTACACTGTTTGCCATTCTGTCGGCGCCTTTTGGGCTCCTAGCTGGATCTTATAACTTAATATGTTAGAAGTTTTGGAGAATTACAGCAAGTCCTCAAGGTGTCCAAACTTTTAGGATTTTTACGTTATTTTGAAACAGCACAAACCAGGAAAGCCTTGTTAACCCTTGTCCTGCTGAGCCCGGATATGCTTTATCTTTCAAACAATGAAGATCCAGATCAGATGGCTTCTGAAGAAGCCATCTGATCAGGATCTACATTGTTTGTCATTCAGATTGGAATTTTTTGCAATAATTTGCATCAAGTAATCTGATTGGTTGATAATTGGTAGTGGGTGTGGCAGATAAAAAATATTCAGCTGGACAAGGGTTAAGTTTCTTTCCACTAAGCTACCGTAAAAATCATAAAAATTGGGACACCTTGACATCTTGCTGTAATTTGCCTATAATTTTAACAAATTTGTTTCACAAACCAGCAAGGAGTCCAAAAAGTGCAGATGGACTGGGAAACCAGTGTAGATTCTGATCAGACTGCTCCTTCAGGAGCAATCTGAAATGGATCAGGCCACCACCACCACCATCATCATCAGTTGCTCTTCCTTGCTTTGTGAAAGAAGGCTCAGACTTATTTTCTTTTTTTAGTTTACATAACTATATGCCTTACAATGAAAAACAGAACATTTTGCTTAGACACGTTTGCACAAGTGACCAGACCAGTGTACTTTGTTAATTCCTAATACTAGTTTCTGGATTTTCATCTTGTTAAATTTCTACTGATGCTTGAAGTGCAGAAGCTCATGAGTTTTATTTTGGGGGTGTTTTAATGAATACTGATCTAATCGACAGATTATGTAATTTTGATATCTTTGAAAGTCAACAGGATCTGGTGAATAAGCTTATTTAACCCTTATCATGCAAACGGTGTAGATCTAGATCAGATGGGATCTCTGTGCAAACACTTTAGATCCAGATCAGATGGCTTCTGAAGAAGCCATCTGATCAGGATCTACACTGTTTGTCAAATCATTAAAAGTTTGATTGTTTAATATATCTATTACAACACCTGCAATGGAAAGTTCTGTAAGGTAGTGTGATTCAACATTGTTTTGGTTTCACTGCACTTTCAAGATTATTTCACTCATTTAGAGCTGATCTTTAATCAGATGTAGCAAAAACTGGAGTACCCTGAGAAAAAACACCTTACCTTCCCTTACAGAACTTGGCGTGGAATGAGACTCAAATCCACAGTGGTGAGAGACCTTAAAAATTAAATGGGCTGTGCCCAGAGTGGTGACTGGCCTGTAATTATAGCAGTTTTGGATATTACATGACCCCAAAAATATTATATCTCTTTAACCCTTTTCCTGCTGAATATTTTAATCTGCCACACCCACTACCAAGTATCAACCAATCAGATTACTAGATGCAATTATTGCAACAAATTCACAATCTGAATGGCAAACAATGTAGATCCTGATCAGATGGCTTCATCAGAAGCCATCTGATCTGGATCTTCATACTTTGGAAAATACGGCATTCCAGGGCTCAGCAGGACAAGGGTTAAAATTATCTAATACAACATTACTGTCAGTTTGCTGCCGGCAGTAATGAAGAAGTGTAACTACAATGTCTCTCATTGTCAAAGAATGAATAATGAAGTGAATGACTGGCTACCTGTAAAGGTTACAGAAGTGCATAAACTATACAGGTCTACAGTATAATTCCACTATTAAGATCAGTTAAAATGAAGATGTAAATTCTGCTTCTAAAAGCATATTTAGCAGGTTTCAGATATTCTTTCTTTGGAACTGTTCTGAAGTGGTCATAAAGACCACTAATTTAAATTAGGCTTAATTCTGCTTCTAAATTCTAAAAATATATTTAGCAGGTTTCAGATGTTATTTCTTTGTATTTTCTACACCCAGTGTCCTCTTAGAAGAGACCACATTTGGAACTGTTCACAACTGGTCTTAAGACCACTTTTGAACAGTCCCAAAGGTGGTCGGAATATTTGAAATTTTAATGTAGACAGTAATTCTTTACAACAGTATGTCTGAGCTGATATTGTTCTTTGAAGCATAGTATAAGTTTCTTGGTATATGGGATAATTCAGAGGTAATTTCGGACAGACAGGCCTGAGCAAACGGTGTAGACCCAGATTAGACGCAAATAATGTGGTATCTAATCAGGGTCTACACTGTTTGCCACTCATCTGTATTCTTAGTAGTAAATTACACTGGTTCAAGTTTTAGAACAAGTATGGTAAATAGTTGAGGTGTCCGAATATTTAGGGTAAATACGGTAATTTTCCGTTTTATTGTCAGAAACGAATGTTGTGGGTACTTTTTAGAATCATCTCATTTAGGGGACCCTAACAAGTACCCACAACTAACAGTAAAATTCCGCTATTAAGACCATCTAAAATTAAGACTAAATTAGCTTTTAAAAGCGTATTAACCCTTATCTTGCTGAATATTCATTTAAGCCACACCCATTTCTGTCTATCAACCAATCAAATTACTTGATGTAATTTATTGCTACAAATTCATAAACTGAATGCCAAACAGTGTAGATCCTGATCAGATGGCTTCTTTAGAAGCCATCTGATCTGGATCTACACTGTTTGCAAAGATAGGGGTTGTCGTGAACAGCAAGATAAGGGTTAAGGAGGTTTCAGTTCTTTCTTTGTGTTTTGACACTCATTGTCTCCTGATAACAGACCACCTTTTGGAATGTTCAAAAGTGGTCTTAAAGACCACTTTTGAACAGTCCCAAAGGTGGTCTTAATATAGGAATTTATGGAGAATCAAGAAAAGTTATTACAAAATCATCCTCATTTAGTGTCACTATATCCTGGGAGTTGCTGAAATAAGTTGAATCAACCTCCTCTGTTGTTTAGTGACAAACTGATTTTCTTACTTCTTTATAAGTACAGCAGTGCTCATCAGTTTTATTAACTCTGTGAGTACAGTGTATCAGACCGCCCCCACCCATAGGGGCTTGAAGAAATATATGGGCTGCATGATGCTTCCACGCAGAGCTGAATCCGACCCGCACACGAGTACTGGTAAACCACTTAGAGGATCTAAGCCTGCCCAGGCAATGCGGTGCGAGTCGACCCATCCATGCTTATAAGCCCTATTGGTTTCATTGGGCGACAGGGCTTGAGATGTCATTTCATCTCAATGTCGGGTTAAAGTCCCACAAAATTGGAAGCAACATCTCCAAAATGACCTTTACAGTGTTGACGGGGACGTTAAACTTCAAATCAAACAAACAAAACCTCTGTTGTTATAGTGACAAACTGATATAAGAACAGCAGTGCTCATCAGTTTTAGTAACTCTGTGACTAGTGTATCAGACATGCATTATGCATTGTTAGAACTGTCATAATCTAGAATATTTTCTTCTGTGAACTGGCTTAACCTTTAGCATGCTGTAGGCGCATTCGTGCGCTCGTGAAAATGTAATGGTGCCACGCTGTAGGCGCAATCGTGCGCCGAAATTGACTGGTGTGCTTGGTGCGACTCATAGAAAAGGAGGAACTCTCGTTTTTCGGTGCGGTTTGGCATTTCGGTATCAAATAACATCCGGGCATCGATGAAAAAAAAACTTGCCGTTTCGATGTTTTTGGATGGATTTTCTTCGGGTTTTCTGGGTAAGGATGCAATTTTTTTTAGGAAATCGCCACTTTTTGACGAACTTGATCTAATCGAGCCCAAAATACGCTCTGAAAGGGTGTTTTAAACGATTTTTCGACTCAGTCAGCTGAGTGACAGTAGGCTACTTTCGTTTTCCATATGCTTTGAATGGTGGAGAAATCAAGAAAAATACGGGTTTTTGCGTGTTAAAAGTTGCTGAAAATGGTAGTATTTGATAAAAACAATTCAGTGGGACGGAGTATCGATAAAAAAAATTAATTCAGCATGCTAAAGGTTAACTTATTGGATATTCTGGGATAATTGCATAACTTCTAATAAGTCGGCTAGTTTTCGGTATTTCTGGCTAACCACTGTAGAGAGACTTGCGCGAACTTGATCAATAAGTAAACCTTCATCAATATGCATCTTTTTATGCTCAGTGGGTTTTACAAAATGATGGAAAAATAATCAGGAAAGATCGCCTTGTTAATATGTATGACATTAATCAGCGAATGTTTGAAGGATAATGGTGTGCAATTAAAGAGCTGTTCGATGTGCAATTAAGATCTGTTGTAAAGAGAGTTGTATTTTCGTGATTTAATTTGTTTTAAAAGGATGATGGAATTATGTAATCTATGAGGATTTTATAAGTGGCTTAATAAAGTAAAACTAAAACTTTGTTTGGTAATGGAAATGTTCTTTCTTGCCTTCCAACAGGTGTTTCGGGAAAGCTGCCAAATGGATGCTATCAGATATTAATCATAAGTTTGTTGATTAAGATATTTTTGTAACATGTTGAAAATAAAATCATGTTCCTAATCTCAGGTAGAACATCAAAAAACGTCTGTCTTATTTAAAGCACTTTGAAAGTAAATAAATGTGAAAATTTTTATTTACAGCCTGGCTCAGCTAACACTAAAGTTACCTGCAAAAATTAGCAGATGACAATCTAAATTTTTTGGTTACATCACGAAAACATGCCTATACAAATATACATTGTAAACTTAACCGCCGAAAAAACGAAAATTTTCAGATGAACAATTGTGATATTTTTCTTATTTCTGCTCAAAATATAGATTGAGGGTACTCGTTAGAACCGCCTCATCGAGGCGGTTCTAACAAGTACCCACAATCTATATTTTAGAGCAGAAATAAGAAAAATAAGGTATACCCCTGTTAACCCCAGTTTTACTGTATAACAGTGGGGTTCAAGGGGGTCAAAATTACATAGGCCTGTTTTCGTGATGTTTTTCAAGAAAATAAAGCTTGAAGTTTCGTGTGAAATTTCAATGCCTTATTTGCTACAAAATATTAAATTTAGCAAGAAAAAACATGCCATCTGCCTCAGTATAATTTAAAAAAATCCAAAAAAATCTTGTAAACAATGACAAAGAATGGTAATTAAACCTTTAAAACACCAAAGATGGCATTTTCTAATTTTTTTAGAGAAAATCAGATATGACATTTCATGTGAATGGTTTGCTTGCAGGCCATTCACATAAAATAACAAGTCTGACAAGAGAAAAAATAACTGAAAACTGGCATCTGCAACAGAGTGATGGTTGCTTGTTTAACTCCTTGCACCCCCCACCCCACTAGTGGTGACTCCTGTCACCTGCTGAGATAAACTTTCCAAATAGCCTCCTCCAAACCCCCCCACCACTACCACCACCACCACCACCACCCCCACTAGTCGTGACTCTAACCTTTCCAAATAGGTTGGTCCAAGACAAAACATCGGACCTTACCTGGATCCAAAGTGTATGACACTCTGATGATATTCCTGAAAGATTTTTTTTTTAAGAAGTTGACAAAAAGCATGCAAAATTATCCAGTCAATTTAGTTACTGGTTGAGAAAGGTGTGTAAGGTGGTAATGTCATTCCAGTAAGTCAGCATGACTGGACCAACAGAATATAATGAGAAAATGGAAAACACATCATAAACAAAAGTGTTGGCAGATTTCTTGGTGTAAATAAACAAATAAGTCATACTTAATGTAAAAAGGTGCAGAAACAGTGAAAGAATGGATAAGAATAACCCAGGTGTGAGTGGACAAAGTGAAATGCCAAAATTACTGGCAGACTGGTTGCTGTCTGCAAAGTCTTATGATACAGATACTGACACAGATACAGAAACACAGTCTGATGCTGAGTGTCCATTTGATGTAAGAAAGACTTATTTTATGGTTTAGCCTATAAAATGCCAATCACGACAGCGAGATTAGAGAATCTAAGCCTGTCCAGGAACCGCAGTGCGAGGCGGACCGTCCATGCTAATAAACCCAATTGGTTTCATTGGGCGACAGGGCTTGAGATGTCATTTCATCTCAATGTCGGGTAAAAGTCCCACAAAGTTGGAAGCAACGTCTCCAAAATGACCTTCACAGTGTTGACGGGGACGTTAAACCTCAAATCAAACAAACAAACACGACAGCGAGATAAGGGTGAAGAACTGATTATTTCACTAGCTTTGGATCTGACCCCCCCCCCCCTCCAAAAAAAAAAAAATAGTTGAATGCATAACCATTTCTTACACTTGGTCAATTTCATTTGATCAAATGAGCATTTTGATCCCAAACGCTCAAGCTCGGTCAAACATTTAGATCACAAGGCCTAATATTATATTTGGGCTCAGTGCCTAGTCCAACTTAGCATCTATTGGGCTTCAAGCCCCACAGGCTCTTAGTGAGGCTAGCATTTCTTGGATTACCATCTTCACCCTTATTGTCATCCATCAGACCAAGGCTTTTGCAAGAAGTATACCGTAATATTCCTATGTTAAGACCACCTTTGGAAATGTTCAAAAGTGGTCTTTAAGACCACTTTTGAACATTCCCAAAGGTAGTCCCTTAATGGGGGACACTATGTGTAGAAAACACAAAGAAAGAACAGCTGAAACCCTCTAGGTAAGCTTTTAAAAGCAGATTTAGTCTTAATTTTAGGTAGTCTTAATAGCGCAATTTTACTGTATTTGAAACCATTAAAGATTTCACAGTCAGTTTTCTCTCTAACATATCAATTTTTAAGAATTTGGCTCTTTAAGTTTGGTATCTTTCATAAATTCATGTATAATGACCATGTGTGTGAGATTCTGATTAATGTTATGTCTGTTTTCATCATCATCCGAGTGTTATCTTCACGTTGCCATACTTAGATTCTGTAGACCTTGTTACAATGTACTTAGCAGTCATTCTACTTTCCTTGGGATTCTCATTGTGTTCAGAATGTAAAAACCAAATGCATTTCAACAATTAGAGTGACAAAAAACTCCTCTTGAGCAAGCTTTAATATCCTTGATTATATTTTCTGCATTTTATGAATTCGAGCATTCGAGCAAGGGAAAACCTGTCCTTATCATTGTTCAGTATGAAAACATGCCTATACAAATACATGTTTGTTTGTTTGATTTGAGGTTTAACATTCCCGTCAACATTGTAAAGGTCATTTTGGAGACGTTGCTTCTAATTTTGTGGGACTTTTACCCGACATTGAGATGAAATGACCCTGTGGCCCAATGAAACCAATAGGGTTTATAAGCATGGACGGGCCAACTCGTACCGCTTTGCCTGGGCAGGCTTAGATCCTCTAAGCAGTTTACCAGTACTTGTGCGCGGGTTGGTTTCAGCTCTTTATCAACTTAAACTCCGAAAAAACGAAAATTTTTTAAGATGAAAAATTGTGAAATTTTTCTTATTTCTGCTCAAAATATAGATTGTGGGTACTCGTGAGTACCCACACAATCTATACTTTATAGCAGAAATAGGAAAAATAAGGTACAGCCATTACAATAGCAGAACCACTTAGAACTGCATGTTTTGAGACAGATTTTAAATTTATTTGAAAGTTGAAAATCAGTTTTGGAGCAACTATAGGCTTGGTATGATACTAATCAGTAGGATTTCTATGTTTTTTTCATGCAGTATGTTCAAGTTTCTATGGAGATTATAATAATGTTCGTTTTTCAGAAGCTTTGCAGTATGTTTTACCTCAGTCCTGTTTTATCA
This sequence comes from Lucinisca nassula, assembly GCA_963580285.1. Lineage (NCBI taxonomy): Eukaryota > Metazoa > Mollusca > Bivalvia > Lucinida > Lucinidae > Lucinisca > Lucinisca nassula. The sequence goes on from OY757013.1 coordinate 16,943,881, forward strand.
TTTAGACTTCATGCATCAGTATCAAACGATAACATTTTCCATAAGTTTACCAAGGATTATTCCTACCTTTACAATGTTAAGAACTTTTTCACTTTTCTGTGACTCATGGAAATTAATATTCTCCCAGTTATTTCAGAGGTAAACGAAAATTTTTAATAAATAAAAAACACAAAGTTTAATATCTACATGTAGCCTTTATGTATTTAACAGAACTGAGGAGAGCAGTAGTAATGACATGCTAATTTGTTATTTTTCAGTGAAAATATGGTTTGACATTTCAAAATTTAACCCTTGTCTTGCTGAATATTCATTTAAGCCACACCCATTTCTGTCTGTCAACCAATCAAATTACTTGATGTAATTTATTGCTACAAATTCATAAACTGAATGCCAAACAGTGTAGATCCTGATCAGATGGCTTCTTCAGAAGCCATCTGATCTGGATCTACACTGTTTGCAAAGATAGGGGTTGTTGTGAACAGCAAGATAAGGGTTAATGTCAAACCTTATTTTCTCTGAAAAATAAGAAAAAAAATTTTTTTTTTGAAAAAGTCATCAGCGTTATTTCAATTTTAGGGTAAGTTAAAAGTTGCAGTTTTTTCACTGAGATATGCAGTGTGTTATAGTGTAATGTACATTGCATGCTGCCGCCCCCGCCCATAGGGGCTTGAAGAAATATATGGGCTGCACGATGCTTCCACGCAGAGCTGAATCCGGCCCGCACACTAGTACTGGTAAACCGCTTAGAGGATCTAAGCCTGTCCAGGAACCGCGGTGCGAGGCGGACCGTCCATGCTAATAAACCCTATTGGTTTCATTGGGCGACAGGGCTTGAGATGTCATTTCATCTCAGTGTCGGGTAAAAGTCCCACAAAATTGGAAGCAACGTCTCCAAAATGACCTTTACAGTGTTGACGGGGACGTTAAACCTCAAATCAAACAAACAAAACATTGCATGCTGCCGTATTGATTCTGAAGAATTGTTTACAGAAAGGTCGTTGACTACCCACACTGTTTAAGCCCACTAACTGCATTGAAGGCATAAGTTTGTGCACATAGAGTCTGATCAGGGTCTATATTGTTTGCATAAAGTTTCAGCCATTTTCCACTTGAACTTAGAAGAAAACTCTTTGACTTAGCTGGTGTCCCTCGAGTCATTCCTTTCACTAGACCAACTCAAAAGCATATAGATAATGGGCTTGAAGAAATAGATGGGCTGCATGATGCTTCCACACAGAGCTGAAATCGACCGCACACGAGTACTGGTAAACTGCTTAGAGGAGCTAAGCCTGCCCAGGCAAAGTGGTGCGAGTTCACCGTCCATGCTTATAAACCCTATTGGTTTCATTGTGCGACAGGGCTTGAGATGTCATTTCATCTCAATGTCGGGTAAAAGCCCCACAAAATTGGAAGCAACGTCTCCAAAATGACCTATACAGTGTTGACAGGGACATTAAACCTCAAATCAAACAAACATATAAATAATAATAGCTTAATTAGCAAAGGTAACAGTGCAGACCCAGATCAGACTGCTCCAGATCAGACTGCTCCTATTGTAGCAGTCTGATCTGGCTCTGAACTGTTTGCCGACAGGAGTAATCTGATCAGGATCTGCACAATTTGCTGAGGACTTTCGAAGAATTATGAGTGGCTCAAAAATTTATCTGACATTTTTCTTAATTTCCAGTACATTTTGTTTCGTTTCAGGCTCATGTGGTGGCAGCATTTGAACAGAGCCTGTCCAACATGACATCACGGCTCCAACATCTAACTAACACAGCTGAACAGAAGGTAAGTCTTGGTGCCATTTTCACCTTGTATCATTTTAACCCTTATCTTGCTGTTAATGACAACCCCTATCTTTGCAAACAGTGTAGATCCAGATCAGATGGCTTCTGAAGAAGCCATCTGATCAGGATCTGAACTGTTTGGCATTCAGTTTATGAATTTGTAGCAATAAATTACATCAAGTATTTTGATTGGTTGATAGACAGAAATGGGTGTGGCTTAAATGAATATTCAGCAAGATAAGGGTTAAAGGTAAAAGAGATGCTATTTGGTCTACCTCTGATGTCATTGTCTATAATGTTGGCCATCATGATAATACACCCATGTGGCAATAGTGCATTCATTCATGGCTGCAAATGTAAAAGGTGTTCCATTTTTTTCAGCAAAAATATTTGCACAATTATCATATAAAATGATTGAAGTTTTAACGATATGTTAACTAATGACATCATTAGTTTGAATAACTGGCCCCTGATATTCTTCTTAATTGTACGCAGCAAGCATAGAATGTATTTCTTGTCAATAAAAACAAATACGGAAATTGTGAAGCATTGTCTTGGCCCAACTACACTATTTGAAAATGTCCGTTTTGAGACGCTAGACTGATAGGCTGACATCTTAGGGTTGATCATAACTGCAGTCAAGAAGCAAGACTAAAGGGTGTATTTTTTATTTTCAATGAAACAATGTTGTGTGTACTCATTAGAATCGCCTCATTGAGGTGATTCTAATGAGTACACACAACATACCATAAAATGGGAAAGACCTCACTAAAACATACCATAAAATGGGAAAGACCTCACTAAAACATACCATAAAATGGGAAAGACCTCACTAAAACATACCATAAAATGGGAAAGACCTCACTAAAATATCCAAGTATATCGCTGGCTGGGCATATTGTCTAATGACCATCAAGAATGCCTGAGGAATCGCTTCTATGGCGGTAAGAAGAAGCATTACAAGGACACCCTCAAAGATTTCAACATACCAATAGAGTCATTGGAACAAATTACACGGGACTGAGCAAAGTGACGTGGCCTCATCAGAAGGGATGCTAGTAAAAACGAGGCAAAAAGAATCAGTGAAGCTGAGCAGAAACAGGCACAGCACAAAGCCAGGGCTAAGGCATCACTAAAAGAACTAGAACAACAACAACTAAAAGATATGTCTTCGTCTTACTTCTGTTGCTCTTTCTCTGAGCTAGAGTGTCTTACTCTTACATCTGTTACTGTATTTGCAACAGACAGTTAAGAGCTAGAATTGGTCTCATCAGCCGTCTTAGAACACACAAACAGTAGCATCTCTTGCATGTGATTATCCTTTATCCTGCTGTTCACGACGTCCCCTACCTTTGCAAACAGTGTAGATCCAGATCAGATGGCTTCTGAAGAAGCCATCTGATCAGGATCTACACTGTTTGACATTCAGTTTGTGAATTTGCAAGAAATCATTAATACATCAAGTAATCTGATTGGTTCAAAGTCTGAAATGGGTGCGGCTAAATTAAATATGCAGTGAGAGAAGGGTTAAGATTGGTCATTGTCAGTACAGTAGAACTTCGATGGGTTGAAAACCGATGGCTCGTTTACCATGGATGCGTCGAACCCATTCTTGAGCCCCTAGCGAAATCCTCTACATAAGAAATAGTGGGGGATACGTAAGGAGATTTTAGTCTGTTATCTTGCAAATGTATGCTGTGTGTACTCATTAGAATCGCCTCGATGAGGCGATTCTGATGAGTACACACAACATACATTTTCATTATAGAACACCGAAAAGATGTCTAAAAGTATCTCGTTATGCCTCCTGGCAAAACCCTCAGTGGCTCGTACTACGCCAGACTAGAACAGATTTTCGAGATCCCAAAGGTGTTCGAGCCATTGAAGTTTGAATGTATTTACAGTAACTGTTACAGTGTGTTTGAATTAGCCCAGGTAAATGAGTCATCCATGTTTGAGTTACTAAAGTTTCAGTTACCAGACTTATTTACAGTTTTGAAGCCAAGAATTTGGCAGATATTATAGACAGGCCACTGTAAATCATTCTAGAAGCAGGATAAAGATACTGTCCAAGAATGGCTGAAAAAATTTATCATATCTGACAGGCTGTCAGACTAGCAATTTGAGAAATATCAGAGGTCTTAGAAAGTTTTGAATGCCATTATGAGATAGAAAGCTGCAATTGAAAAACTTGACATTGGAATTCTGCAGGATGCTAATCTATTCTCTTCTGTTGCAGTTTTAATCTTAGACTCTTTAAGGCAAGTCATACAAGAAACACACACCCCTGAACTTGGAAATTATGGTTTCATGGGGCATACTGTAATGACCCTAAGTATTGGGATAGGTAGGCCTAAGCAAACAGTGAATTTCCAAGAAATCATTGATAGTCACATGGACATCGACCCTGCAGAGCTTCTGTGCTTAGTAACTTGGGGTCAATTGACAAACACGGAAAATTTTCATTATTTGTAGGTTGACTCATATGGTTTTATGTTCGAAATGTGTAAGGAAGTATGGGGTGGGTGGGGGGGGGACTTTTTAATCAAAAGTATACTGACTCACAAAAGTTCTGATACCTGAAATTGCATTCTCAATACCATTATTACCCCAGAGGTAACACAGTAAAATTTTATTTTTCTTTTGGTAAGAATACTGGTACTCGTTTATCCATTGGTTGTAATCAGCTGTTCTGTCTTTTTGAGCATTGTCATGGTGCAGCCTTAACCCATTTGGTACCAAATGGAATCTTCCTTCTTCTGTATAGCAGGAGACCATTTTAAAATTTAGGGGATTCAGGTTGTGTTTTCTTAAAATCAATTTGGAAACTGGCTGACTGTTTTGCAAACAATGTAGGCCCTGATCAGATGCCGCGTTCTGCGGCATCTGATCTGTGCCTGCACTGTTTGCCAACTACCCGTTTTGAAGTTTCCGGTACAAAATGTGTTCAACAGGAAAGGGGTTACGTTATTTTTGCAAAATGTCACATTTAAATGCATGAAAAATTATCCTTTATTAGATGATTTCTGCAATTTTACCTTATATAAGTCAAAATATCAGTTTCAGTTTTTGTGGGATTTCCCTCAGAACATTTTGTATTGAGTTAAAGACCTTTCCGCATGTCAATTCCCATCTTTCAAGGTACAGTCATACATTGATTGGGAGCCAAACATTGTCAGGTTTGATGTTGATCAATATCGTAAGTTTACTCGGTGGAATTTGTCTGCAGACAGGATGTAAAAACTGTAATATTTGTTCATTGATAATCATAACTTGCCTAGTTACATAAGACTTCAAGAAGTATTAACAATGATAGGTCTGGCAAAATGCTTGATTCGTATATAATGGCAATCAGAATTGAGAATCGATAAGCCCATGTCAGATCCTTTACGCTTTACATTTTCATCTGCACGCTACTGCATAGGCAGTACATTTGTCTATGGTCATGCCATAAAACCTTTCTGTAATGGGACACTTAATCCTTATCCTGCTGAAGATTTGTATTAGCCACACCCATTTCTGACTATCAGCCAGTCAGATTACAGGATATAAAGTTTTGATTCAAATTCACGAACTGAATGACTAACAGTGTAGATCCTGATCAGATGGCTTCTTTAGAAGCCATCTGATCTGGATCTACACTGTTTGCAAAGGTAGGAGTTGTGAATAACTGATATTGGGTTATAGTTGGACAATTCATATGTCGACTATCAGCGCGTCAGATTACACGATATAAAGTTTTTGTTCAAATTCACGAACTGAATGACTAACAGTGTAGATCCTGATCAGATGGCTTCTTTAGAACCCATCTGATCTGGATCTACACTGTTTGCAAAGGTAGGGGTTGTCGTGAATAACTGATATTGGGTTATAGTTGGACAAGGCCTGCTGTTCTTTCAGCAGGTAAGGTTAGAAGGGGAACGTTGTTATTTCTTCCGTTTCTACACTTCCATTCATTTGCCTCTTCTCCTCTGGCCCTCACTTTCATCTCCTCTACTATCTCTTTTATCTCTTTTGTCTCTTTTTTCCCTTTCTCTGGGAGACAACACAAAATGACCAATGAGGGTTGGCATGTCGTTAAACCCAAACCATCAATTAATCAATAACATTACACCTCTAAGCTCCTGAAGTGGACATTCCATATTTGAATTTTATCTTGACTTTTTGCACTTACTGATGTGCTTTGCTGCTGTCATGGTGAGACGCTGCCAAATTCCTGTCTGGGCCTTTATTACACTGGGTAAACAAATATCTTAAGGCATTGGAACTTTTTATGGTCCTATTTGTACACTGCAACCTCGTTATAACGCGGGTGGTGGGGTCCAAGAACCCCAACCACGTTAGTGGTGATCACCGCGTTATAAATTTTGGGGCACCGACAAACGTCATATCGTCGTCGAGCAATGTGTACCCCACCCACCAACAGTATGAAATTTCAAAATGTTAATTTCAGTGTATTAGTTGTTGAAAAAAGAAAGATCAATAAAAAGTGTTCTAATATTACTGGTTGTTTATCTTTTTAATCCCATTTATTATCCTTGTCAGACATATGAATCATAATCCCCTATTCACCGTAAGTGTGTAACGGTCCATATGAATGACACTGCTAATGTGTATTATTGTTTTTTTTATCTGCACTATTGTGTATTGGAGATTTGGCCGTGACGTTTAGTGCACCAACTTATTTTCAAGGTTAAGCAATGACAGGTCACAAAAAACACAGGTAAGGTGACCGCTGGGCAAATTTTTTTTTTTATCCTTTTTCACGCCAAAACAGAGCAATGCAGACGCTGTTTTCATCTGTGCATCTGCATGTGGTAATTCCGTGGGGCCGTTTGTTGGGGGGGAAATCATTATAACGCTGTTGGTCTGTCGCTCCATTTCTTTGCTTTTGTCCGCCAGTTTTGAAAATGGTCATTTTTTTTTCCCCATTTTTCCGCCGAACTCGGCAGTCAAAATACTATCAGCCAAGACAATGCCTGTATTCTCGCTTATTTACTCAAGTTGTCAATAATAATAATAATAATAATCGACCTTATTTATAGAGGGTAACACATTTAGTAAACTAGTACTAATCTTCCATGTGGCCCTCTTTTCCTGGGTAGAACCAGTACTAAGCAATGTGGATAAAGTCTCTTGCTCAAGGAAACAACACTTGCCGCTCGTGGGATTCGAACCCGGTACCTCTCGATCCCGAGGCCGATATTTTACCACTGCACCACAGCGCTCCACAATACTATTAAACTGTGAATACTCGTAGAAGCCTCCGTGGTGCAGTGGTTACGCTACTCGCCTTGTAAACCAGGGATCGCAGGATCGATCCCGGGCTTCTCCAGACTTTCGGATGAGTCTTTAAACCGAGGTCCCGTCTCCGTATGACCTTAGCTGTTGGTGGGACGTAAAACTAAAGCTCACTCACTCACTCGCCTATGGCTTATTGATAAGATGGCAAATAACTGTGTGGTAAGGTGTGAAAACTAGGTAATCAAGGTATTTGTACCAGTTTGTCTCAATTAATCCCTTTGTAATTGTCACTTGCAGACGCTAAACAGGTAGATTTAGTGCAGTGGACCGTTAATCCACTTGATTGACTGAAATTATTACCGCTTTTTTTTTTCACAGGTTTGAAACCAATACACAATAGTTTTTACCATAATTCATGGTGTTTTTTTTGCCTTAAATTATAAAAAAAACCCGGAGCCATGGAACACCCCCATTATACTGATTTCCGCGCTTAAACGATCAGCGCTATAATGAGGTTGCAGTGTATTTGGAATCCATGGGTGCCAATACAGGTTACTGAGTTCGGTTGCATTACAAAGGACCTTCAGTCTGTCAATTAAGAGAAAGAAAAAATTTGAGAGTGAAACTGCAGACATTCACACAACAGGTTTGAGGAAGTTGTAGGATGGCTTTGTCAGTAGTGGAACTGTTATTTTCATTGTCAGCTTCTTTCTAATTGCTTATTATTGCAGACAATCAAATGAGCTTCTGTCATTTTCTGCACCCTTCTTCTTAAAATTTCTGCACTCATGAACCCACATCTTTTTGGCTGTCATTTCGGAATCTGCACCTTTGCAAATAGTGTAGATAGTGTCGATGAGATGGCCCAAAATAGCAATTCACCTGAATGTTGTTTGCTATGCAGTTTTGCTTGGCAGATTTTTAGGTTTAAAAATAATGCACTCTCTCTGTATCAGACATGAAAGAGAACTTTTTAATTACGGGGTAGGGTAAAAATATTCACTCAATCAACCCTTTAGACCAAAACAACCGTCGTAATATGACTGAAAAATTGTTGAAAGCGATGTTAAACCCGAATTCACACACACAGACCAAAACAGATGCATATGCAAGCATTGATAACACAGAAATGATGAGACAAGTCTTAAAGAGCCACCTGATCAGAAATGTGTTTGTCATTCTGTTTTTAATCTTTGTCTGTACTTCCTTTTTGTAACAATAGCTCTGACAATTTGATCTATGATAGAGCTAAGAACTGAAAACTGTGAGTCTACAAGTTTTCTGGGCCAGACTGGCTAGTTTTGGCCAGGTAGGCCTCATCAGTGACCCTCAGATATTTTCAAAGTTTCATGTTGATATCCCAATTCCAAAGGACTATAGAATATCTACACTATGATGAAGGGCAGGGAGATGTTTTACGGTGTGTGCTCCCTTAACACCACCTGTAGTGAAGTTTAATAAGAAGAGTCCAAGGGCCAGTTGTTCAAAACTAATGATGTCATTAGTTAACATATTAAAATATTGATCATTAATTTATTTGGCAAATATGCTAATATTTTTGCTGAAAAAAATGAAAGCAGCAAAAAAAATACTTAATTAGGAATTAGACTTGCTAGAACAGTTAACAATTTGACCACTAACAAGCTCATTAAGCTAACGATACTTTGGACAACTGGGCTAAGGTGTACCAGTAAAGTTGCTAGGCTGTTGACATGCCATCAGTCTCTTATGGTACACAAGAATTTCGGATGTTGTGTATTTTGTAAGCAGGGTTTGTGCCATGTAGCTTGTTTTTGGTTTCAGCGAGATTCCAACACTTGTTTATACTTCCTTTGATTAAGTGGCATCTTTTCTCTTATTTTTCTTGGATGCAAACAAACAAAACAAGAGTCTCTGTGTTATTTAACCCTTTTTGTACCAAATGGAATCTTCCTTCTTATATATAGTAGGAGTCCATTTAAAAATTTAGGGGTGTCAGGTTGTGTGGTTCTCCAATATTCATTTGGAAAATGGCTGAACTGTTTGCAAACAGTGTTGGCCCTGATCAGACAGCGCGTTCTGTGGCATCTGATCTGGGTCTGCACTATTTACCAGGGTACCCGCTTTGGGGTTTCCTGTACCAAATGGGTTAATATTTCACCATTTGTTTCACCGTATCAGCACCTTAACAACACCCCTCTAAACTCCATTTTACATAGAGAAAAACTGGGGTTTTCAGAGGTGTACGTTATTTTCTTATTTCTGCTCCAATACATAGTTTGTGGATATGCGTTAGAACCGTCTCAATGAGGCAGTTCTAACGAGTACCCACAACCTATGTTTTAAGTAGAAATAGGAAAACTATCAACAATTTTCTTCAGATTAACAGAAAATTAACTGGTTTGGAGATATGAAAGAATGCACTATGTTACTTGGATATGTTGTTGTGATGGTTAAACCCATTCTCAGTGGGCCCTACCCATCGGGGCTTGAAGAAATAGATGGGCTGCATGATGCTTCCATGCAGAGCTGAAACCGACTGCACATGAGTACATGTAAACCGCTTGGAGGATCTAAGCCTGCCCAGGCAAAGTGGTGCGAGTTGGACCATTCATGCTTATAAACCCTATTGGTTTCATTTGGCGACATGGCTTGAAATGTCATTTCATCTCAATGTCGGGTAAAAGTCCCACAAAATTGGAAGCAACATTTCCAAAATGACCTATACAGTGTTGACAGGGACGTTTAATCCAAATTAAACAAAAACAAGTTTGTTTACATCAGTTTCTTTGGTAAATGGGTAAGGAAGTCTGTTAATGCCAGTTTCTTTAGTAATTTGATTAGCAAGTCTGTTAATATCAGTTTCTTTGGTAAATGGGTTAGCAAGTCTGTTAATGCCAGTTTCTTTGGTAAATTGTTTAAACATGTCATTTAACAACAGCTTCTTTGGCAAATAGGTTAACAAGTCTGTTTACATCAGATTCTTTGGTAAATGGGTTAACAAGTCCATGAACATCAGTTTCTTTTGTAAATAGGTTAACCTGTCTGTCAACATCAGATTCTTTGGTTAATGGGGTTAACAAGTCTGTTTGCATCACATGATTCTTTGGTAAATTGGTTAATAATTCTGTTAACATAAGTTTTTTTGATAAATCGGTTAACATGTCTATTAGCATTAGTTTCTTTGGTAAATAGATTAACAAGTCTGTGAACATCAGCTTCTTTGTTTAATGGGTTTAACAAGTCTGTCTACATCATATGCTTTGGTAAATTGTTTACATCTTTGGTAAATGGGTTAACAAGTCTCTTTGGTAAATAAGTTAACAAGTTTGTTAACATCAGTTTCTTTTGGAAATAGGTTAGCAAGTCTGTCAGTAAGTCTCTTTGGTAAATGGGTAAGCAAGTCTGTTAACATCAGCTTCTTGGGTAAATGGGTTAACAAGTCTGTTAAAATCAGTTTCTGTGGTAAATGGGTTAACAAGTCAGTTAACATTAGCTTCTTGGGTAAATGAGTTAGCAAGTCTGTTAACATCAGCTTCTTGGGTAAATGGGTTAGCAAGTCTGTTAACACCAGCTTCTTGGGTAAATGAGTTAACAAGTCAGTTAATATCAGTTTCTGTGGTCAATGAGTTAACAAGTCAGTTAACATTAGCTTCTTGGGTAAATGAGTTAACAAGTCAGTTAACATTAGCTTCTTGGGTAAATGAGTTAGCAAGTCTGTTAACATCAGCTTCTTGGGTAAATGGGTAAACAAGTCTGTTAACATCAGCTTCTTGGGTAAAAGAGTTAGCAAGTCTGTTAACATTAGCTTCTTTGGTAAATGAGTTAGCAAGTCTGTTATCATCAGCTTCTATGGTAAATGAGTTAGCAAGTCTTTTAACACCAGCTTCTTTGGTAAATGAGTTAACAAGTCAGTTAATATCAGTTTCTGTGGTAAATGAGTTAACAAGTCAATTAACATTAGCTTCTTGGGTAAACGAGTTAACAAGTCAGTTAACATTAGCTTCTTGGGTATATTAGTTAGCAAGTCTGTTAACATCAGCTTCTTGGGTAAATGAGTTTACAAGTCAGTTAACATTAGCTTCTTGGGTAAATGAGTTAACAAGTCTGTTATTATTAGTTTCTGTGGTAAATGAGTTAACAAGTCAGTTAACATCAGCTTCTTGGGTAAATGAGTTAGCAAGTCTGTTAACATCAGTTTCTGTGGTAAATGAGTTAACAAATCAGTTAACATTAGCTTCTTGGGTAAATGAGTTAGCAAGTCTGTTAACATCAGTTTCTGTGGTAAATGAGTTAACAAGTCAGTTAACTTTAGCTTCTTACAATTCAGTTAATACCAGCTTCTTTTGTAAATGAGCTACTAAGTTGTTTCTTAGTGCCCCGCCACTGTTTTATTCGGTGCACCCTCTGGGATGTATAACTGAATTTCGTGAGAGCTCATGCAAAAAGTGGTGAATTTGTTATTTACATGTGTCTGTTTGGTAGAGGATTAACAAGTCTGTTTACATGAGCTTCTTTGGTACTCAGATTCTCTGTGGACATCTTGCCTTTGACTTGTAGCAATAATCTTTAGACTAGTCTGGTACAGCTAGTCTTGATGATGCAGATTTCCTTACCAGTCCTGACTGAAGGCAAATCTGAGCCATACCTGACTGATCCACACTGCATGCTTAACATTTAGTCGAGCATAAAGGCTCATTTCTAGCATGGGTCTCTCATTGTAGAGACTGAAGACAAACACATAAATATTGCACTGAAGCAAACAGGAACTAGTAGGCTTTGATCTGCATAACATATTGGCTTCTTATCTTGAATTTGACATTAAAAGCTCCTGGCTTCTGTCCTGCTTAACCTTTGCCAATCTCTGATGGACAAATTGTTCTTATTTTTGTTATTTTTCCTTGGAAAATAGGACTTGACATCTCATGCAAATTGAGACAATTTGAATTAGATGTCTAATCCCATTTTCCTTGGAAAATTAGAAAAATATTTCAAAATGTCATCTACTGCAGAAAAAAATCCCAGCATGCAGAGTGTTTAGCAAGGTATGCAGTCTATCTTTGCAAACTGTGAAGATCCAGATCAACGGTTTCTGGATATTCATTGTTTGTCATCATCATCATCATCATCATCATCATCATCATCATCATCTTCATCATCAGATTTTTGATTAACATGCAGGTACAGGGGCAACATCCACATAAGTAGGCCCCCTTCCAGGTAGCTCAGGCTTGCTGCATGCATGGCAGATCTCACCCCAGATCTCCAGGTATGGCTATCGTGATGGTCAATAGCTCTGTCAGCTGCTTCAAAGTCATCTTGGGCCTCTCGGGGCCCATGTTTTCCATCCACCTGTATGTCAAAGGCTGTCTTGATTGCACCCTTGGAATGTTCCATGTGTTCATATGTCTTTTTTATTGACACTGGGAAGCAGTGCAGGCCCAGATCAGTGGTGCCTGATGAAGGCTTTATTTTTTTACAAAAGTTTAGCTATTTTAGAATTCAACTCAGACACTTTTGGGACCATGAAAATTTGTTCCAGATAGGGGTAAAGAATGACTTGGATCATTTTGTACCAGAAAACCCAAAATGGGTACCCCTGCAAACAGGGCAGGCCAACATCGGATGTCTGATCAGGGCCGACACAATTCTATTTGGTATTTTGCCCCAGAAAACCCAAAATGGGTACCCCTGCAAACAGGGCAGGCCCAGATCGGATGTCTGATTAGGGCCGACACAATTCTATTTGGTACAGACGGGTGAAGCACTAAACAAAGAAAACACCTGTACTCAGACTTACCTGTAGTCCGTTTACCCATTTTTTACCGGAAACTCCTAATGAGTACCCTGGCAAACAGTGCAGGCCCAGATCAGACGCCGCGTTCTGCGGCGTCTGATCAGGGCCTACACTGTTTGCCAAACATTCAGCCATTTTCCAACTTAAATTTCCAGAAAACACAGCCTGACAGCCCCAAATTTCGAAATTGACTTGTGGTACAAAAAGGGTTAAAAACAGAGACAGAATTACTCAATACTCAAGAGAAACAATTTTGATGCATAGCAAGACAGACCTCCCTGGTGTACAAAAATTATGTTGAAATGCAACTACCAACTTTTGAAAATGTTGATGAAGATTTTAGGTTTCTTAAGATATTCCCAAAGCTTTGTATAAAAAATAACGGACCAAAAAAAAACAACAAAAAGCAGGTGAGTCAGTGTCTTGGACTGTTTTACTCTTAAATGGGGTTTGTGGCACTGTGAAAAATGAGAATATTGAAGTTTTGCAGCATCAATGGTTGGTGAAAGTTTTGATCTGTGTTTTTGTCATAAAAAGTGGCCAAAAAGTCGAGTAATGAAACAATGCAGGCCCAGATCTGATGCTGCAGAATGCAGCATCAGATCTGGGCTGGCACTGTTTGCAAAAATTCAACCATTATCTAAATAAATTGTCATAACATAATTCAGTCCACACCCCGAAATTTGGAAATGGACTACACTACAGTGTGATGTGGAGGTTCCCAATGATGATGGTTCCTGTCTCTTAGTTTTTGGCATCAGTGGCTGCTGATAGTAACTGACAGCCATTATAAAAGGAATCCATGCAATCTGCCACATTTCTGGATTTCAACATTTTAACAAAAACCTGGTGGTAAGCTAAGCTCTGTTTCCTTGCAGATATTTGCAGCTCATTATTTTCGCATACACAAAATTGACATTTTCTTGTTGATTCTTAAAACAGATCTTACATGCAGTTTACCATAAAACAGGTATTTTATGGATACCATGCTCCTACCTCAGCTAAACCAGCTTCAGCTGCCACAGATGACTGTACAGTTAACCCTTTTTGTACCAAATGGAATCTTCCTCCTTATATATAGCAGGAGTCCATTTCAAAATTTAGGGGTGTCAGGTTGTGCTTTCATCAAAATTTATTTGGAAAATGGCTGAAATTTTAGCAAACAGTGGAGGACCTGATCAGACGCCCCATTCTGCGGCGTCTGATCTGGGCCGGCACTGTTTGCCACGGTACCCCTTTAGGGGTTTCTGGTACTAAATAGGTTAATGCAAATACCTTATTCCTCCCTTTTTGCGCCCCTGCTCCTATAAGCGCATCCTCACTGTTTTTTATGCCCCGGCCATTCGAAGAATGGTGGAAAGGGCATATAGCGTTGCCCCTGTCCGTCCATCCATTTGTCCGTCTGTCCATCCGTGCATCGGAAACTTAAATGCAGTCAATAACTTCCTTATTTCTTGATTGATTTTAAAATTACTTGGCAGAAATGTTAACCATCATGAGACGATGTGTCACGTGCAAAACCCAGGTCCGTACCTCCAAGGTCAAGGTCATACTTAGAGGTCAAAGGTAAAAAAAAAGGGTCGGAAACTTAAACGCAGTCAATAAATTTCTTATTTCTGGATGGATTTTGAAATTACTTTGAAGAAATGTTAACCATCATGAGACGATGTGTCACATGCAAATCCAGATCCGTACCTCCAAGATCAAGGTCATACTTAGAGGTCAAAGGTAAAAAAAATGGTCCAAAACTTAAACGCAGTCAATAACTTTCTTATCTCTGGATGGATTTTGAAATTACTTGGCAGAAATGTTGGCCATCATGAGACAATCTGCCTCACACAAAACCAAGGTCCTTACCTCCAAGGTCAAGGTCATACTTAGAGGTCAAATGTGAAAAAAGGGTCCAAAACTTAAACACGGTCAATAACTTTTTATGGATGAATACAAACATAGACATATTTTCAGGCGGGGGCATCCGTGTTCTATGGACGCATTTCTAGTTCAAAAACAAAATAATAAGCCTCCCTTCTGCTGTCAGAGGAAAAAATATTTTGGCTAACCTAATGTAAATATTTTGGGCTTTCAGTAATTGGGGTATCTGCGGTAAATCATATCATGCAAGGTTTTTCTAAACCCCCTACTATCACAGTGTCTGTGTTGACCACTTGGTACTTTACATGTCATGATTCCACCATATACATATTCAAATGGAAAACTATTGCATGTAATTGGTTTTTAAACCCTCCATTCTAGTAAGACTTTTGTCTCTAATAAGCGTCCCCTCTTTTTCCAATTTTTTAAGCGCCTGGGGCGCTAATTGGGAGGAATACAGTAGTGTACACTAAGATTTAATCTGTTCATGATCTGCACTGTTTTTCATTAAATCGGAATGTGTCTGTTTTCTGACACCTGCAACAGAGGGTATCTTTGTTTTGAAGTCTTCTAGCTTGCAATTTGTTAGTTTTTGTACAGTTTCTAGATCTTTAATTAGGCTTAAAACTGAGCATTTATTAGCCCTTCCCAAATGCCTTGTTTGAACAAATGTCTGCATCTTTGGAAAAAAAATATTATGTTTTGTCAGTAATATTAATGTCATCTTGACAGCAATGAAAGATAGTATTTTACTGGATTGGCATGTTAAACAGTGGGACATTTCTCATAAACATTGTTATTAGGGACTCTTTAACCCATTGTATACTGGTGGACCCTTCCATTGCTATATGTTGGACAAGTCCATTTGTCATTTAAGGGGTGTGAGGGCAATATTTTTTATTTTTTATTCTATTTTGGACAAAAAATCCTGTATGCAAACAGGGCAGACCCAGATCAGACGCCGGTCTGCACTGTTTGCCCGACTACCACTTTAGGGGTTTCCCGCCTAGAATGGGTTTAGTGCACTTCATTTTGCATTTGTTTAGCTGCCAGTGCCAGGGTCAGAGGCCTGCCTCGGACTTCTAAGTGGAGATTGTTGTGAAGTGAAATGGGCAAAAATAAATCTTTTTTCTATGAAGAAAAATCATCTTTTAATACGGTATGACACAAATGTCATTATTTTGCTATTGGGGCCCCCCAAAAAATGACAAGTGTTTTTTTGACTTGTTGAGAAATGCCTTTGTTTATTATGAAGTATTTTGATAATTGTTTCTACTTTTGTACCAGTTATGAGTCTACCTGGAGTGATCACCTTTATAAAGGGGGATGAACACACCTGCTATATTTTCTGCTGTTTTTTCACAAGGGAGACAACATTTGGGACATTTTTTTTTTTGCTTTTCTGTAAATCTAAAACTTTTCAAACAGGAGTCTACTCTTAACCCGTAGATTGTGGGAAAACCCTAAAGGGTACCTTGGCAAACAGTGCAGGCCAGATCAGACGCTGCAGAATGTGGCGCAGAATTTTCAGTCAAAAATAGATTAAAAACAAAAACATAGACCTGGAACCCCTTATATGACAAATGAACTTGTCCAACGTATGGCAATGGAAGAGTTTACTGATATACAGTTGGTTAAAGGAAAGAATTTTCTTCTTCAGGAACAAATTCTTTCCTTTATGAGTCTTTCCTTTAAGAGTAGACTCCTTCAGGAGCTGAGTCTTTCCTTTAAGAGAAGACTCCTTCAGGAGCAAAGTCTTTCCTTTAAAAGTAGACTCCTTCAGGAGTAAAGTCTTTCCTTTAAGAGTAGACTCCTTCAAGAGCAAAGTCTTTCCTTTAAGAGAAGACTCCTTCAGGAGCAAAGTCTTTTCTTTAAGAGTAGACTCCTTCCGGAGCAAAGTCTTTTCGTTAAGAGTAGACTACTTCTGGAGCAAAGTCTTTCCTTTAAGAGAAGACTCCTCCAGGAGCAAAGTCTTTTCTTTAAGAGTAGACTCCTTCTGGAGCAAAGTCTTTTATTTAAAAGAAGCTCCTTCCGGAGCAAAGTCTTTCCTTTAGGTGTAGACTCCTTCAGGAGCAAAGTCTTTCTTTAAGAGTAGACTCCTTCAGGAACAAAGTCTTTCCTTTAAAAGTAGACTTCTTCAGGAGTAAAGTCTTTCTTTTAAGAGTAGACTCCTTCAGGAGCAAAGTCTTTCCTTTAAGAGAACACTCCTTCAGGAGTAAAATCTTTTCTTTAAGAGTAGACTCCTTCTGGAGCAAAGTCTTTCATTTAAAAGAAGACTTCTTCAGGAGCCAAGTCTTTCCTTTAAGAGTAGACTCCTTCAGGGGCAAATTCTTGGCTTTAGTTCTTTTCTTTAAGAGTAAACTCTTTCAGGAGCAGATTCTTTCCTATAAGAGAAGACTCATTCAGGAACAAATTCTTTCCTTTAAGCATAGACTCCTTCAGGAGCAAAGTCTTTCCTTTAAGAGTAGACTCCTTCAGGAACAAGCATAGACACCTTCAGGAGCAAAGATTTTCCTCTAAGAGTAGACTCCTTCAGGAACAATCTGATCTGGATCTGCACTGTTGGCAAAGGTAGCGATTGTCATGATCAGCAGGATCCCTATGGTCATGGGAGACAAAAATATTTAGGTAGGACTATTTTTGGAACAGTCGTCTCCCCTGATGGTGTATTCACTCCATATAATGATAACAGTAATGAGCTGAGGTGTGCAAGAAAAGAACATTGTTTTTTGTCTACACAGATCCTAACGAGTTTGTACAGCCCTGCAGCATCATTAGGGCCTTCATTCTTTTCATCACTGGTTATTTAACATGGACAGAGGTTTGAGGCCTTGGCGATCTCATCTATTCTGGCCCATGTGGGATTTCTTGTATGTTTAAAAAAGATACATTTTCTTAGTCTGTTGCCAAATTATGATAGTTGAAGTAATATGCTTATCTGGTTCACCTCGTCAGGAATGCAGAAATTACTGTAGCTGATGTTGTTTATCATTTCCTAGACTGGTGCACATGTCCAACTTTATTAAGGTATCAAACTTCTTGATAATATAAAAGTGTCCACAGCACTAGATAGTGAGCAAATATTGGATAATTAAAAATATTGGAGGATTGAAATATTAGCTAAAATATTGGATAATTAAGGTACTGAGATTTTGAAAAGTGGTTGCAGTCTTTGATAACAGATGTCAGATCCATAAAACTTGAAGTTGGATAGAAGAGCTTTTTATTACTCTCTGGATTTTCTGAGCACGGTTTTTGAAAGGTAACAAAGTTGATACACATAAATGTCTATATAATATACTTTTCATTGTAGTTTAACCCTTATCCATGACACCACATCCATGTGAGATAGTGCATTCTTTCATATCTCCAAATGGGCCATTTTCTGATGAAAATTTGCTGTGCTTTTCTTATTTATACTTCAAAGGTAGGTCGTGAGTACTCGTTAGAACCGCCTCATTGAGGCGGTTCTAACGAGTACACACAACCTATGTCTTGGAACAGAACTATGAAAAATATTGTGTACTCTTGTACGAGTACTCACAACCCATGTCTTGGAGCAGAAATAAGAAAAATAATGTTTACTCTTGTAAACCCCTGTTTTCTCTGTATAAAATGGGGTTTTGAGGGGTGTTCATTACACGGTCTTGTTGATTTATGGCCCCCGCCAATCGGGGCTTGAAGAAAACAGATGGGCTGCATGATGCTTCCACGCAGAGCTAAAGCAGACAGCACACAAGTACTTGTAAACCGCTAAGAGGCAAAGTAGTGCGAGTTGGACCATCCATGCTTATAAACCCTTGGTTTCATTGGGCGAAAGGGCTTGGGATGTCATTTCATCTCAATGTCGGGTAAAACTCCCACAAAATATGACGCAACGTCTCCAAAATGACCTGTACAGTGTTGACTGGGACGTTAAACCTCAAATAAAAAAAAAAAAAATGTTGATTTGATGATAATTAATTTAGCCACATCCATTTCTGACTTTGAACCAATCAGTTCACTTGATGTATTTTATTCCTACAAGTTGACAAACTGAATGTCAAACAGTGAAGATCCTATCAGATGGCTTCCTGAGAAGCCATCTGATCTGGATCTACACTGTTTGCCAAGATAGGGGTTGTCATGAACAGCAGGAGAGGTTAAGCACTGTTCATCATGTACACAGTAGAAGCCTTGTGGTGTAGTGGTTACGTTACTCGCCTTGTAAACCAGGGGTCGCAGGATCGATCCCGGGCTTCTCCAGACTTTCGGATGAGTCTTTAAACTGAGGTCCTGTCTCCGTATGACCTTAGCTGTTGGTGGGACGTAAATCACAAACACTCATGTACATAGCACAGTCCTTGTGTTGGACTGGCTCAGTCAACACCATTATGTTATGTCAGCTCTTCCGGTTAAGCCCAGCTTTAATATATAAATCTAGCCCACAGAGATGAATACAACAGCTTCCGCTGATTCAAGAAGGGCAGTTGTCAGTTTCTGGCGAAAGAATGTGCACTGTACTGGTTAGCCGCTAACGTATAAGCCTGCCAAGGAAAAGTGTGTATAGGTAAAGTGACAGGCTCAAAAATGACCTAAAATAGTGTTGACTGGGCTGTTAAACTCCAATACAAACATCAACTTCTTCAAGGCAAGCATCTTGGCCAATGAAAATGCAGGTCAGTACATGTATCAGTCATTCAAAGAAGTAAGGCACAAAGTACAACATCGTTAACACATAATGCCTACCTACCTTTGCAAACAGTGTGATCAAGATCAGATGGCTTCTGAAGAAATCCTGTGATTTGAATGAATATATTATGTCAAAAACAGTAAAATTCCTATATTAAGACCACCTTTGGGACTGTTCAAAAGTGGTCTTTGAGACCACTTTTGAACAGTCCCAAATGTGATCCCTGACATTGTGTGCAGAAATCACAAAGAAAGACTAACTGCTTCTTTCTAAATAAGCTTTTAAAGAAAAATTAGTCTCAATTTTAGGTGGTCTTAATAGCGGAATTTCTCTGTATTTTGGTTGGTAGATAATCAGAATCATTTGTGGTAATATTAATTTATTCAGCAGGACAAGTAATGATCAACCATTATTTCGTCTGCATCAGAGGTCTGCATTTTGGCAGGGAAATAAGTGGGAATTTTGATTTGTTTGTTTGGTTTGAGGTTTAACATCCCGTCAACACTATTTAGGTCATTTTGGAGATGTTGCTTCCAATTTTGTGGGACTTTTACCCGACACTGAGATGAAATGACATCTCAGTCCCTGCCACCCAATGAAACCAATAGGGTTTATAAACATGGACAGGCCGACTTGCAACAATTTTATCTGGACAGGCTTAGATGTTCTAAGCGGATTACCAGTACTCATGTGCGGTCCGTATCAGCTCTGCGGGGAAGCATCATGCAGAGCAATCTATTCCTCCAAGCCCCGATGGGCGGGGGCGGATGGGATTTATGATAAGGCTACTCATGTTGTATCTATCAAGCAGTACCATGTAGCCCTCAGAGGTTTATGAAATTGTTGCCAGGGCTTTACCTATCCACAGGTTTCCTGAGCAGGTTTCATCACAAAAACAGCCTATATACGTAATTTTGACCCCCTTGAACCCCACTTTTATATAGTAAAACTGGTGAGGTAAACCTTATTTACAGAGGTAAACAGGGATAAACCTTATTTCTTATTTCTGCTCTAAAATATAGAGTGTGGGTACTCGTTAGAACAGCCTCCTCATTAGAACTGCCTCAATGAGGAGAGGTTCTAACGAGTACCCACAATATATATTTGAGCAGAAATAAGAAAAAAACAATCATAATTTTTCATCATAAAATCTTCATATTTTCAGCGATAAAGGTTACAATGTATTTGTATAGGCGTGTTTTCAGAATGTATATATAAGGTTAACCAGTTCACTGAAGATACTTTGGTCATAAACTAACAACTGCCCTTCTTGAATCACTGGAAGATAATATTTCATAACAACTCTCCATTAGCCCATTTTGTACCAGAAACCCCAAAACCGATATTTGGCAAACAGTGTAGGCCCAGATCAGACTGCATCTGATCAGGGCCTACACTGTTTGCAAAAAGTTCAGCAATTTTCCAAATAAACAACCTGACACCCCATAAATATTGAAACGGGCTTGTGCTATATATAAGGTGGAAGATTCCATTTGGTACAAAATGGGTTAAAGGTCTTATGAAAAAATGTTGCGGACCCACCTGGGATCTATGGGATCTAACC